>JAOTAY010000004.1:10368609-10385338 GCA_025629805.1 Erythroxylum baracoense
AACTGTAATTGGGGTATTATTGAAGAAGAAATGAGGTGGATATAAGTTAGAAGTGGTAGATTAAGCAAAAGAGATGAATTAGGAAGAGATTGATGAGGAAGTGTGCTGGAAATGTGTTAGTTGTAGTGGTTCAACTGAACATGCGTTAGTTTTTTGGACATATCTTGATCTAAAGTTATTGAAATAGGATAATTATTGATTTATATTAAACTAGAGACAAATGGCTATAATGTTCATGAGGAAATCGAGTTTGCATTCTGTCTCTAAAAGTGTTACAAATTGTCTTGAAGCTGGGTTACAGATTTTGTCTCTATTTCTAAATAGTATGGAGTAAACTGTGTATAAATTTTAGAAAATTGAGCCAAATTGTATGAACTTAGGTTCTTTAGAATCTTAAGATATAGATGAACAATTGTTTAGAAGATGACTTTGCCAAAAAACCTCATTAGGTATAAAATGGATGTGAAGTTCGGAAAAATGAAAAAAAAGAAAGGGAGGCCCTTTGGCCAGATGCAGGTAGTGATCGCGACTTTGCTGAAGTGTCAGGATTGCGATACGACATGACCGCGACGCCCCTACAGAAGTCGCGATCGCGACTCCAAAGGTGATACGCAGGAGATGCCTTCCGAATATATGTTGGTTTTTGATGATATCTTGAGCTGTAGATGTCCAAATGAGGTGATTCTTGATTCAAATTAAAGTAGAGACATAATTATAAAACTTTTTTGAAGAAGTCTAAATTTAATTCTATCTCTAATACTTTCAAATTTTAGTGAGAAATTGAGTATGGATTGAGGTTATAGTACTACCGAGACAGAAATTTTGTGATGTTTTCATAAAAACTAAATGGATACAGGCTGAATCAAACAAAGGTGTCTTTACAAAAGTTGTAGTTCATTCTCTTATATTTCAATTGGTACTAAGTTTGTAATTTTTTGATAGTTGAGCTGAAGGTTATGAATTGTACAATTTGAGGGTATGATCATAAAGTAGCTAAAAGTTCAATTATGCATACTCTGTGATATTGTGGGCATAAATCATAGGATACTGAACCAAATTGAGTGATCTTGGTGTCATTAGAAACAAACAATTTTCAAGAAGAAAGTATCATCAAATGACTTCATTTTCTTGGTCAAAAAGAACTTGGAAAGTTGACACGAAAATGCATCTTAGGAAAAATCTTAATTGAAGAAATGAGTTATGAATTTTGATTTTTATGGTTTTATTGAGGTATAAACCATATGTATAAATGATACTTATGTGAGTTGGAAATATGTATGATAGTGTGATGTAAATAATGGAAAGATACTCGGGATTGTCTTGAACATGCATTGTGCATTTTTCATATACATGCATGTGCATAAATGAATATTTATAATTGTGCTAAAGTGTGATGTGTATATATTGCTTGTTTTAGAGGAGCAATTGGAACGTCAACATCCAGACATTGTTGAAACTTAGAGGCAATAGCTTCAGAAGCAATCTGTGAGTAACCTAGACGGTCTCACTCAATTACTGTTGTGTTAAATTCTGTTTTGACTTATCCTATGAATGTGTAATGTTGTGTACTGAAATCCGGACACGAAGGTCTGATGATTGTGATGTATGGATGAGATATTGAAGTGCTACTTATATGTGAATGGGAAGAATTAATTGCTTCTTGAATTGATTGAATGATTATGAGATGCATTCCACACATGAATGCATGATCAGATAATGAGAGTTGTGACTTGAGTAGCAACCGAAAACGAGCTCAAAGCTCTGAATGTGATTAAGAGCTAAAGGCTCACTATATAAAATGAGCCCTGTATCTCCAACGGATAAGGGACAGTATAAATGAGCCTAGTATCTACAATAGATACGGGACAATTTAGGCACTTGGTCACAACAACGTAATAATTAGAAAAGAGTCACATATGCATTCCATACTAATTGTATTAAGTATGTTTGGTTGATTGAAATGCAATTGTCTAACTCTTAAATGAGAATGTGATAAGTGGTATTATATGTAAAAATGCAATGATGTGAATTATCTAGTATATGAAATGATATGTTGCATGAATTAAGTGAACCATCGATGATGGTTACCTCATCTGAGTTCACAAAACTCACCTAAAATTACACGTTGACATTTCAGGATCAAGAGAGGATTCTAGCTATTGAGAGATCGTACAAGAAGCTTAATTCTTGTACTTTTGTGAAGAAGACATGACTCAAAGGTTGGTTAGTCGGATTAAAGGATTGAGTTAGATCTTTTATATTTCCTCTTTCATGTAGCATATTTTGTATTAAGTTATGATGATGTACATGTATAGATTTTTGAAAGCTACAATGTATGTACGTTAAGATTTATGAAATGAAAAGAGGAAATTTGTAAAAAAAAATTTTTGGTGACTTTCTTATATGATAGTAGATGCCATGATTTAGTGGGATAAATTACCATGTGATAAAGTGAAAGTGTGATAGTTAACACGCCGTTGTTATAGGTTATGTACTAGAATGTCATAATAATGTTCCAGTATGTACCGTCTAGCAGTAGGGGTGTTACAATGGATCACCTTGAAGTAGATTTTGGATTCTGTCTAGAGTAGCTTGTGCAGTGTTGAACGAATGATGGGGGTTCCCTATGTTGTTTCTAAGCAACACTTTCATCTCCTACTTAATAAGTGAGAGCTTCCTTGCAAGAATGTATTGCTTAGTTCCTTGTATGTGTGTTCATAAGGCTTTCAGAATACAAGAGTCAAATTCAGCAAGCTCAGCTAGAAGTTTGTTGAATCTAAAAGGAAATATGCCTCTTTTTGAAGATAGATGTACTATTATAACTGAATGATCTGAAAGGTTTTGGTTACAGAAGTAAGAGTAGTAGTTTGTATAGGTTGTAACCACAACTAGTTTGCCAAGCATCTAACTTCTTTTTGATGAAAATTTCACCATCTTGCTTATTGCACCATGTAAAAAAGTTGCCACTCTTAGGGATATTTGTGACTTAGATATCAACCAAACATTGTCTCATCTCATTACAATGAATATCAATATAATGGCCCCTTATGTTTCCTCAGGGTTAATAAAGGCATTGAAGTCTCCAAGTAAGATCTAGGGTCGAGATATAAAAGTTGCTAAGGATTTGAGTTGGCTCCACAGTGTAGATCTTTGATATTCATTGTTGTGAGCATAAAAGAGTAGTGCAGAAGGACATACCTGATTCCTTCTAGACAACTTCAAAGTTTATCATCTGGTCAGAGGTGAAACCAATAATGGTGATGATTGCCTAATTATTGTGAATAACTAAGAGTCTCCCATTTGGATGATGGTTATAATTGGATATCAAGTTCTAGTTACTAGGTAAAAATTGGAGTATGTTACATTTTGAGGACTTCATACGGGTTTCCAAGAAACCAGCTATAAAAGATTTATTTCGTAAGACAAAGTTCCTCATCAAAAGTTTTTTGTGAGGGGCCACCAAGCCACTATTTGGTTTCCCTAATGGGAACCTTTTTCTTTCTCCTCGACCTCCTTTTAACAACAATTTCAAACTCATCTTGAGTGGGATTTTTGCTTGGTGTAATTTGAATACTCCTTCTAGGTTCACCTTTTATAGGTGTCATAGAAGAATTTGAAACATTCAGAGAGTGTACATCTACCTTATCCGAAGGGTTGACATTTGTAGCAACTAAAGGCTAAGAATGAATAGATATTTAAGGGGTTACCTGTAAATCAGCTTCCATATGAGTTTCCATTTTCAAAGTAGGTTTTTGTACAGGATGTTGTATTGAAAATTTTGCTTTTGTTTCAGAAGTCTTATAACTTCCTCAAAATCCCTTGAATTGAATAGTCTACTTGTTAGTTTCCACAATTTCTTAACATTAAGTTGGGGCTTCCAAGCATAAGATATAGTAATATGATCTTCAAAAGGTCAATTAGATCAATCATCGATGAGACCAAAACACACATTCTAGTAGTTTCTTGATCAAAGCAAATAGGCTTGACTAGATAGCTAGCAATGTAACTAAGTCCAGTAATGGTCCAACATTCCAGTGAGACTCTATGTAAGTTGATCCAGATGGGTATATTTTGATGTCTGTCATTTTCATGCCAGGTCTCCAAGTTTGCAAAAGAAGTGGCTTGTTCTGGATGTGCCAGAGACCAATTTGGAACACTTTTTTTGGCATCCTCTATATTAGAGAATTGAAGCAAAAATACTTTATCACTATTAATGAGGACCTCTAACAATCCCAAGTTTTTTCAATTACTTATGGCCTAATGTTTCATAATAGGGTAAGTCACCCTCTTGTTAATGAAGAACCCCATAAGGGTTAAGTTCTATTTGGATGCACTTGCTCTGAGTACCTCAAGAGGGGGAGCTACAATTGAGTTATTTAAAGTGGTTGAAGGAGGGTAGTAACATATTTTCACCTCATGGGTGGCTTCACTAACAACCTGGGTCAAACTTTTAGGTATGTTGGTGGTGGTGTTAGCAACCAAGGTTGGAGAGGAACAAGAAAGAGTTTAAGTTCATGTAGTCTTATGATAGGAGATGAAATGAGGATTGAAAGGGAGCAATGTGGAAATAGCAAAGGATGGGTTAGTAGCTAGAAATGGTAATGTAGTAGAAGGGCAGGGGCTGACAAAGAAGCAACAATGCTAGCAGAGGAAGAGAAGTGAAACAGTGCTAAGGAACCTCTATTCTAGATCTAACTTAGTATTATTAGTTGACATTCTCTCTTGTTAGCATTTGTATTAATTTATCCTAACATAAATTATTAGAAAACTAAATTCAAACTTATCTAATAGTTAACTAAATAAAAAACAACTTATATACATTAATGAAAATTTACAAGTTTAAAAAGAATTTGAAGATATTCTATGTCTGTACATCTTCAAACCCCACATCTCAGTAGAATTCCTATTGGGATGTTATTGTTATTGTTATTGTTGTTTTACTATCTCACAAAAGAAAGGGCAATATTAATTGTTATTATACTAGAACAAAGGAAACCATTATTGATAATTTAATTATAATTATACTTAATAAATTTACAAAATTGTTGTAATTACGTGTAATTCAACTAACTAATTACTATAATTGACTAGTTAAAATAACTTAATGTTTCCACTTCCCCTTCAAGGTGGAGTTTGGTGCTAATCATACAAGACCAATTTATAAGTATACGATGGAATATAACATACAAGGAATTGATGAAGATGTCCACGATCTACGATTTTGACAAAATGAATTATGAATTGATGAATCATTATTCAAACTTATCATAAACCAAATAACAATCTATCTCCAAGTATTATGATGTGTAATTCAACTTGGTTATTACACCAAATAGGAATATGCAGTTTGACACAAACTGAAAATCTTTGAGGATAAATGTAAGCTACTAAAACTCACAAATGGTAGCCTTTATACTTTGATATTCAACTTCTATAAATAAATAAGAAATTGTATCCTATTTCTTTGTCTTTCCACTAAATTAGTGATTATCCCAAAAAAATATAATAGTCTATAAAATAAAACTTTTTTTGAGGACAGATGGCAAAGCGTGCATCATAATAGGTTGCAAGTTGAAATGTATTAAAAATAAAAATACCTTTTCAAATGACATCTCTTGAGATATTTAAGGATATGAACGGCAACAGATCAATGTCATTAAATAGGAGTTTTGATAAACCAACTTAATTGTTACATGACATGTTATATAAAGGCTAGTAAAATTGAGATATAAAAGGCTACCAACCATCCTTCTATATTTCTCCTATTATGATAATAAGGGAGCAATTGAATCAAAGAACTTCTAAGCTTTAAGCAATAGATTCATAGCCTTTTGGCCCTTGTTAATCCTATATCACTAATAATATCCACTGTATATTTGCATTGATTCACATACATACTTGTTTTTTACTAAAATATTTCTACTCTAAGAAAATATTTAACATGTCCAAATCTTTAATGGTGAATTTTTCATGCAAGAATTATTTCACATCAATGATATCTTTCTTTAAAGAATTAGTAACTAAAATATCATCTAAAATTATTTTTTGATCAATAAAAATTAAAGCCTAATGTTTGATAATTAAACACTTGTCACTAACTAAAATTTTAAAACCATAACTTTAAACCCAAGTAGTGAATTCATGGTTTCATTGGCGAGAGGCCTGCTTAAAGTTATAAAAAGACCTTTTTAAGCTACAAATTTAATTTTGATGATCTTTATTATAGTCTTTAGGGGTTTCATATAAACATTTTTACCAAGTTAATCATGTAAAAAGTATTCTTTACATTCAATTGATGTAAATAAGGATGACAACAAGTTGGATCAAGTTTGAGACCCAGACCCAAAATTTTTTCCCTAAACTAGGCCAATCTAAAAGCTCAATCAGATCATATTTTTTAGACTCAAGCTGGATCTAATCAAACATTAGATAGCTTAAATAGCTCAAAACTTGATCAAACTAGATTAAGCCTAAAGAGCTCAAAACTATTTAATGCATAAGACTTAACTCTCTTCTTTTTCTTTTGACGTTCAATTCCCAAGTTGGTTGCTCTAAAGAATTCTTGAATGCATTTTAGTAAACATTGTCTCTTTAACATTTTATCTCTCTTATCCCCAAGAATTTTATCAATATTAAACTAATAACCTTCTTACCTCTTTCTATGCATAATTGTATTAGAGCACC
Source organism: Erythroxylum baracoense (assembly GCA_025629805.1). NCBI lineage: Eukaryota > Viridiplantae > Streptophyta > Magnoliopsida > Malpighiales > Erythroxylaceae > Erythroxylum > Erythroxylum baracoense. Next base: position 10,375,294 of record JAOTAY010000004.1, read on the forward strand.
TTATAAGCTTAATTTCTAAGTACAAATATCTAACAGTTAAGGGCTAAGAGGATATCCAAGGCATTTATTGACTATTTCGCTAACAAATAAATTTGGAAAACTAGAGCAAACCCAAGATTGAGCTAATCTCCCAGATAAAACATGATGTTAAAGGCAACAATATAATTTTCAACTTAATTGCTTGAATAAAATGTAAATTTCAATGTTTTGAATGACAAAAGTTGGGCACTTATAAATTGACACTTGTAAAGATACCTAATACAATCAAAAGAAACAAACGCTAAGTTTGACAATTGATGAATAAGAATTTAGAAGAAGTTAAATTCCCCAATAATGGTTATGGAATTAGGTAGGGAATCAGGAAAAAGGTAGATGGTGAGAAGAAAATTAAATAAGTAGATAAGAGGTAAGTGAGCAGGAAGTGGTAACAACCATAGGGAGAGAGAGGGGGAGAGAAAAAATTAGAGAGATAGATGGCTAATGACTACGGAGAAAGTTGGGTGGAGTTGTATAGTGGACAAATAAAAAATAATATCATTTTATATAATACTAGAGGTTCAGGATTTTAATTTGGTCAAAAAGCCCAAGTTTAAGATAGCCCCAAGCCTAATTTTTTTAAAAAAATTTCCCTACTATTCTAAAATTTGATCAACTCATATCAAACCAAGCCAGGCTAGTTTGTCCACTCCTAGATGTAAAGTTTATGATCTTATAGCTATAATGGATAAGAAAGTTTTTATTGTGATTGCTAGTCTCCAATGGTACCCAAGAGGAGGATGAATTAGGTATTTATAAATTTTTAACAAAAAGTTACTAACTTAATATAAAAAAGATCACAATTTATATAGGATGAAAATATAAAGTAAAATAATGAATTTTAACAAACTCTTAAATAATAAAGTAACAAGGAAAGGAAAGCGAGATATAAGCCGCTTTATAGTGGTTCATAAACAATTCTTGCCTACATCCACTCCTAAACATCTTTTTAGATTTTTACTATAATTCTTCTTTCAAAGTAAAGATTAACTTTTGTATAATATTTTCTTGGCAAAGAAGAACCATTTTATAGTCTTCATTCATAGTGAAGAGGAACCTCGATGTCACCCAGAAAATCCTAAGATACAATAATATAATGCCCCAACCAAATCTTACAACTTAAAATACCACACTTTATTGCTTGCTAACTCCAAATCTTATAATTTAAAATACCTCACTTTAACCCCTCTTAATGAATGAGAAAAATCATCCAATGAAGTAAGATGAAATATTCATATATGGTGAGCCTTTAAAATCACCAAATTAACAAAGTGAGGTTAAAATTAATAGTACAAAATATAAAAATGACTTTTATGCCTATTGATCTTCTTTTGTTTTTTTTCCTTGATTTTCACTTTGTATGTTGAACTTCATCTTTTCTTTTATAATCTTCATAGAGTATCTTCTTGAGTTTATGACTACATCTTATTCTTATATTGTTTCTTATTAAAATAATAAACTCATTGGTATTACTTATATTTAGATATTATCAAAACATCAATTGGAACCTCTCTTGGTTCAAAAATCTCTCATTATGATGATAAAACATTTCTGATATAAGAGAGAAATAATAATGTAACATCTCCTATACGGAACCTGCAATCATTCTTTAATTAAAAGACACATCCAAAGGTACTTCTACTCCTAGCTGTTGGCATTGGTCCCTGTAGATGTTCCCTATTCCTCACTCCTATGACCTGGACCTACAAGGATTAACACCCTTGCTAAGCTTGAAAGTTGAGTAGGGAAAACACTTAGTTTGGGTGACCACTCACAGCAGTCATCTATCAAGCAAACACATTCAGAAATATCACAACTCGCATACCATAAATTCACATTCATAAACCAAACATTGATATTCAATGCTCATGTAAACAATGATGGCATACTTAAACAAAGTACATAATGCAAAAATGCTTCAACATATTATCCATATACCAAAAATGCACATTTATAAACCAAATATTGATATTCAACACTCATTAATGCAAATTATCAATATAAATGCAAATGCTCATCAATACCAATTATTTATATTGTCATGCTGTATTTCTTATTTATAACCATTTACTTTACTTTTATGTTAGGCCTACATATTTCTGTGGGTGTGGATAATGGAAGCTGTAGATATTCGAAGATATACAAACTATGGATACACGAATGTATCAAACTGCGAATACCCAAAGGCATCAAATTGTGGATACCCGAAGGCATAAAACTGTAGAAACATTATAGTCTCGAAATGAAGACACCGTTGGTATCAAACTATAGCAATTGCATTGTATCCCTATAGGCATGCCTATCTATCCACCACCACCATAACATTTCCTTTAACCATTTTCCAATTTCACAATTCATATATTGACAAGTCATATAATATACATTTCAATTCATAAAATCTGTATCTGTGTTCATATATTCAAGACATAACTTACCACCATTAGAAGGGTGTCAAAATCACACTTGTATAATCATACTATACATATATAAGCAATAAATATGCATACAAATTATTTATGTACATGTAAGTTTTCTTTGGAATACACTATGCTTAATCTTAAATTCCAATGTTCAATTACCCAATTCATACATGGTAAGTCCTATTTCATTTATTTCTAGGTATTTGAAAAGTTTCATACATATTCAAAAAGGTTTGGATAACATTAAGTAAAAATTGAAAATGAAAACAAACTCAAAATAGTGCAATTTGGGCTATGCTCACGGTGGTGTAAAAATAGGCCAAAATTTGGATAACAAATTGACATTGAGACCAAAATTCTCTATATTCCAATATAATATTACAAAGCTCCACTCCAACATTAGACCTAGCATGCTGAGATGCAATCCACTTATCATTTGTAAACATCTATCTTAACTCTTTCTTCAGCGAAACAAAAGAATGAAGTGATAAGAAATTTGTTGCAAATCTTGTCACATAAATTTGTTCCTACCATTTGTAAATTCCTTTCTCATCAAATTCAATACCCATGCACAATTATAAATGAACTTTGTCACATTTTTAGCTTTCTGCATAGTCTCATCAATAATAGGAAAATACCTAGGATCTCCTATATTCTCCAGCATTAGGTCAATGTAATGTGTAAACAAGGAGTCTAAAAAAAAGAATTATAAGTATTCTGCAACCTTTTTCCTACTGCTTTATAAGCAAAATCATTATCAGTAATAAACTGAACAATGTTTTCTGGCCCTACTTCATTCACAACGTCATCAAATATCCCAAACAAAGTCTCAGTGTTTATAATAAGGCTAAATGCATCAATAGATTTCAAAAACATAGAGCCATTTATAGAATAAACCAAAAAATTAATAATAGGCTCTTGTCTCTTATTTGTCTAACCATCACACATAACTGAACATCCATAAATACCCCAATTGACTCTTCTTTCAGCCAAATAACTTCTAATTTTAGAAACAGAACAACTCAAAGTTTAGCTCTTAAGTCATCAATCGAAGGACCTTTGTATCCTGGACCATAAGAGGCTATTGCATCTATCATAGGTTGATAATAATAAGACTGAGAAGCATTAAATGACAAACCTGTATCATACCACCATCCAGCTACTTCCATATCGACATTGTGAGCCACATCTCTTGATTGCATTACATTACAAATTGAAGGTTGGGCTCCAGGAGTTGTTCGTGGTGCAAAGAAACTAGTCATCTGCCTTCTTCTCTTCCTCACATCAGGTTCAAATACTTCTTCTTGTGCCTGAGATGGAACACTACTAGTACCACTACCACCATTACCACTACCACCTTCAACATTTACATAATCACCACAGAAACTAGAAAATGAAGTTCCACTACCAATTTCAAAATTCAACCTTTCCCTTCTGTCTCTCTCATCAAGCAATGTTTTCATTTACCACTTCACATCGTAGCTTACTTTTTTATAGGATTCTACATCTCCTTTAACCCCAGCTAAATGCTTCTTTAATAGGGTGATTCCTCCACATTTCAAATGCTTGTTACAAAACAAGGAAATTGTATGATTCTTCATACCTGGGACCAATGCAGTATGAGCTCAAACTAGATCATATACCTTCCTCCTGAAGTTTGATCAGGAGTAGTTGAACTTCCTTCCATTTATCTGTAACAAAAATATGAAGATGAAATTTAAAAACTAGTATACACCTTAAACATTGGAATTAATTATGACTTCTTAAACAAATAGTAAAAAATTAATTTAATCAAAAACTTAATAACTCAAACTTTAGATATATCTAACGTAATCAATTGTAATTGTTGTTTTTCTATATAAATATGATGCCATTTGATCAATTTCAATTTAGGTTTTTTTGGGTATATATTTAGACAAATTATCTTTTCTTCAAATAATAGTAATGTAATTGCACTTACAGGCTACAACTATATGCCATTTAGCAGCTACATGCCATTTAGCATAGCATGAATAGATCTTCTTATGAATATAATGCTATTTAGCAAAGCATGAGCCATGAATGGATATTATGGATTGGATCTTCTTAATTTTATATTTTTATTTATAATTCTATTTTTATTTTCAAATTAAGCCATGAATGAATGGTTTAATTTTGTTTTTATTTTCAAATTTATTTTTAAACTTCAAACACAATTGAACCAAACCAACTAAAGTACCAATACTAAACCATTATAATAAACCACATTGCAATATACCTTTTATAAACCAATCCAACAAATATGGTTTTCAGTTTCACTTTTCACTTCATATTTTCATTATCAATTCATTCGATTATTCCACAATCCAAAATTCCAAACCAACCACTTTCAATTTCCAAACCAACCACAAACAATCAAGTCATCAACATAACATACGGATTAAACAATGTTTTCATTACCAAAACAAAAACCAACCTACACATTACAACCTTCAAATCCAATCCAACCAACATTCCAACTCCATCGATAGAGAATCCACAGACAATCCAACATTTTCTCCAACCATAGACAAACAATCCACCAAAAATTTATCACAACATAAACAATTAACATAACAATCCTAACAAAAATTTAATAAAAACACACCCAAAGGCCAAAGCCAAACAAACAGAAACACAATCAATGATGCGTCGAACGTCAGACGACGAGATCTGGGTATTATACTATTATTCCCAAATCCAAATGTTGATGTTGCGACGGAGAGGGACAGGCAGGCAATAGGCGACGGAGAGGAGAGGGACAGGCGACGGAGAGGGAGAGGACGACTGATTTTGCAATGGAGAGGAATGTGATAGGCGACGAAGAGAATGACCGCCAACCACCACTGACAACGAGAGGAGAGGAGAGTGGACAGTGGAGAGCGACGGTGGAGTGAGTGGACACAGACAGAGGGAGGAGCAAAACATCAAAATGAGAAGAGAAGATGCAGTGGAGGAGAGGAGTCGGGGGGTATTTTTTAGAGTTTATTTTTTTTCAATTTAGTCCTCTAAGTTTTAACATTTTACGGTACCGACCCTGTATTTTTCGGTACTGTGAGTACCAACCGGTACTAGCCAAAAATAACTGGTACTGACCGGTACTCATGATCGGTACTGTAAGTAAAGATACCGTTCCGATAACGGTATCCGTAAGTTTGCTATCATGATTATAATATGATGCCTACTATAAATGAAAGTTTGATGTAGGCTTTTTTAAGGACTGAAAGACTATAAATGGATTCATATGTTATCATAGAAGTTAGGTCTATTTTTCCTTTAAAAGTGTTGAAACCTATGCAGATTGTAAGTCATATATGAAAGGATGATGCTTACTTTTAGAATTAGTCTTAGTGGATGTGGCAGGTTCATGTATATGTTTAGATGTGGATGCTTTATACTCATTTTTCATATTAGGCAATAGTTCTTCACTATGAAAATATTTTTCCTTTACAAATGTGGTTACAAAATCCAGCATGTTTTCTAGTTTTTTACTTCCTTTAGAGAAATTGGATAATGAATCTTTGAAAACATGGATCTCCTTTTTTAATGTCTTATTTTCATGATTTGATATGCCTAATGTATGATTGTTATTAATGATCTTATTGCTTTTATTGTTATTTCTTGTATGAAAAATCAGTTTTTTAACTTAGAAGGCTTGTTATTTTGTGAGGTTTGTTAGACGAGTCTTCTCTAGGTAACTTTCATCCACTTCTTTTAACATGTAGCATTTGATTCTATCACAAACCTTTCAATTCATGATAATCTTTACCTTTGTTGCATCTCTTTGTCAAGACCTCTTCCTTCCAGAAACACTCTGATATGAATCCTAATGTTGTCGAAGATGGCAGCCATAAGAGACGAGCAAGGTAGGGCTCTGTCAGCAAAGATCTTTTTATTTCTCTTTTCCCAGATGTCCTAACTAGGTAAATCAATGCTATTATGTAAATCCATGCCCTGTTGTTGTTTTGCACTTTTATCCATTGCATTCTCTAGCTGATAACATCTTCCCATACATTTAGGGAATCCTCAGCCCTACATCTTCTTGCGAGTCTTTTTCCATATGTTGCTTGTATATTGGAATATGAAAAACATATGCTTGATAGATTCACTGTCTTTTTCACATAATGCGCACCTATTCGGCATTAACATGTGTCTGTTGAGTTTGTCCTGTATAAGTAACCATCTTCAAATAGCCATCCAGAGGGTTAGGGATGTCCTTAGGAGGTATTTGTTACCCCAAACTAATTAATACCATCTCACATTATTTTCCACTCATTTTGTTACTAAATAAGCCATTATGAGTCCTCATCCATATCACTTCATCTTCCTCCTCTAAAAGATTGAAATTAAGGAGAAGATTTTTCACCGATGTGTCTGGGAGTATCATTTGTATAATCTCCTTATTGCTAAGTCCATTTTGGACAGTGTATTCCCTCGAGAAATGTTGTTTAGCTCTTAAAGACGTGTTTGTTCATTTAGAACTCCTATCTCCAACCATTTATCAAACCAAAAACTTGTTTCCTTCCCACCTTCCATCTTATGTCTTACATAAGGTTTGATTGTCTCCTTTGTCCCTATTATCTTCTTAAGAGTACCTAAACTCCTTTTTAGAATCTTGAGATTCTAGATGTTGTCTTTGGTTAGGTATTCACTCCTAACCCAACTCACCCAGAAGGAATTTTCCATTTTGATTAATCTTCAACATCTTCTTGCTAAGATTGTTAAATTCACTACTTCAATCGAAATAAGACCAAGTCCTCCTTATTTTCTATGCTTACAAATATCTGGCCATTTGATCTTTGCTTTAGTCTTGCCTTGTCTATCTCCATTCTACAAAAAAACCCTCAAAATCTTATTAATGGTTTTTATTACCATGCTTGGTAAAACTAAGTGTGAGGCCCAGTAAATGTTGATTAAAGAAAAGATAGATTCAATCAATTGTAGGTGGCCTACCATAGAAAGGCCTTTTGTACTCAAATTCTAAATTCTCCTCCTAATCTTCTCCTTAAGTGTTTTGTAGTCTGAATATCTATGCTTTAAGGAGTTTATAGGTATTAAAAGGTATGTAAAAGGTAATTGAAGTACCTTTATACCTGTAATATTAGAAAACAAACTGAGCTTTCTGTATTGCATTAGTAGACAAATGCATCCTACTCTTTTAGTTGTTTACTTCAAGCCTCAAAACATTTTTGAATATTCTTAGAGCTGTAGTAAGTGAAGTAAAAGAGTGATGATCAGCTCTTGATAATAGGAGTAAGTCATCTACAAAATTGAGGTTTAAGATTCCACATTTCTTGCACTTTTAGTGAAATTTAAAGAGGGAGCTCCTCTTTATAACCCTTACTAGCAACCTGTTCAGAAGCTCTATTGTTATAGAGAAAAGAAGAGGTGATATAAGGTCCCTTTCTTGTAATTCTCTAGCCCCTTTAATTTTACTAGAGTTAACACATTGTAGGAGACTCTTGGTACACATTATTCTATCCATCCTATAAAGATTATAGGAAAGTTGTACACTTTCATACAATTGATGATGAAATTCCAATCTAAGCAATCATATGTTTGTTTGAAATCTATATTCATTGTGCAATTCCTCTTTCCTGTTTTTTTAAATAATTCTTCAATATCTCCTATACTAGTAAAATATTATCTAGTATCAGCCCAACCGAAATAAATGCACCTTGCTGCTTTCCTATATGCTTAGGAAGCACACTTTTCATTCTTTATAAGAGCATCTTTTCTATGATTTTAGAGAATGAGTTGCAGCATGCTACAGGATGGAAATCACTGACCTTTTCTTGTTTCCCCTTTGGTATTAGGCAAATATTATGAGTTTCATACTATACCGGCTAGTACCAACGACCAAAAAATGGTACGAAATCTCCTTCTTCAGTACCAGCCTTGGGTGCTGACCAGTACTTAAAGTTTCATTTGGTATCAATAGATACCAGTTGGTATTTAAAATACTGGCCAAATATTGGTCAGTACCGTAAATTTTGACTATTCTAGGGAATAAATTTCAAAAAAAAATTTAACAAAAATACCAACCCTCGCGAAGACTCTATCTCTCTCTCACAAAATCTCAAATTTTTTCTCCCTCCCCTCTTAAACGTTCTCGGTTCTCCTTATCTCTCACTATTGATGCCGTTTGTCCTAGGTCTCCCTCTGGCCACCCCTGCGATGCCACCACCACCTGGTCTCTGGTCTCCCCCCTACCGTGTCTGTTGGCTGCTGCTCTCCCTTTCCACTACAACTCCCTACCTGCTGCTCTCCCTCACCACCACACCTAGCCCCTGCTTAGCTACTCTCCTCTACTATTGATGGTCGTTACTCGTTGAAATCAGAATTTTCAGATCTAGTTTTTAACCCGACCTAACCTCACCACTGAACCGACTCGACCCACTAAACCAAATTGGAATTTTGATTTTGTGGTGTGTTTTTAATTGCTTTTTTCTACTCCAAAATTGCATTTGAATGGTATTTTGGTTTGATGAAAGTTGGAAATTGAAATTGTTGGAATTGTTTGTGCGAGTTAAGATTTGAGAAATTTGAGTTTGAAAGTTAGAAATATTTACGTAACTTGGTTCAATTTGAATGTAATTTAGGGAATGTCAATTTATAAAGAAAATAAATGTATTGGAAAATTTAAGTTTGAAACTTGAAAGTTGCAATTGTTTGTATATATTTATATTTTACAAGATATTATTCAAATTTAACATAATGATGTTGTTTAAAGTGCTAATTAAGTTTATCCTCTTCAATTTTGTTTTAAAAAGTGTTGAACATACAATATTAAATAAGTATGTACTTGTATTAATTAAATTAAATGTGATTTTAATATATTTTAAAATTCTAATCAAATTTTTATAAAAATTTTTAAATTTATAAAGTTTTGTTTACTTTTTGCTTAATGCATTAAATTATCTTCTATAAAAAGAATTACCATTTATGATACTTGTTATTGCGGATTGAATCAAATTGAAATGAACTAGTTAAATATTTGAGAGTTTAATCTTAAACATCAACAAAGTATATCTCTAGTATTTTAATAAGTATTTAAAGTTAAACTTTGTTTTGTAAATTGGGTAAAGCGAAGACAAGTTTTTTGTTAGACATAAGTTGGCATTTTTTTCCTCAATACTTAATATATTTGTTAACTTAAGGGAATGGCCAAACTCATTTATGTTAAAAAAACTAAATGACTAATGTCATATTTAAGTCAAACATAACGAAGCAAAAAATTTCTTTATTTATTAAGTTAAATTCGCTTATTGCATGTAACTTTTTATATCTGTCTTCAAACATATTCAAGTTGATGATTATTAAATGTATTGTGTTATTATATATGTTGAATACATGAATTGTTGGTTTTTGACTTATGGTGAATTGTGTTGGATGCAATTGAATTGTGTATGATGTAATCATACAAAATGAGTTATATTATATAAGATGGACATACGTATTGTAATTGTGTATGTTGAATACTTTAATTGTTATTTTTTGACTTATTGGTGAATTGTGTTGGATGAAATTAAATTTTGTATGATGTAATCATACAAAATGAGTTATATTAT
>JAOTAY010000004.1:10389515-10418143 GCA_025629805.1 Erythroxylum baracoense
ATGAGAAATATCTGAAAATTATTGTTATTTCATATTAATTGTGATTATTATTTATTATCTTGATTTTTAGAGACTAGATTAAAAATATGCAGTACAACTGCACAGTATGACAATGGATTATTTTGCAAATTTTAAAAAAATTGAGGGACTATTTTATAAATTTAAAAAATTACCCTAAATGGTACCCGGTATTAATTGGTATCGGTACAGTACTATATCATAACTCAATTCGGTATCGAATCCGGTACGGTATTCATAACTTTGGGTGGGAGGATTAAATTATTCTACTACTTATTTCATTTTGGTTTAATCGTTCCGTCAGCATAGCATGCGCCAGTACGATGAAACCGAATAAACCCACTTGGCAGCTCAGACGGCGGTGTATTGGTTAATCATATAGTATGGTATTGTATCATCCCCCATAATTAGATTCCAAGTAATGTCAACTCTCCGTAACATCCCTAATCTGTTCACAAAATTCCGTTCTAAATCCTTATACCTACAACTGGCTAACATATTCTCAGTCTTTCTCATTTGAATTCCCTAACAAGGAAAGCTACAAATACAAGTCAATCTGAACTTTTAGATAGAAGTTATAAGGTAGCCCCAACAGGAGTGGCTCAAGTGACAGAGGAAGAGTTCTCCAAAGCTCATTTACGCTACAAAGTTTTACACTGAAAGTTACAAATGTGGAATTAAATAAATTGCGTTGGCAAGTTAGAATCCATCTGGGACGTCATTGGATGCTGTTGTCTGGTGTATCAGTTTTTGTTGTATGCGTTGGACCACAAGTTTTGTAAATTCGGAGGTCCACATCAGAACAGCACAATGTCTCCATTATTTCTGTTAGGTGAGAAGAAACACTTATATATCTCCATAACTTGGCCACAAATAGTGGCGACCGGTGACGGCAATGGCATGTGATCATGGAAGCTGAGACCGATAACACATCAAATGACTCTTAACATTTCTATGTTCCCGTCTTTAACTGAACCAGTCTCAATTTTTTAATTCAATATGAAAAATCTCCTCCTACCAAATATGTATAATGCTATTAGCTTGTGGAGTGAATGATTACATCTGACTCTGGGTGATTGCTATTGTGATTTGTGAGTGAACAAGAAGCATGTGGGAGCCCACTGTCACTGACGGTGGCCTATCTTGCGGCGTAATTCTCTTTATTAATAAAACAAATCTAATGAACTCGAGAAAAGACAACACTAACGTGACCACAATTTTGTTGAATCGCTAAGTTAGGACATTTAACCCCTACGTAATCTCTCAACCGAGACTGATATTATACAACACCAATTTAATTAATAATTTCAATCCAAATCTCTTTTCTTAAAAATACATAATTAATCTTTTTAATGCCTAATAATTCTTCAAATAAGAGTTTTAATGATACAAAATGTTTGAACATCATCGAATAAAATAATTGTATTATTACTTTGCACGAAGAAAGCAAGAAATCTGAGAGCTGAGAGCTGATGGCATTACTTACTACTTATCAGCGGTGGCGGTAGGTGAGTTGGTGACTGTCTTTTCGTTCCTATTATAACTTTTTACCCAGGGAAACACACAAACTTCCTTCTCTGCTTTCCATGTGAAAGGAAGAGAAAGACAAAATCAAAAGCAGAGACGAACTCACTCAGGAATGTAGTTTTAACCTGAAACAAAAGCTCTCTCTTTTCTCTGCAATGGTGTACAAAAAGGAAGAGACATGGCAGAGACAAGAGAGGGCGGCAAATCTGCATCTGCTTAAGCTCTAGGCCTTCTTTCTTTCTTTCTTTCCTTCTTTTCCGGAGATCCGTTTATGTTCCTTTCCCGCCTGATTTTTCTGTGGCAAACCAGGCCTCGTGAGAGACAAGTATTTTAAAGCTTGCGTAAGTTTCTCAGACTTCTGATTTGTTCTGGTTTCTTTATTGTTGTGACGTTTCTGCGTTGGATCTTGTGTTTTCTCTTCTGAGTATTCTGATTAGCTACTTTAGTTAAGAGTTTTCGGTGTAAAGTTCTGAACTTTCTTTGGGTTTTGCTTATTGAAGCAGTGGTGGGAATTAGCTGTTGATGCTTCAAGTATTCAACTAGATTTGCGCATCTTAGATAAGGGCAGATACCTATTGGCTTTTTAGTTTCATTCACGAGGCATAGCAACATGCGGCCCTTATCATAAGCATTGGTAACCTGGAGCTTTTGTTGTGCCGTTGCCAGCTCTTGGAACGCATTGTGTTGTGCTGTATAACTATGTTGATAGTGTGCAAAAATTGCTGGAACTTTATTGCCGTTAAGTTTGATTCAAGAGATCTCCGAGGAAAAACACTAAAACAATCACTCCTTTTTCGTCTTGGTTCATTTTTTCCCTGTCTTCCGATTTTGTGAACTTGCCGATAAATCTGAAATTCATTCCAACATCCTTGTTGCTTGGTCAACGACAGAAACCTTATGTCTTTCTCTCTCTCTCTTAACTTTTATTTCTTATGCTACGACTACTATGTCAAACTATTTGGGAAAATTTAGCGATAGAATTGCCATGGAAGGATTATCATTATGTAGCAAGTATTTATTTCCTTAATCGAATTCCACCTACTCTTACAAATGGTGTAGACCCGGTGTTCTCAGTTCTGACTAAATCTTAAGGTTCTTATCTGGATTAACAATTCATCCAATGTCTATGATATCCAATTTTTCAGAATTTTCCTTTAGATATTATTCATTTAGTGCTTCATGATGATAGCAAGTTTTTGCAACTGCAGCTTGGACATGGGAACCCTTCCCTTTTATGCTGGTACTGAAGATCCAGAAATATACCAAAAGTTGGGACTTAAGGAATCGAAGAAAGGGTCTTCAGGGAATCCGCGGGTGTTAAGCCTTCTTTCATCTCTTCTTGAGAAAGCTGTTCAGAAAAATGAGAAGCTACTGCAGACGACCCAGATTAAAGATGTTACAGTCTTCCATGGTTTAAGAGCTCCTACAATAAGTATATGGCAGTATATTGATCGCATCTTCAAGTACTCTTACTGCAGTCCTGCTTGCTTTGTCATTGCACATGTCTATATGGATAGATTTCTACAAGAGACCAGTGTTCATCTCACCGGTCTTAATGTTCACCGGCTTCTGATTACTAGTGTAATGTTAGCAGCAAAATTCAATGATGATGCGTAAGTAGCAAACTCCCTGTGGACAGACTCAAAAAAGGAGAAAACATAAAGATGCAAAATTGTGCTCTGAAAAGCTTTATGCCTAAGTAAAATTCACAAAACAAGTTACTTAAAATTCACTCAACAAGTTACTCTGCGTCTCTATTGTACCAAATTAAAAGTTCGAGTTGTTCTATGCTTGTAATTTTTGGTTGCATGGTTTTATTGATCAGAAACTCGATTTGTGGCAGGTTCTTTAATAATGCCTACTATGCCAAAGTAGGAGGTATAAGCACAGCCGAGTTAAACAGGTTGGAAATGAAGTTTTTGTTCACTATAGATTTCAGACTTCAAGTAAATGTCAACACATTTGGAACATACTGTTATCAGCTGGAAAAGGAAGCCCCCGAAGGACTTCATGTTGAAAGGTTAATTAAGGCTTGTAGAATTAAGGAAAGTTGGTCAAACAATGATGATTCCTCTACTTGTGCTCCAACTGTCGCCAGATGATGATAGAGAATCAACTCATCTTTTGGCACTTACAAATTCTTGTATTGATTTTAGATGTAGGCTCTTTCAATTAAGTACGTGAGCAGAAAGTGTGTACTAGTTAGATTTTCAGACATGTCAATACTCGGTAAAGGTTGTAACATATTATCTGAATTTGTTTCTCTGATCTGTGTTCATGGCTGTTCCACTTTACAGCTCGCAGTTTATTGTTGGTTTTATGGAGCATGAAAAACACAGAAAACATGACATTCTTTTTGTAAAAGGTAGTAGCACAAGTTGGAGAGAAAGAGAATGCTGAAAGTAATCTCTCGAAAGCTTTATTTCTTAGCTTAATAAATAGAGCAATGTCTTACATAGAATACGGAAGAAGATCCCGTATATTGAGCAACAACTTTTTAATTCGAAAATGTAGATAACGTTATCCTAAAAAATAAACTTAAAACTGAAATGGTAGATTTTTAGGCACATTTAACACTCGTCCTTGTCTTAATATTTGTTGAGCTTTATTGTCAAAATAATTCAATACTCCTTCTTGTCTTAATAGTTGTTGAGCTTTAATGTCACAATAATTCATCCTTTCGATGTTGGTCAGTTGCTGCTTTTGCATTTTTATTTTGTGACTTGCAAATTTTCTCTATATGTTCAATTTGTCCACAATTTTTGCATTTGATATCAGGCCTTCACTAATATTTTCTTTATGGGTAATTTGCTTTTTTGCAATGTGGGCATGGTGGATATGAATCATCATTGTTTCTGTTGTTGTTGTCGATCTTGTTAAAATTCTTGTTTTTGTCTCCTCTTGAATTTTTTTCCTGTGCTAGCAGAGCACCTTCAATAGTTCCTTCTTCTCTCATCATCCTTCTTTGTTATTGTGCCTTATTTACTATATTGAGCAACTTGTCGGAGTATTCTTTAATAGTTTCTGACTCTTTCATCTTCAGCATTTCAAATTCTCTGATCAAGTTGAGTACTTGCATGCTCTTTGTTCTTCAATTGCCTTGGTATTCCTTTTTGAGGTAATCCTAGATATCCTTTGCTAACTCTAGATTTATAATTCTTGTGAATATGATATTTGAAACAGCAGAAAATAAGTAAGCTTTGGCTTTAGACTTCCTATTTTTCCTTTCTTTATGCATCTTGATTTGAGTCATTGTAAGATTTGTTGACAATGGAGGCATTTCATAGTCTTCCTCCACAGCTTCTCAAACATCCATAGCATCAAGATGAGCTTTCATTCGAATAGCCCAAACATTATAGTTTTCACCATCAAAAATTGGTGGTGCACCTTGAAATAGTTGTGTTTCAATCTCCACTGCTTGAAGATGGTTGTAATTCTTGTTGTAATTCTGGGTTGTAAAATAAGTTTGTGTTTTGGCTTCATTCATCTCACAGGTCCCTTAAGAAACAATGCTCTGATACCATATTGTTGGTTTTATGGAGCATGAAAAGCACAGAAAACATGCGACCTATTCTTTTTGTAAAAGGTAGTAGCAGAAGTAAGAGAGAAAGAGAATGCTGAAAGTAATCGTTCGAAAGCTTTATTTCTTAGCTCAATAAATAGAGCAATGTCTTACATAGAATACGGAAGAAGATTCCATATATTGAGCAACAATTTGTTAACTTGAAAATGTGGATAACGTTATATTAGAAAATAAACTTATAACTGAAATAACAGATTTTTAGACACGTTTAACACAGTTTTCTTCTTTATGGGAAATGTATGTTCAGAAAGTTTTGGGTAACTGAATGTTTATTATGATCTGTCAAATCTCGAATTCCTTCGGTTTATTCAATTATGCCTTGTTATTTCTTTCCTATTATTTTTCTAACACTTATATTTTTATTTTCAATATTAGTAATAAAGTTAAAAAGGTAAGTGTTGTTCTAATTGAGTAGACACCATTACATCAAGACAGGACACAATATAGAAGTGAATTACTACAAACAGCATATATAAATCACAAGCATTAGCATATACGTTGCAAGCCTTCTGCAAGTTCCAAGGAGAAAGCAAATTTGATTAATGAAATTTCGATTTAAAGCATTCTTGCTCTTCAAAGGTCAGATAAGATGTGATAAAGCTGCTTGATGACTATCCCCCGTAAATAATCAAACTACAAGCTCATGGATGAATCAGCATTCAAGAAATTACGACCAACTTAAACTAGGAATGCTATAAAATGAAATGGTCAACCTCATAAATCCTAAGAAAAGATTTAAAAAATCCAAGTCCTATTGCTAGAGGATAATTGGATAAAATTTAAGCTCATACTAAATAGAAAATCAAAAGTTGCAAAGGTTTGATTAGGATGAAGGTAAAAGAGGTTGAGAGGAAAATTTGAGGAGACAAATCTCCCTTTTCCTACCCTGAAACCAAGCATGAATTTTTTTATTGAGCTTTCACAAACATTTTAGTATATTAACTCATTCCCAAGAAGATAAAAAGATATTATAAGTAAACAATAAAAGACATAATGGAAAAATACGTTAGGACAAACATTGGACTATAGTAGCCATCCACGTCAATCTTGTACTAACTCTAAAGAGCTTTTACACTTGATAAGAAACAAAGTCATATTTCAATCAGTCAATCACATGCAATGATCTACAAAATGACGAATATGCATATCCACTTTTGGAAGTCTATTTAGCATTTGCATAAGAATTGTAGCACATCAATGAAATTATAATTTCTTTCTCCAATTTTATCGTAAATAGCTAGTTATTTAACAAAGGTTTGATCACTTATATGCAATCAAAGCATTCCAAGGGAGTCTAACAACTCAAGCTCTTTCCCAAATTGAACCTTTCTTTTTTTAGCAAAGAAATAGCTAAAAAACAATAAATGTAACGTGTGTAAGTATGGCCAGAAATTCTCAAATTGTATGAGATACCATAAAAAGGTTTAAATTAAAAGATTTTTTCAAGGTCATAAAGAATAAACAAAAAAAAGTATACTTCAATTCTCATATGACTCTAAACCTTAGGGTTGTTGGACACATCCAAGGCTTCAGCAAGTAAATAATCAAAGAATCTTTCCCATCATTTGGATGCCCAACTACCCCATCTTGAACCTACACAATAATAAAACAAAGATCAGTCAACTTACCATCGCTCCCTTATTAGGCATTAGAAGTTAATTTATCATATATAAAGCAAATGGAAAAAAATCATATTGAAAAGGACCTATGCTACCTGTTGACAATCAATGTTTGATAACATCGAATTATGGCTTATCTCATAGACAACTCCTTTCATGACCAGAAGTAGCAACAATTTTATAAAATTATGAATATGAAATATTCAAATGAAATGCATGCTAATCTAAATGAAGTAGTAAACTCCCTAACAAGTCAAAGAGATGAGTTACCGATGCAAAAAAACTTAAAGTATAAGAAGAAATAAAAGAGAAAAAATTAGTCAACCATAATTCTTAATTTGGTGGGATGAAGATTAGGAATTAAGTTGACTACAAAAGATAAGGGCTGAAATTTAGGTTATGTTAGGATTTTTTATTAGATAGGAACTAGTAGTAAGTTAAATATGTTATTTTATTTTATATATGTTATCCTAGTTGTTTAGGACTTATAGAATTTTTATTAAAATATGATTTAAATTTGTTAGAATCTTTTCCTACTAGAATAAGGATTCTAAAACTCTATATATGTGTGTGTGTATTAAGCTCTTTATCGATAACAAGCAATCTAAAATTTTTTGCAAACTTTAGTTTTTAACTAAAACGTGTGATACTTTCTTCTAAGAGTGATTCTTAGACCCTAGGAGTAATTCCTAGTTTCCTGCTATCGATTCTTTCTAGTCCTCACTAAATTCCAGCAAACCTAACTTACATTCTAGGCATCTCAAACCTATATTCTAGCCATATTAAATCCTACCTAAGCCTAAATTCTCAGTAATCAAACCTTCAAATTCCAACTATACAAAATCTAAATTTCAGCATTCTTAGTCAAAATTCAATCTTGAAACTTGATATTCCAATAGCCTAATATCAGCCTAATGTCAAAATTCAACCTTGAAACTTGATATTCCAATAGTACAAGTGCAAGATGAGATACTTCTAAGAGTTATAGAAAGATTAGAACTTATTGACTCTCAATCATAAGGTATTCCAAGAACTAGTTTGGAAAACAATATCAGACAACAAATTACACTTAATGGTGAGGGTGGAAAAAGTGAAATCTAAGACGAAGCGGTTGACACTAATCAACAGCAAATGGGGTTAGGAAATCAACGTCTACTGAGAGATCCAAGACAAAGAAATCAACTAGCAGAATAAGGAGAGTGCATGCGAGCCTTTAGAGGCCACGATAGAATTAAAACACATAATAAACTTGATGACATTACTAAGAAAGTTCAAGTTAAAGCCCCTAATTTTGTAGGAGATATGGATCCACACTTGTTCTTAGATTGGACAGCAGCAATGGACGATTTCTTTGATTGGTAATACATGTCAAAAGATCAAAAAGTTTAATTCATAAAGATGAAGTTACTTGGACACACCAAAATATGGTGGAGATCGGTAGAGGATGGACTTTGAAAAATAGGTCAACTACTAATTTTTTATTGGGAAGAGATGAAGCTGAAGTTATCAAAAAAAATACTTATCATTTAATTATCAGGAAGATCTCCAAGATTAACTTACAACTCTTAGACAAAGGATTAGGTCCATAATTGAGTGAAAAAAATATTTGATGAACTTTCTATTCAATGGGAAGGGATGGAGTTGAAACAACAACTTATATCTTACTACAAAAATGGTTTAAGGGTAAAAGTTAGCAAGGAGCTAATAATGCAATTGTAGTAAGGAAAGTAATAAAAACAGCATATGAAACGTCTTTTATCTTACTTAAAGAAATAGGAGAATTGTTAGTTGATTTTTCAAGCCTTACACTGAATTATTTACCAAATGAATTACCTCTTTTATGAGACATTCATCATGCAATTGACTTGTTACTTGGATCTTCTCTACCAAATCTGATAGCCTACCACTTGAATCATATTAAGAATGAAGAGTTAAATAGACAAGTAAAGACGCCATGTGATTTCATTATGAAACCATTTGCAAATATATTGGTCAAGACTTATGATGTTATCTACATTGCTAAACTATTCTTTAAAGAGGTTGTACGTCTCTATGGATTACCTTTAATCATTATCTTTTATCATGATGTAAAGTTTATAAGTTATTTTTTGAGAAATCTATAGAAAACATTAAAAACAAAGCTTCAATTTTCAAGTTCTTTCTACCCCCAAATTGATAGACAAAAAGAGGCAGTGAATAGAAGCTTGGGACAATTGTTAAGATATTTGGTTAGAGACAGTGTGAAAAATTAGTACCTAATTCTTTATATGGCAGAATTTGCATACAACAGTTCTATTGATAGATCTACTAGTAAGAGCCCTTTTGAGATGGTTTCAAGAGTTCAACCAAGAAAGCTTATTGATTTGGTTCCTTTACCACAAACAACATAAGTTAATGTTGAAGATGAAGGTTTTGCACAACATGTGAGGGACATCTTTGATGAGATACAACGAAAGATAATAACCACCGATTTGTCTTATAAATAACATGCTGATCAACATCTTTGATTGGTGGAATTCAATGAAGGGGATATGTTGATAGTTAAGATTTTCCTTGAGTGTTTTCAAAAAAAGAAAATATAAGAAACTTTATTCACAAAATGTTGGACCTTATAAGATCATCAAGAAGATAAATGCTAACGCTTATGTTTTGGAATTACCAAGTGACATGGGAATATTTCTTATCTTTAATGTTACAGACTTACCTATTTATCATGGATAAGATAAGCAATCACCTACTGTAGTTGTAAGACTTCCAACCACTCCTTATCTTAAGTAAGAAATAGAGGATGTTCTTGATGAACAAATTGTAGGCACAAGACATAGAGGTTATCGATAATTTCTTATCAAGTGGAAAGGAAGATTGTTTTATGACAGTACTTAGATTTTAGAATTAGAATTTCAAAAATTAAATTTAGACATATATAAACAATATTTTTCACATTTTACGTCGATGATGATTTCAGATAAGCCAGGGAGAATTGATGTAAAAAATCTTAAAGTATATAGAAAAAATAAAAAAGGAAAAATTAATCAACCATAAGTTTTAATTTGGTGGGATGAAGATTAGGAATTGTTTTGACAAAAAAAAATAAGGGCCAAAATTTAGATTATGTTAGGATTCCTTATTAGATAGGAAGTAGTAGCTATAAAGGATAAGTCTAAGGAATAATAAACTCTATATCAGGTCTTACCACTTGTAACAATTTATTATTATTTCTTTATTTGTTACAACTATCTCCTATATTTTTGGTAGCTCTTTGTATAAATTATAGCAATCACAATCAATGAATAATATAGAAAACTCAGTACCTTTATATGGTATCAGAGCAATAAAACACTCCAATGAGTCCTTGGTTTAGGCCATATTCCTCATCCAAACTCCACTAACGATCTATCCCTTGTCTCTTCCTCAGTTACTCTACTAATAAATCTGCATATAAGTGTCTTGATCCAACAACTAATCATTTATATGTATCCCACGAAATGAAATTTGTTGAGGATGTTTTCCCTAATCAAGTTCGCAATAAATCTCATGAGTTCTTTAACCTAGTTTGAGATGTTTGCCTTATAGATTCTAAACAAGTAGATGAGCAACCTGATCATTCTCTAGCATCGCGATAACTCATCTTATTATATTACTCCTATTCACTCCCTCCTCTTTAGATGCCACCAACCCAAGTCCACTGTTGTCTCCCACTAGAATCCCCTCTTACTACCAACAACCTCAGTCCATCATCTTCTTCCACTATGGAATCCCCTTTCCTTGTTTCCTCTCCATCATCTACTCAGTCTCCATTATGTCCAAAAAGTTTTCCTTCCCATTACATTTACCTTCTCCTCTTCCTCCACCTCACCCAACTGGGGTTCAGAAAACCAATATGAAATACTATGGGGACAAATTTGTTAACAATACCATCAAACACCTACTCCACACTACATTTGAACCATCCACTGTCGCCCAAGTTATCAAAGATCCCCTATGGCATGAAGCTATGGATGCTGAGTTTAATTCATTTTTACATAATCGTACTTGGGAGCTAGTCCTAAATTCCAATCATGTTCCATCAGTTGCTAGTGGGTCTTTCGTATTAAATGAAAAACAAATGGCTCCATTGATAAGTATAAAGCTCACCTTGTGGCAAAGGATTTTTGCAGGAATTGGGGTGTGATTATTTTGAGACATTTAGTCCTATTACTAAGCCAATGATAATTAAAGTTGTCTTCTGTCGTGCCTTGTCCCAAAATTGGCCATTTCGCCAATTGGATGTTAATAATGTGTTTCTTCATGGAACATTGGCTGAAGATGTCCACATAGAGCAACCTCTAAGTTATATTCATTCACAGTATCCTCATCATATCTACAAACTTAAAAAGGCACTATATGGCCTCAAGCAGGCTCCTCTAGCTTAGTATACTGAGTTACAAAATTTTTTATTTGTTGTTGGTTTGTGCAAATCACTTACAAATGCCTCTCTATTTGTTTATAATCGCAATGGCATCATAAATTATTTTTTTAGTTTATGCAAATGATACTCATCGATAACAATTCCATTTTCTTCGATTACTTTGTTTAGAAGCTGGCAACCTATTTTTAATCAAATATTTGGGCCCTTTGCATCATTTTTTAGGTGTCGAGGTAATTTCCACTCTAATAGGTATTTTTCTTTCTCAACATTGGCACATTTCTGATTTAATTGTCTGTTTTAACATGGATGGTGGGAAAGAGGTTGCCATACCAATGAGTTCATCTGAGTCTTACACTCTTATTGATGACTCACCACAAATTTATGTTAAAACTTATTATAGCTTAGTTGGCTCTCTGCAATATCTGGCCATCACTTTTCTAAATGTGTGTTTTGTTGTAAACAACCTCTCTTAGTTCATGCATGCTCCTACACAGCTGCATTTGCAAGCTCTCAAAGAGCTTTTAGATATTTAAAGGGTACAATTCATCATGGGTTGTTTCTCAGTCGTGGTTCTCCTATGACTCTTGCTGCTTTTTCTGATTCTAATTAGGGTGGTGTTAAGGATAATGATCATTTTAGTACAACATATATTTCTCGGTTATAATATCATTTCTTAGCAATCCACTCGTCAAAAATCTATTTCTTCATCATTTACTGAGGCTAAATATAAAGCCTTAGCAAGTGCTATTACAAAGGTTTTATAGGTTCATAATTTGATTTATGAATTAGGTACTTGTATCCAGCAGTCACCAAGCTTATTTTGTGACAATACAGGTGTTATATATTTTTGTACCAATCTAGTTTACAATTCAAGTATGAAGCATTTAGCTCTTGATTATCATTTCGTTTGTGATTATGTCTCTTGTGGTTCTTTTTTTGTTTTGCACATTAGCTCTAAGGATCAGTTAGCTAATATGCTTTACAATCAGTTTTTCCATTTTCATTCCAAGACTAGATTCTCTAATGGATCCCCTATCTTTTGAGGGTGTCTAATGGATAAGTCCAAGGAATAACAAACTCTAGATTAGATCTTACTGCTTGTAATAGTTTACTGGTCTTACTGCTTGTGATAGTTTAATATTCTTTCTCTGTTGGTTATAACTTTCTCTTATTTTATCTCTTTTATTTTTAGTAGCTCTTTGTATAAATTATAGCAACCACAGTCAATAAGTAATATAGAAAACTCTATTATTCTATTTTACATATATTATCTTAGTTGTTTAGGACTTATATAATTTTATTAGAATAAGATTTAAATTTGTTAGAAACCATTTCCTAGTGTTTGTGTGAGTGTGTATGTATGTATGTGTGTGTGTGGGCAGGTGGGTGGGTAGGTCTGTGTGTGTGTGTGTGTGTGTGTGTGTGTGTGTGTGTGTGTTTGTTTGTATGTATTCAGCACTTTCATCAATGACAAGAAATCTGGAATTTTTCTACAAACTTGAGTTTTCAACTAGATATTTCAACTAGATAGTGTGATGCTTTCTTCAAAGAGTGATTTTTAGACTCTATGAGTGATTCCTAATTTCCTACTATCTATTGTTTATGTTCCTTACTAAATTCTAGTAAAGCTAACCTACATTCTAGTCATCTCAAATACCAACTATACAACATTTTCAGAAATGAAACCTTAAAATACCAAAAATACAAAATTTGAAATTTTAGCATTCGTAGCCAAAATCCAAATTTGAAAATTGATATTCCAGCAACCTAATATCAACCATATTTCTTAATTTTGTGCTTTTGGTTACTAGTCAATAATTCTTTTATTTTTCCTATATCACTTAGTCAAGGTTCAAATAACTTAAAGTGTAGTTACATGGCTTTTTGATGTTGAGGAAATCAATTCAAATCTATTATACCACTAGGGCTATGTGACATTAGCAAGTAAAGAGAAATAATTAGAAACAAAATACAATAGCAAAGATAGGTTAGAACACATAATATGCTCACGAAAACAAAATGACTATTTTGCTTAATGTAATGAAATCAAGAAAGTTAAATTGGATTTGATAATCACGAGAAACCAGCTAGACAGGGAAGGAGTCTTTTAGTTCTAGGTTTGCTATTCGTACTCACCCCTAAAGCTATCGAAAGTCTTCCCAACTTCAGGTACACTGAAAATGTGTATAATATTGTTATCTGAATTTCAAATCAAAGAAGATGGAAGCAGATCTCTTCTTGAAACACCATCCCAAGTTTCCCATTAAAAAATACAACTTTCACTCCCTGCCTTGCAAAGTAAGTTTCCCAGACATTTTGGTCTACCTTAGATATCATATCTTCTCTATTCAACACTAAAATTCTTTTCCTATTCTCGGCCACACTTATATCTACAAATGTGAAGTCAATACAAGAGTTAAAGCTAAGACCACTAGCCTTACTGTTAAATAATATGCTTGGCTAAACCACTGTGAAGAATATTTTGAAATTGGAAGCAAGAAACGTCATAGTAAATTTATCACAAGAACCTTAGATAGGTTTAATCATTAGTTATAGATGAATTAGTTATCACTGTTTCAGTAAATCATTGAGCAAGTACGAAGAACATCTTTAGTGTTGTATATAGAGGATGTACTAACAACATATAAGGAAGTGTAAACACCAAAAGAGAGATGCTGCAAATTCAAGATGATTTAAGAAACCTGAGGATGAGTGGTGGGAATTGGAATTCTGGCATCCTTCACCTCTATCACAACTTCCATCAACTTGAGTTTCTCCTTAAGCTCTCTTCCTAATTTTGCAATATAACAAGGGTACCACTGCATTGTTTCACCAGTAGTAATATAAACAGAGTCCTTCAATGACCGCTAGGAAAAAGGTAAGAGTTCTTGTACAATAACCACCACAAACACTTAACCGAAAAAAGAAACTGCTATGAACAAAAACAATGTACCTGATGGATAGAAGGGAGAAAGAGAATGATGTCAAAGAAGGAAGCAGAAGAGTGAGAAGAAGAAGAACGACCTCAAAATACTAACATTAGCGATAAGAAAAAAACGTGAGTGTACCTTCCCTAGATTATATTACTCAATTCAGGCCTATTAGTCTATGTGTTATACAAGGCAATCTCAAAAGTGATTGTGAACCGATTAAAGCCTCATCTTGATTCTCTAGTGTCTCCAACACAATGTAGTTTTGTCCCGGGCAGGCATATAACGAATAATATTATAATTGCTTATGAGGTAATATATTCAATGAGAAGGAAGAAGGGGAAGACTGGCATTCTGGCAATCAAAGCCAATTTAGAAAAAGCTTATGAACGACTCAGTAGGGAGTTTATCAACGACATGTTAAGAGACAGTGGAATACTGTATCATTTAACTAGTCTTATTATGAAGTGCATATCCACGGTATCTATGCAAATCTCTTGGAATGGTAACCTTTTTGATCCATTTACACCTGCAAGGGGTATAAGGCAAGGTGACCCATTATCGCCTTATATGTTTATGCTCTGCATGGAAAGACTGGGTCACCTTATATCCTGTGAGGTCTGAAAAGGGACTTGGAAACCTTTTCGTATGAGTAGAAACGGCATCTCATACCTATTCTTTGTCGATGGCCTGGTTCTATTTGCTAAAGCATCATCATCTCAGGTATAAGTAGTTTCGAGGGTGTTGGAAACTTTCTGTAGGGCTTCAGGTCAACAAGTCAGTACAGATAAAACCATAATCTTCTTCTCCAAGAATGTTAGTAGGGACAAAGTATGTATTCTCAGCCATGACTTCCAATTTAAAAGTACAAACAATCTGGGTAAATATCTCGAAGTGCCTTTGATACATGAGCGTACCATGAGAAAAACATATCAGTACATATTGGATCAAACACAGAGGAAACTTGCAGGTTAGAGTGCTCGAGAGTTATCTCTAGCAGGACGAGTTACATTAACATAGTCAGTCATCTCTTCCCTTCCGATCTACACAATGCAACCAGTGAGATTGTCGCGACAACTATGTGACGATTTAGAGAAGCTAATGAGGGAATTCTTCTGGGGTACAAAGAATGGAAAGTCAAAATTGAATCTGTTAGGTGGGAGGTAGTCTGTCGATATAAACATGCTGGGGGACTAGGGATTAAAAAAGTCCGCCCTTCTAATAATGCTTTACTTACTAAGATGGGCTGGGCAATGCTTACCAAACCCAATGCTCTATGGGTGCAGCTCCTCTGCCCCAAATATCACATTGACGACCATAGTATCCCTTAAACAATAAAAAGGCAAGGGGCTTCGGTTATTTGGAGGAGCATCACAGCTACTTGGAGATATGTCCGCCAAGGCATCAAATGGCAAATAGGCAATGGAAAGCGGGTTAATTTTTGGTTGGATGCCTGGGCTGGAGATTGGGGTCCTTTGTTACTAGTCTCCACCTCTCAACCCCCAGAGAATTTGTTCCATGCTTCAGTAAAGGATTTGGTCCATAAGAATGGCAACTGGAGTTGGACTCGGTTCCAACACTACCTCCTTTTTACAGTATGCATGACTATTGCGGCAATTCTGCCACTTAATGATGGGATGGAGGAGGATCGAATAGTATGGGGACTAGAAAAGAATGAGAATTTTATGGTAGCTTCTGCTTACAATCTCATCACAGATAATTCAGTACAAGAAAGTAGTAGGATTTGGAAAATGATATGGAAATGGTCAGGACCCTAGCGGATTCATTCGTTCCTTTGGCTTTTGGCTAAAAGAAAACTGCTAACAAACTACTAGCGCGTGGCTCGCCATATCTCTATGAAGTCCAAATGTCATTTCTGTCACCATGAAGAGACAATTTTGCATGCCTTAAAAATTGTATTAAGGTGAAATCTTATTGGCATCAATTCCCTCCTGCAGTAATCAATACTACTTTTTTCAACAGAATGTAGAGATGTGGTTAACTGTAAATCTTGGAAACTAGAACCAAGTGCAAAGGTTTGAGTGGGCTGCCATCTTTGGAGTCTCATGTTGGTTCTTATGGTAGTGGAGAAATAAGAGTATCTTCGAGGATGAATTTCGTTGGCCCGTTGCAGGAGCCAAGGTGGTATTAGACTATGCTAACTAGATAGAAAAGGCGAAGGTAGTGGCAGGCAAAGCTATTCTGGTAATCGGAGTACCACTGGGTACACCAATAGGATGGACTAAACCGATGGAGGGTTGGATCAAAGAAAATATAGATGGGGTGGTTAAACATGGAACTGGCATTGCTACAATTGGAGGTTTGATTAGGAATAGTACAGGTCATTTGATGTGGTGGTTTTTTGCAGCATATTGGAGTTTGCTCACCTTTGACTGCTGAACTCTAGGGAGCATTTACTGGTCTACTGTTTGTATGAGATCTTAGCTATCGACGAGCGGTGCCAGAGATAGATTCTTTGGAGGTTATTAATATCCTCTCTTCGTCTGAGCCGATGTTATTTGATGGTACTTCTTTAGTAAGGGGCATTCAGGAGCTTCATTGTCAAGATTGGGCCATTCAGCTTCAGCAAGTCTATAAGGAAGGGAATAGACGTGCCGATAAGATGGCTTATTTAGCTTTGCTAATAGGTCCTAGCACTCACATGCTTCAAGATATACCAATGCAGTGTATTGAGCTAGTTCATCAGGACATAGAGGGAGTTTTGCTTTGTAGAAGCTTGTGATAGTCTATTTTAGAATTACTTTCTTTTGTATACAAAAAAAAATATGAGTAACAAACTATCTGGAAATAAAACATGTGTCATCATCTTAAGGATTTGAGTACTTTTATTAACTATTGTAACCACTGAAACAACCAATGAAAAATTTGGAAATAAGTTGGTTATTCTTCTTATGTGTCTTCTCCTTTGTATAGTCATTATTTTTCTATGTTCTTTTCATAAAATATCACAACATTTGGTATCAGAGCAAACGATTCTTGGATGTAGCATAATGGTCAAAAACACGAGGGAAGCTGAAACACGATAGATAGAAGAAGGATTGAAGAATCTGCTAAAGGAACAAATGAGGAATGAAAAAGAGATTCATAACATCAAATCTATGTTTCAAAAACTCGTGCAGAAGATGGTCAAGGAAAACTCTGAAGTGAAGTCACAAAACATCAGAGAGATAGATAACTATACTATTCCAACGAGATTTAACAAGCTGGACTTCCCATGGCACTGAAGTTAGGAGTTGGATCTATCGATGAGAACAATTCTTTGCAATCAATCACACACAAGACAAACTGAAGGTTTGTATGGTGTCCATACACAAGGAAGGAATAGCATTGGAATGGTATCATTTGATGATTAGGAACAGAAGTGAAGGGGAGTTGCTTAAATGGGAGGAATTTATAATTAACGACATTAAGATAGAGGTTCAATAAAGAAATTTTCAAAGATCCCATCGACGATTTAAAGAAATTTAAATAAGACAGGTCGGTGATGGAATACTATGTTCAAAAAAAATTCCAATAAATTAACACTTTCAGAAGCTTATTTGATAGGCTTCTTTCTAAAGGACCTTAAACACGAGTTAGAGCTAATAGTAAAGATGATGGATCCATCAACACTCTATCAAGCGTATGCGCTCTCTAGGAAATAAGAAGTTATAATAGCCTCTAGTGTACTTGTGTACTTTGAAAAAGAAGCAAAAACATTGGGGCATGATTGAAGGAGGAGCAAGCCTAACACACAAAAGGATGAATCCAACCATTCCTCTGATCAAAAACAATCCAGAAGCTGACCTACTTCCTACATTGGGACATCAAGGAAATATGAATAAGTCCAGTTACAACAAAAATTTGTGAGGCATGAAAACAATGAAGAACAAAGAGTTTGGCAAGCAGATTGTGAGAAGATTATGTTTATGGTGAGATGAGAAGTAATTCTAGGACACAAATACAAGAAAAGGCAATTTCATATGTATATGGTAAAGGACGAAGATACCACTGAAAACGAAGAAATCAATAAAGAACTGGAAGAGGCGATACTAGTGAGTCCCAGGGTGTCCTTAGAGGTGATATGGGATTAAGGGGAGTTTAAACAGATGCGAGTTGTGGATAGTTATCAACAAAAATCCTTGCATGTTCTCATCGATAACGGTAGCACCCATAACTTCCTAGATGAGAAGTTGATCAAGAAGGGAAGTGTAGAGGTGTTGGACATACCAACTGATAGTTATAGTTACTATGTTCTTCTAGGTGTTTATTAGATGACTATCATATGTATAGGCTTAAAATATTGTTATTATGAGTGTTCGATTGTATTCTAAGTGTTTGTGTGGTTTAGAATATGAATTCAATCTTAATTTTATGTTTCATGAGGTTGTTGATGAGTTTGTGAGTGCTATAATTCAAGTAATTGAAGAACAAGGAATACAGAAGCTACATGAACGATGTCATGATCGTATATAAGGAGCACAATCATGATAAGTGTGCATGGGGCTACATGGCCTCTATCACAATCGTGCTCGTGCCTTATGGAGCACAATCATGATAGAGAGGATAAACCCAAGAGCACGATTATAACTCCTATATCAAGATCGTGATAGAGACTGTCTAAATGTGAGTTTTTTCATTTGTTTTAAGTTTCAGGGGAATTTTTAGAGTCGACCAAAGTTGAAAAACCATAATTACACTCCCAAGACCCTAATTCACTATTAAAGGACGTGAAACACATCAAAAAATGTAGCAACTAACATCAAAAAGTGGATCAAATCTGGATGATCAAAAAGAACATCCAAGAATTCCAACTTTCTAGACCAAGGAGCAATTAGAGTTTTCCTTCTTTTCCTTTAGTTCTTTCATTATTCTTGATGTGTAATCTGAATTATAAGAAGTTAAACATGTTCATAAAGTTCTAAATTTTAGATTATCATTTATTCTAGATTTAATTTGTGACTTTGATTATTTTTTTATTTCAATACATATTAGAAGCTTGTGATAATTGTTTATGCTTAAACTTGAAAACAGATCAAGAGAGTGAGTCAAAAGTGATCAGTGTTAGATTGTGCAATGAGAGTTGACAGTTTAATTGACCCACATTTATCAAATCAGCAATCATTTAAAGAGGGATCTTGTTTGAGAAATTAATTATCAAATAGATAACTTCGTATGTAATTGAAAACGCTAGGGAAAGTTTTGGGAATCAAGAAGTTGCAAATCTAGAATTTTTAAATTAAATTAGAGTCAATTGATTAAATCTTGAAGCAGTAATCAACACCTAAGGAAATCTAGGATAAAACACATAATTTAGTCAACAATAGTAAAGGAAAGAAAATAAGGAAAGAATAGTCCTAAGTATTCAATCTTAATAATAACCCTAAATTTAATATGCAACTCAATTGTTATATGATTTTTTGCTTTGTTCTATTATTTGTTTCTATTTTTGTTAATTATTCTTATTCAAATCACATTATGAATACCTTAGAAAAATTTAGGTTTAAATTGTTACCCTTGGATAATCCTCGTGCAAATGATAACCTTATATACTACAAGATATGATTCGTATACTTGTTATATAATAAGGGTTTTATTAGATATAAAACTTGCTCAATAAGTTTTTGGTACCGTTGTCAAGAATTTAGCTAGGACTATTTGAATTACTTTGATCTAAGGAATTTTTTGCCATTCTTGTGTCCTTACGACTGTATGAAAACAAAAATTACTCGAAGTTTAAGCACGATCGATGAAACTCCAACTTTTGACATCACAAGACAATAAAGAGAAATCTGAAGAGTGGGACACCAACAAGAGATTGAAAAAACAATTGAAGAAGAGTACAATCATAGAGACCAACAGCGGTCCCTTATGGACTTTAAGAGGTCAGGGTTAAATGCTGCACAATAAGGCATCACTCGACCACTGCGCAATCAACGTCATTCAAGATCAAACTAGCATTCGCTACAAGAAATTGTATATTTAATGAAAGTAAAAGTTGTCACTAAAAGCAGTAATATTGGTCACTATTATTAATAGTTTCCAATCTTTGAAGTTGTCACCTTCCATCACAAATACCTCCGTCACTAATGAAATAGTGACTAATTTAAGAAATGGTCACAATTATGCAACACTTTTGTGACACAAATACTGATACTAAAACTTGTGAAATGTGTGACAAAACTATATGGTCACAATAACTTTACATATTTATGATAAGTTTATCGTCATAAATAATATAAAGTAGTGACGAATTAAGTCATAATAGAACTTCATTATATTGTGACAAAAGTACCGACACTAAAATCTGTGGAATGTATGACAACACTATATGGTCACAACAACTTTACATATTTATGACAAGTTTTTCGACACAAATAATATAAAGTAGTGACGAATAAAATTGAAACTGTACTTCATTTTATTGTTACAACATTATCGTCACTACAATAATTATAAATAGTGACCAAATATTTGTCACTAATAATTTTTTATTAGTGTCCATTACTTCTTAGTCACTAATATTTTAATAAAAGAATGTCAATACCATTTCGTCACAAAAATGAAAATTGGTTCTTACAAAAAGTATTGTCACTAATGTGTTTATTATTATCACAAATAAAACTATCAATTAATCAACAAAATTACATTAGTTGTAAAAGAAATTTGCATCAGTGGCTATATTGTCTAACATATTTTGTCACAAATATGAAAGTTATATGTTACAATAATGTTGTCACTAAATAAAGAATATATGTTACAATTAATATATCAATATTGTGTTTGTCACAAATAATATTATTAAATTTAATAATTTAATGTTAATTTTAATCATGATACTATTAATTGCAAGGATGATAGAGAATAGAGATTGGTCATCATCAACTATTCAAATTCTGATAGATTTAGGTTTTAGAAGAATTTGGGTCATGAAAGATTGAAACTTGGAAAGATGCACTTATACGAGAGGACTTTTGACAAACACATAAGGTGCGTTACAAAATCACTATAAACCACTACATTTCCATTGGTTTTCACATTAAAATGCTCTTAACAACATGTACTAACCTAAAAAACTTTTAAAAAGTTAAGATACAAAGAAAATAACTGAAAGGAAGAGGTATAGGGCAGAGATTGAAACCCCAAAACAACCGAAGAATTAAGCCCTTTTGCCTTTTATCCTACAAGCAAGCTGAATATCCTTAGGCGTTATAGTAACTCTCTTGGCATGAATTGCACATAAATTGGTATCCTGAAATAACCCAACAAGGTACGCCTCAGTTGCCTCCTGAAGAGCCGCGACGGAACTACTCTGCAATCTAAAATCAGTCTTGAAGTCTTGGGTGATTTCCCTAACTAGTCTCTAGAATGGAAGCTTCCTGATCAACAGCTCTGTGCTCTTCTCGTACTTCCTGATCTCTCTTAAGGCCATGGTTCCTGGTCTAAATCTGTGGGGCTTCTTCATGCTTCCAGTGGCCAGAGCCGACTTCCTTATGGCCTTAGTGGCAAGCTACTTCCTTGGAGCCTTGCCACCAGTGGATTTTCTTGCTGTTTGTTTCATACAAGCCAATGAAATAAATGGGAATTAAGTTAAGAGACGTTTTGGATACCGAGAAAGTGTAAGAAAGCAAAGGAAAATCTGTGGTGAGTAGGAAAAAATGATGGGGTTGTTTTGTAGATGAGAGGCGGGAGGCGATGTACTTGCTGGGAACTTTGAGCGTTTAGATATGAAGAATCTGATCTGTAGATTTAAATTAAATCTACAATCATTAGCTATTTAAAGAAAGGTGCAGGATTGCGATCCGTGTTTTGATAGTTGGACCAATAAGATTACTCTGTTCTGGTGCATTTTAGTTTTAAGCTAAAATAAAATTTTAGCAGAATAAAAAAGATTGATGACAGATCGGATTCGGTGTCTAAGTGGATCCGATTCTCAAAAATTTATGCTTGGGTCCAAATCTGAATTTGATTGGATTTTATAATTTTAAATCCTGATTATGTTTTGACTAATCGAATTTAACAATTTTTTACTTTAAAAAATTAAAAATGACTTGTTTTATTCAAAATTAGGTGATTTTAATTTGTTCCAATTTGAACTTGATTGAATAGCCCATAACCAAAAATTTTAATTTCCAAACTCAACTTTAAGGTTGATCTATTTGAATTAAGTTTATTGATTTTGAACGGATTAAACTAAATCTGTGCTAAGATGTCATCCCTATTAAGTATAGTTGTATATTCGAAATAAGTTGAGTTTGTCTTTTAGAGCTTTTTAATATGTACAAATATGCATAAAATTAGTGTCATTCGATTGTAAATGTGTGATTGGAGTTTGGATTCTCTGTCCAATATTACTCTGTCTAACCCAGCTCAATACTCAAAACGATATCGTTTTGAGCATTTTAGAGACTATCTAACAGTCATCTTAATATTGGACAGAGGATTTCAGTAGTGTGATTGGGCCTTTAAATGGATAAATCATTATCATAAATTATTATTATTAGTGTTAATAATTAGACATAACATAGAAGTTTGATTATAAGGGTGTCAAATACCAAATATTTTCATATTTATAGCAAGTTCTTAAATTTTCAAAAATTTTAAATTTTATTAAGAGAAAATAAAAATTTACATTTCAAATAAGATAGTCCCAACATGTCGAGTCATATTTCAAAAATATATAACAACAAATATTTATCATTAATTTGTTACGTTTATATTTAGAATAACTTTTGTAACAAAACGTTGATCAAGTAACTAACATATGTTTTGTCACAATTACAATTAATTCCCGCCAAAATTATTTTGGCGCCAAATTTCATAGACTTTTAATGACAAAACTTAACGATAAAATAAAATTTAACACTCTTAATATCTTAATAGTGACAATTTAATTATGAAAAAAAATAAATTGCCACAATTACCATTGTATTAGTGACAAAAATATAAATCATCATAGATAATCCAAATAATATTGTCAATTAATTGTCTTGTCACTAAAAAAACTCGTATTTGTGATGACAAAAATAATTAGTCACTAAATTACGAATAGTAGTGACTATAATTATAGTTCGGTTATTGTGACAATATGCAGTAGACACTAATTAATTGAATATTTATTGACAAAATGTTTTGTCACAACAGTCAAAATATTGTGTGACGATAAACTGTTTCGTTACCACAAGAAAAAAATATTAGTAACCACACTATGTTTTGTCACAAAAAATAGAAAATATTAGTTACCAACATATGTTTTGTCACAATTACAATTAATTCTTACCAAAATTATTTTAGTGCCAAATTTCATAGGCTTTTAATGACAAAACTAAGTAATAACTCTCAAAATCTATTTGTCTTAAGACGCAAGATGAGAGGACTCACGTGAGTATGATCCCATATGCTTCGGCGATATGATCAATCATGTATGCTTTGTTATGTACAAGAACCAATATATCGTATGCTGTAAGTGTTACGAGCATATATCAATTAGATCTTGGTGAGTATCACTGGTGGCTGTTAAGAATATCCTAAAGTACTTGAGAAGGACAAAGGATGCATTCTTGACATATGGAGATGGAGATCTCGTAGTGTGCAGACATACAAAATCTAGTTTTCAATTTAACCAGGATGACTTCAAATCTCGGTCAGGTTACATTTTCACACTGAATGGTAGAGTAGTCAGTTGGAAGAGTTCCAAACAAGAGAAGACTACGGATTCCATGACCGATTTAGAGTGCATTGTAGCTATGAAAGTGGCAAAAGAAGCTGTTTGGATCAAGAAGTTTGTTATAGAACTTAGAGTAGTTCTGAGCATTGTAGACCCGATACTATTGTACTGTGACAACAATGGGGCTATTGCTCAATCTAAGGAACCAAAGTCTCATCAGAGGACCAAGCACGTACTCAGGAAATATCACCTTATCAAGGAGATAATTGATAGAGGTGATGTGAAGATAGAGAGAGCGCCCACAAATCAAAGCATCATTAATCCTTTGACTAAAGCCACTTCCTCAAATGAAATTTGATTCTAGTGTACTTGCCTATAGTATTAGATACAAAGGCAATTGGGTTTAGTGTAAGTGGGAGATTGTTAGAGTAATGCTCTAAAGGCAATCACCTTTAGCACTTTTGTACAAACTTTATTTTGATTAATAAAGCAAAAGGTAAATTTTCATTTATTTAATGTTTGTTTATTTATAAATTGATGTCGATATTAAATCGAATTAATGAAGTCCACGATACAAAATATAGCATGAAGGAAATCATGATGAGATCATGATAAGGAGATTCTTATCATGTGCAATTATGTTAGTATCTAAATAATCCCTAGTCATAGGATTAATAAGATAGGACATTATTAATCTGAAAAGGCTAGCACATGTGACACTCCATGATTTAATCAAGCAGTGGATCTCACAAACTGTAAGCATGAGATGTTTGGAGTTAACATGCGGATGCTTACTAAAAGTAGTAAGTACATCAGATGACTCACTGTGAGGTTATGATTTGGATGATCTATCAAATGTCAATGATTAATCTCATCATAGCAATGGTGCAATATCCTTAGATACTGATCCTGTGCTTTGACAACATTCCTTGTTGCCTCAAGACAAGGTCGCTCATAGGGTAGTAATTGGGTACAACTATTGGTATTCGAAGGTAATTAGGTACCCAATAAATAATTCACCACTCCTGATAGACCAAGATGATACCCACGATCTCTTGTCGGGCTCATTACTCAGGAGTCTCTCACCAAACAGTAGTATCTCTTCAATGACACATAGACTAATGAGATCCCAGGATAAAAACTAACATCACTTAGACTAGATGTGGCGTAGTCAGTCTAGTGAGAGTTGACACATAGCCCATACACCGAACCAAGTTAGGTATAGAATAGTGAAAGGATGAATTGCACAATAATTGTCTACAGAAAAGTTCATAACTCAGATAATTAACTATCGAAGTTTTCGTGTGTTAAGCCACTTATATTCCTGTAAATTGGCATCATAAAACCCTTCATGATTTGCTTGAATTAAGAGCTAATTTAAGTGGCATGAAACCATCCATGATTTTCTCGGATTAAGAGTTAATTCAAGTACCTAAAATAACCGAGAACCTAAAGGTCACACACATAAAATATCGTATGAAAAACAAAGTTTGCATGGCTGTCAATGAAGTAGGCCATGATTATGGCTTATAGGCCACGATCGTGATTGAAGGCTCGACAGATGATACATAAGTGAGTTCTTCACTTATGTACAAGATGACTAACAAGTTAATACACACTTAAGTGAGAGGATAAGGGGTCTAGAAGTGTTATGGAGTTAGAGAGAAGTGGTCTTGATTCTTGTTCATGTAATTTATGCAATTGTTACATGAACTAATTACATGCAATATAATCTTAATCTATCTCTCCATTTGAGCATCTACTTGAACTCATGTAGTTTGGTGCTCTAACCACCCTTACACACTACTTCTTCTTCATCCTAGCATGTTCGATCAAGGAAGGTGTTTGATGTTTGCTACAACCCAAACAAGGAGAAGATTAAAAAAAAGGACGAGCATTATTAAAGGTACAAGTGCTGAAATTTCATATTCTTATAATCTATGTATGCCTACATCTAAGATTCTAAAATTTTGAGAATGTCATGGGATAGGAATTTTGAATCTGAAACTTCTGCTGCCTTGTTGTGCATGTGATGCCTAAATCCATGGCTCCCTAATAGTGGTATCAGAGCAAGGTTATGCATGTATTAGCTGATGTATTGAACATGTGCAAACTGTTTGCAAGGTTGTGACTGACATGTATGTTGATTTGGAAAAATTCACATAAATTGTAGAAATTTTTTCTAATTTTCTTTCACATAAATGTTTATAAGGTCTTATATCATGTATATGTCAAAGAAAATTGCAATTGAATGTTATTTGGATTTTATTTCGAATTAATATCCAATCTATTCATTTGTTGGTTTATGGGAATTTTTGGAAAACTGAATGCATGTACTTATTTTGACAATTTCTTAATAATTCTAGAAAAGTTTTTTTTATGATTTTCTTTCACAAAAATGTTTATGAGGTGTTATATTATGTTTCTATCAAAGGAAATTGCGATTGAATTTCATTCTCTATTTTATTACGAATTTAGTTTCAACCTAATGCATGTATGATGTTTTGGGAAATTTTGGAAATCTAATGAACGTACATGCTTGTAAATTCCATATTAATTTTTATAAAAATTATTTTTATGAATTTTCTAAATGGGCATACAAGATAAGATGTTGCCACATGTATAAGAAGCGTGACATTTGTTGTTAAAGTGATTATCTTATGCATGCATGATGTAGAGTATGACTAATGTTAGAAGTAATATAACAAGCGTCATAATGTTAGAAGTAATATAACATGTGTCATAGACATGTGATGCACTGGTTAATTCCACTAAGTTAATAAATAATTCCTAGAAATTAATTTCTGAAAATTTTCATTAGGCACATTTAGAATGTTTATAAGACTTTGGAATTTTTCCAAAATTAATTGAATTTGATTCAATTAATAAATCAATTCAAAGTCAACATTGGTCAATTTTTGGAAAGCTGATGGAGTAACATGTTTAATGACTTATGGTGTATGTGTTTCAGTTATAAGACCTTAAAAAATTTTATGAGATAAGAAATGTATTATTTGATGCTAGTAGCATGCTAAGTGCATGTGCTTCAAATTAGGGTTCCCGAAATTTTTCGAATATCGAATCGGCCTCTTTAGTGTCTAGTAGGTTAACTTATTTATCTTGATGATTTTGGTTGTTAAGATATTTTTTGGCTTATGCCTTAATTGTCTAGACAAATTTGAGATGTCCTAGGGACGTTATAGATTACTAATTGATGTTCGAGAATTTTGAAATCCCTAGGGATTAATTTAGAATTATCCAAGTAGAGCATTGTATTTTTAGTGTGACTAGAAAAAGACATGTGTACTAGAATTAAAGTGTTTATTTTAGACATCAAAATAATTGATATTTTAGGGTTCTTAATCGAATCACATTCATAATTTGAATTGGCCGAGATTAACACTAGTACCTGATTCTGTTCAAGAGTTAAATCGAATCACAAACTTTTAATGCATAGTCAAGTCACAACCTAAATTGAATCTCTTTTGCGTGTTACATGCATTAGATGATTTTAAGGGTTAGTTAAAATGGCATGATAGGGTGGCTATGGACACTATATATATATATATATATGGCATGATAGGGTGGTTATGGACACAGGCCAATTTATATATATATATATCCAAGTATTGATGAGAACTAAGAACAAATCCCTCAATTGAAATATTAGGACTGATGCCTTCCATTGATATGGGAAGAACCAGAGTTCTTTTAGAGTTAAGTTTTGGGCAAACCCAAGCCTATTCTACACAAATATGTTCAAACCATGAAAATTAGATTTCCAGATTAGTAGGTTGGTCTTAACTAGAAGCCTTAATTTGTTGGGAAAATCTAAGGTCAAAGTGGATACAGGCGAAGTTGGGTGATATACATAAGATGTATACGAATCAAGAGTTGATAACCCAATGAGTGTGCTAAATCAATAGTCGAAGGCATAAGCTGATACTTACATAACTGAATGCAATTGGTATGAATGATACATACCGATTGACCTAAGGTGGCTTGTTGGGCAGACCCAAGGTCATTCTTGGTGATATTGGATATCAACCTATTAGGAAAATTATAAGTTTTCTCAAATTCATAGTGAGGTATATAGATTTAGATAAAAATAGTAGGACCCATAATGCGTGTGATTAAAGTCCTTATCGATATCCTTTAATGTACATTCTAAAGTCCTTATCGATATCTATTAATGTACATTCTAACATTTTCTCTCATTTTTCTAAGTTATTGAATAGCCACAATGTCTTCGTCCAGTGTGAACCTATCCTCTCTACTAGACTTCAACAAACTGACGGGACCTAACTTCTTAGTTTGGCTATGAAATTTGAGAATTGTTCTTAAATTTGAGAAACTAGGGTATGTCTTGGATGAACTTCTTCCCATTCCCCCTGCCACCATTGCATTTGATAAGGATCAGAAAGCTTACAAGAAGCTACTGGATGATAGTAAACTGGATAGCTGTATAATGATGGCCTCTATGTCATCGAAACTGTAAAAACAGTATGAGGCTATGGATGCTCACACCATAGTTTACTATCTAAAGGAACTGTTTGATGAGAAAGCTCGGTCTGAAAGATTCAAGAGCTCGAGGTTGCTTTTCCACTTTAAGATGGATGAGGGATCATCCCCAGTGTAGTATGCGTTGAAGATGTATGGATACATTGAGAGGTTAGTCAGTTTAGGTTTTGTAATAAATCATGAATTAAGTACAGACTTAATTTTGACTAGTTTGACCAATAGTTATTCAAATTTTGTGCTTAACTATTGGATGAACCAAATAACCACTCGATACCTGAGCTAATTAATCTACTCAAAATAGTTAAGCAAACTGTCAAGAACGACAGTAAGGTTGTGATGTTGTTAGAATCTTTTT
>JAOTAY010000004.1:10425430-10455936 GCA_025629805.1 Erythroxylum baracoense
ATTTCAGCTTAAGTCTCAACTCTCTTCTTTCCACTCTCATCCGAAGCTTCTCTTATGTTCTTT
The DNA here is from genome assembly GCA_025629805.1 of Erythroxylum baracoense. Lineage (NCBI taxonomy): Eukaryota > Viridiplantae > Streptophyta > Magnoliopsida > Malpighiales > Erythroxylaceae > Erythroxylum > Erythroxylum baracoense. The sequence continues at coordinate 10,425,494 of JAOTAY010000004.1, forward strand.
CCCTCCCAAACACGCTACCTTCTGCCAAGAAGACATGTCCACCATGCCTCTCCCAAAAGTCCTCTTTACCCTTGTCCTTTAGGCTATATATCAAAAATAACCTCAAATTCTTCTCATGCATTCTTTCCATAAGTTCCTATGTTTAATTTAAGGGAAAAATTTTCATGGGGCCGACAACTTGCTAATGCTTTGTCTTCTATAAGTGTAGGTAATCTACCGAGAAATAATGAGGTCAACCTAAAGGAATGGATCATAGCCAACACTCGGACCCAGGAAAAGAAAATTGAATATGTTAAGGAAGACAAAGATAAGAAAGAGATAAATAGTTTTGGAAGTCCTTCTAAGTGAGCTCATACTTGAGCCAATCAAAAAGCCTCAACCTAGAATTCCATATCCTATTTTTGCTCAGCAAAAGTTAAGTTCAAGCAAAAAAATGTGGAATTTTAAGGAGGTTAAGTCAAATAAGAATGATGATATAATGAATCAACTACAACCAAAGCTCACGTTAAAGGAACCAGTCAGGAAAAAGGTGAAGGAACACATAGTAGAAGGAAATCCTGACATAACACAGAAGAAAGAAGACCCAGGGGATTTTTTCATTCCTTGTAGTATCAATGGAGTCAATATAGCCACGACATTTGCAAATTTGGGAGCAAGTATCAACATGATGCCTTACACTTAGATGGTCGTGTATACATTTAAAAGATGCATTTTTGACATACACAGTTGGATACACAACCATGTATCTTCACAAATCTTCATTTTTTGGTTGCATGGTTGGATTCACAGTTATGTAACCAACCGTGTATCTTTCCAAAACCTTAGTTTTTCATATGAAGTGATATTTAAACAGCTTAAAAAGGGGAATCATTTTGGAAGCTCTTGAAAGGTTAAAACACTTACTTTTTAGAGAGCTATAGAGGGCTAAGCTTTCTTTTTCCAGTTGAAGGGTGAAATCGACATCAAGCATCACATTCACTCTCTTTAGGGATTTTTTATGTTATTTTATGACTATTGATTTAGGTATTCATATATGGATAATTAATATTCTCGTTATCGTTTAATTGTTTATGTATAAACCCATTGCTAGATGCTTAAGTACAATACATAATAGTTATGTTTTGGATTCATTTGTGGCAATTAATGATGTCGAGTCATTAGGGATAACGTAACATAGGTTAAATGACTTGAGCTTGTGTGGTTAATGCCTAGATTGAGATATTTTATTATGATATCCAACTAAATCTGGAGAGCTTGTTCTAGGTTGTTTGATAACTAGGTTTAATTCAAGAGCTTATTTTGATTAAACACGATGTAAGGGAATATTAGGGTTAGCAAAGCTTATTGTTAATCTATAATCAATAGTTTCTAAAAGAGATATGAAAACAATATGACAATGATGTATGTTTAATTGTATGTAAGCTGAGATCGAGTCGAAAAACAAATTCTAAACACATTCATCACTTTCATCATTTTTTATTATTTTATTTAAATTACGTTCATTAGTTTAATTTTACTTTGTTTTCTTAATTGCATCAAACCAAACCCCCCATCCCCTTAATATCCTAAACATCAATTCTTCTCATTAGAAAAGGTTTACACATACTTTTTGTGGATACAATCCCTACTCATCACTGCTATAAAATTAGTTGTGCAGAGTTAGGTTTATTTTATGATGCATTCAAAGCACATCAATAGTATACAAGATGAAGTCAAAACGGAAGTTATGAATTTTTCAAAAAACTTTTGGGATCTGAGGGACTCAAGAACATATGTCAAGGATCTAAAACATTTTATCTCTTCTAGCATACCTGAAAGAGAAGCCAATAACTTGATCAAACCAGTTAGTGATAATTAACTGGAGGTAATGGTTTTCAACATTAATGGCTCTAAAAAAGACAGATCATATGGTCTTAAAAGGAACTTTTGCCATAAAACTTGGGATAAGACTGGAAAGGTTATCAAGGAAATCATTTATGAATTTTTTAAGAAGGGGATTATACTGAAAGAGATTAATAAAACTATTTTATGCCTAAAAGTCCCTAATCAAGTTTCCTTCAGTGAATATAGAACTATTTCTTACACTAACTTCACATACAAGATCACTACTAAGGTGTTAGCTAATAAGCTGAAACCAATATTGAAATTTATAATTAGTAAGAACTAAGGAGCTATTTTGAGCAATAGCTATATTGGAGACAATATTCTAATCATTTAGGAACTTATGAAAGGCTATGTAAGAAAAAACTCTCCATAGAATTGTGCTATCAAGGTGGATCTCTATAAAGCATTTGATAATGTCAACTATAATTTCATATCATAAACAGTTAAAGTCCTAAAATTTCTCCAAATGTTCATAGACTAGATCAGAGCTTGCATAAACTCTACTTCATTGGGAATTTTGATTAATGGGAATCCTACTGAAATCTTTAATGGATCCAAAGGACTTAGGGAAAGGGATCCCTTCTCCCCCTACCTTTTCATAATCTGTATGGAGGTTTTCACACTCTTGCTAAAGCATAATTCAAATATCACTCTAAATGTAAGTTAGTTTCTCTATCAAACTTATGTTTTACAGATCATCTTATTTTGCTAAGCAAAGCTGATGCCAACTCAAGATCCATACTATTGAGTACCTTACAAAGATTTAAGGAGCTTTTCTAGCCTTGAAATTGACTTCCAAAAGAGTTTCTTCATCCTTTCAAAAAGTATTGTACTCCTCTCAAATGTAATGTCTCAAATTATTAGAATGGCTAAATAAACTCCTCCTCTACTATAGCTGGGACTTCCAACTTCCTCTAGAAGGCTTATATATAGAGAATGCTTTCCTCTAATAGAGAAAATTCAAAAACAACTAGGATAGTGGATCAATAGAGCTCTTTCATATAGTGATAAGCTTTAACTGCTAAAATTATTCATCTTTTCAATGAAAATATAATTGTGCTCCTACATTTTCTTATAAAAATGTCTTATTAAAACTATAGAAAAATGATGAAACAATTCCTTTGGGGAAAAGGGTGGGCTGAAAAAGGAGTTACAACAGTGAGCTGGAAAGATACTTGTAGGCCAAAGGAAGTAGCAGGGGCTAAGATTGGAGAGAATAAATAGTAGCAACAGAATTTTAATGCTAAAAAAATTTGGAGAATCTTAGGTGAGAAGGAATCATTGTGGATTACAAAGATTTGTAAATACATTCTAAAAGAAAACAACCTTTGGTTTTTGATTCCTAAAGATGCCTACTTATGATTCTTTAATCAGATATTGTAATTGAGGAAAATTATATAATAGCATTTAACCTGTAAAATAGGGATAGGAACTCTTGCTTCTCTATGGTTTGATAACTAGTGTGGTTAGGGAGCTCTCATCTATAATCAAAAGGCAAGGACTGTATTATGTAGGTTCTTAAGGAAAGCCAAAGTGAAGGAGTAATAGAAAATGGAAATTGGTCTTTAACTTCAAAGTTGATGAGGAACTTATATATCTCCCAATACCCAAATACTTTGTAGTACCTCTAATCATATACTGCAAAGGATATCAAGACTATGCTAATATAGCTTTAACCAAGACAGGCTATTAGACATTATCCTAAGGATAAAACATATGCGAAGTTCCAAGCAAGATAAAGAAGTATACATGGTGGTAATAACATGTTTCTAAGAGATTTTGAAGGAAAGAAAGTCCAAAAGATTTGTAAGGAAGGCCAGAAGCTCATATACTCTTATAAAGCTAACAAAAGCAAGGATAAGGGAGCATCATATCATAAACCAGATTGTAAAGGAATACAATAAAAGGCTGGTGATTTCTTGGAGAATCTGGGACTTTCAACATACTGTCACTTAATTCATTTCAAGCCTATGCTAACTTAATGCTTTCTCCTAATATTTTTGGCTAAAATGTAATATATATACAAGTTATATGTTGTGTTTGAAGATGTACCCCTAAGTGTGATTTCTTGTAACTGATTTCCTTTTTATATTAAAATTACATTTTAATAAATTATTTTAAGACCATATTTGGCTAATTAGTGGAGTTATTAAGGGAGATTTTCATAAATGAGGCCACATCCATATCTAAATTTTGATCACTATAAGTTTGATTTACCTAAGGAATCACTTTATGAGGACAAAGAACAAGAGCATTACAAATTATTATTTCCTTACCTTTAGCATAAGACATTTCAATAACAGAATAATTATTGATAGCACGGGAGCTAAGATCTTCCTCATTTAACTTAAAACATATCAAAAGGATAATTAAGAATCGTAGTTACATCTACTTGTTGACCTTTAGTGAAGTCATCTAGAAACCCTATAAGCTCATAATAGTCACCCTTAGTGAATTTCTTTTTAGTGGCATGCTATACTTTACCTTGATATTTTAGAAAAGGACTCCATTAGTAGGAGACCTTGATAGAATCCTCCACTAGCATATCATTATCTTCAAGCCTCAAAAGAGGGATTAACTTTGGAAAACCTTATTTATCTCAACTAGAATACATTACTCGACATGCCCTATCCTTTATTGCCTTATTTATACTAACTAGCTTCCTAATGAAGCTAGCTAAATGGTTGAGTATCCTTGACCTAGAAATTATTGCCTCATTTATACAAATCTATTTCCTAACGAAGCTAGCTAAATGGTTGGTTCCATTAGTGGACCAATACTCTAGAGGAATTACATGAAAGCTATTACCTCATCCATAGAAATTAGCTTCTTAATGAAGCTAGCTAAATGGATAGGTTCATTAGTGGATTAATACTAGGAATTATATAAAAACTTAACCTCACATAGACTTGCTTATAAATGCTTTCATCCAAACATAGCCCAGGTTTCCAAGCTTGCAAGAAGAGAAGGATGTTAGAGAAGTGGCAAGGTTCACCTTTCAAAACATCTAAAGCACCAATATCTGGAAAAAAAAACTGAGTTGAAGCATATTCTCTTCACTAAGAAGCACCTCCATAAGTCCCTTTGACTTCCATTATTTCATAGCCCAAGATATGGTTAGAGGAAAGGTTGTTTTTCTTTTTTTTTCTCTAAGACAGAAACCTATAATAGTTGAAGACCAAATCTTACCCCCTTCTTTAAGGACTTTCTTAGGGGTTTGAGGGGAAGACAATAGGCGAACCAGAAATATTACATAAATAGTAGTGCAATTTAACAAGGGTAGCATCACCAATCATTTATTTCCAATTAAGTCAAGATTAAAGGATTAGGAAAGAAGAACGAAAGGACGTGAGGAAATGGTAGTAAGGAAGGAGGTCCAGAGGATGAAGTTGAGTTAGGATTCAGAGTAAACAACGTGGTTTGAGAGGAAAAGGTTAATGAAGAAGCTCCCTTCTATTTATAACGTCAAAGATTGAACTTCCAATGGAAGAGGCAAGAAATGATCTAAGGGCAATGGAAATAATGAAGGCTCAAAAATTAATAAAAACAACAAGAAACCCAAAAAAAGGAAAAATCTTAACAACATAAGAAAATAAATTCAAATTATTGTTATAAGAATAGTAATATAAGGCACGGTAACTAACAAAATGAGTTAAATACCCTTGATCTCAGAGAGAGGATGTTGAGGATTAAAAGGTAGACACCAATTAGATTGGTGAAGAAGAGACACTTGATTTGCGATTTTGGTGCAAGAATATCTTTCCTTTTTGAAAAAAATTGTTTTATAACAAATTAGTTAAGTTTTTAAACAATGAATAGATTTCTATAAAGAGATCAGCATACTCTTTTCCTTTATTTTATGATCTTTCACTAATTATCAAGTATATCCCATTCAAGATAGGTATACAGGCCCAATGTCCTATTAAGAAGCACTTCATCTTTAGTTTGAGTTTTTTTTAATGGTGAAGTGAATTTAAGTTTTTAGATTATCTAACTAATGTAATTAAGCTAGTCAAACATTCAAAATAAACCATAGAACTACCTCCAACAAAATTATAGTCCAATACACCATCTATAACTCTTTGTGATCTTTTTTCTTATTTTATTTGAATGCTAATAAAAAATATAAAAGAAATATTAAACAAACCATTGAGACATTAAAAAAAGGAATTGTCCTAAAAAAAATATGTGGAAGAGATTATATTAAAAGGGTCTTAGTATCAACTTAAAAGGAAATATAAGATAAGGAGCCCAATTGTAAGACTACTTGGATAACTTTTAGGAAAGTTTGCTTACTATGTCAAGTATTGTAAAGAAAACAAACGTCTACAAGTGGAGGAGAAGTTATGACCTAGTTGTTGATAGGTAAAGAAAGAAGATAAGATAAATAGTGTAGATTTTTCATACTGTATTTTAAAGTACAATTTTAGAAAGAAATTTAGCAATTAATCAAATATTTCCGAGGACATTAGTCCTACAATATAAAAAGTTGAATGTTATGGAAGTTTTAAAAGAAAACAAAATAATATAGGTCGGTAAAATTGTAATTAATAAATAACAAAGTTCAATATAGAAAGAAATTTTAAGGGTAAAAATACTTTTTGAATATAAAAGTGATACTAAATTCAAAACATTTTAGTCGTTAACACCTATATAATGTTAAGTCATTAATGAGGTCCCAAAATTAAACCCTCTCAAACCTATACTTCTAATCTTATACACTATATCTCAAATTAAGCCTCAAATTGTCGCAATCTAAAGATCTCAAAGGTTCTGGTCCAAAGGCAAATGATTGTTTAAATTGTACTGGACTTTTTATATGGAAGCTTTCGATCGAACAAATTTGGAAATAGTTATTAATCATAGCAAATCATATGTATTTGTCACTGGGGCACAAACATGAGCGACAGGAATTTCACGCTTTCATATTGTACCACCCACGTTCTTTGCCATAAACCAAAGGTATAGATCATAATAAACTTTAGCTAGGTATTTGGTCATTGATCTCTCCATATTGCCTTTACCTGCAGAACCCAAGTCAACCAGCCAGAAGCAGGATTATTACTAGGTACTTGATTTTGCATCTTTGCTCACAAAAGTGAAATAACCAAATATTTTTTAATAGTTATATACCTAATGAGCGGCTAAAAATCATCCAGATTCTTATACAAGTATATGGTTGTGCTATTGTTCTTTTCATTGTCATAATTTTGAAAATAAATATAGAACTATTTCATACGTCAAATTGGTATTGACCCACGAAAGGGGATGACTGAACTTAATTGGTTATTGTTTACATTTGACTTCGGCAATAACAGAAGAAGACATCAATGATACTAATAACAAGTAACCTAATAAAAGTATTTAAAATGTTTATAGAAAACTACACTTTTTAGTTTGTTCTAATAATGTGATATTGAGTCAAAACGACGATAACAGAAGAAGACATCAATGATACGCGTGTAAGTAACAGAGTGACTCGCACCAAATTTCTAGTCTAATTTATATTACGGATTGAATTTTAACGAAAGCATCAGTGATTCTAAGAAGAAGAGATTATAAAATCTCATACGAAAAATAAATACAAGACTTTTAAAGAGAAAATGTGAAAACTTTTATAAGATTACAGAAAAGATTGTTAACCATTTTCTAACTATGTATTTTAGATCCATGATTCTTTAAATCTAAAGTAGAATTGTTGTTGAAATAGTCTAAATTTTAGACGTTATAGATATAAAATTTAATATCAATTATATATAATTAAAAGTATCAAACTATTTTTTACGAAATATTAATTTGATAAACTTTGATAGAAGTGCTAATCTACAGGTATACTCCAAGCTATTAGTAAATAGATCTATTCTAATGATAATGTCAAATTGCATGAATATTTCAAAGTCAAACTTCGAACTGATGAGGCATTTTTTGCCAGTCATTAACATCTAAACATTTTATTAAATATTACTTTTTAAAATAAATCCCATTCACAATTTTTTTAAAAGTGTATGATCCTATATCCGAATTATTGTATACAAAATTCATGCTTTTAAGATTTGATTATAAAAATTGATGATGGTTACACATTTGTTAAATGCATTTAATTATATGACCATTGCTTTGATTATTAATAAAAAAGTTTAGTTTATTAAAATAATATTTCAATTATTTTAAAACACTGTTAATAACCATTAAAGTAATTTTAATATGGTTCGAACCGGGGTAACCTGGTTTTGAAGTAAAGTAAAATAAAAGAACAATATACGAGCAGTTCGACCTCGGGCATGGGTAGCCAGGGCACCTGCCCAAGCTCGCCTTCATAAAGGACCCTCCATGCACACTTATTCCTATACTATTAACGTTAAAGGCTATAAAGAGAGTAACCAATAGTTTCTTTGAAGTAGAAATGGTTAAAAATAATTTTTTAAATTCCTATGTTGAGCAAGTTTCACAATTTATAAAACCCTCAATAATCTACAAGCGCATAGGTCGTACTTTGTAATATTGAAGGGTCAATCCCACGAAGAGGGTAATAGCCTAATCCTAAGTCGTCTAAGGCTCAGACAAAAGAATAAAAAGAAATAAAAATGCAAAAGTGAACACAGAAAGTAAATACTAGAAATTGATTCAAGAATTGCAAAGCGAAAATTCCAACAAAATAGAATTAAACTGAGCAATCACACAGGTCACAATGGAAATTTGTCAAAAGAGTTAATCAAGTTATGAGAGAGGTGACTTTACCTATCATTAATGCTAATTTAGCCATTTATGTGTTTACAGGGTGTCAGTTCTAGACAATCGTAGGGTTAATTACTCTCTCTCGATTTATAACTATTAAACCTTAAATTATAAACCCTAATCGACTTACGGAACTTGCAATCTCTCAATTCACAAATTACCCACAATTATAATTAGTTCTAAATCTCTCTAATAAACAATCGGATCTCGCACTGGATCTCTCTCCATGAAATTACCAACTAGATTGCTTAGGTGGTCAATTAGATCGCCAAACTCTCATTAATCTGATCTAATCATTGTTATCCGGCTCACCCTCTCGGTTTGTTACCAAAACATGCAAATACATTAACCAATCATAACACCCAAACCAATAAACACAAAAATAACTAAATCAACATTAACTCAAAGTAAAATCCCGAAAGAGAGTTTAGAACATTGTCAATAACCTGAAATCTATTTCCATACAATTCATCTCAACTTTATACATTTAAATGAAAAAGGAAATGAAGAGAAAATAGAACTTAAGTTAGAAAATTTGGGAAGGCAGTGACATCGAGATACCACTTGATCCGGGGAGCAACGACGTTAGGACCCACTTCTTCTTCCTCCTTCTTCCTCTTCTTTTTCTGTCTTCCTCTTCTTTTTCTCTCTCTTTAGGGTTTCTAAGAGTGGCTGAATGTAAAGCTCCCTCTTCTCTTCTCCTACTGTTCTTTAAATAGTCTTTTATGTTTTGGGTAACCCTAGGGTCTTTTTGGGGTCAGAAAGGTCCAAACAATCTCTCAAAATATGAAGTTCATGAGCGCCTGCACGTCTGGTTGAGGCAGGCTATGATCGTGGCTAACATCTGAGCCTTTTGTCTTTTTTTGACACGAATGTCTTCCAAAACTCCTCCGTTCTTTGATATTGACCCTGAAGCACTAGTGAACACATCAAGGTACCTCAAAAATATAATATTTAAGCTTAAAAGCTTATATTGACCCATAAACCACTTAAAACACAAATAATTAACAAACTAACACAATTCTAAACTAAATGTATACTAAATGATCGAATTAACAGCTGAACACATATCAAACTATGCCCCAAAACCCGATGCATTTTACACTTATCAATATCCCCACACTTAAACGTTTACTTATCCTCGAGCAAACAAAGCAATAAATAACACAAAAGCACAATGCACACAATGCAATAATGAGGTAATGGCTTCAACTTCACAAAACAAATTTAACTCTAAACAAAATCATTCATGTTGTTCCAAATTATTAACATGCAAAATCTACATCTAGGAACTCTAGACTAAATATACATATTAATCAAAACTTAAATGTCAAGTTTATTCACCCCTTTCAATTGGACACACACATTAATAATTATTTGGTCAGTCAACTCTGTAACTACTCCTAAGTATGTTTTCATGAAAAGTTAAGCTATTTACAAGTTCCGTAGGTTTTATTAGAAGGCAATTTTGTAAACACTTTTTATGAACATGGACCTAGTCTTTCTACATAGAGGCAAACATTGGTGATGAATGTCGATCCGATTTCTCGACTAAATCATGTTTTTAGCAAGTTACTTAGTCGAAACGTCATTATAGGCTTTTGACTCGAAGGGACACATTTGTGATGTGTGTCGATCCAGTTACTTGGCTACATCACGTTCTCAGTTTGCTATCAGCCCTATTCATAACCTAAAGGCTAGCAGAATAGTTATTTATTTCAAATTTACAATCACTTTTTCTTCTTTTTTATTTATTTATTAATGTTTACCTTGTTGCTTTAGCTACTTGTTTCACGGAAAAATACTAGCAAAATTATTTAGTCAAGAGACTTAAAATTATGAATGAATGTGACAACTTAGAAGGTGATAAAATAACACTGGATCCTAATTAACTTGCATATTTTAGCCAAAGAGCCCAGATCACTAATTTCGCGAGTTAATGACACTTAACAACCTAATAGATTATGTTCAAAATTAAATTGATTTCATTCCATCTAAGCCATCGATACATTCATACAATTCACAATATGCAACCGAAACACACTAACATAACAATATGCAAAATTCACACTCAAAGAAAAACACAACCCTCACACTTGAATAACACATTATCCTAAATGTGAGAAGGAGACAAGCAAACACACAAAAAGGGGAAATCAAACACAATATATGAAAAGAAAAAGCAACAGCAAGAACTAAATGGGTTAGAACACGAGGTCATAGTGATGGAGGTGATGATGGTAAGGTGTTGAGACCAAATCTGCTTGACACTCAAGATTGTTGTCTTATCTTGGAATTGCTTAAAGAGAGTAAGAGAATTAGTAATCCCAGATCATTTCAAATTAATTAATTTTGTTTAAAATTTAAAATAATTCTAACTAAACATAACAATTTAAATCTAACTACTGAACATGCTAACTTATGGTCATTAGCTTGACCTCGTATCATTGGAAACTCAACTGGTATCAATTATCAGTGGCTTGCTTCCACCCTTTTTTTTCAACATTAGTTTTGTAGCTTGTAAAAAGCTGTAAATTGCAAAATGGTCAAAAGGACAATATTGATAAAATTATGAAAACCAATTAAGCTCAGTAATATCCTTTTTACTAACAAACTGTCAATAAAATAGAGAATAATGAAACTCCTTGAATCTTCTATTAAGTTTAACAATTTGTTTAGTAAAAGGGTGAGCTGCTCTTGTTCTTCCTTAGTCACTCCCTTTTCTTTTTCTTCTTTTGTTTCACAAACAGAGACTTTCATAGCTTCTTCAAACTTGATGTTGGTTATCATCTGTTCTTCTTCCTCATGCTCCTTTGAAGATTGGACATCATCAACTCTTATGAATGGTATTCTTGGTGGGTAAGGCAAAGGAGGAACATAGAGAGGGTCCTCATTCTTTTTGTCATCCTTTTTCTGCTTCTTTTACTCATCTATAGAGTAGGTTTCACTTAGTTTATATGTTAGTTCTCCGAACTCTTTCCCACTCCTTAGTATGATAGCCTTAACTTGCTCTCTTAGATATACTTTTGTGTTGCTTGAAAGACTTCCTACACTTTTTGAAGATAACACATTAGCAAGTTGTTCCACTTAAACCTCTAGGTTAAGAATAAAAGAGGCATGAGTCCTTGTTACTTGATCAATATACCCTTCTAACCGCTTTGGGCCTCATCCATACTTATGAGCGTGTCCATGATCTTATTAAGTTTGGAATCATAGTCATTCTATTTACCTTGTTGAAAATCCATGTGACCTTTGATTTCTAAACTGAATGTTAGTATTGTTAGACTAATGAAAATTTGGGTGGTTATGCCACCCCGACTGGTATGTGTTGGAATAAAGATGGCTATCTCCCTAAGCAACTTATGTTCCATTAAAGTTGAATTGCTCCACGTTGTTGTTTTCCCCTAAGAAGAAATCACCTGGGATATAGCTCTCTTATCCATATGACTCTTATTCAAGCTGCATTGTTGTGACTGGAGAGGAAGAGGTGGCTTTCAAGCTATTCAATTGCTTGGTTAGGTTGTCAATCTCAGCTTACAATGTCGTCAATAACTTTTCAGTAATCATTCCTCCTGGGTCCCAAAAGGTTGACTATTGTCTACTTCATTATGATGTCCAAAGATAACTAGTATATGCCATGTCTTCTAACAGATCCTGTGCTACTTGAATTATTTTCCTTATAAATGATCCTTTAACAGCTAAATCTATGATGCTCCTTGTGGGTGGATTAACTCCAATGTAGAAGGTTTTCAATAGGAATTCGTTTGGTAGGTTATGATGAGTGTAGCTCCTTTATAACTCCTTATACTGCTCCCACACTTCATATAAAGACTCCCCATAATTTTGCTAAAATTTGATAATTTTCTTTATTAGTCTTGTTGCCTTGCTTAGAGGGACATACTTACCTAGAAAAACTCACACCAACTGCTCCTAATTTGTGATGTTGGCTAGGTGGAGAGAATTCAACCAGGCCTTGGCTCGATCCCTAAGTGTAAAGGGAAAGATTCTCATCCTAACATCATCCTCCAACATCCTAATATATAGGAAGGTGTCTCAAATTTCTAAGAAATTAATTAAATGATCATTAGGATCCTCATTGGCTAATTCGTAGAATTACATGTTGGTTTACAACATGTTTAGCATTGATGGTTTGATCTCGAACGTATTCACTTGCATTGGTGGTTGTGTAATCCCTTAATGATGGGCATTGAGCTGTGGCCTCATGACATCCATAAGGGTCCGTCGCTCTCTGTGATGTATTTCCTCCACCATCTTTCTTTCCATCTCTTTTTAGTGTTTAACGCTTGAGATTACCTATTGTTGTCTGGTCATAACCAAGTTAATGTGTTGTCTACTTTATGCCCAGATTCTCTTTTTCTTTCACAAAAGATGGTGAAAAAGCCTTAGACTACAAAAATTAAACTAATCTACACTTCCTCGACAATGGCGCCAAAAACTTATTGAGCAAGTTTTACAATTTATAAAAACCTCAATAATCTACAAGTGCACGGGTTGTACTTTGTAGTAATGAAGAGTTGATCCCACAAGGAGGGCATTAGCCTAATCCTAATTTGTCTAAAGCTCAGAGAAAAGAATAAAAAGAAATAAAAAATGCACAAGTGAACATAGAAAGTAAATACGAGAAATTGATTCAAGAATTGCAAAGAAAAAATTTCAAAAAATAGAATTAAACTGAGTAGTCACACAGGTCACAATGGAAATTCATCAACATAGTTAATCAAGTTATGAGAGAGGGGATTTTACCTATCATTAATATTAATCTAGCCATTTCTGTGTTTACAGGGTATCAATTCTAGACGGTCGTAGGTTAATTTCTCTCTCTAGAGTTGTAAACATTAAACCCTAAATTGTAAACCCTAATCGAATTATGAAATTTGCAATCTCTCAATTCAAAAATTACCCACAATTTTAATTTGTTCTAAAGCTCTCTAATAAACAATTGGATCTTGCTCGACATCTCTCTCTATGAAATTATCGACTGGAATAATTATGTGGTTAATTAGATTTCCTAACTCTCACTAATCCGATCTAATAATTTTTATCTGGCTCACCCTCTCGATTTGTTACCAAAACATGCAAATACATTAATTAATCACAACACCCAAACTAATAAATACAAAAATAACTAAATCAACATTAACTCAAAGTAAAATCCCGAAGACGAGTTTAGAATATTATCAATAACCCAAAATCCATTTTCATATAATCAATCTCAACTTTATACATTTAAATAAAAAGGAAGTAAAGAAAAAATGGAACTTAAGTTGGACAAATCGGGAAGGTAACGGCGTTGTTGATTGAAAAACAGACTACTAGTTTTACACTCAAAACTGCAAGTATACAGAACGCAACTTGTAGTAAAAAGCAGATATGGATCCCATAAGGATTGTGCTTAACACTACTTAATTGAGGTTGCTCTTTTTTTAATAAATATAAATTGAAAAATTAAACTAAGTTAAACAACTAATAATGGACAAACGATAATGCAAAAGTGTAGAAACTTGGAATTCAAGATTTGACAATTAGAGATCACTTTTTCCTTATCTTATCTCCCTCTTATCTTGTTAATTGAATTGTGCCTCACCTAAGATGTCCTAATGTATTAACTACCCTCTCTCAAGGTGTAATTAAATGTCCCAAGCCAAATGGAGATGATTAACCAATCTCTCAATCTACAAAATCAATCCACCAATTCAACTAGTTATTAAGTTATCCTATGGGTAATCAACTAATTAGCCAAAATCTCTCTCTAACTAATCAATTAACCTCATAAATGTAGGTCTATAAAGTTCCAATTCTCATTGTACAAGCCTACACAAATTACCCAACTCAATTTCTCAATATATTGAAAGGTATAAGTTCAACATTTATCAAAAGCTTCATTCATTCAAATCAACAAAATAGGAGTTTAAAAGTAGTTTAAAAGTAATCTCTACAAATAAATTAGCCACTCATAATGTCATTAAGATCCCCAATAATCAAAAAATCCATAATAAAGATGCTAGAAGAGAAAAACGAAATAGATCTAGATGAAGCAAACTCCTCTTTTTTGTTTTAATATGGAAAATCTAGCACTAGTGTGCTTTTTGCCTAATTTGGATTGAAAATCTTAATTCTCTACCTCTCTCAAGGCTCTAACTCTGTGTTTTTACTCAAAGAGGCAAGTCTTCATAATTATCTCTTCAGCCCTAGGGGTTTATGACCTTATATAGTCACAAAAACCTAAAAATAAGTAAAACTCTCGTGTCTCTTCGGGCTAGGTATCCTACGATTGTGGGATTTAGCATGAATCCTACAATCGTTGGTTCTTATATTACAATTACTCCATTTCTCTTCCCCTTTGTTGGTCCCTAGCTCAATTACAAAGGTAGCCAACCCCCATTTCTACATCAAAATGATCAATTCTTACCCTAAATCAACATCAAACATAAAAGAACAATATTGAAGATCAAACTAAACTAAAACATACAAAATAAGTCCTAAAATACAACAATAATAGCCTATGTAAGAAACACATGCCAAATACTTAGAAAAACACACATTAATGCGTAACTATCATCAAGATATCACCTGATCTAGGGAGCAATGGCATCAAGATCCACTTCTTCTTCCTCCTTCTTCCTCTTCTTTTTCTCTCTCTCTCTTTTTTTTCTCTATCTTTAAGGTTTCCAAGCGTGGCTGAATGTAAAGCTCCCTTTTCTCTTATCTTGTTGTTCTTTAAATAGTCTTTTATGTTTTGGATAACCATAAGGTGTCTCTAGGGTCCAAAAGGTCTAAAAAATCCCTTAAAATGTGAAGTTCATAAGCGTCTGACGCAGGCCACGATCGTGGCCAACATCTGAGTCTTTTGTCTTGTTTCAGCCCGAATTTCTTTCTAAACTCCTCCATTCTTCAATATTGACCCTGAAATACTAGCAAACATATCAAGGTACCTCAAAAATATAATATTTAAGCTTAACAGCTTGTACTAACCCATAAGTACTTAAAACACAAATAATTAACAAACTAACACAATTCTAACCTAAACACATACTAAATGATCGAATTAACGGCTAAACACATATCAAAATATGCCCTAAAACATAATGCAATTTACACTTATCAACTTATCACATTTTTGTAAAAGACATCTAGAGTTTTTTATAAAATATCAAAATCTGCTACTTCACTTTTATTATTTTTAAGATGAACTAACGTCACGTTCATTTGACCAAAAATATTTAAAATTAATAACTAAACTTCACCTTTTGATTATGAAAATTATAAAATCTAATTATCAAGACTATTATGAAATAATTCGTAAATGCTAACTAACATAAATACGTTAATTATTTTACTATCTGTAGAATTCTTGCCCCTATTTTCTTTCTATATTTAAAAATGTTCAATTAATAAGTTGATAAGATTTAAATAAAAAAATTATCACAAGAAATTTACAATAAAGGCCCCCTCTTTTTGCATATTTTTCATTACGTTTTTTGGAGTAATTAATTCAATTAGGGATGACATAGTATGTTGGATTTAATTCAACTCAAGTTAAATTTACTTAGCATGAATATTTTTAAAAAATATTATCATTTTGTGTCAGTTTAAAAATATTGAAATATCAATTCGAGCTAAGTTAAAGGCATATCTTCTGTCTTATCTAACCTTTTGTCAAGTTTAGATTGTTATCTAAATGTTTCAATTGTTTAGCAAATTTTATTGATTATACCTATGACTATAGCATTAGCTGAGAAAAGTTTTCAAAATTAAAATTATTGAAAACCTAATAGAGGTCATCAATGTCACAAGAAAGATATTTTATGTATCAAGAAGGATAAGTTGGACAATATTGATCTTGATAATATTATTAATGATTTTGTATCTAAAAAAGTATCAAGAAATTGTTTTTATAAATCATTATTATCTGTGTGCTTATTAGTGCAATTTTATTGGTGTTTTGCAATATGATATTGTTGTTCGATTGCTACTACTGTCATTTTATTATTACTACTACTATTTTTAGTGATTTATTGCTGCTAACATTTGTAAGATATTATTAACTAATGTTATTATCATTTAGTATTTTGTTGAATATATAGACTTATAAATTGAGTCACTTATGTACAGATATTAAATTTCAATAACAAAAGTATGCTTTTAAAGTTTATATAATTGTATATTGAAGATTTATTGGGCCCTTCTTTTTACTTTACCCAGGGCTTATAAAATATTATGTATGGCTCTGTATAAGAGCTGAATTGGAGCAGTTTTCCTAAGCTACCTAGGTCAAATTTCTTTTTTAGATTGCCAAGGTGACAGACAAAAGATTTGGTTCTTCAATTTCTCTTTCAGACCCCCGTCTTTGAATTAAAACAATGTTGCGTAATTAGATTTCTATCCATTGCGTTGTATAAATAGAAATAAATGAAAGCATCCTTGATCATTAGCTAGCTGTAGCTAGTCTCCATGTTACTTTTGTAAATGATCACTAATTCCAAGCTTAACAGAACATGGGAAGTTTTAATGTCTTAAAAACCAGTTATTGCCTACAAGCACTGTAGCTCCCTATGAGCTTCGTGTAACTATGGCCTTTTGAGGCCCACCACATATGGTGCAATGGTTAGTCAAGTTTGACTATGATCTCCTGGTGTCCATCCCATAATTGGGAGACAATTTTCTAAAATATCCATGATAAGAAAGATCTCTTCAACTTTTACCAGTAAAACAATATAAGAATAAGAAACTTAATGATGAAACAAACATCAAGATTTATATAGAAAACCCTTCATTGTAGAAGGAAAAAAACAACGAACCAAATTGAGAAGAAAATCTACTAAACTCAATAAGTATTTACAAAACGTTGATCTCTTACCCCACAATAACTAGTTATCTTACAAATTTGTAGGATTGAAACCAAAGTTGATGTCACAATCAACAAACACTAAAACCTATCCCAAAAATAATAAAACAAGAATAAGAATACAACATTATTTGTCTTCATTATGTTTTTCCTCTGATTTTTGTATTTTATTAATTTCTCGACCCACAATCAACATATCATCAACATAAAGAAGAAGAATGATGAAGTTTTCACCTGAGAACTTCTTAAAATACACGCATGCATCAATATAAGTTTATTTGTTACTATGATCTATGTCAAACTTGTGATACCACTGTTTTGGAGCTTGTTTTAAGCTATATAGGCTTTTCTTCAATTTATAGACCAAATTTTACTTACATTTAGCTTTGAAACCTTTTAGTTGTTCCACGTATATCTCCTCTTCCAAATCTCCATGCAACAAGGTTGTTTTAACATCTAGTTGTTCGAGTTTAAGATCCAAAAAAGTAGCTAGACCCAAAAATATTTAGATTAAGGTCATCTTGACTATTAGTGAAAAGATTTCTTAAAATTCCATAACCTTCTTTTGATTGAGCTCTTTCACTACTAGCCTTGCCTTATCCTTTACTACCTTGTTACCTTCTCTTTTTATTTGAAACACTACTTATTCTTTAATGCCTTTTTTCCTTTTAGAAGCGTATTATTCTTCTTCTTCAGAAAATTTATCTCTTCCTTCATAACTGAAAGCTAAAGATCTTTGTCTTCACAAGATGCAACCTCTTGATCATTCTCAAGCTCCCCCTTAAAAGTAAGTAGCAAGTATTTAGAACTTGGATATCTTATTGAAAACCTTTGCTTCCTTGTCAACCTTTGAAGCTATGTTTCATCAGCTATTGGATCCAATTGCTCCCTCGCTCATTAAGCTCAATGGATTCATTGTCAGCATTATCTAGATGTTGTTCATATAGCTCATCATTATCAAATTGTATTTAATCACCACCAATATGTGTTTGGTGGACACTTCATCTTCTTCACTTGTAGATTGCTCAATAGACAAAGGAATTTATAAAGAGTTAATAATGACATATAATGAGCTCCTTTTAGAAGATCAACAACACCACATCTCTACTCTTGACCACCTTTTACTTCTTTAGGTTATAAAGTTTGAAGCCAAATTGATCACCACCATATCCAAGAAAGATGCAAGGAATTGAATTTGAGTTAGTTTTCTTTCTCTGATCCTTATGTACGTGTCTGAGCCAAAAACTATCAGATGATGATATGTGAGATCTTTGTTAGTCTATGCTTCCTCAAGAATCTCAAAATCCAATAGAATTAAGGAAGCTTAATTAATCAAGTAAACTACATATCAAACTACCTGTCCCCAAAATATCTTTATCAACATAGACATTTTGAGCATGCAACAAAACTTCTCTACAATGGTTTTGTTCATCCTCTCAACAACCTTATTATGTTTTAGAGCCCCTGGTTTGGTTTTCTCATGTCTAGTGCATTTCGATGTACAATATTCTTTAAACACCTTAGAAGTATACTCCCTTTCATTGTCTATTCACAGGAACTTCAACTTCTTCTTAGCTTCCCTTTCTACCATAACCTGAAACTTTTGGAAAGCTTTAAATACTTGACGCTTAGAGCTTAACATATGCACTCAAGTCTTCCTAAAAGCATCATCAATAAATATAACAAAATATATGTTACCACCTAGTGGCCCCTCCTTAATAGGGCCACAAACATCTGAATGCACTAACTTCAATATCTCTTACTTCCTTATAAGTCTTCTATTGAAAGAGACTCTATGTTACTTTCTAGCCAAGAAATAATTGCAAGGATAAGATGTAATGAGTTTTTAACTAAGATAAGGGATTTACCAGCCAAAAACTTTAATCCCTTCTAACTCATATGTCCCAACCATCAATGCCACAAATTTGGTGAAGTTTCTTCTTCAGCTATGTATACTTCTTCACCACCATAGAACTTTAAGTATGTTTTGTACTAAGAAACATAATTCTCCTGGGGAACTGTCATTATGCCTTTGGATAGCTTCCACTTCCTACCCTTGAAAGCATGTTGAAATCCTTCTTAATCACATATTAGCTGATAACATATTTAACCTTAGATTGGGGATGTGTCATACATCTCTTAAGGTTAGTAAGCATCCAACATTTGTCTGAACTCGGATATTACGCATATCGACTATCTTGGAGGAGATTTGGTTTTTTTCCAATCTTTACACTCTCAAAATCTCCACTCTAGACGTTTAAGTACTCAACCTTTGCAACATAATGATAAGACGCCCTAATATCAATCAAACATTCAGAATAAAAATTATTGACATGGAAGTATTCACTAGTTACACAAATTAGGGACACCCCATCATCCATGCTTGAAGTTGTTGCTGTTGTATTTCTATCGTCACCATTATTCTAATGATTTTGTTTTCTTCGATTCCTCTTCCACTTATAGCAGAACCTCTTAATGTGTCCTAACTTATCGTAATAATGACATGTCTTCACACCTTTGTCACCTCTAGACTTTAAACAATTCTTAGAGTTACCATGACCTTTAAGACCCTTACTCTTGTCCCTTTTCCTAATTTGTATCACGAAAACTTGCACTTTGTCAACTTCAATCTCATTTCTTCTGATTTCTTTATTAAACATACTCTCTTTGATTACATCCAAAGATGGAAAACATTTAAGAGCTGAGTTGCTAATCGTCACCACTAATGTCTCCTAACTATCTGATAATAAACTTAACTGGAACAAGGCTTGAAGCTCATCATCGAGAATGATATTTGTTACAGTAAGCTTGTTGATTATTTCCTAAAAATCACTTAGATGCTCTGACACTGATTTCCCCGCTTTCAACTTCAAGTTCACAAGCGTATTAATCAAAAAAGCCTTATTATGATTAACCTTCCTTTTATACAAACCTTCTAGCTGCTTTTATAACTTAAAGGGATTCGTTTCTTGAGACACATGATTGAATATGCTAATATCAATCTATTGTCTAATAGTGCCCAGAGATTTTCACATCATTTTTTCTCATCCTCTGCTTGACATCTTTTCAAGCTTTAAAGGAACATTATCCTTCACACCTTTGTCCACATCAATAGGATCAAAGAGATAATTGTAACATAAAAGGTCCTCCATCATGAGCCTCTAAATCGAGTAATTTGATGACCTTAGCTTGACCATATAGCTATTTCCAAGTTCCATTACGATGACTCTAATACCACTTGTTGAGAGACAATAACACAACTATCTAAAATATCAACCAAATATTAATGATAAGAAAGAATTTTTAAACTTGCACTAGCAAAACAATATGAGAACAAGAAACTTAAGATAAAACAAACACCAAGATTTATGTAAAATCATCCAATGTAGATGGAAAAAATTATGGTCAAACTTACAAACAAATCCACTAAACTCAATAAGAAGTTACAAAAGGTTGACCTCTCACCCTACAGTAACAAGTTGTCTCACAAAGTTTTATGATTGAAACCAAAGTTGATGTCTTAATCAATAAATACTCAATCCAATCCCAAAAACAATTAAATAAGGAAGAGAACAAAACATTATTTTCTCCCACTCTGTTTTTCTCACTTTTAGACGCTATTTCTGCACCCCTCTATAAAAACTTTCATATTTTTCTCTTTGATATCACAAAATAGGTATTTTGCACTGTACACGATCACTCACACGATGTTCATGTAACTCTTTATGACCGTGTACAACTGTGAGTGATCGTGTGTCTTCAACACCACCTAACTCATAGTTTACACAGTCATAGAGAGTTACACAGTCTCCACTAGCTATATACTTGTACATGATCGTCTATATCTTCACTCTTCACACATTTTAAAAGACTTACATGGTTGCTCCACATAACTGTGTAAGTTAAGACATGGGCCTGTAACACTTTATAAGACCATGTATCTCCTTCATCCATCTTGTCTTTACTTGTTTATCATTCTCTCAAACAATAAAGGTATCTACAATCACTGAAAATAAAGAAAAAAAAACTAGGCACTCAACGCCTACACAATGCCTGCAACAGCAACTAGCCATCAACGAAAGTTGTTACTTGTTACTTATGTAATAAGGTAAAAATAAAAGAGGAAACCAAGCTGCACCTGAGAACAACCCTGCTCATGCTAAATCTTATAATTATTAAAAAACTACCCCTTTTGAAAAAGGAATAGAGATCAGTGTTTAGAATATCATTCCGTATCAGCCAGTACTGTACTGAACAGAAAACGAAACAGTATCGAAGGTTTTGGTATCAGCGGCTGGTATTGTAAGTTTTAAAAAAATGAGAAACTATTTAGAAAAAATAAAAAAATTACCCAAAATCCACCCACCCTAGACCCATCTGCACACTCTCGGCTACTTTGCTTTTTTTTCCTCCCTTTCTCTCTGTCTCAAACTCACCTGCAATCTCTCTCACTATCTCACACTCTCTTATGCATTCTCCCTCTCTCGTTCTCCTCTATGTTACCGATAGTGCTTTTCCCTCTCTAACAATAAGGCAACCATGGACCACCACACCACAAGACTGTCATCTTCCTCCACCGTGCAAACCTAACACTATGTGAACCCGCCACCATGCGAACTCACCACTACTGACCCTACTCCATCAGGCTTCATCCCTCCTCCACGAGACCACCATGCCACCACTGAACCTCCTCCATACCACTATCATCGGTTGCTCTCCTCCTGGCCTCCATACATCTGCAACTGCCAGATCTGGAATAATACTAGATCTAAAACCTAACCCGACCTAAAAATTGATTGTGAATTTGTTTGCATTTGTTTTCAACTTTTAATTGATTTTTTTCCACTTAATTGCATTTGTGATTGTGAATGGGTTAGATGTTGGAATTTTGGATTTATGATTTATTTTGGTTGGATACTGGATTGGAGTTTAATGAAATAAGTTTGGCTCATTGGTTGTGGTTTGGTTTATGTGAGATTTATCTTAAATTTTTTTATCATTTAAATGCACGGCATGCATGAATTAAAAGTTAGAAAGTTTGAACTTAAATTAAAACCTTAAAATCGAGAATGTAAAGACTTTATAGTAAATAATTAATCGACATATTCTTAAAATTATTGTAACGATATTTGGATATTTGGTAAATAATTAATTGAGTATAATAATAATTCAGTTGTGGTCTTGTGGAAGAGCTTAAGAGGAGGTTTTGTGATTGTAATTATTATATAATAAAATAGAAAAAAGGTAAAATCGATGTCTCTATGTTGTCTTTATCCCAAAATTAGTCCATCCCATCAAGTCTTTACATATTCGCCGTTATTTATCCTAAAATTATCCCATCTCATAGTCTTTGCATTTTCAAAATCTTATTTTCTTATTATTCCGTTTTATCTCATCTATAGTACCTTGGCAATATGTCTTTGGATAAGTGTGAAAGTTTCTTAGTTCATCTTAATGAAAAATTACTCAACTTGTGCATTCCATTTCAAGATATTTATTAAAGGTAAGGATTTATGAAGATATGTCGATGGCAATAATCATATTCTTGAAAAAAAAAAGAATGAAGATGAAAATGTTAAGTAAAGTTAAGGATGTTTAAGTCATGACTTGAATTTTTGGATTCGTTGAGCTATCATCTTAAATCTTTGAACCTTCAAAACTACAAAGCATAACATTGTACGTCGATTTTAAATTTAGCTTGAATTTACTACTCTCCAATAGGAAAGTCTCTCTATTTCTAAATTTTACTATAGTTTTATGAATCTTTACTTCTTTAAGCTGATTATAAATACATTATTTATATTGCATTGCCTCATGAAGGACCTAGCAATGTTAATTTTGTTATAAAACTACTAAAGGATTAATTTCTTACAAAACTAATATTTTCATTTATTGTTACAGATAAATGGAAGGAAGTTCAAGTACTCTTGATCAAACTACTTCAGGAAGATATAATGATCCAGCTTAGGCTTTTGCTGTATTGGTCCCAAGTATGAAGAATCATATAATTTGCTTGTTTTGTAAAAAACATTTGAAAGGTAGAGGAATCACTCGATTGAAGAAGCATTTAACTGGGGTGAAAGGAGATGTAGAATCCTATAAAAAAGTAAGCTATGATGTGAAAGTGGCAAATGAAAAAATTGTTTGAAGAATATCAACAGAAGAAAGATATAAGGGAAAGGTTGAATTTTGAAATTGGTAGTAGAAGTTCGTTTGCTAGTTTTCATGGTGATTGTGAAAATGTTGAAGATGGTAGTGGTAGTAGTAGTGTTCCATCGCAGGCCTAAGAAGAAGTGAATGTAACACTTATACCTGATGTAAGGAAAAGAAAAGGGCATGTGACTAGTTTTTTTGCACCACGAATAACTCTTGGAGCCCAATCTTCAATTTGTAATGAAATGCATTCAAAAGATGTGGCTTACGATGTCGATATGGCAATAGCTAGATGGTGGTATGATATAGGTTTATTATTCAATGATTCTAAGTTTTATTATTATCAACATGTGGTGGATGCAATAGCCTCTCACGGTTCGGGATACAAAACTCCTTCAATTAATGACTTAAGAGATAACCTTTTGAGTTGTTTAGTTTCTGAAATTAAAAGTTATTTGGCATAAAGAAAAGTGAATTGGGTACTTTTGGGTGTTCAATCATGTATAATGGTTGGACAAATAGGAAACAAGAGCCTATTATTAATTTTTTGGTTTATTCTGCAAATGGCACAATGTTTTTAAAGATTATTGATGCATTTGGATTTACTAGAAATACTAAAACATTTTTTGAGATATTTGAAGAATTTGTGAATGAAGTAGGGTCAGAAAACATTGTTTAGTTTATTACTAATAACGATTATACTTATAAAGCAGCAGTAAGAAGGTTATAGAATAAGTATAATTTGTTTTTTGGACTCCTTATGCTGCACATTGCATTGTCATAATGCTGGAAAATATAAAAGATCCTAGGTATTTTCCTATTATTGATGAGACTATGCAGAAAGCTAAAACCAAGTTCATCTATAATCATGTATGAGTGTTGAATTTAAAGAGAAAGGAATTTACCAATGGTAGGAATTTATGTCATCCTGCTGTGACGAGATTTGCAACAAATTTCTTATCACTTCATTCTTTGGTGAGGGTGCTTCGCTTAGCTGATAGTGAAGCAAAGGCAACAATGAGATATTTTTTTGATACCATGGAAAGGCCCAAGGAACAAATCAAGGTCAATTTGAAACATAAGCCTTCTTTGTACACAACTTATCTTACAATCATCAATGGGGGATGGAAAGATAACTTTTTCCTTTGTTGTTTACAGTTGAGGCATTTTTGAATCCTAATGTATATTTCAGACTGGATTTACAAAGAAAATTGAAGTTAGTAGATGAATGCTATTCACTATTACAATAATTGGCTATGACATGATGGAAGATCTCTTGAGCTCACTGATGGAGCTTTATAAGCAGTATAGTAGGTATTTTGGATTATTGATTGCTATTTGCCAAATAACAAAACTTTCTCCAAGTATTATCACTTTATTTTATTTGTAATGCTACTTTTATTATCTTATAACTTATAGTTTCGTAGTAGGATCAATTTGGAAGTGGTGTTACAGAATTGCAAAGGTTTGCAATTCAAATTTTAAGTCAATGTGTGAATGCAATAGGTTGTAAACAGAATCTATTCTAAGAAAATGAATAAATTAGAGCATAAAAGATTAAATGACTCAGTATTCGTTTGTTACAATTTAAAACTTCGAGAAAGGTATATTATTATTATTAATAATTTCGATATAATTTCTTATAATTTTCTAATAATTAAATTTTGTTGTTTACTAGGAATCTTAATAGCACAAATAATTCAACAAATCCAATTTCTATTGATAATATCGATCCTTTAGCAGATTGGGTTTCTGAGGAACCGGATTTGATAAATATGAATAACTTGGAAGATAATCTTAGTTAGGAAACCATTAACATGTTATTTAGTGCATTGAATTTGAATGATAATGATAATGAGACTCCACTCACTGATGAGGATTTTGTACCGAATGAAGTTTCAGGTTTTTATTTTTTCTATTCTTTTAATTGTACTTATGAGGATTTTATACCAAATG
Source organism: Erythroxylum baracoense (assembly GCA_025629805.1). Lineage (NCBI taxonomy): Eukaryota > Viridiplantae > Streptophyta > Magnoliopsida > Malpighiales > Erythroxylaceae > Erythroxylum > Erythroxylum baracoense. Next base: position 10,451,088 of record JAOTAY010000004.1, read on the forward strand.
AAGTTTCAGGTTTTTGTTTTTTCTATTCTTTTAATTGTACTTATATTTAATGTATATGTTAAATTCTATATACGTACTGTAATTGTAAATATTTTTATTATAGGTTTCACTTCTACTTACTTGGTTCCTCGTTATGAACTTTTGTCTTAAATTATAATAATTTAAGAGTTACAGATATTTATTATTGTTTTTATTAGATATTTTGATATAATTATTATTTATTATACGATAAAATTGTAATATTTTAAATATTTTATGTTGTTCATAATTTTATATTTGTATGATGATAATTGTCTTTTTTCATATTAATTGTGATTATTATTTATTTATAAAATATCTGAAAATTATTGTTATTTCATATTAATTATGGTTATTATTTATTATCATGAGTTTTAGAAATATGGTTGATGTAATTTTATAAAGTATACATTATAACAATATATGATAATGAACTATTTTACAATTTTTTAAAAAATTTAAAGATTATTTCATAAATTTTAAATTTTATATAAAATAATATCTAGTATTAACAGATGTCGATGTAATATTATACCAAAATTCGTTTCGATATCAAAATCCATGCAGCGTTCGCAACTTTGGTACAGATCGAAAAAAGCAAGTGCAAAGATTGCTGTACTTGAAAGCACATGCAAATACCATGGCAAAGCGTAAAGACAACGACTCCGTCACAATTCACATGAACCTCCCAACTCAACCCTGCACCCCGCCGTCATTGCAGGACTGGAGCCCCCCTTAAACCCCACCTCATAAATATACACACCCATGTTTATACACTTATGTATTTGTGTACATATACGTATATTTGTTACTCGTAATACCACTCTGATAATAAAGTGAGATGACCATTTCATAATACTTTTTATTCTTCCAATTAAATGTAATACTTAAATTCACGTAGATTCCCAAACACCCTCTTCTGGGGGACATTTACTCTGACCCTAACCTGTCAGCCATTTATTTATGGGAGACCTATTTAAATAAATGATTGAGATATAATGGGACAGATTAGGGTCAGAGTAAAAGGACAAGAGGATCTGAGGGGTCTTCTAAGACCCCCACTTTGGGTCTTTATCTACGCCTTTTTCTCCTTGTTTGTTTGCAGGCCATATCTCGTTCTTTTCTTTTCTTTCTACCCTTTACAGCTTCACGTCTTTATATATTTGTTTTTTATTTATTTAATGTCTACTTCATCATCATCGTCCAGCAGCGGCAATGGCCGTGGAAATGGCAGCAGTACTCATTACGTTGTAAGAAGAGGTGGTGACTATGAAGCTGGGCCATCTAGGATCCGTCCACTTACACCCATTAACGATGTATGGCCTGAGCCGTTTGTTGAGGCTCTTGCTGCCCAAGTAGCCATTGAAGCTGCCCGGTTCGCTGGTCGCCTAGCTGCCGCGCGGGCACTTGCCAATGTATTTCAGGTAAGTGCTCTTAGATATTAGGAGCCATGGTTGTTCACGTAAATATCAAATCATGTATTTAGTAATTAGTCACCGAGATTCTGTTTGTTGGAGATGAAGGTGGTGTTAGATTTGTGTGTCAACTTGCTAGGCAGAGATATGATAAAATGGTCAATAAAATAGAAAGATCTGTTATCAGCATCCAACAATACAAAATTTTGGTCTACCCTGGTCTAGTTAAAGTGTCGTTTTGGACCGTGCCGATAGGAGTTGGATGATTTTAATAATGCAGAACATTGAACACCAATTCTCAGACATAGTAATCTGCTACTTACTTTGGTTTTTCCAATCAGCTGGAAGCGAAACTGATCAAGTGTAATGGCGTTGATGAATGTAAGCAATCGCATCCAAGGATTAAAAAGACGCCTATGGATAGAAGTGTTTTTTTGATAGGTCCATTTGTAACTGAATTTATGTCCCATACGGATGACTTAGTTTCATTTTGGCAGTTTGTGAAACTATCATATCCTTTTCACCACCATTAACGTCAAAAATTTGGACCCTCTTGAGCTAGCATATAAGGGTTTTTTTTTTTAATTTGCCATTTTTCTTTCTTGCTATGGTCTTTTCCAAGTTCGAGAAACTCGTCTCTCCCTTCTTGTCTGAGCTTTCACATCAATAAGTGACCTGCCCAAAAATCTGTGGATTGTAGGCAACTTTTTCTTTCTTAAATAAAAACTTTATGTCGATAGAGACATCATTTTAGACATTGCTGCAACGGTTTGGAGCTATGAAGCATGACTTACGAAGAAAGGTTCTATCCTTGTTGCTTACACTCCCCGCATATACATGAACTGCCTGACCACATTCATACCACCCAAAGAATAACATTTAGGAGTTCTTACTCTCTTCCTTCTTTATCCCCTTTAATACACGAAGAGTCACAGCCTTTTTGTTTTGATTCGTTTGATGTTTGTTCAATAATTATCCTTTTTAATTCTCTCGGTTTATGGTTTCTTACTTTCAAAACCTCTATTCTTGCAATGTGTGGTAATATTTTTGTGTTACTGAGATACGAAATAATGCACGCAATCTCATAAGTAACTGTTAATCATTAATTAGTTCCTGAAACGTAGAGTTTGAATAGCGCTGGCAGAACCAGGTCAAACCAGATTCATGTTACCGGCCAATTATGTAACAAATGTTTCATCAAGCTAATGCAAATGATTATGTACCTTTTCCTTGCAAATTAAGCAGTAAAAATGGTTGGGATCTAAGGTTTAATGGAGAAATAACACAATAAGACTATGTAACGAGACGAAATCATAAGATGGATTGACGTGGTAGTAATCATTTCATCATTTTGATTGTAGGAAGGTGTGGTAGAGTTAGAGATATGAGCCAGTGCTTGTATTCATGAGGATGTCGTCCTTCGATAATGTCCAGCCAATAAGCCTCAACAGTAAATGGTAATAAAACAGAAGTAATAATTTAAAACTTCTGGGTTGAGGAAGTTCAAAAGATGTCCATCTTCAATTGAATATCTAGGTACATCAGTCAAATCCAACAACTTATGCTCGTGCCTAGAAGCATGCGGAAGAAGAGTTCAAACAAGAGGAACCAACTCAATCTCTCATGTCTCGCGAACGCTTACCCTCTACTGACCTTCGTCCAACCAAACGCACCAAACCGCCCGATCCACCCCCCGGCCACTCCACTCAGTGAGTCGTCGCAACCTCAAGCCTCCAAGGCCACACCAGTCCCGTCTTGAAACCAATGTCCTAGAAAGATAAAGTTCTGAATAGGGAACGGAACAAGGCCGCTGCGTATGAGGCAAAGGAGAGAGTCCCTGTGAATCTCCTTGCATCTGGAATTGTCACCAGAGAGTGTAAAGATGGGAACCCGAATTTTCCGATCTTTCACGTGGACCCAGCGTACCTGGAGACTCTTGAGGCCCCATGGAGGCAATCTGTTGTCGTTAAGCTGCTGGGTCGCTCCATTTCCTACCAGATTCTTTACGCCAAAATTGAACAGCTCTGGAAGCCTGTGGGAGGGTTTGACGTTTTGGATATTGGTCATGACTATTTTCTAATTAAATTTGATCAGGTTGCTGACTTCGACTTCGCCATGGAAAAGGGACCTTGGATGATCTTTGACCACTATCTAACGGTCCGCCAATGGCATCCAGGATTCTCAGCGTTGAACGCTGTGGTTGATTCTACACTCGTTTGGGCTAGATTGCCTAACATCTCCGTCCAGTATTATGATGAAGACTTGCTATTAGCTCTCGCTACCGGACTCGGCCGCCCAGTTAAGGTTGACAAGAACACCACCCTCGCCAATCGTGATCGCTTCGCTAGGGTCTGCGTGGAGATTGACTTAGACAAACCCTTAGTTGGACAACTAATCATTGACGGCAACACACATTATGTGGAATACGAAGGCCTCCACACCATTTGTTTCACTTGTGGGAAATTCGGACACAACGATGGCACTTGCTCTCTCTTCCCAGTGATGCCTCCTACTACGACGACTGGGGCCCCTGTGGCCTCTGTCGATGGGGAGGCACAGATGGTAGAGGTCACGCCCCCGCCTGTTGATGGGACTGTCGATAGGAACAGACAAGGAGCAGCCCTGGGGGTCGGCTCTTGGATGGTCGTTGAGAAAAGACCTAAGCGTCAATCGCCTCCCAAACAGGCAGCTGCCCCATCACGTAGTCACCATCAGCCGACTAACCGTTACTCTGTTTTCAATGATGCCCCGACTGGGGTTGACGAGATGAACAGTGCGGATGCCTTGGGACAGGAGAGGGAGAAACAAGCAGCTTTTACCTTTGAAGTGGGGAGTACCAGTGGCGCAAAAAAAACTGGACGGCCCCCTAGACGCCAAGAGCGGACCACTAGACCACCCAGCCCACGGGGCCCAGGCTAGACCACCGAGTGCCAGCTGGTCCCTGCAACTCCTCTGGAAGGCCAGCCCCAACCTCTTGGGGATGGCATTACGGCGATCCAAGCCTGCTCACCTGTTCAAGAGTCCGGTCGTATCTCCCCACCGCTTCCTCCAGCTGATCCATCACTTGTCCTTCGGGTTGCTTCCCAGTTTCGCCAAGCTTTCCAAGCCTCCATCCCACCCCCGCATTCCACTGCTCTACTTCATGATGGGTCGAACAGGCAACGAGTCAAGGTTCTACAGGGACAGGAACCCCCCGATCCGGGTAGAGACGCGAGCCGCACCTTGGTTCCCGTTGATATCGCAGCTTTGGTACCTGGGGATTCTGTTCCCCCAACGGTTCTCCCCTCTGTGGACGGGGTGGATGTGGACATGGTTCCTAACAGCCTTGTCTGATCGTGTCACTCTCCCTCCCTTTCATTCATTTTTCTATGATTCGTCGTCTCAATATCTTATCGTGGAATTGCCGAGGGGCAGCT
>JAOTAY010000004.1:10463618-10496939 GCA_025629805.1 Erythroxylum baracoense
TTGGGTTGAATTGATGAATGTGGCTGAAGGATTTTAAGTTTGCATTTTAGTAAGATAAGTAGTTTAGGTTATGAGTTTCTGCCACAGGGGTTTTCACCGCAGCGAAGTCAAGAGTTCATCGCGGTGTAATTCACCCGAAGGAAATTATGATTTTCTCGTGGCGACTTCGCCGCGGCGAAGTTATACTTGTTCGCCGTGGTGTAATTCACTTGAAGGAAATTCTGATTATCTCGTGGTGACTTCACCGCGGTGTAATTCACCCGAAGGGTCAGTCAGGTGTACTCATATATGTTTGTTGCGGCGAAATCACAATTCTCTAGGGCGAAGCTCGCCTTTGCTTCCGAAGAATTCTTCTTTCAATTTCCAAATTCTAAGCTTCCCTCCACGCTCAAGCTTCATGATCCCATGTTCAATGTTGGGCTCTAGAAACGGGGTCCAACAGCTAAGCACCATTGTTCCCTCCTTTATGGAAATAGTTTGCCTCCTATTTAGAAGCCTCATAGGACATTCCATTACATCTCAAACATGATGCAAACATTCCAACCATCCTTTTATGTGATGAGAAGCACCAGAGTCAGTCACCCATTGTTTGGAAGAACACTTACCTATTAATTTCTCATTTGCTTCCATCTTTACAGCACTTAAAAATTTCCTTAATGTTTCCCACTGCTTATTATTAAGCCCAATAATAGTAGTCTTGCCAACATCTGATATCATAATATTAATCACTACTCTTGATGTTGAGGCTTCAGCTACATTAGCCTTGGCTCCTCCTTCGCGTCCTTTGCTCCCAGAATTAATAAATTATTGTCCTCTCTTATTCTGTCCAGTTCCTCATCTTGTTCTCGAGGGTGATCTCCTCACCATTCAGGATATCCAATTATCTAAAAAAAAAGTATCAGGTTCATGCCCTGTACGGTTGCAATGGGTGCACATTGTATTCTTGTCTTTTCCTTCACCTTGCCCTCAAGATCCCGATCTAGCTTGTACAACAAAGCTCATCCCTTCACCACATTCCTCCTTCATACGAGCAATGGCTCTCACGTGCTCTAGGATTGAATAAACTCTACTTAAACTTGGTAAAGGATCTTGAGTAAGTATATTGGATCTTACTATGCCATAGAGCATTTCATCGAGATTCATGAGAAATTGATAAACTTTTTCTTCTTGATGCTTCTTCTACAATGTAGATTCTAGTTTGCACTTGCATAACCCACACTTGCACGTTGACATTTGTTCGTAATTAACCAATTTTTCTTAAAACTTCTTCAACTTTCCAAAGTAAGTGACTATATTCAATCCCATTTGTTTGCACTCAACAAGTTCAACTTTTAGTTATTGTATGTGCGGTCCATTGGCTATTGAGATGTGTTCTTATATGTTCTTTCCAAAGATCCTACACCATTGTGTGTGGAAATAGTCTAATGAAGTGAAGTTTCAATGGTATTCATACTCTAAGAGACCAATAATTAATTATTAGTCCACCAATCTACTAGATCTGAAGACTTCTCATCTGGTTGCTTGACTATTTTGTCTATAAAACTAAATTTCTTTCTCAGCCTTAGCACAGACTATAAAGAACAATCCCATTCATCATAGTATTCACCCTTTAATTGAATATATGTTATCAAACTTCCAAGATTATCACTCGCTGTAATATCATACGGCGAAATCATCATCCTCTGTGTGACTCCATCACTTTTGCCTTTTCCAGCCTTGGTAGCAAAAAAATCAATGACCTAGATAGGCTTTGATACCATGTCACAAATAAATTTAGAGATGGCCAAAAGGTGATGTCTTTCCATCGAGACTAGAAGAAACAATATATACAAATTCTCAAGAACCAAGAATCTGTCTCCTTAATTATACCTACCTAAATAAGACCCTAAATAAAACTAATCTTCACCTGATTACATGTGCCTAGCAAAAATAATATGTGCTATATGCTTAATAATATATGGTATATGCTGATAATACGAGTTTTACAAATATATAAAATCTCTTAATTTTAAGTGCTTATGGGCAAAACAGGGCAGAAGGCAGCATGGATGCATTTGTGTCATCTAACAGTTTCTATCTTTCTTGACAATTAAACTTAAGTTCGGTGCGATGGTGTCAATTAAGTTGTTGCATTTGGCATAGATTACAAGGAAAATCTTTCTAAATGCATCTCTCGTGGAGTTAGAGTTGATAATTACAATATTGAAAACAGAAAGCCCAGAAAAGCTGGTCAACCCATTGCGACTTTTATAAACTCTACATTTCAGTTTTTCCATTTTTCCCCCCCTTTCGGTGAATGAGCGTAACATAATTAAACAAGTCACTTGTGCCACGAGAGTGGTTAGTTTCTGTAGCAGTGGAGAAAAAGAAGAAGAAAAAGGAGAATTCTCTCCCACTTTGCCTATATAAACAATAGCGCCTAATGTATGCCGCATTAGGTAGCAAAGAAAGCTGGCAATAATAAGTTAAAGCAAAGTTGAACTTGACACAAGCTGAGGATCACATGATTGATGGACTTTAACTAGTGAATGGATGAGTATATACACGATGTCGCTTGTTTGCGTGACAGATGATAAAATATGATGCAATAACTAGTTCATTACATAATAGCACCTATCAGGTTGCTTGATTAGTTGTTGATTTTTATTTTAATCAAAAAAATAACTTGACTGCATTTTATCTTGAATTTAATAAATGTATTAGCTTAAAGAATTGTAAAATAATTCAGTATACATACCCATCAAATAACAATCATAGCAAAAAGAAAAAAAAAGTTGATTAATGATAAATAAAGACTGGATTGTTTTGTAACAACAACACGACGTTTATTTTGGAAAAGGTGGTTGAGAACATATAATATAAATGCGACGAGAAAAGAAAAGAAGAAAGTTTTCCACTTTTTGTAAGAAGTAAGAACTCCAAGTTACCTTAATTATTTTTACATTTGGTTATTGCTACTTCATAGTTTACGCGTACTTTACCTGTCTGTCTCTGGCCATGTCAGGACAAGAGGCACGTCAAATCCTCTTATCCATTACTCTGTTCCATTAACACATTTATGTGGACGATAGAAACACTGGTTCTTACAGTTACAGGCTGTGCAGATGCAGACGCAAGAGTAGTCTCTCGATCCCGGTTCCGAAGGGCCACCGTTGAAACGAAAAGAGAACAGATAAAAAAGTTTTCCGGGAAATTTGTGGATTACTAGTAAATGAGTATTATTTTGTTTGAACAACAGTACAGACTACAAGATGCCTAACCCAATGTGGACTGATTATAATATAATATTTGAGGGCTGATATTTTATGTTGCGGTTTTGTTAATATTTATATTCATGTGCTGGACAGCAAATTGGGTGAAAGGAAAAGAGAAGAGTTCATCTAAAGCGAGAGTAAAAAACAGGGGACCCAGCCTCAACTTCCTCTTTGTGATCAATGATTCCATTTTTGTTTTAACAGTAACCATTTTGGTCTAGCTCAGTTTCTCACTTGATGATGGATCTAGTTTCAAGAAGTTCCAATTTGACGATCGATTTCAGCTATTCAGACCTGTGGAAGCGGGAAACTACCGGATTCAAGAAAGGTCAAGTTTTCTCCTTACCTCATTAATGATTCTCTCAGAGGTAGCAACTGAGTCTGCCAGTTTCTTCTGTTTGTCATGATTAGTTGGTTTTCTTGTGCTCCTTGGAAGAAGAGCGAGGAGACTTCGTCTTGAAACATAAAACAGGGATGCAGAGTTTAATCAGATGACTTTCATTCTTGGCTTGACAAAAATTTAGAGCTGGATCATCCAATTTATGGCGTTGTAGTCTTTTTATCTAAAGAGGACGTCTTTGGTGAGTTCGTAGATGGAAATATATAATCTTTTGCTTTTTAAAATATCCATGTTCTGGAATTCTTCTGAGGCGTGGCTTTGATGAGTTGTGCTGCTCAGGCTGGCGTTTTTCTTAAGCTGCCAAATTGTTTTGTCAGGATACGCTGGTGGGCTGTGGTTAAAATGTCCATGCATAGAAAGCTCTCTAGCTTTAATGGCAGATTATCCGCAAGTTTCAGACTTGGAAAGCAAGACCATTCTTTGCATGTGGATAATACTGTCAAGAAATGGAGACGAAAGTTTTTACTTCTTTGCCTTTTACTAGGTGCATTTGCCATAGGGAGTATTAGTTTTCTTTTGAGTTTTGATAATCGAGAATTGGCAAGGAAAGACAAGAATCAAGATGCTCGTGAAGAAAATGCTCAGGTCTGTTTTTACAATTTCGACGTTGGCAAGAAGCAACTTCATGCTTGTGCTCTAATTAGATCTTGAAGTATATTTTTCTAGTAGCTGAAGGCTTTATCTATTACCACATTTAGCGGTTTTCCCTTTTTATAATTGCTTCAAAACTTCTCGTTACGGACTTCATTACCTTTAACATTCTTAATGGCGATTAGTGAAAGAATGAATTTAAAATTGTCTGCCAGAGCTTATAGCTTCCTCCTCATGGTTAACCATGGATTATTTGCTTGAAATTCTCACTTTCTTCAAATATTTATCCGTCTAAAACTTCTATATATATGAGATGAGATGATAATCAGGGAAACCATACTAAAGTGCTTTTGGTACACCAATAATTTGTAATCATTGAAATCATCTTTTTTGTCCTCGAAGAACTCCTGATCTCATCAACTTCTTCTTACACAGCTCATCTTAGTCATGAAAATTCTGTGTTTTCATTTCTGTTATATAACGTCTCTTGAATGTATTAAGGAATCAAAGCTTAAGAGACCAACGACTTATGATATTACCTGTGCTATGAAGATACAGTTCTCAAACAAGCTGGAGTTCCAGCATCTGGGTGGATGGTTCACTTCAATTGTAGATCCTGATGACCAGTGCCCAGTTGGAGATGCCGGTAACCTCTGGAGACTGGAACAACCAGTGAAATCGGAATCAATATCCTCTGCCACATCGTCTGATCTTTCATTAATTTCACAGGATTATGAAAAGGTAAGGCCTTGTTACTGCAACCTATAGAATTTGTAGTTTTTCAGAGCTGTTAGAACTTAGAAGCTCAAGGTTTAGTCTATTACTGAAAGCTCTGTCCCCTTAGAGTTAATATGGTGACAGTAATTTCACCACAACCTCATCAAGTTTCTATATAACTTATCATCTTAGGGAAACAATGATAAATGGAGTTGATGTTGAGAGACATAAAAATGGAAAAAAAAAAAAACATCCATAGCGGAAGGATGCTAAGTCGGCTCCCTTTTATGCTTGTAGTTTCTCTTTTATGTGTTCTTTTCAGTAAAGAAATCTTGACTGTCTTGTCTTTTCACAGGATGATTTGCAAAAGAGGGGAGCAGGGGACTGCATGATATCCCGAAATAAAACTTTGTTTTCTGGTGGAATACGTCGGGGGCTTTTTATTGGTCTGATAACAAGCTTGATGTTGTATCTTTTTTCGTTTAAAATCTGGATGAACCAGAAAGAAAGTCTTGTTCGATTGGAGCCAATGCCTCAACCACAACAGCAACTTCTCCAGCTGAAGCAGCAATCGCTGCCTGTGGGACCCTCTAAAGGGGCAGGAAAGTGGAGGAAGAAACTTCTTAAACTATGTGTACTGTGTGGAGTTCTTTCAGCTGCCTGGTTGTTTCAATACTTGAGTAGACAAAGCTTCTTAACAAGGCAAGAGACTCTTGTAAACATGTGTGATGAGAGAGCAAGAATGTTGCAGGATCAGTTCAATGTGAGCATGAATCACGTTCATGCCTTGGCCATTCTTGTTTCCACTTTTCACCATGGAAAGGATCCTTCTAAAATTGATCAGGTGATTTCATTTTCTACAACATCATCCAGCCTTCTGTTGCACCAACTCAGTGAATTTGCTCATAAGCTGATTGGAAATATCTTTAAATTATGGCTTTTACAATACATATTCTTTCCTCTTTTCCCCATTACTTTTTACAACCAAATCATTCGAGAACCAGTATATCTTGAAATAATTTGTGATGATATACTGATATCACTAAAGTACCTAAATGAAGAAGTAAGACGCAATTTACTAGCCTGCAATGTCAGTTGTTATGTGGATGTCCCTTGAGATCTTTTATCTTTGACAGAAAACCTTTGGAGAATATACTGAGACAACAGCTTTTGAGAGGCCTCTTACTAGTGGTGTTGCATACGCTCTTAAAGTTCCTCATTCAAAAAGGAAGCTGTTTGAGAAGCAGCATGGGTGGGCAATTAAAAAAATGGAAACTCAGGATCAGACTCTAGTCCAAGATTGTGTCCCAGAGAAGTTGGATCCTGCACCAATCAGTGATGAATATGCACCAGTCATTTTCTCTCAGGAAACTGTCTCTCATATAGTCTCAATTGACATGATGTCTGGGAAGGTTCCTCTTACAGATCCCTTTTGATTTCTGTTTCATTTTGTCAATCAACAAACTATTCTTTTCTACTGAGAGAATGAATGCATTTATTTTTCTCTTTCTTCTCTTATTAATTGTCTTTTAAATGAATCTACAGGTTGGCTTTGATATACTGCTTTCATATCCCACTTATGTCTTTGTGCAGGAAGATCGTGACAACATCTTGCGAGCAAGAGCTTCAGGGAAGGGAGTATTAACATCTCCTTTTAAACTTTTGAAGTCCAATCACTTAGGAGTTGTGCTCACCTTTGCTGTTTATAACACTGAACTTCCTCTAGATGCTACTCCAGAACAAAGAATTGAAGCTACTGTTGGGTAATTCAATTTCTTTTAGGGATTCTTGGTTTCACGTAATGAGTTGGACCAATGCCTATTTGGTAACTAAATGAAATTAACATCTAGCTTTTTGGTTTACACGTTAAGGTATCTTGGTGCATCTTATGATGTTCCATCCCTGGTGGAGAAACTTCTGCATCAACTTGCCAGCAAGGAAACAATTGTTGTGCATGTTTATGACACAACTAATTCATCTTCTCCAATTCTGATGTATGGTTCTGATGTTATTGATACTGGTCTATTGCATGTCAGTAACCTTGACTTTGGGGATCCATTCCGGAAGCATGAAATGCATTGCAGGTTACTTTCACCATTATTCCTTTTACATATTGTATGCTGTTTAGTGATTAGTTATCCAGATTCAACCTCTTTTCCATTGCATGCAGGTTCAAGCACAAGCCTCCTTTACCTTGGACGGCAATAAATTCAGCATTGGGAGTCATAGCTATTGTTCTTCTTGTTGGTCATATCTTTAATGCTGCTATAATTAAGATCGATAAAGTTGAGGAGGACTATCGTCAGATGATGGAATTGAAAGTTCGTGCAGAGGCTGCTGATGTGGCAAAATCTCAGGTTCACCATAGTGATGGATTTAGAAGCTAGTTTCTAATTTATGCATGTGCTTTTTAATTTAATGTTCACCGAACAAGTCATGCCATGTTCTTCTTGCTGATTAATTTTTTTTAATTGCAGTTTCTTGCAACAGTTTCTCACGAAATCAGAACCCCTATGAATGGTGTTTTGGGTGATTGATATCTTTCAATTATCAAATATATATATTCTGTCAGCCTAACATTATATAATAACAAGATATAACTTCCAATTATTTTTCTAGGAATGCTGCAAATGTTGATGAATACAAATCTTGATGCCAACCAAAAGGACTATACCAAGATTGCTCATGATAGTGGGAAAGATCTAATCTCACTGATAAATGGGGTTCTTGATCAGGCTAAGATAGAATCAGGCAGACTAGAGCTGGAAGCTGTTCCTTTCCATCTGTATTCACTTCTTGACAGTGTTATATCTAGTTTTTCTAGCAAATCATATGATAAGCAGATTGAGGTAGGAATGGCACACCATAATTGTTGCTTGCTTCATTTTCTACTTTTGATTACTGATATCACTTCAACTCCTACTTGGAACATTGTTGTTGACGTCCTTTTGGATGGGGGAAGTTGGCTGTTTATGTCTCCAATCAAGTCCCTGAAGTTGTTGTTGGTGATCCCGGGCGCTTTAGGCAGATAATTGCAAATCTTGTTGGGAATTCATTAAAGGTTGGTTTGGCTAATCTAGTTTATATCATTTTGATATTCAAAGAACTTGGAAAAATGTGCTAATTTGAGAACAAACTTGGCAATTCCAGTTATTTTAGTTGAATTTCTCCGGAAACTAGGCCTGCTAGATAAATGTGGAATTTATCCTTATAAAGTTTAAACTTTCACTATAATTTAGGTTACTATTATGCCTACATTTGTCCTCAATTTCAGTTCACAGATGCCAATGGCCATATATTTGTCTCTCTACATCTGTTCGACGAAGTAAGGGATCCCTTGGGTGTGAGAGATTCAGTACTGAAACAAGGTCCAAATGTGGATCAGTATATACCATGCACTATTTATAAAACATTGAGTGGGTTTCCAGTGGTCAACAGATGGAAAAGTTGGGAGAACTTTAGAAAGTTAAACATGCTAGATATGGAAGAGCCAGAAATGATCAAGTTACTTGTTACAATTGAAGATACAGGGATGGGCATAAAGCCAGATGCACAAAGCCGCATTTTCACACCTTTTATGCAGGCTGATAGTTCCACTTCTCGAAATTATGGTGGGACTGGGATTGGATTGAGCATAAGTAAACGTCTGGTGGATCTCATGGGTGGAGAGATTGGATTTGTTAGTGAACCTGGTACTGGTAGTACATTTTCATTCACTGTTACCCTTTCCAAAGGAGAACCAAGTTCCTTGGACACTAAGTTGACACTTTATGGTCCTCCTGTTTCGGAATATCAAGGATGGAGGGCATTGGTAATTGATGAACGGAGCATTCGAGCTGAGGTCACAAGGTATCATCTTAGAAGGTTGGGGATAGATGTGCATGTAACTTCCAGTATGAAATTGGCTTGCTCTTGTTTACCAGATGGCTGTGTAAGGTATGTCAAACCCTACTTCTGTTAGTTGTAAGGGAGAATTCACTTTAATTTAGGAACATTCAGAAAATTCAGATTATGTATGCCTTGGTAACATTAAGATGTGGAGAACTGCTTTATGCTCATTTTTGTCCATGGTATGAGTTGCAGCTTTATTGGATTAATTGGATGATCAAAATAAAAAATACGTGTTGGAATCTGAAACATATATGGATGTACAGTGAAGAGCAAGTTTTCTAAGATGAGATACTGATAACTTCATCATAGGTAGCTGTGTTCTACGGTTTTGTTGTAAATTCTATGTAAATAAAGTTTAATGTGATTCTGTCCATTTTAACAGCCTTCCAGCATCAAGTATGGTTCTTATTGACAAAGATGATTGGGATAAGGAAAATGGTATTACTTTCCAACATTTCCTAAATGGTCTTGCACAAAATGGTGGATCAGAACTTCCAACAGCTCCACCCAAAATTTTTCTGTTAGCTACCACTATCACGCCTGGAGAACGCATTGAACTGATTTCAGCTGGCTTAGTAGATGATGTACTGATAAAGCCTCTTCGTTTAAGTGTTTTAATTGCTTGTTTCCAAAAAGCCTTTGGTAGTGGTAACAGCAACCTAGTGTGTAGTGGTAGAGCATCTTCTGAGAAACTATCAACTCTACGAAAACTCCTCAATGGAAAACAAATTTTGGTGGTGGACGACAACATGGTGAATCGTAGAGTAGCAGAAGGTTCCCTAAAAATATATGGAGCCATTGTTACCTGTGTGGAGAGTGGCAAGGCTGCTATAGAGATGCTTAAACCACCTCACAGGTTTGATGCATGCTTTATGGATCGCCAAATGCCAGAAATGGATGGGTAAATAATTTTTCTTTTCAGATAAAGTAAATTACTTTGATTAGTTATATCTTTTTTATATATGTTTAGCATGATTAAAACTTTCTTTCTTTTAATTGGTTTTTAGGAAATTGCTACAAAAGCATAGCAATGGATGATAAATTCTTTTGCCTAGACGGCCTTCTATTCCATTGGCCATTAAAACCACATTATTTAGTCAATTAACCCTTTCCTAAAATATGATTATATTATGTATCATGCAGCTTTGAAGCTACCCGTCAAATTCGGAATCTGGAAATTCAGTTCAATGAAAAAATTGCATATAAGGAAACATCTACCAAAGCATTTGGTAATGATGCATTTTGGCATACACCAATATTGGTTATGACAGCTGATGTGATTCAGGCAACGAATGAAGAATGCATGAAATGTGGGATGGATGGTTATGTGTCAAAGCCATTAGATGAGGATCAGCTTTATGATGCAGTGGCACCTTTTTTCAAGTCTGGTTGAGAGAATGGATTAAGATGTCAGCAGGTTCTCAATGGCATGGTTTGAATTGATTGTAAAGCATTCAGCTCGCTAACACATGATTGCTTGATAGTGAGGTCGCTTACAGAGTGAAATCTGCCGTGTTCTTATCCTGCCTTCAACTCTGGTAAATTTAAGCATTACTCTCAAATAATCCCAAATACTGCTTTCAAATAGTTGACCATGTAGCACCAAGTGTTTCTAAATCATGGACATAGAATTTGTATTGCATAGAATCCTTCTCAACTTTTGTATTGTTTCTTTACCATTCTCATTGAGTCAACACATACTTTAGGGAAAGATACATTTTCCTATGGGTAATAATTCATCTAGTTTAATTTCACAAGCAGACAATTTTGTCTGACATGAAACTACTTAATAGTCCCTTTTCTTTTACCTTCAAGAGATTAATATATCGTTGATAGAGAATTTCCAAGTCAGATGGGAAATCTTAATATCACATTCTTCGACAAAATGCTTAGGTGGATTTTGATGTGTTAGGATTACTCTCTTTTCAGGTGCCTGAGCTCCTGATGTTCTGGAGAGAATGGATGACTCGTGGACATTTATGCTGTATGGTGATTTCAGGATGGTAAGTGTCGCTTTTCTGCTGATGAACCATGGCGTTTTTGATTCCCAATCATTTCGTTTATGAAATTTTGAGTGCATTTTCAATGCAAATAAGGAAGATGGGAAGTTGAAAGTCATCTCATGATCAGAGTTAATAAAAACAGGTATTAAGAACTATGACTTTGACTTCCTAAACGTTGCATTCATTTAGGGGGGGTGGTTGTGTTGTTGTTGGGTGGTGGTGAAATAGCATGAGAATGAAGCAACTATGGTTACCATGAAAGTTCCCAAGTTGCAGACGGTAAGATGTTGTATCCATCCTGTATGCTTTTGTAGGTTGTAAGTAGCTTGACTTCGCTGTGTCCCTATTTTCCGCAGAGTTTATCATGTGAATACCTATTCGTCGTAACTTAAATCCCGCTCCCCTGTTCGTATGGATCCACTTTGTAACGAATAACAATTGTATACTATTTAAGTACATAACATATTGTTGAGGTTCTGTATACTAGTATGTTTTATATGATTGAAGAAATTTGGAATACATTTCAACCTTGTATGGTTCCGAGTTAAATTGCAAATTGGGAATCACAAATAATTGATTTGGTAATTCTCTTTGGGGGTATTCATCGGAGGAAGACCCCTTTTCTATATCCGGCTCATCAAAAGCGGTCTCCTTTATATGAAACTATAACTAGTTTTGGACTGATCCGTAATGCTAGGATGAACAGCCTTTTCAATGATAATTGCTTTTGTAGCCTTCAACATAAGGAGAAGAAAGGTGTGATTGACATGTCACTCCAATGTGCAGAATGTTATCAGAATTATGGAATTAGCTTCTCTTACTATCAAGTGGTCACATATTTAGCCTTTAGGGTTCTGCACTGAATCAAATCCCTCTAGATGCTTCGTGAAATGCCAAAGCGCTACTTGTTAGGAGATAAAAAGTCCTCATCTGGAGTCCAATCATACATGTGCTGTTCACGTGGCCCCCACTTTACTGTGAAAAAAAGCAAGCTTGCTCTCTTTACAGCACTGACTGAATCAAATCCCTCTTAATGCTTCGTGAAGTCCAAAGAGCTCCTTCTTAGGGATAAAAAGTCCTCATCTCGTGTGCGATCTTACATGTGCTACTGAGGTTATGGATAAAGTAAGAGAAAAGGTACTCCGACGATATAGCATATTTTTATTATTAAAAAAGCTATTTTAAGCCCCTCATTATAGCACAGTTTAAGAATATAGTGAGTTGTATTAATCCCTAACATTAAGAGAATAATTAAAAAAAAATCAAATGAAAAAAATGTATAAAGAAAAAAAAGAAAGCTAAGAGGATTTGTCTCTTTTTCTTTTTACGAGTGTCAAAAATAAACCAAGTCTTATTTTTCCTCATTTTGTTCTTTATGAGATTTTAGACTGAGTCTTATTTTATTTGGTTTTGTTCTTTATAAAAATTAAAAATATCCCCAAAGTAAGTATTCCTCGTAGCCTTACTCAAGGTCGAGCCTACTCCCACTTTATTCTCAAAAGCAGCAAGCTCTCTCTCTTTACAATATTTCTTTCTTTCTTTCTTTTGGTCTTGTGCTTCAATATTAACATGTTAATTTATATGTATATTGTCTTAATAACCGTTAGGGGATAAAATTGCGTATTATCAAACCTTATCATATTATTGTGAGAATTTTCAATTAATTGTTATTATTGTTATTAACCATATTGCATTTGCGCTAGATAGCTCCACTATTCCAACTCCTTTCTCTCTCTCTCTCTCTCTACGAGTCAGAAATATGTCAGTAACTTGCCTATGGCTAATGCTTGCCGTGCTTCTCATGGAACTAACTCAAGAACAGTTAAGTAGTATATATAGATCTTCTGATCTCTTTGAGAATGTTTATACCTATTGGTTCACTTCCAGACATTTTTCCTGTTTCATTTTCATGTTTTATCTTCAATATGGTCTAATTTCCAATTCCATTGTCCCTTTGCCAATTCCCAAAACCATGTTTGTCAGATGGGGAATTGGAGCAATGGTGCATCGCAGATGAGCAAACTCCAGATGTCGAGTTGCAGCGAGCGTTGGACTGGGCTGTACATAATGGCGTCCATACTGCAGCCAGATACGAGAGAATCGAAGTTGCTATTTAGCAAACACTTTGACAGACCATGCAACTTATGCCTTCAACAGCTACTTCCAGAAGTTCAAGCACTGAAGGTGGATCTCGGAACTTCAGAGGCGCTGCCACTTTCACTGAACTTGATCCAAGTAAGCACAAACTAATCCAAACAAATGATACATGATAACCATTTTCATCTTGTTATCTTTTAGTTTATGCTCCTTGCAACTTTTAGTTAGTTTTGCTGCTGTTCATGGCAAAATATTGTAAGTGTAATAATTTAGTAAATTGTCACTTATTTAGTAAAGGGGTTGGCCAGGACGTCGTAAATGTTGCAATATGATTTTGTTTGTGAGTTTGCTTAACGAGTTTTTAGTCCAAATGGATTTGTCTTCCTTAAGGTGGTTTGGATTGTAAGTTAGGGAATTTTCTTTAATATTGGATGATATGCAAGTGCATATATATCACTACACTTGAATAACAATTTGTCCTCAATGTAGAAAATAACTCACAACAAAATACCTGTTTATGAAAATTTTTAGACATTTAGCAAGAAGATCAATAGGTTCACTTTTATTGAAAACACAATACTTTTAGACTTATTTAACGATAACCTAGTCTTTTCATACAAAGGCAAATATTTGTCATGAATGTCGCTTGATTATTTAACTAGTGTACGTTTTATCAAGCTTGATTAAAGTGTCATTTTATCATTTTGATGCAGACAAATATTTTATTGTGAATGTCCCAGTTACTCAACTATATCACAATTCACAACTTACTACCAACTCTATTCTTAATCCCAAATGTTTTTAAAAAGCGCTTGTCGAGTAGAAAATTTATTTAAAACATTTATTCAACACATTTTTTACCTACATTTCTTCCTAGTCAATCATTGCCATGAAAGGCTACTAATGATGCCTACCAATTTAATTGCCTGTTAATTATAAGTGCATCTAAACAAGTGTCATAAATATCCACCTCAAAAACACATAAAACACGAACTTTATAAGCTAATGTTTCTTCACAATTTAAATAATCATGTTCGTAGTTAAGCTAATTCCTTTCAATTTCATGCCATCGACATATTCACACAATTACAAAATGCAAAATTATGCAACAATTACAAACAATGCAAATGCAAATACAATGCAAAGTTATATATAATTGATCATGAAAATGCATATACATCCCCACACTTAGAACAACATATTGTAGAAACCAAAAGTAAAAGAAACAAAAGAGAAGGGCAAGACTACTTATGGGAAATGTGGTGATGATGATGTCGGATAAGGAACTTGGGCACCTTTATGCCATGAACATCTGTCAATCAAAATTACTAGAAAATCATAAAAATAAGGCAACAAATGCACATAAAATTACAAAAAACCTACCTAAAACATAACATGCTAAATTTAAGGTGATTAGTTGACCAATTCAGCTTCAATTTTCAATCAACTACTTATTTGAATGTTACGGTCCTATACATCAACATATTAGGATTTATGCCTTTTATATCTAAAATTTTCCATCCCATGACTCTCATCCTCTTTCTAATTGCCTCTACCACTCTCTTTTCTTTTTGCCAATATAGTTTGTTTGAAATTATGATGGGTATAGTATGACCCTTATACAGAAAGATATATCTAAGGTGCGTGGGTAAGCGTTTCAACTTTAGAGTGGTGGTTTCTTAATGGGGGGTTGCATGGGTGATTCCTTCCTCACTAAGATCTTTTTCCTTGATTTTTCACCCAAATCCTCCTCCTCTAATTCTCCATCATTCTAAACATCAACTTATTCTCTATGGCTCTCCTCTTGCTCTTTTATACACTCATCCATTATATTAATTTTCATATAAGAGTTTCCCTCCTTCGGATTATTCAAGATTATATTCATATTGAACTCAAATTGTTTGTAACCAATCTAAAGAATTATTTTCCCTTTATAGACATCGACCAATAATCTTCTTATATTCATGAACGGTCTACTAAAAATAAGTGGATAGTTTCTATCCTCTTTAAAGTTTAACACTACAAAATCTAGAAGAATAATAAACTTGTCCACTTTAACTATCATGTCCTCCACCACACCAAATGGTTTCCTTATTGAATAATCTACCAACTGAATAAGTATAGAAGTTGGCTTCACATCTACCAACCCTAATCTCTTGAAAATAGAGAAAGTCATAAGATTAATACTTGCACCTAAGTCATATAAATATTTAGCAAATTCTAAATTCCCAATTACATATGGTATAGTAAAACTCCCTAGATCTTTAAATTTTGAGGGCATATGGATGGTAATTATGTAGTTTTGTTTGTTTGATAGGATATCTTTGAGGAACTTCGAGTACTTGGGTATGTTCTCTAGGGCGTTCACAAAGAACAAGTTAATTTGTAATTTCTTAAACTTTTTTGAAAATTTTGAAAATTGCATCCATTTGATTATTCTTTATTTAACCTTTGTGGGATTTAAATCTTAGGATATGGAGGTGGTGGGACATATGGTGGCTCATCCTTCTTATCTTCCTCTTTATCTTCTTTATCTTAGCTTCCTTATTGGTGGGATTTAACCTTCTTCTTTTCTGGTTCTTCTAACTCTTTCCCACTTCTAAATGTGTTGGTGTTCAATTGCTCCCTTGAATTATACTCCATGTTGCTTTGGAGACTCCCCACACTTCATATAGATAATGCATTAGCTGATTGGCCTACTTAAACCTCTAAATTATGGATGGAAAAGCCATGATTTTTCTTAATTTGGTCAAACTTAGCTTCCATCCTCTTTTGACTCTTCTAATGGCGTGTGTACTTAGAATTTAGCACATCCATTAACTTATCCATCGTCAATTCTAATGAATCGAGCCTATGTTGCTAAAATTCTAGTGGACCTTATGCTCTAATTTAGTTTACTGCATTATTAAATTAAGAGAAATTTGGGTGGTTTTTTCACCTAGGAGTATAAGTGTTAGAATAAGGATTTTTACCACCTCAACTAAATTGGGATCCTATGTAATTAAGTTATTACATATTGTTTTTTTCGAAAGATACAATATTTCATTAATAAATTATTACATATAATCAAAGGAGGCAAAAGATATAGAACAATACAAAAAATATAAATTACAAGGTCTTATAATTCCTAGTAATCAACTTAGTACACTTGGTTTAGTCCAGTGCCCTTCTCATCCTTATATGGATAGGTTGGCTGCTATCCCCTAGGTAAAATGGTTAGTTGGGTTTAAAGAGTGATCTCTTGAAAAACTAGCTCTGTACTTCTACTTTGTTGCCTAAAAATCCTATAATTCCTTTCTTTCTAGATACGGTAAACCATTAAAGCCCGGTTGATCTTGAGTTCTTTACAATGCACCTAATTTTCCATCTTAATGTTCACTAACCAGTTGACTATTGATTATCTCCTCCTAAAAGTCTGCTGATCTATAGATATTCAGAATTGTTAGAAAGTCTCTCCAGATTTTCCTTGTGTATCTGCAATTAATCATGAAATGTTCCAAACTTTCCTGCTCTACATTACACAGTTCATAGTTTAGTGAATTAATGGTGATCTTGTGTTTGTCCTTCATATTTAAGGCATTGTTTATCCCCAGCCATAATATAAATGAACGTACTGGTCTATTATCTACATCCCACACCAATTTTGTCCATCTCACTATTGGTTATTGTTCTTTCTATAGAAGGAGTTTGCAAATTTTAGTGTTGAACCCCCTAGATTTATTAGCTGTCCACTTGATTTCATCTTGATCCTTCTGTTGGCGTCTTGGTTCTTGATCAAGTATGATTTTAGCACCCTTTCTGCTATGGTATGGCCATATCCATTGATTGTTTTTAATTGGGTTACTTAGTCTTGTTCCAGGATTCACCACTAGTTTTAAGTGTTATAGTTCTTCCACTTTGTATAGGGGTCCCCTACAATGCTAGTAATCATACCAAAAATTTGTCTATTACCATCTCCAATTTTATGGAACACTAAGCTTTGCATTTACTGTCTTATGCTTAAGATTTCCTTGAGTATCCCTAACATGTCCTACTTATGCTTCAATGTTCATTTGCTGTCATTTTTAATGAACACATTATGTATCCATTTCACCCATAAGTCCTCCTTGTTGCTGAAAACCATTATAGGTTTTTATCCATACATTCTCTATTGATCACCCTTGATGAATGTATTCCCAAACCCCTCTAATCCTTTGGTCTGCAAATTCTGCTCCAACTTATCTTTGCTTTGTTTCTTCCTTGATCCGAGCCATTCCATAGGAAATCTCGTAGTTTCCTGTCTACTTCCTTGAGTATACTCTTGGGTATAGATAAATGATTGAGCCAATAGTTTGTAACATTACTCATAATTGATTATATTAGTTGAAGCCTACCTCCATAACTTAGGAATCTATTACTCCATTGGTTTATCCTTCCATGAATGGACTCTAGCAATAATTTACAATGAACTATACTTGTTCCTCTTTGTGAAATTGGGACTTCTAAGTACTTGAATGATAAATTTCCTTGTTTCATCCCTAATTCTCTTGCATTGTAAGCTGCCTCACTGTTGGAGTTGCTTGATAGATAATAACAACTCTTTCAAGGATTATACCTTAGGCCTGACATCTCTTGGAATTCCTCCATGGAGTGCACGAGTATATTAATGGAATTTCTTTCAGCCCTGTAAACCAATAGTAGGTCATCTGCAAAAGGTAAGTGGATTAGCTTCATACCTTCGCATCTATAGTGGTATTGGAATTCAGGATGTGTTCTTGTCTTCCTAGCAAGGAGAATAGTCAGGGCCTTCATGCAAAGTACAAACATGAAAAGGGATTAAGGATCCCCTTGCTTGATTCCTCCCCTAGATTTTATCAATTTGGTAGGTTCCCTATTCACTAAAATAGCATAGAGGTAGTAGTTACACACTCCTTTGCCCAATCTCTAAATAATTCTACAAAATATGTTGCTTTTATGATATTAAAGAGGAAATTCCAATTGACTAAATAATATGCCTTGGATAAATCCATTTTGATTATGTCGTTTTTCATTTTCCTCTTTAAATTGTAACCTTCCAGCAAATCCTGGCAAATGAGTATGTTGGTACTTATTGACCTCCCCTTTATGAAAGTGTCTGGCTTAGGACTGATTACTTTTGGCAAGCTTGTTTTTAACCTATTTTCTAGAATCTTTATGATTATTTTGTATAGGAAGTTGCAGTAAGTGATAGGGCTGAATTGCTTTAGCCTTTATGCATTGCTTTATTTAGGGATGAGACATATATATTTCTTATTCCACTCCTTGAGGATGATTTTTTAAAAAAACTCTTACACTACTTCTATAACTTCTTCTCGCAACAAGTCCCAATTTTTTTTAAAAACCTTCCATTATATCCATTTAGTCCTAGGATTTATTAGGGTTTATAGAAAAGACAACATCATTTATTTCATCCCTTGTAAATTCCTTAATTAGTTGGCTCTTGTTCTCTTCATTACCTTTCTTGATTCCTGTAATCACCTCTTTTGGTATCTCCCTTACTTGAGTTTCAGCTCCATACTACTTACCAAAGTAGTCAAATGTAATGCTTTTCTTACTTTTTTAATCATAATGTTTCTAGCCTGTATCATCTACCAACACCTTAATATTGTTACTGTTTCTTCTTATTAATACAGAGCTCATAAAGTACTTTGTACTACATATTGTTGCTCTCTTCTAAGAAGTAATTAGCTATAATAAGGCCTTCTTTGTTGCTTTAAGTGTGTTAGAAGAAGTGGCTTTCAGGCTATTTATTTACTTGGCCAAGTATGCTACTTTAGCCTATTAATGAACCTCCAACTGCCACATCAATAGTACCTCTAATAAGTGGATTTACTCCATTATAGAAGGTCTGTAAAAGGAACTCTTTAGGTAAGTTGTAGTTTTTGTAACTTATTGAATCTTTCCTACGCTTCGTACAGTGATTGCCCTTCACTTTGTTGAAAATTTGTTATCTCCTTTATGATCCTTGTGTTCTTTGTTAAGGAGAAGTTATTAGACAAAAAGGCTTCTACTAATTGCTCCCATGTCATCATGTTCTCATGACTAAGAAAATTTAACTACACTTTGGCTCAATCTTTAAGTTTGAATGGGAATCAACTAACCTTGGCTGCATCAGTTGATAACCCATTATACCTAAATGTTTCACATATCTATAAGATATTAGCCAAATGAGTGTTAGGATCCTTATTAGCCTATTTATAAAACCAGACATTAGTTTGCAACATGTTTAACAGAGCTGGTTTGATCTCAAAATTATTTATTTGCACTAGTAGTCTTGTAATCCCTTGTTGGCTAGCATTGAAACCTAGCAATATAAAGTCCATGAGGGTTCTTTTATATCCTCCTTAGCTCCCTTCTTCTGCCATTGTTCTTTTTATAGCTTTCTGGCATCTTGCTTTTTGAATCTCCCTCTCTTAATTGATGATGTCAAAAACTTGTGTATCTAAGAGTTGACTTAAACTCCCAGTTGCTTTTATATTCATGCACCTACAATCTCAGAATAGAAAGGGTTAAAATCCTTAAATCAAAGTAACTAAAACTGTGTTATATGCTAACTTATCAATCCATGACAATAGCGAAAAAATACTTGTTAAAGTTTAATTTAAACTTATCTATACTACAAGTATATAAATAGTATATTATAGTATAAAAAGTATGGTTCCTATGAGGAATATATTATTCACCTAAAAATTACCGTTCAATTTGTTTAAAGTTAAGAATATGATAAAATAATTATAAAATAAACTAAACTAAAGAAAATTGATAATTGAATAATTAAGAAAACAGTAGTGAATTTGTTGATTAATCAATGAGGAAAAATTATGAATTGTTTTTATCCCTGTTTTTTCTTTTTCACTTCACCGTCTTAATTTAATAATAATAGACCTAGATAACTAATAGTTATGATTACCCTCTTTACAGATCTAACTAAGTAATCCCAAATAAAATAGATTATAATTGAATTGTAATCTCTCGATATATCAAAACTCTTCCTAACTATCTAATTAGATTTGAAGCTATCCTAAGGGCAACTAATAAAAAATTAAGATTTGTTTTCAATTGCCTATTAATCTCATGCTTATAGTTCTATTATGGTACTAACTCTTGTTGTACAACACAACATAGATAATTTAATCTAATCTCTCAATTCATATTAAATATAAAACATCAAACATCACAAGTATATCTCTGTTAAATCAAGAATGTAGAGTTTAACAAACAATTCAAGAGTAACACCTAAAACAAATTTATCAATCTATAACTAAAACTATATATTCAAATTGATTCATCATTAACATTCAACAATAACAAGGAAAGAAAAGAAAAGAAAAGAAGTTTGAATTCTAGTTGTTTTCTCTTCTCTATCTTATAGATAGAAAAGTATGCAACTTTTGTTCTTTAGGAATTTTCTCTCTTTAATCTCGTCTTTGGAGCTTTCAGCCACCTCTTTTGTGTTTTTCTTTCATTTTATAGTTTTTGATCCTTCTAGGTTTTCCACAACTTTTTTTCCAAAAATAATCCCGAATCATAAAAGATATAAAAATTTCACAATCTATAATTATGGAATTTGCACAATATGAGGACATCAGCTACTCCATGCACTCTCTGTCACGATCATGTATGGATGCACAATCATGACAATGAGCCTTTAATTGTCCAACATACATCCTCCATGATCGTGCATGGTGCATAATTATCACTACTTCCTTTTTTGAGCTTCTTCTACATCTTTTCTTGAAATTTCTTTTCTCTAGTCATCACCATAACATATTAAATATCTCATAAAGCATGCATTAAGATTAGATTCTTTCTCTAATAAACAATAATCAAACAAAAAACACTAAACAAATAATAAATACATAAATCTAAGTCCTAAATATATGATTAACCCTTAAGAAAACACTTAAAAACACACTTTTTAACGTAGAAGACATACTATAAAATATATTTATCAAAATCCTCTGAAGATGTCTAAAAACATAAGCGTAATGTTATAATAATCATGAAGTTTATTTATCTTATATCAATGATCTAAGTGCAAATGATCAAACAATGAATGAGCCCCCTAATTAATTAAAATTACTAAGATAAGATAATAAGAGGGATTACAATAATTGATTGAAATCTTGACAGGGTTTATCCCTCCTTATTTTAAATTTTTTCATTAATTTTCTTTAAAGCTATCTTAAATTTCCTTCATTCTTGCTATTTGTGACCTTGAAAAGAAGTTTTTAGGCAACACTTTCTTCTAATAAAATGTTCCTCCATGTCTTAAGTTTTTAATGACATCAAATTCGTACATTTTGATTTAGTATCATACAAGTTGTAATCAAAATACTACATGCTATTTTCATACCTCGATAGAACACAATTCTCAACTTCAAGCCAAATTTCAAGAATCTTAAGGATAGAATTAAAATTAGATTCCTTCATGAAAAATGTAGCCATATCTCTAGTTTATGCTAGATGAAAAATCATCCAATTTGGATATTCACAGATCAAGTTATGGCTAAAATACAT
The DNA here is from genome assembly GCA_025629805.1 of Erythroxylum baracoense. Classification (NCBI taxonomy): domain Eukaryota; kingdom Viridiplantae; phylum Streptophyta; class Magnoliopsida; order Malpighiales; family Erythroxylaceae; genus Erythroxylum; species Erythroxylum baracoense. The sequence goes on from JAOTAY010000004.1 coordinate 10,485,110, forward strand.
ATATATGTTCAGTAAAAGACTGCATATAATATACTCCAGCACAATTCATTGCCAAAGTTCTATTACTTCTCTATCATTTCTCTATCCTTTCACGTTGATGATTTAGTTATATCTCAATTTTCAGTTCAGTAATCTCTATACACAATTCACAAGTTCATGAATAATCACAACACAATAACATAACCTAATTCATACTTTTACATATCACAATTTCTGCACTTCACTAATCTTCATTTAACGTCAATTGTCACAATCCTTTATACACTTTCTGCATATTTTCTACTAATTTAGCTCCTTCATCACTTTACTTATATCTTAAAAATTGCTTCTTTCTACACCAGTCATACATGCATCCATTCATCTTGCTACATCATTCATGCATGCATCCATTTTCAAACATGAAAACATCATCAAAAGTCATTTACACTACATAAAGCTCAAAGCATAACTTACTTGATTTACACTTCAAATCCTTCTATAAAATTCCAAAAATGGGGAGAGCAAATGAGAGGCTTTGGTGGATGAAACAAAGAAAAGAATAGAGAAAAACAGAACAAAATATAGACTGGAATGCTTTCTTTGTAAGGAGTAATGTGGGTAAGTCAATAACACAAAATATCTAGTTAAGTGTTTCAGTGATGGAGAACAAGGAGAAAGTTTTGGTGTTTCAGTGATGAACAAGCCAAAAGAATTGCAGAAATCTCCTGACCAAAAACATGACTTAGGTGTCCCTTTTAGGTCTTGACACATGTCTCCAATGCATGTATTACATTTCTCCACTAGTTATGCTACCATTTGTTCCTTAGCTATTGGTCCTCATGTCGCACATTAGTGGGTCTATTTGTCACTCCATAATTAATTCATTTGTCAATGACTTACTAATCCAATTTTCAAACTTCCATTTGTCTCTTATTTCTAGATTTTTTTAGTCTAAAATACTCTGAATATTCAGAAATTTCTGAAATGTCCAAAATGTCACCAAAAATACGAAATCAATTTTACTACACTTCAATTCAATTTTCAAGTCAAATAATCCACAATTCACATTTTAATCACATTAAAATCACTTATACTCTGAAAATGTCAATGAATGTATGTACAATTATTTTAATGAGCGTCAACATTATTCACGCATATGTGTATGCCATATGATGCATGAAATGCACTTCTAAATTCTCACTAAGTTCTCATATATAGTATTATAAGGTTCTAACCCTACTCACTGGATAATGGGATGTTATTTTCTCTGTTCTTTATGTTCCTTAAATACCTTGGAAGTCCTAAGGTTCATTCAGGTTGAAACGGTCTAAAAAGTTACTCAAAACTTAACGATTTCACCTGTTTTCATGTCTGCCCGATGCAGGCCATGATCGTGGCCTAGTTCAAACCTCTCTATCATGATCGTGACCAAAGTGTCACAATTTTGGCCTGGATCCTGGTGGCTCACCACGATCATGGGTTGTGGTTTTGGCCTAAAATTCTCTGAAACTTCTCTGTTCTTTACCGTTGACCCTGAAACACTAACAAACATATCAAGGTACCTCAAAAACATAACATTTAAGCTCAAAAACTCATACTAACCCATAAAAACACGTAAACACATAAACTAGCACAATTAAAACCTAAACACACACTCAATACTCAAATTAACATTAAATACCAAACAATTTGAACCCTAAAACATAATGCAAATCACAACTATCAACATCCACACACTTAAACTTTTTCTTGTCCTTAAGAAAACAAAACAATAAACACATAACAAACACATAACACACAATGCAATAACGAGGCAATGTCTTCAACTTCATGAAATAAATTTAATCTTAAACACAGTCATACAAGTTATATCTAATCATTAACATGCAAAATCTATATTTAGGGGCTTTGAACTAAATATACAAATTAATCGAGATCTAAGTGTTAATTTATTTACCCTTTTCGATTATACACACTCATTAATAATTCTTAGGTCCTTCAGGCTCTATAACTATTCCTAAGTATATTTTTCATGAAAAGTCAAGTTTATTACAAGTTCGGTAGGTTTTTATTAAGAAATTTTTTTCATTTATTTATTTAAGTAGGGACTTAATCGTTTACTCCAAGACAAACATTGGTGATGATGTTGATTCGGTTACTTGACTAAGTCATTTTTATTCAACAGCTTGGATGAAATGTCATTATAGCTTTTTGACGCGAAGGCACACATTTGCGATGCGTCTTGATCCAATTACTCAGCTATATCATATTTTTAACTAGCTACTAGCTCTATTCATAACCTGAAGGTCAATGGTATAGTGATTTTTTTAACAAACATTTTTTATTTACTGCCTACCTTGTTGTTTAAGCTACTCATTTCTATGAAAAATGCTAGTTAAGCTACTTAAGTTGAAATGCCTTAAATTATGAATGAATGTGACAACATATAGGGTGCTAAACTTACACTAAATCCTATTTAAACTGTATATTCATCCAAAGACCCCTAATTCACTAATTTTTCAGGCTAATGATTATTCACAACCTAATAGACTATGTTTAAATTTAAATAAATTTCACTCCATCTAAGCCATTGACATGTTCAAACAATTCACACGATGCAACTTAATAGCTATCGTACAATATGCAAAATCATATACAAAAATAAAACACATAACCCTTCCCCACACTTGAACAACACATTGTCCTCAATGTGAAAAAGGAGCAAACAACACATAAAAGATAAGAAGAAATATAAAATTAAGGTAAACAGAAATTAAACAAAACATAAAACATAAAAAATAGAACTGAAGGCTAATTTGAAAAAGAAAAAATGAATGGGTTAGACATAATTCTCACAGAGATGGGGATGGTGATGGTGTTAGAGGCAGCAATTGAACGCCCTCAGCTTTGAAATATCTATGGATCTGATGGATATCTCGACTCTAGCAGCGTTGTGTCCGGGCCATCTCCTTCATCATTTTGGTGTTCTCCTCAAGTGTCTTGTTAGTTTCGGAGATTGCATCTAGAACTTCCTTCCAGCCTTGCCCTTCTTCCTCTTCCTTGGATTCTTTACTAGACTCTTCTGCCTGTCGAGATGGGGCTAAAATTGAGCTCACCTAACTAGCCTTAATTCTAACATGTGTCTTCTTGCTGATATCCCAAACATGTTATAGGACTTAAGGATTTCAGCTCGCCATAAGTGGTGTTAGTTTAGGAATTCAGGGAGATGAACAGTTAATCCGCTCCAGTCCACGCCAAAATATTCCTCAATGGCAAACACTATGTACCCAATTCCTAGATTGTTGCTCCTCTTGTGTAGAATCACAACATCAGCATTAAGCACATGTGTGGAAGTGCACATTGGAATACTGTGGTCTATGAACCACAACATAAAAAATTCCTTTGTGGAACACTTGTTGGTTTCGATTTTGTCCAAAACTAGTTAACACATGAATTTGTGCAGCAACAAGTATTTGTGGGACCGTATTATATTCTTATAAGCATTCTTGACATGAAATTGCTTGATTCTAGTGGGTTCATTCCAATATTGAGAAAGATGAAAATCCTCATGCTGTTCGATGATGGAGGATTCGACGAATCGACACATATTGCTCATGATCTCTATGTTCACTTCATAAGCTCTTCCTCTCAACCTAAACCACAATTCCTTAGGGTTCCTAGGCTCATAAGTCAATGAAGTGAAAAATTCCAACGTAAGGTCCTGATAAACAGGAAATTGGAATCGTATAAATTAGGCCTACTGATTTGTTCAGCTAAATTTTCTACTCTCTCGTGCAACTCTAGCCTATGAAGTGTTTCAAAATCAAAGTACCTTGGACTATAATTTGTCTAGCATTAAGAGTTTGAAAACAAATACCTTCCACCTCTGGGTAGACACTACAAGAAAACAAGGCAATTTGTGACATTTTTAAAACGTCACAAAATCTCCAAAAACATCACAGAATATAATTTGCAACGTTTTAAAAAATGTCACAAAAAACGTCACGGAATGTGGTGTAGGCAAAGGGTTTCGGCAACATTTCATGTGAAACGTCGCGGAAAACACCAACATTCCGCGATGTTTATGAAAATGTCACTGAAAGGTTGGCTTTTCGGTGACGTTTTCAGAAAACGTCGTGGAAACTACATTTTGCAACGTTTTAGGAAATGTTGGGGAAAGCCACATTTGGCGACGTTTCCCAAAAGGTCACGGAATCGTCAACATTTGGCGACATTTTAGGAAACGTCACAAAATGTAGTTTTCCGCGACGTTTTCAGAAAACGTAGCAGAATGTTGATGATTCCATGACATTTTTAAACGTCGCAGAATGTCGTAGAATAATGTCGTGGAATACACTTATTTTCTTTTATTAATTTTTTATTTTTTGAAAATAATTTAATTTAATAATTATCCAATTTTAATAATTATTTTTAAAATATCAAAAAATTTTAAATCTTATTTATTTAATAACTATTCAATAATATTTATGAATTTTATTTATTTAATAATTATTCAATTTTTTAGTATATCATTAATTTTAATAATTATTTATGTATCACAAGAATTTCATACGTGCAGACAATTTATTATTTAATTGTACTTCTCAAACATGTCATAATACAATAATTAATATAAAAAGTATGTCATAAGTGTATAAGATATCAATATGGGTACATATATCTAATCTAAATGAATATTATGTGTAGAACATAAAAGTTCCAAGAGCTTTTTTTGTTATTCAAATTCAATTTTTTGTTGTTCGACTTCAGTAGTTAATTGATCTTGCATTTGTTCAACTTTTTTAGTCAATTCATCGACTTAAGACTGTAACTCTTGATTAACCTTCTTTGACTCCGCTAGTTTGTCCCGAAGTCTCTTTCTGACCGAAGTCTTCCCTTGTGGTCGAGGCCCAACTCCCATGCCAACAATATAATCAAATCTAGTGCCCAAGACTTTGTTGCACACTTTATCCACTATCATCGGATGACCTTGTTCTATTGAATTTGCCAATTCCTTACATATTAATTCCTGAAAAATTAAGAATTAATTAGATACACAGTCTCAATGAAGAAATATTTGTAAATGAACTATGTACTTACCCATTTTTCTCTACATTCGGTAGTTATCCATTGACCTTTACTTTCATCATAATGAGTGTGATATTATAGCTTCATCCGATCACACTCTTCTCTATCTTTGTCACTCTGTTGTATGGAAATATATTAGTAGTAATATTTATTATAAAATTTGAAATGTCAATCAAAGTAAAATATAATTAAAAATATAATAACTCACAATCTTATGCCGTATCGCTACAAAGGCCTGGGAGCTGAAGTTTGGTCATTTGTCCTGACTCCTAGCCAATTTGGCCTTTTGACTTTTTTCCTAACCGTAAACGTAATAAAATCTATTTTAACATCTATAAATCACAATTCATAAGTACTAAAATATAATCAGTTGTCAATAAAGTTGTGAAATTAAGTTTTGTGATCAAATTAACTAACCTTTGTAGCTGATTGCTCCCAATATTCACATAAATCCATCCACTCCACCACTATGACATTATGCAACTTAACATCCTTTCCGTGCTTTATAAAATGCTTTTTTAAATGAAATCTTTGATCTTTAGACCTTAAAGAAAGAAACTTCTTGACAACAGCATGTACTTCGTTGTCTGTCCTCATTCCCTTGACTTCCAACTTTTGCTGCAAAAAATTATAAATTATTGGTCAAACTTTAGGCATATGGAAAACACGTACAAATTAAATAGTTTTATAATACTTATGTCTAACTTATCAAATGCAATGTCCAACTCCTCATTAGTTATTTTCTTCCATTTTGTTCTTACAGGTAAGGAAGTTCGAGATACCACAACAATCTCACTCGATAATTTGGTAGACTATATAGTGTTGGTTGGTCGTCCTTCAATAGGGGAGATCTCTATCTCCAATCTCTTACCTATCGCCTTATTAATCTTTGCCAATTCGTGTCCTTTTGTGACATCATTTTTCTTTTTCGAATCAGTCGTGGATCTTAAAATAACAAAGGAAAATTTTACAATTAGCATATAACATACTCTTAATAGGTTAGATAAACAACATTATTTAACTTATATATTTCACCAATGTGATGTGAAAGATCATACCTGCAGTGCTTGTAGAGGTAGCACTAACACTGGGAAGAATAGTGACATTTACTGGTGATTGATTATAAGAAGCTGGAGGCATCTCTTGAGAATTTGATGGAGAACAAATATTGCCTCACATATTCAAAAGTTATACATACTTATCTTTAGGATGAGTAATAGGCGCAAATGTGACATCTCTTGGTGTTGGAGTAGGCACACAAAGTCTAGGTGTGTGATCTTTTGGTCGTGTAGGAGTGGATGGCTCATCAATTACACTTATAAGAAGCTGACAGTACCGTGACTACAGTTGTGTCGGTACTAAGATATTTGGTGCAGCCTTATTCTTCTTTTTGGGTAGACCAGGTCTTATGTGAATCACATGCATGTTTACATGAATTTTTATGTAATTTGTAATATTGTAGCAAAGTAACCAAGAAACACAGCAAGAAAGGCAACAGAAGTAGAATTTTCATTTACTTCTCAGAATTTTCACATGTCAGAATTTTCACATAAAAAGGTCAACACAACACAAAGTTACAGATACTTTGTCGGATGTATACTTCTAAATTGCATTCAGTTACTCATATGCTTAATGAGTTATTTTGTAACCAAATCATATATTTGCTACTTAAACTAAATGAACATTATTACTTTGCTTAGAGGTTGTATATATATGATAAATTCACGAGAAGTATCTATGTATGATAGATCATATATACAAGGATAAATGATGTTTCTGGATCTAGTGGTGTATTGGCTATCTAACTAATGTATGTTTTTACCAAATTATGAGTTTTAACATATTACATTTAACTATACTTGACTTTTAGTATCAAAACAATGTTGAATAAAATTTACCAAAAAATTTTATATCTCCATTCAATAATAAAAAGTAAAAAGTAGCAAATCATATTAATATCTCTCTTTAATTTTCTTAATGAAGCATTTAACCCACAATCGTAAACCACTGTATTAAGGTAGAACATGATAGATTTAATTGATAGGTTTTTGGGATAAGAACTTTATGATATAACAAAATATCATTTTTGTAAAGGATAAGGGAAATGTTGAATACAATTAATGTCCCTCTCCTGATTCTCGCAAAAAGAAAAACTTTGTTAATATTGTTGTTTATCTAATGTAACTATCCTAAAATGATATTTTCATCCCACACCCTTTTGTGTAATTTAGTTTTGACACAATCCAACAACCAAAAAACACTCTTTGTAAATTAAAAAATGAACTAATAATTAACAGAAATTCATAAAACTAGGAAAAAAAAGGAAAATCCAAGATCTATAATTGTCACCATCTATCCATCCAACATAAAACGTATTCAAATTTAACATGTTTATCATTTAGAGTCTTAGGTGCTGCAGTCTGTTTCTGACCCCACCTCCCAAATACATACTGCAGGCTCCTATAGTATATACTTACCACTAAATTGCATGGTTTCTGACTATTGATCATTTGTTTAAACTTGAACAACCTTGAATTAAAGTGATTATGATCAAATTTGTATATTTTATCAAGCTTTAATACACGGGAATGATTTTTTTCAAATATTTATATTTTAAAAATTATCACTTATTTTTATTCCTTTTTTATGTAATTATTATAAAATTCTTTTTTATATATTCTACTTATTTTTATTCCTTTTTATTATGTAGTAAACAGAAAATAATTATAATAAGAAGAATTATGTGATAAATAAGTAATAATTTATCGGTGAGTGAATTACACTAAATCTTTGCTGGAATTCAACAATGAGAACTTGTATACTCGTTGAAGTAGCTTAAAATGTTGGTGGATAAGTAGGTGCAATTGTCAAACTTTATTGACCTTGTAGTTTATTCTCCACTAGAAAAGACATTCCTAGAAAATCCTTCCCAGTAGTTTCAAGACAATTTGATCTTTTGAATCTTCAATAAAAGTCCAAGTGGATTACGAAACAGCCACTTAAAGTCTACTTATTATATCCCATTCTTTTAGGTGGCCTCCAATGGTATATTAAATTACTATGCAGTATGTGTGTGTTTTTTAGCTGGCATCAGTTAATTAATGAATCTAAAGATTTGTCCTTTTGCCGAAATTTAGATTTCACTACATTATCCTAATGAAATGGATATTTAACCTATCAACATAAGCACATCATCTCTATCTCACACCTCTGCAATCTTCTATTCTTCTCACAATAATATTTTTAAGGCACAAGCAAATGCCTCTCGTCACTTCTATTATGACTATTGTTCCATCATCAATATAAATAAGTTTGGATTTTCGGTTAAATTAATAGTTGAAATGTGTTGATCATCTGGAGAAAGCCATTGTATTACTCTAATTCTTTGTTGTGGGGAGAAAAAGTATCAATTTATAACATATGGAAGGGTAAAAACTACAGAGTTAAGAAAAGGCTGAAAGTATATATATAGATATAGGACTTGCATGTTCAAGCACATACCAATTACAACCACAAGTATGGCATATAACTTTATGTATACCTTTGACATAAGTGACTAGATATTAATAAATTAATTAAATTGTTATAAGTTACATATGCCTAGAGAGGGTAAGGATTTTGATACTAATGAGGATACCAATGGGGACAACTAGGATGATTCATTTTCTATAATTTCATATCCTAACAAATGGATTCATTTTTACTTTTTAAAATGTAGGAGTTTTTGGGAGGCAAGATGTATCTCTACTACTTCTCGGTTCATGGCCTAACTACTGAAGCTCAAGAAACATTTTATAAGGACATCATTTATAGAATAGGGAATGGCAAGTCTGCTTATTTATGGTTAGACAACTAGAGTAAGACAAGCCCTCTTAATAGAACAAATATGATGTCAAGTCTCCTCTATATTTTCCATACTTTCTCTAAGGTAGAAGGAGTTATTGAAAGCAATGAATGGTCAAGCAATCGTATAAGCAATACCCTAATCCAAGATATTATTCCATATACAAACTTAAACTTAGAAGGGGGGTACATACATATGGAAAAAGTATATGCCAGGATTATTCTCCAACTGTTTTTTGTATTGGAACATTCTAACCACAATACTAAAAAGTATATTGACTCAACTTCATTTGTTTCACACAAGCTCAACCAAAAGTTTTATTCTTCAGAACCATCCATCTCTCTCACATGCATAACAGAAACACATACATAAAAAGCCAGATTTCTAAGATTGAAGGCTATGTCATACTAATCAGACTTAACCAAATTAATTTTCTAGTATTTAATGGGTATGAATGTACATATGTAAATAATTCTTTGTACTAGATTATACTTTCAAATAATTGAAAACAGTGTAGTCTTCAGCATCCGTAAACAACAAATGGTTATTTCGAAACAAAACTCGTTCAAGGCAACAAAAACAGACGAACATTCCACAACTCCCGAAATGAACAATCACTCAAAATACATTAAAAAGATAGAGAGAAGACGAAAATACCTTGATCAAATACACTGGAGAAGATGACCACAATGCCTTGAGATGCAACAGCTCAATGAAGAACATGCAGACTACAAACGACGGAAGCAATCTGGAGGAGGAAAAACGATGGAGCAGATCTGGAGAAGGAAACAACGGGCAGGGGGGAGGAGGGGACCCAGGTATATGTTTTAACAAAACCAAAACGACGTCATTTGGTTTAAAACCAAACGACGTCATTTTGCTCCTGGAGACAAAACGTTTTAAGTACCCCAACAGTGACATTTTATTCATAAAACATCGTGAAAAATTCAAACTTTTCGTGACATTTTTTAAACGTCACAAAAAGTCTTCACAATCCGCGACGTTTTATCAATAAAACATTGCAGATTGTATTATTTTTCTGTAGTGATATCAGGATATGTATGAAACACCTTAGTTCTAATTATATCCATATATAGTTAATTATATCTATATATAGTTATGATGTAGTAAAACAAGATAAACAAAAATAATTCTAATTTAAGAATTATAAGATAAAACTTAAAGAAAGAAAATAAATTTTATTGACGAAAAATTACATTGACCTCTCTCAAAAGTTGTTTAAATAGTTTATAAACCCTAATTCAGCTTAGGAAAAATTCTAATCTAAATAAAAATACTCTAATTCATTTTAGGAATGCTTTTAGAAAAAATAAGAAACTTTAATTTATCTGAGGAAGACTTCCAAAAGAAATTGGAAACTCTAATTTATCTTAAGAAGACTTCTAGACAAAATAAGAAAAAAATCAGAAAGAAATCTATAGAAGAATGTTAGATAAGGTGTGATCACATGCTAGTCAATATTCAATTATACCTAATCAGAAAAAAGTCCATAGAAGAATGTTAGATGAGGCATGATCACGTGCTAGCCAATGTACCATTTTGTCTAAAGAGAAAGAAATGTAGAGATTAATGTTAGATAAGGCAAGATCACGTGCTAGTGAATATCTCATTCTATCCAAGAATTCAAATGCCTCATAATTTGCCTCATAACTCACTCTCACTTGTCAAAGAACTCAACTATAAGTTATTGTCAATATATCTAAGCTTCGTATCATGAAAGTAAGGCGAAATATCAGCAACACTGAAAGTTGGAGAGATATTGCTCATCCATAAAGTTAGTTCAACAATGTAAGCTTTATCATTAATTCTTCTGTTAATTCTGAAAGGATCATATTTCTTTTTTTTAGTTTATGATGATCTCTAATCATTCGATTTTTGCTCAAGAAAACTATAACTTTATCTCTAACATTAAATGCTTCGGCTCTCCTATGCAGATTAACCTTGGCCCGGTACATCTCGTTAGTCCTTTCAATCTTCTTTTTCACCTCCATTTGAATTTCTTGTCCCTCTTTAGTTAACTTCGTAGCACTAGGAGAAACGTTAAAAATTTTTTACAATTTAACAAGATCAAGAGCATAATTAGGTAATTTTATGCAAAACAAAGAAAATGATGATTGACCAATGGCACTATAAGCTATATTGTTGTGGGCAAATTTAGATTGTACAATTAAGAAATCTATAATTTTTGGTTTGTCAGGCATATACATCTTATTAAATTATCCAAGGTCTATTTCACTAACTCTATTTTTCCATCTAAGTTTGGGTATTTAGTGCTACTATATTTGAGAGAAGAATCAAATAACCCTCATAAGGTTCTCCAAAAGTGACCTAAAATTTTGGTGTCATAATCAAAAGTGATAGATTTAGGAACATCATGGAGTCACAACACTTCTCTAAAGAATACCTTGGCAACCGCAATAGCATTTGCCAGCTTCTTACAAGGGATAAATTGTATCATTTTAGAAAACTTTTTCACAACCACAAAGATAGAATCTATACCTCTTTATGTTCTTGGAAGCCTCAATATGAAATTTATAGACAAATCCTCCCAATTAGCATTAGGAAATGACAATGATATGTATAAACTAGCAGTTGAAGCATTTCCCTTATAAACATGACAATTTGGCACCTCTTGTCACCTCTCCATAATGGTAACAATGTCTTTCCTCATCTTTGGCCAATAATATCTCTTTCTCACCTCTTCAAGAGTCTTGTCTCTACCAAGGTGACCAACTAAGCCTTCCTTATGTAATTTTGTAATCGCCTTCTCCCTACGTGAAGTTCTTTAAAGACAAATTTAATTTACTTTCGTAAAAATCCCATCATATACATGGAAATCATCATAAGACTTTTTCACCAAAAATAAATCCCATATTTCTCCAAAATCTCCATTACTCT
>JAOTAY010000004.1:10500137-10511807 GCA_025629805.1 Erythroxylum baracoense
ATCAATAGATTTAAATGATTTCAATTGCTTTATAAATGTTGCATTTATTGTTTCTTAAATGATTTAAGTATTTGCTATATATTTGGTACATGAATCTTGATGATGAAAATTGTGTTTGAAATATGTCATGCTTATGGAAATCATGTTTCTGAAATGTGCCTTTGGTGCAATATGTTTACAAGTTACAAAATTCATGTTTGTGTGGGTTTGTGGTGTCCATCATGTTATGTCACGTGCATGTTGACCATGTTAAAAGCTTCTCCCGCCTTCCCGCGAGTGGCATGGAGCTCCATTACGGACTCCATTATGTTTATTGGAGCTTCACAAGAACTCCCTCATGTATATTGTTTAGCTGTAAGGCTTCTCCATCATGTTTATATGGACTACCCAAACCCTTATGATTGCTTATGTTGTTTATGATTTGTTTGACAAGTTTGAGAATTTGAGAAATACTTGTCTTATGTTGTCTATGATTTGTTTGACAAGCTTGAGAAATACATGTTTTATGATTTCAATGCATTTTACTATGCCATGAATATTTTCAATGGTTTTACTTGTTTCTCTTCTATAAACTTGTTACCCACGAGCTTTTAGCTCACCCCCTCCTCCCCATCTCCAGGTGACGAGCAAGTGATCGAGAGATCGAGAGTCAAGGCACCACTCCAAGTTTACATATTTTTGTATTTAAGTTAGTATATGAAAACTCAAGGTTTTAGTCGCATTTCAAGTATTACTCATTCATTTATATTTTTGTATTTTGTATTATAAGTCTAACGATGCATTTGTGTCTTGAAATTCCTATTAAAGCTTTGTAAAACTCCTTTCTTTTGAAGTTAACGAAATATATTTATGTTTTGCTCATGATTTTCCAAGCTTTTGCATTGCATTTTCAAGCATTCATAGGGGCAAAATATGTGTTCTACCTTCACGGGAAAAATTGTATTAATCTAGGCTAGTTTAGACAAAGTTTTCTTCTTGGAAGTTGTAGTTTATCCTCTTAGCTTTCTAATGATATGAAGTTTGTAAATTTTAGACATTGGAGTTGAGAGATTTGCTTTTTACAAGTTAGTGATGCTGCACAAGGTGCATTCTGGACACTTTATAGCCCTTTTCTAACTTGATCTAACAGAAAAAGAATACTATGGTGTCTTGAAATGGGAAGAATTAGTGTGATAAGTTAGAGATGAAATGAAGGTGATAAAGGGAGTTGAACATGTTTAGAAATTTATGATGAATGTGCATAAGCTGAATGTTATGTTTTTGGGTTGATGACCAAACATAGATTATGATTTGGTTATAAATGATATTGAGCTGAAATGGAAGTGAGAATGAAGGGAAATAATGCGAAAATCAAAGTAGGAATGATAAGATATGCATAGATGTGTTAGGTATAACTTGTAAGAGTGGGAACTCTAAAAATTGGCCAGTAAATGTCCATTGGGCGGACTTCATGTCCGCTGGACAGACCTTCTCTGGAATTTTAGAGTTCCAACTTGGGTCATGTCTATTTAGAAGGACATACATGTCTGTTGGATAGATATTCTTAGGATACCTACATAAATGTGCAATTTTGACTCTTTAGACGGCAAAATCTCTCTTCATGGTCTTTATGGAAGTTGTAGAATTCGAAGTCCTCTTCGAAACCATACTTAAATGACCTTAATCCGAAATCCATAGTGAAAGCTAGGCCTATTGTCCCAAATCATGTACATTTATAAGTTCTGGACTTATCAATGCTTTCTATAATACATTTAGGCTTGAATGGAGCTTGAAATGTACTTAGTTTGATGTGAAAATAAGAGATAAAATGAGTAATATGTTTAGGGTGGCAATTAAGGATGTAAACATAAGAATGGATTGTTGTATTTCAAGTGTCCAAATATGGAATTTTGGGATATTATGAGAATGAAGATGAACCCATGATGGCTAATGAGATTCCATTAAAAGAATCCTATAGAGTGATGTGCCCACATTTGAATCACGAGTCACATTTGAATCACGATTTAGACTCCAAAAATGGGACCTAATAGAATAGGTTACCAAAAGGTTAAGAAACTCAAGAAAAATGATGAGTTAGTCAAGAAAAAATTTCATTTCAACAATTTATTCAATATGGAGATAAAGAAAAAATAAATTATATAAAGGGAAAACTAATGGGAAACATCAGTTAGTTGATAACTCTATAAACTAGATCAGAGAGATAATGACAGCAAGGAAAGCACAAAATAAACTCACTTCAGGCATGAATCTTAAATGGAATCTTTGAAATTTGTAACTACATTCTCAAGTCTTTTGTTGTGAACTAGTACTTATTTGAAGTGGTGTAATAACTTTGCTAGAGTTTCAATAAAATTTTTTCATTCATCTTCCCAAAAAAACTTTATCAAGTTTGTTGATGCTTCTAATATGGTAAAAAGAGGTCATAGTTTATTTGGATTATTTTCAGAAATTGTCAAGTGGGTTGGATAAAAAAATGTTTTGCACTTTGTCACAGATAATGCAACTAGTTAGGTATTATTTGGGTACTTGTTGCAATCAAAATATGAGCATATTTGTTAATCTCTATGTGTTACTTATTGTATAAATCTCATACTAAAAGATATTGGTTGTATGAACCATATTTCTAATCTTACTTCACATGTTTCTATGATCACAAATTTTTTATATATAATCATATACATTTTTATCTTAGTTAAGAAAGAAAGAAGATTGGGAACTTTGAAAATTGTTTATGATCAAAAACAAATACTTAAAAATTAGTGTCAAGTAAACACATGTTAAGTTATGAAAGATTACCAAAGGAGAACAAGTTTGTACAATTGTTCTGGATAATAAAATTTAGGATGCTTGCTTGGTTAATGTGAAGATTGTGACTCCTTTTTTAAAGTTATTGAGGATTGTTGACTCAGATGAGAACCATCTTTGGAGTATATATATATATGATGGTATGTACAGAGTTTACAAAAAATGAATCTTTTAAAATGAAGGAGAAATTATGTAAGCCTTATATGGATATTTGTGATTGGTAATAGGACAACCATTTTAGTTAAATGATCTATTTAGCAGCATAATTTCTCAATTTTTGTTGTTTATATAGTGGAGATTTATATACAAAGATATTATAGGTGGTTTTTTTTGATGTGATTAAATGCATAAGAATATTCTCTAATAAAGAGCAATCAAATATGACAAATGAAATTAAATTGTATTGTAAGATTTAGGGAGCTTTGGTTGATCATCTGTAAAGTGAGAACTTTCAAAAAAAGATGTAGTCCAATAAGTTTTCATGCTTTAGTTTATCATTTATTAATAATATATTCTTGTTTTTATAACTATTAACTTAAAATACAAATGAGTAGTAGAACTTGGTGAAAGTACTCCAATGTTGAGAAAACTTTTATTAGATTACACAGTCAAATAATTTCTGCATCAGATTGTGATAATTGAAGCGTTTTTTTATGTATTTATACAAAGAAACAAAATTGTTTGGAATATCAAAAACTCAATGACTTTGTTTACGATACTTATAATCTAAGGATGAAAAATAACTATTTTATTGATTAAATTTTATTCTTTAATAACTAATTTTTATTAGTAATTTTATAATTTATCTATTATCTATTTAGGGCGATTAATAAAAAGAGAGCATATGATCTAGTTGTTATTGATTGTATTGATCATATACTGATTTTTATATCAAAAAAGAACCATTACTTGACCTTAATTGCAATGAACTTGAAAAGGTGATTTGTGAAAAAAATATATTTGTTACGATGACCAAATTGTGAGCTTCAACTAATGGTTAATTAATATCTTTTTTGTATATATCTAAAAATTAAAAGTATAATGTATTACAATAAAAAGTAATTTCATACTTTATTGATTTGTAGTTTATTTAAATGCCATATAATATGTTGATGCAAACATTTTGAATAAAAGTGTGATTTACGAGTCTTTATATAGTATTAGATAATTTGAAATTTTTGATAAAGACGTAACACAACCTCCTTCAGAAATACAATTTTTGTTGTTACTATCATTTTAATTTTTTAAATTAGATTTAATTTTTATTTGAATTATTAAAATTATTTTTAATTGATAGACATTTGTTTATTCTTTTTTATATCAACAAATATTTTATTTTACTATTATTTTATAATTTGATATTTTTATCTATTGTATAACAGTTTAATACTAATTGAATATTTAAATTTTAAATCTATTTTCTTATTAGTTTAATTTTTAATTTGATTTTTATAACATTGCATAAAAGCACAATATGGGTCGGACGATCGACTATGGGACTGTTGATGGTGGTGCTTTGGTTGTGGGTTTCTTACCAATCGTTTTTCAGGTAATATAGCAGGCAATTGTTCCGCGGTTTAGTTAGTGTCTGGTTATAGGTGTCTTGTATTAAACAATTGGTTAAGTAATGTCTTAGAAAGTCTGACCGTTTGACGATGAGTATACAGGTGTCTTGTATAAAACAGGCATTCCTTAGTTTTATGCTGGAATTGTTCAACATGAAACAATAATAGATTTATAATTCCAAGGAGTAAAGATTAATATGTTGTACTTCATTCCAAATACTTCTCATCGTTTAGTTCATAAAGATTAATGTTTTATACTTCTTCTCTATTATTGTTTCATACTGTTTTAGTTTTATTTTGAACAATTCTGACCAGAACAAAGCATATTTTGCTTCTCATCGTTTAGTCCATAAAGTCTTTAGCTTGCCTTCAGCTTCCAACAAGAGAGTCAAAAAGCAAAAAGGTATTAGAAAATATTTATTATATCATGCTTCATTCGTGTGATTTGACATTTTAATATCTTTTATTATAAGATTAAAAAATTATTTTTTTAATAAATTAAAAATTTTATTTTATTTTTATTTTTAGTTTTAGTTTTAAAAGAATAACATATTACAAAGTACCTAATTTTAAAAGATTTTGTTCCATTTAGTGTTTAAACTTTTCAATTTTTAATTGAGTGACCAAAGTTTTAAAACCTTAAATTTCAATTCAATTTAAAATTTGGACACAAAATTTAAAAGATGTAGTACATTGATTGTTCTTTTATAAAATTTTATTTTTAATAATTTACTCATCTTGCTCTAATCATATCCAGGTATACAAGAAACTAAGGAATGCCTGTTATTGATTGGTCATCCACCCCCAGGCCTAAATGCCTTTGGAATTTATACAAAGATACATTTCCACCATCGCAATTTCATTAGGCGAAGTGATTGCGTGTGTTTCGTATAATCGGATCTGCTTCCTTCGGTATTAGCGTGGCCTAATGGGAAGCAGTTCCAAACTGCAGTCATGATTCATGAGCATTCTCATCGATGATTCCCAAAAGTTGACCTTCAGTATGCGAGCGTGACAAAAATTTTACGCAAGCGTCAGATTTCACGTTAATGCTTATTTAAAACACCCTCCCGATCAGATTTTCCAATCCTTATCCAATGATTCACGAGATAATAAATAACAAGACCAGAAAATTTTGGAGCCACGGATGCTGTAAACAAGAAAGCAGTAAATTAACAAATACTTGTCACGACAACCGCCTCTTTGATATGATTATTACCTATGGGAATAATTTATACAGATGGAGGTAGGTAATTCGCCTTCCCTCTAAAAATCTAACTGATTCTATTAACATTGGACATGCTCTGAATCAGGTATTCGTAACAACGGGATGACTTTCCTGATCAGGAGTTATATCATGAACATCAATGGGAGGACTACTTTCTGGTGACTCAGGTCTTGACTTGCCATTATGTAGCTCATTTGATGTACCATCAGAAATTCTGTTGGCATTGACAACAGTATGAAGCCCACTAGAATCAGTTTCTCTTTCCAAACTTGACTTGCCATTCTGCTCCTCCTTCATTGTATCAGATTTAGGAACAACATTTTCTTTTGACTTGTTTCTCGACTTGCCATTTAATTGCTTCTTTAATTTTACACTGGTACTGGAACTGTTATTAACAGCCACATTGAGAAGTTCTCCTGATTTACCACCTGCCTCGGCATTCTGTAAGGGATTCATATTATTGATTTGACCAGATCCATTGTGGGTGACAGTCCTTGATGGAGGCAGATCATGATCATGTTGTCCTTCATAACTGGTGATAACCACCTTTGAGTCATGAGATGCCCGCTCTACATGTTTCTTGACAGGGCATCCAAGACTTGAGCATCTGTAATAGCTCCTAACATGATGCAGGGGCAGAACTACAGTCAATTTAGAATCATAACAGTGAAGCCCCTGTAACGTGCATGCTGGAGCATTTAGGAAACAAAGACATTCGACATCCTTTTGAATGTGCTTCATTTTAGAAAAACTACTGAACATCACAAAATAGTGGCTCAAGAATAAAGGGGCGCAGGGATAGGTGATCTTTCTATTTGCTAGACAAAGGTGATCTTTCTATTTGCGAGACATACTTTTTTGTTTAGTATCTATATTTCACCTAACATACCGAAAGAATATTTAATACAGATATAACCACTTAAAGCTGATTTTAAATAAGCATAAATGAACTCAAGACAATGAATTAGCATATGTAAATTCCAGACAATTGGCAAGCTACAATACAAAAACAGCACATGCTTCACAATGAAGTGGTAAATGGAAGCCACAGGAAATTTATTGAAGTTATTGATATCATAATAATTCCTGTAACCTAGAGCTCACCGACATGCTTCGCAATATCTTTTATGTGGTTATTCAATCAGTAGGTAACTGATGTTCAGTCAAGTGAAGTTCTCCAAACTAGCTTATATATTTATGATATTGAGAACAAAATTTCTTGAATATGTTAGATGTGTAGCAAAAAAAGCTAAGTCAAATGTACCCGTATGATCAATTACCTTGGGTTTGGATTGCCTTTAACCAATTTTTGCCCATATTTTCGCCAGCGATACCCATCATTAACAATATCAACGTCACTTAAAGTTTGAACAACAAGACGTGGTTCACCAGTTGACTTATCTGCAGGAATAGGACCAACGATGTGGTTGCTTTTCTTCCTGCGCAATTGTTTGGTAAATCATAAATAAGACTTAGGTAGCAAATAAATAACAAAGCAAAAACTAACTTTGCAGCTCCATTAACATACTGTCTTTTTGAATGTGGATCTTCATCATTATCCATTTCATCTCTCATCCTGTTTGATTCTGTTGGCACACCTTTCGCTTCCCCGGTGGATGTAACAGTTGAAATCTGAGAATTGCTTGTCGAATTCACCAAATGAGGGGCCTGAACTTCTGCATTGAATAATTTGCTTTCAACTATGAGGTTGCAGTAAATCACTTATCAGCTAAACTAGGGACCAATTATTTGAATCATTTCTCTCTTACCTTCTCTGCCAACTAATGGAGTATCTTCAACTCTTTCTTCAACAACAGAAAAGACAAATCCAACAGCTAGAGGGAGGCTAGATTGAGGTTTTGGATGATCATGCTCACCAAAGTAGACAATATTTGCAATCTGCCCAATATGTGAGCACTCCAATTGCTTCTTCACTTGGCAGCTTGGATGTGTACATTTGTAATAGCTCCGTATAAATTCATTTCCTTTGACTAGTTTCTGTCCATACTTTCTCCAGTGATATCCATCTTCTGATACCTTTTCTCGTATATTTGAATTAGGCTTTCCTTCCTGAGATTGCATGGCTTGGGAACCAGTGCTAGAGGCCTGAGAAATTTCACCAGGGATTGTGGAAGCAATACTGCCTTCTTTATCTAACTCTGAGATATGACCACCATCGGTATCCTCTAAACATTGTTTGGAGTTTATAAAAGGAGTGATTCCTCGCTTTTCTGATGCATGTACTCGATCATCATGTAACTTCTGTGTTGTGTGAAATTTTCTATCTGGGCTTGGTCTTTGCTGCAACTCACCAGAAGCAACTTCATCTATGCCTTCCTCTGGAGAAACCATCGGAAAAAAGGATGCTGCAGCAGAAATAATTAAGAGAACTAATTGCTAATGGACCACCAATATGAAATCTCTAATCGTGCATGGCGATGATACCTGAGAAAGAACCCAATAAGTAAGTTAAGCATCTCATTTTTTCAATTAATCCGAATAAGTTAGCTTTAATGTTTCCTCTCAACAAATTATTCAAAATTGAAACTAAAGGACAAAAGGAGATAAACGTGGCACATTCAGACATGGGACAGTAAAGAGGAACAGTCTCTCTGGACCCAGATCATTACAATGTAACCTGGAAATCTATATATTATAAGCAATTTAGTACTGCATTTTTCCTGTTGAAATCATTTACAACTTCTGATTTTGATTTGGCTACTTTTAATAAACACAAAAATCAGAAACACCAACATTGAGCTCTCACTGACCATTGTTTATCTTGTCATCTTTCTACTTGAATTTCTTTCAAAATAAACCACTAACAATGACAATAGAACCCTTGAAACTTACTTGATTACTTAACCCTTTTGAGAGTTTATAAGCATTCATGTGTGAACTGATGAATAGTATTCCAAAATCCTAACTAGGACCATCTTGCCCAAGATAAACGACTAGAAGGAATTGTTCAAACATATATAATTATCATCTTCTTATCATGGAATTCCAATGAATTAGATGGACAAGGAAGCAGAACTAAGGTCTAGCACTCGGCTTCACTTATGTTAAACCAAGCAAACTATCACTCTCCAGCTTCCTTTCGCTTGGTCAACTAAAGAATGTATATAAAGTTGGAATGGAGCAATTCCATTTAACACAAACCCTTGGCATCTAATGCAAAGTTTAGACAAAATCAAGAATCAAGAGAACCTTATAGAGATATATTCTACAAGCTATACTAAATATGCAACAACAAAAGAAAATCAGTTCATTCCTTGCTTCAAAACGAACATCATGATTACCTATGCTTCCTTCCACTTACAGTGATAAGGAGATAATTCAACTCCCCTAATGTTGTTGGGTTTTCGGTAAATAATCTTTCTTGCTCGATACAAAATTTCCCAGCAACCAACCACTATACGTCAACTTAGAGCTCCATTGTTTTTTGAAAAATAACTTAAAGCTCGAATTTACCCCCAAAAGAAAACGAAATAAAGACAGTAAAGAAAAAAAAAGTCACATTAACAATGAGCAATGGTACGGAACACATAATCAAAACGCTACTCTTCAAAATCAAATAATTAAGACCAAATTTCGAACGAAACTGGCTCTACTTAGCTCGGATTACATGAATTGCTGACGTGAACAAGCATGAAAGAGGCAGATCACACCCGTCTCGTAATCACCGAGCAGCAGCAGGAAGTTTCTCTAGAAGTTGTTTTGGGTTAGAGAGAGGAAAGAGCATCGGGACAGTTTCGAGGATTTTAAGGTCAAAAGTCTAATCCATAATCAGAGAGTGGGAAGAGAAGTGAGGTGGGGAGAGGGGGAGAGAGAGAGCGAGGTGAGTGGGAAAGGATCGCGTGTGGTGAGAGGACAGAGGAGCATCTCTGACTGTGGGATTTCTGCGAGATTGTGATTGGTTAGTTTCTAGTGGATGTCGCCTTTTTAGTGTTTCTTCGGTCTCACAGTGACATTTGGGAAATGGACCACCTCATGCGGACGTGGAGTGTGGCCGCAGTGTTTTTCTTCCTGGAAAAAAATCTCAAATAAATCAAAATGTAAAATTTTTATTAGTAAATTCGTATTTTTATTATTTATTTCCAAATCTGGGCATTCTGGCCGTACACAGTCTGACTGATGTTCTTTCGGTATCGGTTTCATTTGCATATCAAATGTCTCATTACCGGTCTTTCCACATGTGACCCGACACAACATATATCAACCCATGTAATGTAACCCGGAAATAAAGTCTCGGATCAAAACAAAACCCGAATAAGGAATTAATATGGGACCCAATAAGTAAATAGACAGTATTATGTGACAAACCCTAATTAATGTATTAATATATATATATGTGTATACACACACACACACACACACACACATATATATATATGAGTTAACAAATTCAATAAATTCTGAGAATCAATTAAAAAATCTAATGTCTTGATCCAACATCGTCATTATCCAGTTTGAAATCCTACAATAAAGCGGGGTCTAGGGAGGTCTGATAGTACGCAGCCTTACCCTTACATAGTAGAGAGGTTGTTTCCGGTAGACTCACATGCAAATTTGATAATGAAAACGTGATGCAGTCTATAAAGGGTAAAAAGAGAAACTGGATAAGTTAAAAAGATGGTGGAAAGGAAGTAAAAAAAAAACACATACATTAGGACAGGGAAATAAATCCGGATATTAATAAATAAATAAATAAAGAAAAATAGGAAAGGAAATAGGAACAAAGGACATACTTGATACGGAGTCCAGCTCTACTAAATACCTGATAGGCTACAACAGATCGGCTCTGCTCGTCGCTATGTGGGCTAGGAATTCTGGCGCTACTACCTTGTGTGTATGCCAATCCTACAGGGTCCGACATTCTTGTTGGATCATTTCCGTACACCTGTCTACGACTCTCAAACTAGAAAAGATAGATTTGACTTCCTACGCGGTGAATAGAGTGTACGAGCATAATAGTAAACCCTCGTAATACACTTACTTGACTATCTTGTCGTACTTTAAAGGGTTTCCCTTACCCTTATCCTATCCCTCCAAAATTTTTTATATCTGACCAGTTCCACTGTAAGGGCTAACTCTGACATATCTTTCTTAACTACTTCTCGACAGGTCTTGTGTGGCCTGCCTTTTCTCCTCTTGTAGCCACTAAGAATAATTTGCTCACATCGTCTTACCGGAGCATCCGAGTGCCTTCTGCTCACATGCCCAAACCACCAAAGCCTGGTCTCTCTCATCTTGTTGGCAATACTGGTCACCTGTAGTCTGTCTCGCACCACACTATTTCGGACTTTATCTCGCCTAGTAATGTCACACATCCACCGAAGCATACGTATCTCTGCTACTAACAATTATCTTGTATGTCGACTTCTGACGAGTCAACACTCTGCCCTATATAATATGGTTGGTCTAATCACCATTCTGTAAAACTTCCCTTTGAGCTTTAAAGGGATCTTTTTATCACATAAGACCCTTGATGCGTTTCGTCATTTGCTCCACCCGGATTTGATATGATTGACTATATCATTATCAATATTACCATCTCTCTCGATGATAGACCCGAGGTATTTAAAGCTCTGATTTTGTGGTATGACATCAGTTCCAATTGTTACCGCCGCCTCATGGACCATCTGTCTTCCTAAAAAGTTGCATTCCAAGTACTCCGTCTTAGACCTGCTCAGTCTAGAACCTTTCGACTCTAACGTCTCTCTCCAACATTATAACTTGGAATTGATCCCTTCCCTAGTCTCATCTACTAGGACAATATCGTCAGCAAATAGCATACACCAAGGTACATCTCCTTAGATATGTTTAGTAAGCTCAACTAACACTAATGTGAACAGAAAAGGGCTTAACGCGGAGCCTTGATGTAAGCCAATATCAATAGTAAACGCTCCATGTCACCCCCCTCATCCTTACGCTAGTCAATGCTCCTTCATACATATCTCTAATAACGCGTATATAGGTCAGATGGATTCCTTTTGCCTCCAAGCACCTCCATAAGATTTCCCGAGGAACCCTATCATACGCCTTCTCCAAATCGATAAAGATCATATG
>JAOTAY010000004.1:10567532-10578229 GCA_025629805.1 Erythroxylum baracoense
ACCTCAAGTCAAAGGATCACTTATACAATCATCACAATGAGAATTCCATAGACATACAAGTAATGTTCCAAATGGATCTCTCATATTAGGTCTGTTCAGTGAACTTGTTCTCTACCAAGCACCCATACATTTGTTTAAGTATCTCTATACTTTAGCCTATGAGATTGACTACTTCCTTCACAAGGAAAAACAAAACGTATGCTGGTCTTTTCACATTCTACTAATGTCCAATCTTAATAGAATAATGAATAGGAACATTTAGGAATAATACATAAATGCAATATGAATCCCATAATTATAAATTCATTTGCCATGTACAATTATTTCATGGACTTTATCATACACATCTAAACGTATACAAGATAAAAAATGCCTTTAAATAATTTGTCACTAAACTACAACCAAAGCGATTGGATGTAGGGTATAAACCAATAATTGGTAGTAAGGATGGATTGAGAAGAAGCAAGTTTATTTATGACTTCCTCTAAGTGATCGATCACAACTTTGGAACATGTATTTTCAGCCATGCTCAAACAGTAATAAATGCACCAAAAAATGATAGATATTACTCAATGAATTCGAGGACAGGGAAAAACCTCCAAACAAAAGATGGAAATGAAAATATTATTCTCTGTCTCATTGCCAATAACTTCTAGGTTTTATGCTTATCAAAAGCCAATCATTTTACAAATGACACTTGTAGTCTAATTGAATATAACAGAACTAAAACAAAATGACGGTTAGCACAGTTTTACTGAAAATAAAATAATGCAACAATAATTCATGCTTGCAAGTGGCTCTCTAATTTTTCTCACGAGCTTCAGATCATTCTAATGCACAAACTCTTTCCAATTTACTGGATGTCGTTTGATCCTCACTAGATGAGTTGAAGCCTATTGCTTTAGGCTATATTAAAACAAGGCCTTCACATTGCTATTGATACCCCCATTATTGGATTTTAAATGAGTAGCAATTTCTCCACTCGTATCATAACCTTATTATTGGATTTCTCCATTATTGATATGGTGCTGTTGGAACTTACCAAGGATGTGACCTTTAATAAAAAACTTTGGCATACTAGGGCATAGGTAAAAGATCTTACATAGAGATGTCCTTATCTTTTTCATAGGTTTTTTAAACATTTTCTTCGAGTCTTATATCTTATATTTAGTCTAAACATGTAAGTTGTAGTACATCCCTCCTACTTATTTAGCCTTAATATTTTCTTATCTAGCTTAAAATTTTCTTCTAATGTCTTGTTTATTTTATTTATTTACTTATCTTGTTCTTGTTTTTATATTGTTTACTTATTTTATCTTCAATTTTTTATTCATTACCTAATTCCATATTTATTGTATTGTTTATTTTATTAATTATTTTTATATTTGTATTTGTCCATGTTTATTTATATATTTTCATTTATTATTATTATGATTATTATCATTTATGTTTAAGTTTATTTTTATTACTTTATTATTTTAATATGTATCTTTTAATGATTTTTTTCATATGATTCTATCAAAAACAACGTCTCAAACTAGTTAGGGGTAAGGCTACGTACTTCTGGACCTCTCTAGATTCCACGTTTAGTGAGATTTCTATTGGGATGTTATTATTATTGTTGTAATAAATGCTCAATGTATCCCTTTTGTCAGTGATCTAAGAATTTTTGAGATTTGTCCCAGTGAATATGAATACCAAGGATCCTTTTGTCAGTGATCTAAGAATTTTTGAGATTTGTCCCAGTGAATATGAATACCAAGGATAAAACATGATTCACCAAGGTCTTTCATGTCAAATTGATTAACCATAGTTACTTAATCTCAAGTAACGTGGTCAAGTTATCATCTACATACAAGAGTAGAAAACTTTGATCTTAATTTTATGTTTCAAGAGATGTTTGATGTGTTTGTGAGTGTTGGGAATTAGGAAATTGAAAATCGAAGAAGATGGAGGAAGCTTGAAGGTGTCATGATTGTGCACAATTGAGCAAGATTGTGATAGAGGCTGAATAGTAAGAGCACAGTTGTGACTCTAAGGTCATGAACATGACAGAGGCTTTTCAAGGCATAAGTTTCTTTCCTATTTTTAGGGTTGAGGGATATTTTTGGAACGAAATAAAGTGGAAAAACCCTACACACATCCCTAGAACCCTAAAGCACTATTTAACAACATAAAATACAATAAAAAGTGAAGCAACCATTGCATCAAAGTGAATCAAAAGTGGAAGATCAGGAAGACATCAAAAAATTCCAACATTTTAGTTCAAGTCTTTAATAGAGTTTTAATTCTTTTCCTTTATTTCTTTCATTATCCTTGATATGTAGTCTAATTTATTTGATTTTAAACATTATATGGAGTTCTAAACTCAGGTTAGGAATCATTATAGATTTATTTTATGACTTTATTCATTGTTTATTTCAATATATAATTACATGTTTGTGATAATTGTTCATGTATAAACTTAACAACAAATTGAGAAAGTAAGTGAAAGTAATCAGTTTTAGGTTGTACAACAACAGTTGGCAATTTAATAGATCCATAATTATCAAATTAACGATCAATTGTAGAAGGATCTTGGTTGTGAAATTAATTATCTAATAGATTGCTTCATATCTAATTGAATAATATAGGGATAGTTTTGTGAATTGAGAGATTGCAAATCTTGGAATTTTGAATTCAATTAAGGTCAATTGATTAGATCTTGAGAGAGAGTAATCAGAATCTTAGAAAATCTAAGATCAAACATATAAATTAAATTAACAAGATTAAAGGAATCAAAATAAGGAAAGAATAGTTTCTAAGTATTCAATCTTGATCAAACCCTAATTTTAATTGGCAACTCACTTCAATGTTATTTGGCTATTTGTTTTGTTTTATTATTGTTTTAATTTCTGTTATTTAAATTTAATTCAAATCAAAATTTAAATACCTTATAAAAAGTTAGGTTTAGATTGTTAGCCATTGCATAATCCTCATAGGAAAGATGACCTCTTATACTACGATTCGTATACTTGCCAGTATTGAGAGTTTTATGATATATAAAATTTGCTCAACAAATTGATGGTGTATATGCATTTGATATATCGTGTGCATTTGTACCTATTATGTGTGTGTGAATTTAACAATTGTATAGTTTTCATTAGATTGGCATTGTGACGTGTGAATGTGTCAATGGATAATTGATTGGAATTAGTTTAACTTTGAACATGGTCATCGTAAAGGCATAGTAACTTATAAATTATGTGTTTTAAGTGTCTTTAGGATGATTATGTATGCTAACTAGGATATGACACCTATTCTTTCTCTTTAGGGAATTTGTTAGTATACATTTATAATTATAGTCAACTGAATTGGTTAATATTATTTGTACCTTTCATGGGAATGATTGAATAAGAAGAAATGAGGTAGGCTAAGAAATTAAATAAACAAATTTAAATAAAAAATATTTTACTGGTCCTTTTTAAGAAAATTAGGTTAAGAATAGGGTTGGTAGCCAGTTAAGAGTTGGAATATAGCTGAGTAGCCAGAGGCATTAACAACAAAATGTTTGCCTTTGCATCAAAAGGCTAAAATGACGCTCCAACCAAACTAAATAAAAAATGTAACCTAGTTGAGTAACCAAGGGAACATTCAGGACAAGACGTTTGACTTCGCATCAAAAGACTAAGTTATCATTAAAAAAATATAAAAATGGTGTTATAATAAATAAACTACTGATTTTAAAAATCGTAAGAATTTTCATGAAAGGCTACTCAATGATATTTTGCCTTTTTAATTAATCAATAATAATAAATCCCTGCTTACAAGTTCATAAGTATATGAATAGGATGTTAATATTTGTATTGATATGTATATTCAAATCAAAGTACTTAAACTTTAAAGGAATAATTTAGCATTTTGGCACTTTTTGAGTGATTGGCTTTTGAGTTTAAGTTAATTTCATAAGATTTGATGTTATTGTACCATTTTTGTGTTGTTGCATAAATTTGATTATAAGTTTTGTATGTTTGTAGTTTTTAGGTTTGCTTAAGGACAAGCAAAGTTTTAAATATGGATATGTTGATAGGTATAGATTATGTTATGTTTTTCTAGATGTTTAAGTGTGTTTTTAAGTATTTCTTTGATGATTATCATGTGCACAAGCTTAAAATTATGTTCTTATTTAGAGCAAGAATTGGACGATAATTTTATGTTTCAAGAGGTATTTGATGTGTTTGTCAATGTTGGAAATCAGGAAATTGAAGAATTAAAATGGTGGAGGAAGCTTGAAGGTGTCACGATCATGCATAATTGAGCACGATTGTGATAGAGGCTGAACAGTAGGAGCACAATCGTGACTCCAAGGTCACGATTGTGACAGAGGCATTTTTAGGCGTAAGTTTTTTCGTATTTTTTAGGGTTCAGGGCTATTTTTGGAACTAAAAAAAAGGGAAAAACTCTAGACACATCCCCAAAACCTTGAAGCACTATTTAAGAACGTGAAATATAACAAAAGACACAGCAACCATTGCATCAAAATGAATCAAAAGTGGGAGATCAAGTCTTCAACAAAGTTTTTATTCTCTTCCTTTATTTCTTTCATTTTCCTTGATGTATACTTTGACTTCCTAGATGTTAAACATGTCTATAGGGTTCTAAACTCATATTAGGAATTATTCTAGATTTATTTTTTGACTTTATTCATTGTTGATTTCAATACATAATTATATGTTTGTGATAATTGTTCATGCATAAATTTGAAAATGAATCAGGAAAGTAATTCAAAGTAATTAGTGTTAGGTTGTACAATAAGAGTTGGCAATTTAATAGACCTATAATTATCAAATTAATGATCAATCAAAGAGATATCGTGGTTGTGAAATTAATTATCTAATAGATTGCTTTAGATCGAATTGAATACTTTAGGAATAGTTTTGTGAATCTAGAGAATGCAAATATGAGAATTTTGAAATCAATTAGGGTTAATTGATTAGATCTTGACAGAGAGTAATCAAAACTTTAGAAAATCTAGGAACAAACACAGAAATTGATCAACATGATTAAAGGAATTAAAATAAGGAAAGAATAGTTCCTAAGTATTCAATCTTGATCAAACCTTGATTTTTATTGGCAACCCACTGCTTATTTAATTACTTATTTTGTTTATTTATTTGTTTCAATTTCTATTATTTAAATTTAATTCAAGTCAATCTTTAAATATCTTAGACAAAGTTAGGCTCAAATTATTAGCTCATGCATAATTCTCATGGTAACGATAACTTCTTATTCTACAAGATACGATTTGTATACTTGTAGGTGTTGAGAATTTTATTATATATAAAACTTGCTCAACACGTAATTAAAAGATCATATCTCGATTTTCTAAAATATCCTACTTGTTTCTCTCATACCGTAAGCCATAAATGCAATAAGAGAGAGACAACTTGAGAATGGTTGCAATAACAAGATTTCTGTAGAAGAATAAGAGCCCACTGAATGGTTTCTTGCCATGAAAGGCCGTTCCAGTCTGTAAGGCAAAGGTGAATTAGTGATTTATAGATGTCTTTATAATAGCTACACTCGTGTAAAATATGATCATGACTTTTCATGTTATTATTACAGGGGATATAAAGAGGACAAGTTCAAGAAGTGAAGCTTATGCTTAGTTTTCTACTTCTGCTTGATAGCCAAATCAAATAGTTAAGCTTGTCTTAGAAATGCAATAATTGAACTATTAAATGGAGGTAGAGTAGAACCCTATTGGTAGATTTGTTAGTAAAATTGTTCAAAGAATTGGTATCCCAAAAACTTATGTCCTCCTTATTACGGTTTGGAGAATATGATAGGAAGTTATTTACAATAACTCATAATACTCTGAAGAATTATCTCTAATACAGTAAGGTCCTTGGTGGATGATCTGATGGAAAGGTACGTGTCTAGAGGGTTTAACCAGGGCTAATTATCAGATTAGAAACACGAATCTCTCCCATTCCCTATTCGAGAAAGCTACATTGACATTGATCACTTTAGTTATTAATGAAAAATGAAGTTGTTTACATTTGAAACAAATTAAGTTTCACAGAGCTGTACAGCACTCTGTGTTCTTATACGAGTTCTAAGATCCAGATGCTATGAAAATGGTGAGATTATATGTGCGCCCACAAATCTGAATATGAAAAACTGCTGCATTGAAGATCTTCAATCAAAGGTTAAAATTGTAACTTTAACTCCATTCCAGCCTAACAAATCAAAGAGGAACAGGTTGGAAGGGGAAGATTTGGTGCCTTGGCGGACAACCACAGGCTTGAAAAATATGACTAAGGTGCAGTGATAATACAAGACATACATTACCAATAATCTGCGCATGAGCATTTGTCATTAAAAAATTTGTGGAAACGAAAACAATCTCTAACAATAATTTCTCGTTCATAAATTTTACTGAGAAACTTTGTTACTTCATGACAGTCCTCACACAATCTTAGATTCTGCATTATCCTAATTACAGTTGGTGCTTTGGTCTTTAACAGGCCATAAGCAATTGCCAACCTCTCACTATGCTCATATAGCGCATCCTCTTTCACTTCTTCACCCACATTGGGCAATTCAGAAGATACTATTGGTTTGTGCCCAATGTCATGAATTGCCACATAAGCATCTTTCAAAAATTCTTTTATTTCTTGTGCCTCAGGATGTGACCAGCCACCCCGTATAAACTCATGCACTAAACCACCAACCTCAATGGAGCTGCACCCTGGCACAGCCTTAATGCCTGTCTCCTTCATCTGTTTCCTCACATGGCTCATCATCTCCCATTGTGAAGCTGAAGCATAAAAGTTTGCAACAATTATATAATTTTCTGGATTTAGCGGTTCTAGTTTTAGAAGGTGATTGGAAACTATTTGACCTTGCTGCAACAATCCATTTTTCTTGCAGCCCAAAAGTAATGTTCGGCAAATTGCTGGATCTGCTGGAACTGTTATGGTTTCAACAAATCTGAAAGCCTCGTCAACAAGCCCAACTCGGCATAGTAAATCAATCATACAACCGTAGTGCTCCAAAGATGGTTCTATTCCTAACTCAAGCATGGCTGACCAAAATCTTTGACCCTCAGAAATTAATCCACCACGGGCGCATGCAGATAAGAGGCCAAGGAAGGTTATATGATTGGGCTTGACCTGAGAAGAATTGAACACATCATGAATTTTAGTAAGCAATGCAACTTAAGATTTAAAGTTAAGATTAAGATAAATAAGCTGACACGCTTATAACGTCATTCACAATATCATCTGTTTGAACTAATCACCCGGTCAGCTTAAACAAGTTCCCATGAATAGGAAAAGAAGCACATCTAATCTCATTCACATCCAAAATCCAGTAACGTTATTCCATTATTTCATTAAACCTTTTCACCACTTGCATGTTTACGCTTAACCAAAAATTATGATCTTAGAAATTCTTTAACACAGATTGCCGACTGAAAAATCTCAAAATATGTTTAGACGTCGAAATTATCCAGCCTACAAACACGTATAAACGATGTTAAACTTACTCTTCTGTAATACTTTACCTTTGCTTCCTCCATTCTAGTATACTCCTCCACTGCATCCCCTCCAAGACCATGAATGGCAAACGCGTTGATCATTGAGCTCCAAGCTTTACTGTCTTTGACCGGCATTTCATCAAAAATTTCTTTTGCTTTTTCAATACAACCACACTTGGCATACATGTTAACCAATGATGTACTAAGCTCCAGATCCATATTGATCATCCTTCTCTTGATAAATGCATGAATCCACCTCCCTATATCAAGCGCCCCAGCAGCAGCACACGCAGAAATCACACCAACAAGTGAAACTTCATCCGGTTCAACACCTACCTTCTGCATTTCTCTGAACAAACCTAAAGCCTCATTGACCATTCCCACTCTCGCATACCCACTTATCATGGCACTCCAAGAAACCAAATTCCGGTCAGTAATTTCTTCAAACACCTTGTTAGCATGCTCTATCTCCTCACATTTCACATAAAAATTCAGCAATGCGGTCTGAACATAAGCATTTGACACAAACCCAGATCGTATAACACAGGCATGTAGCTGCCTGCCTTCTTCAGAAGCTGCTAGGATGGAACAGGCTTTGAGTGCAAAAGCCAATGTAAACGTGTTAGGTTTTGGGTATCCTCTCTTCACTATCTTTCTAAACAAATAAATCGGTTGCCTTGATGGGTTTTCAGCAATCAAAAAGCCCCTTAAAATAGAATTGTAGGCATAAATGGCGGGAGTAGGGATTTGAACAAGAACTTTGCACGCATAATTGATGTCACCGAAGGGAGATAAAGCATAAAAGGAGAGGATTTTGGATAGCAGGAAAGAGAAAGAAGAGACAGGGCGGAGGGCTGTAAGTATACGTGAGTGGATTTGGCGAAGAACGCGGGCGCTGGGGCATCTTTTGACCAGAGAAACGATCTCCTTCTCTGTTTCCAGGTCTTCGTCTTTGGTAGGGTTGAAGTGTTTTGGTTCCAGCTAAATAAGAAATGACTCGGAGAACCACCGCTGCATCTTCATGACAAATAGACTTGAGAATATAGTATTGTCATAATTACTACGGGACTTGCAATAAAAACCTAAGAACTTTTTTTTTAAAATTGTTATTTGAGCCAACGTTAACAGTACAGCATTCAATGACGCTAAGAATTCCCCGATCCTTACTCAAAATGGGCAATGATAAAATACAACCAAATTTAAATAAATGAAATTTAAGATAAATATGATAAAATTATAACTAAATATTAATTAAAATAAACTAGACGTGGCTAGACACATTTAAAGCTGGAAAACATTGGTCACACTTTGAATTAAGTTTGATGTACTATAATTATATGAAAATCTAACATTAGAATTAATTGGCTATGGTTAAATATTTAGTGAAATTAAATGCATTAGTAGACTGTTATTACCAATGTATTAAAAATCGGATCTGACATAGAACCGATCGGAGGAAATATTTAAGGTTTAAAGGTTCAACCGATAGTAAACCGCTATAAAACCAGTAGATAATAAATAGGAAGTAAAATTTATAAGAATAAGTAAAAATAAAATATTTTATTGAAATAAAAATACACAAATATTTATTATTATATAATGAACTAATAATAAATAAATATGAGTCTAATATAAAACTTAAAAGAACAATAAAAATCAAAATTGTATTTCTAAAGGAGGTTGTGTCTCATCATCGTCAAAAGCTCCAAATTCTCTAACGCTATTTAAAGATTCGTATTTAACTAAAAGAATCTTATGGACCTCTAAAAACAATTTATTTTTAAATATTCATTGTTCAACCTGCTGAACATAAACACATCCATAGATATTAAATCACTTTAACTCTTATGAAAAAAACGCAAAAAAGTACTAATTAAGTCATGTAATCGTCTTTTGATAGATTGTAGTTGTCCACCAATTAAGTAAATGAATCTCATAGACTTTTAGAAACAATCTATTTTTACATATTCGTTGTTAAACCTATTGAACTCGCATTCATAGATATTAAATCACTCTAATTCTTATAAAAGAACGCAAAAAAAGATACTAACTGAGTTAAGTAGTCGCCTTTTGATGGATTACAGTTGTCCAACACTTAATACAGTAAGTAAGTCTAAAATAAACCCATTCTAAAGTGTTACAACTCAGATATAGAAAGATAAAACAAAAAAAAGGCCAACTTACGTTTCCTATATGCTCAAAGATGTCTTCTACAGCACTCTCTATGATTCCTCTGATTGTAAATGTCTTTCCACTACTAGTTTGTCCATATGCAAACATAGTAGCTAGAGAAAAATTCAAAACACCCAAACAAATTGAAACTCGCATAAAAAAGGCAAAACACTATTAGGTGGTGGACAACTGTAATCCATTTATAATTTCACACTCTTCACCAAATGAACACACCATTGATTCCTCTTAGAGCAGAGAGCAACGTCCTTAGTCCCTTCCTTGTACACTTCCCGAGTCGAGCAAATTGAATCAAACACTTTATCTGCCACATGAAAATAGCTCGCTCACTCACTCGCTGTGTCGTACCCCATTTCCGGAGCCCGGCAATCGCATTCAGATAACATACATTCATCAACCATACTTACATTCAAACTCCCCTTTTCTCAGCTCAGCTCAGCTCTTCAAATGTTCGACTAATCCATTTATCTATTTTAACCTGAATAACTCAAGGAACAGCGTTGGTGAGTCCACACTTTACATATGTACATACTTCGGGGCTATAGCATAACTTTTTTTATAGGCATCCAATTTAGGGTTTCTTTGGATAGTTCGATAGAGGACTTCAAGAGCTACAACTTTCATGCAGACCTCGAAGGCCAATTATAACTCTTGAATGGTCAAAAATAGGACAGAAGATATCCATGAACAGTAACCCAGACGATATTCGTGAACAGTTACACAGACGAAGTCTGTGAACAGTAACACAGATGAATCTTTGTGAACAGTAACACAGACGAAGTCTGTGAACAGTAACACAGACGAATCCTTCTGAACAGTAACACCGATAAATCCTTCAACCAACATAACTCCTTAACTCCTTATTTGGCCTATGATCTGTGTTCTATCCTTTATAGTTGACTTTTATTTTCTGTGTTGACCACTTATCGTCTGTGGTCTATCCTCTGTGTTCTATCCTCTGTAGTTGACTTTTATCTTCTGTGTT
>JAOTAY010000004.1:10578329-10593903 GCA_025629805.1 Erythroxylum baracoense
TTAGCTTTCTTTCTTTCCTCTCAACCACCGAAACTCTCTCCTTTCTCTCTCTCTTTCACGATTTGTCCTCTTCTTTTCCACTCCAATCACGTTTTTGGTCTTTCACATCCCAAGATAACATTTTACTTTCCCCGTTTTACCCTTAATGAATGCTAAAGTCCACTTTACCCTTCCTTATAACTTAGGCTCCTTTAACCTTAAGTCATTTCCCAAAATGCCCTTATACATCTTACAACATCCACACTTTAATTCCATCAATCCTTGAATTAAATCCTCTTAAACTCGATATAATCATTACCTCCAAATAAAAATAATCTATCTGACAATATTACAAATTTTTTTCAAACCATGCTTACTAAAAAAAATGTTTAAGGCCCAACATGCTGTCACCACCTAAAACTCATTTTCTGATGATTTTAGGGTTCAGATTCTTGAAGACAATGGAGTAGTTGTCGAGTCACTCCCAAGCAATAAGATCGTAAAGCTCTTGTTCTCTTCTACTCAATGGCCTTACCCTAACCGTCACTAGAATCTTCTTTTCTCGAGCCTTGTTAATGCCACCTGGCGTCGACGACGGCATCCTCTGTATCTTATATATTGGTGTCATCGGTATTCCAACCATCGTGTGCTCGGATCAAGCGTTTTCTTGCATTCAAAGACCTAAATAGTACATAGAAGTCACAACAGCAGGATCTCAGTACACTAAAAGCAATTAGATATGGTCTTACTTATTTTATGGAAGAGAAACAGAGATCAATCTTAGCTTGAGGAACCAACCAACTTGAAGTATTGCAATCTTAGCTTGATCCAATCAGCAAGGATAAACCAGTTGGACTGGTTCTATAAAAACTGACTGGTTCATTGACAAACTGGCTGGTTTTAATATATAGAGGTTATTAGGTAAAACCGAACCGGACCAGTGGACAATTTAAAATTTTTTGGTTGGATCGGCTAGTCCGGTTTAGTTTTTAAAACATTGGTTATTATATGACAATAACAAATTTTAAGAAAAAATAAATTGAAGAGAATTTTGGCCAAAATTAGTTAAAGATGGGCAAGATCAAGTCTTAACAACCATGATGATTTACTTATCCCCTTGTACAAAAATTGAAAAGCAAATGTCAAGAACATTTCCAAATAATGGATAAATAAAAGACGATTGATAATTGTTTTGAACAATTGTATAAAATATTAATATTTGATTTCAAGATAATGAAAACAAGAAGACTAGCCATGAAAGGTGAAACAACAATTAAGATGATGTTAGGAAAATGAAGGTCTACCATAAAAGACAAAATGTTAAACAACTGTAGATTATCATAAATCTACAAAAGAAGTAGATATCCTTATAGAGAGAAGCTGAGCTTGCAACACCATCATGTTCGATTCCTGACCTTTCTCCTTTTATTATCCTTGCCATTTTCTCCTTTTTCCTCTTCACCAACTCACCTCTACCTGCCCTTCCCTATCCTCTCGCTTACTTCTGGTTGCTACTAGGGGCATTCCTATCCATTCTTCTCTTATTCTCTTTTCCTGCCTCTCACCCTTTATGTTTTTTTTCTTTCTGCTTTGTCAAGTTTTTTCTGTTGCACCCTGCCTCCATCACTTTTCTGGCAAGATGTCAACCAGTGATCCTCTTAATCCCTCAAACTTTCCTCCTTCACCCTTTACCACCAAACACCCACTACCTCATCTCCTTCCTTCCCAACATCCAGTTCACCCCCCCACCCGGAAAACTAGGAAACAAGTTGTCAGGGATCATCTCACCTCGTCTCTCTCCTTCCAACCCTAAGGGAAATTGATGGAAAACTTATGGTATGTACTGAGCTAGAAACACTCTAAGATGGAGCTCAAAGTTGGGAATCGAATCTTGTCGGTTTCGTTTATGATCAACATCCTGCCTTCCCTCTCATTCAACATTGGGCTACTAAACTTTGGAAACATAAAGGTCTTTCAGATGTGCTACTCTCAGAAGACAATCTCATTTTATTTACTTTCTCTTCTAAAACTGAAGCTCATAAGCTTCAAAATTGAAGCTCATAAGCTTCAAAATTGAAGCTCATAAGCTTATGGAGGATGGTCTATGGCATCTAGGTAATCAACCCATCTTCTTACAATTGTGGGCACCTAGCTTACGATTTGAAACCATCAATGTCTAAAGTGTTCCCGTTTGGATCAACTTCCATTATGTACCTCTCGAATACTTGAACACTAAGGGGCTCAACTCACTAGCAAGTTACATTTGGACACCGTTATGTATGGATGAGAACACTGCAAGAAAGAAAAGAATCAGTTATGCCTGAATATATGTTAGTATTGAGATATCCAAAGAGCTTCCAAACGAGATCCCTATTATGCGACTGGGGGCTAATAATAAGTTCTGGGAAGCTACCATTGCCATATCTTACCACTGGAAACCACCATCCAAACCACAAGTGAAAGTTTGGCAAACTACAGGGAAACTTTTTAAAATTGGATACTATAAAAAACTTATGGGAATTGAAGACTCTGAGTTGCCTCTTACTGAAACTGCTCACAACGAATTTCATGATAATGGAGCCATAATAGAAGCCTTGGTTATACATAGTCTTCATGTTTTCCCACCATCAAACCATGACAATAATCCCTCCCAAGCAAACACCTTAGCTTTAATCGAGATAATTGTTGATTCAGTAAGAGACTGTCAATAAGCCTCCTTGATACAGTGCAATGACAGCCTGAAAATAGATATTAAAACTGAATTGACTACTCCCCTCGAGTCTAGCCCCAAAAATCTTGATCCTGTCCCTAAGACCCCAGAAAATGCCCCTGAAGCTCCACCAAATGATACCTTGGGTCCCTAGGATGCAATCCCATATGAGTCCTTTCAAACTACTAAAGTGAGAAAATCGAAAAGGGGAAAGAAATGCCTCATAGCTCAATCCTCCTAACCATGTCTATCCTCACTTAGAATGTGAGAGGGATCAATTTCCCCTATAAATTTTTAGCTTTATGTGACTTTACTTTTTAAGAAAAACCACTACTTATTGCCCTACTCGAATCCAAAATAAAGGAGGCTAATCTATGTAAGATTCATATTTTGGGCCCTCAATGGAGCTTACTTTTGAACCATCACCACCACTCTCTTGACCAAATCATCATTTACTACAATAAACATGAGCTCAAGGTCCACCTACTAAGCTCTAATGACCAAGCTATACACATGAACGTGTTATTCTTGAAGGAAAATGTTGAGCTTTCCACCTCTTTCATTTATGCCAGTAATTTTGGTTTTCAGCGTAGAAATCTCTGGTTAGATCTCTGTTCATTTGGTAGCAGTAACACCAACCCGTGGCTCCTCTGCGGTGATTTTAATTCCATTCTTTACCCCACCGAGGCACAAGGCCACTATAACTTAAAAACTACTCCGATAAGCTCAAAGACTGTGTTTATAATATTGGAGTGACTGATCTTAAGTTTTTTGATCACTCTTTTACCTTCTTCTTGGCATATCAGAAAGAAGCTTGATCGTGCCTTTGTCAGTGATAGCTAGCTGATTAACTTCCCCAATAGCATTGCACATTTCAAAGGCTCCTTATTTTATGATCATTCCCTAATCCTAGTCACTAACCTATTCTAGCAATTTACCTCACACTTTCCCTTCTGATTTAATAACTATCTTGCCCAAGACCTTGGTTTTCCTAAAGCACTCCAAAGGGGAGGAGATCTTTGTTATTTAGGAACCAAGCAATACTGTTGTTCTCAAAAACTGAAGTCCATTAAAAAAGATCTTAAACTTTTGGAATATGTTAAAGGCTTTACAATATCAGCTATACAGTCCATTAAATCTTCTATTGTAGATGTTCAAACCAAACTTGCGGTAACACCCACGGATCAATTGCTCTTGAACACTGTGAAATTTGCCCTCTCTTACCTACAGGCTATCAAAAACCACAACTCTCTACTTCAACAACGAGCTCGAGTGAACTGACTCAATGATTGGGAACAATGCTCCAGCTTTTTCTTTAATTCAATCCTAGCACGACGTAACCACAATAAAAAATCCATTTCATCACATCAGTCTCTGGTGCTTCACTCTAGAACATTCTTGATATCCAAGATGAAGCTTCCCTATACTTCAGCTCTCTCCTTAGTACACCTAGTCCTTTAGATGTTTCTTTAGTCGAACTAAACATGCTTTCTTTGAAGCAAGTGTTAGCTTAGGATATGGCCGCCTTAACCAAACCTGTTGATGATCAGGAAATTCAGAGAGTTATTTTTGAAATGGATGGTAGGAAAGCACCAGGGCTTGACGACTTTAATGGTTATTTTTTCTAACAGTCTTCGTACCTATTAGCCCTTTCGTTAAATAAGTAGTCCAAGAATTCTTTACCTAGGAAGTTCTTCTTAAGGAAACAAATCAAGCATTTCTTTGCTTGATCCTTAAGTCCTCTAACCCAACAACATTTGGCAAATTTAGACTTATAGCGTGACTAACTTCCTCTACAAAATCATTTCAAAAATCCTTGCAAACCGTCTGAAAAATGCCATTATCCCTTTGATAGTGATAATTAAGGTGCTTTCATATGTGATCGTCATATTGGTGATAATGTCCTTCTTATACAAGAGTTACTACATGGCTATTCTAGAATGAAGAACCTTCCTAACTGTACCATCAAAATAGATTTTCACAAGGCATTTGATAGCATTAGCTAGGAATTTTTTTAGACAATGCTTCAAACTTTCAAGTTTCTAGTTCTTTTCATCAAATGGTTGAAAGAATGCATCTAATCTGCATCCTTATCTGTGCTCATTAATGGACGACCCACCAAATTCTTCAAAGTTGTGAGAGGTCTATGGCAAAGGGACCCTTTGCCCCCGTATCTTTTCATCCTAAGCATGGAAATCCTCAATTCTATCATTCATCAAGAAGTGCACCTCAATCCTAATTTCGGGTATCACTCTAAATGTAAAAAAAAATGGATTAACTAATCTTAGTTTTGCAAATGATCTTCTCTTGATTTGCAAAGCTCAGATAGACTCTATTGGCACCTCTATGAAGGCCCTGAACAAGTTTACCAACTTTTTGGGATTACATATCAACCTCAATAAGAGCCATTTTCTCCTCTTCAAGAAGGCCTCCCCTTTACATCAACACATTGCTTACTTCACTAGCATGCAATCCCTTGACCCTTTGCTCAATTACTTGGGCCTCCTAGTGACTACTAAGCATCTAAATCATCAAGAATGCCTACCTTTATTGAAAGAATCCATAAAAGAATCAGCTCTAGGGTTAACAAATCTCTTTCTTATACAGGTAAGCTACAACTCATCAAATATGTTCTAAACTCTTTACACATTTACTAGAGCTCTCATATCTTTCTCTCCCAAAGAATCATTAAAAATATAGAGAGATTGCTTAAAAACTTCCTATGGAGCTGTCCTGATGGATCTAAAGGTATAGCTAAGGTCAAATGGGATGATCTATGCCTTCCCAAAGAATAAGGTGGCTTAAATATTTCATCCGTTCGGATAACTAACCAGGCACTAATCCTCAACAGGTTATGGTGGATATTGCTTGATAAACATTCTCTATAGATTAAATGGCTTTACTCACGCTATAGTATCTCATCTCTCAAATTGTTGAAGGATTTAAAGTGTTAGATTATTGAGTCACATGAGTGGCATCATATAGAATGAATTTGGTACATTTATGACATGATTTTATGATTATATTCAAATGCATAATATTAGCATAGACATATGAATTATGAGTTAGAAGAATTGCATTCAATTGACATATTTTAGCGTATGAAACTAAAATGAATATGATATGAATGTGCATTTCTAATGTCTTGTACATTTGGACTAGGAAAAATTCCAAATTGATAAATACAAAATTAGGATGACTAAGCCTATAAATTGAGTGACATTTGGCATAGATAAATGAGTGAAAAATGAACTAGTGATTAATTGACAAACGGATCAATTATTGAGTGTCATATGGACTAAATACTAGGTGACATATGGCAGCGTAAGGAGTGGATACATGCCTTACATGCTAAGTGACAAATGTTATTGTCAAAGAGAGACACCTAGAACCTTATGAAGCAAGTTTATCCAGAGATGGTTTTGTTGTCTTCATTTTTTTTATCTCCACCAAAAATTGCATTAATCTCACATCTCTGTATTCTGGTTTTATCCTAGATAAATTGCTACGCCAAATCTATACTTTTGTCCTTCACAAGATAGACAAAGAACCAGCTGATTATTGTCCTTTGTCCTTGTGAAAAACTAACTCATTTTCACCTTGAAATTATGATGATCTTGTTTGTATGGAGGGATAGATTAACTTGATGGATTGAGGTGGAATTTGAGCTTAACAAGTAAGTGGAAATCTGATCTTTATAGCATGTTTTAATAGAATGATAATGATGATTGAATTGGAGTGAAATGTATATGAAGTTGATGATAAAGTGTGCTGGAATATGTTGAATGAACTTGGATGTTTTTCTTCTTATTCTTGATGAATTAAAACTGTGGGTTATAGTTTGTTCTATGGAAAAATTGGAATGGGATTTGAAGTATAATGAAGGTGAATTTATGCTAAAGAAAGATGTTAATATAGTGTTCTTGAAGTGAGAAAGAACAAGGACTATATGCATGATTATGAATGATAGTTTCTGTTTGATTTTTGATGTATGTAAGACAATAATTTGTGAGCTATTAATTGAATCATTTTGAGCTAGAATTGGAGATGATATTGATGAGGAAGTAGAGTATAATTAAGGTCTGAGGTATAATTGATGGACTATTAAGAAGATGTTTTGAGTTTGGTATAAAGATGTAAAAATTTGGAAAAAAATTGAAGGAAATGGATGGGAACTTTCGAATAACCCATCCCAAGATCATGGGAAGGCTATACACGATCTTAGGAAATGCCATAAAGTGAAAAAAATGTTAATTTACGTGATTATTGAATGAAGTAAGGATAAGTTACTTTACTATGGTGCATTTGGACTTAATTGAGGTTTAAAATGAACCAATTTGATGTTGGATAAGTTGGTTAAGTGTTTGATAAGTTTAGGTTGTTAATTGATGTTATAATTCATGGAAAGGATTGTTTGATATCAATGTATATAAAATCTGGAATTGATGAATGATATAGGAATGAAGATGTTCTTATGAATGCAAATATGATTCAAAGGATATGAGTAACGTGTATTAGATATAAATAAATGAATATGGGAGAACATGAAGTAATTATGAGTGGGAATTGGATAATTATATGAATGTATGTGATTGTTGAATAAATCAAGCTTACTTAAGGTATAAGCCTAAAATTGAAAAATGGTAATATATAAGTTATAAACTTTAAATGATCTGAAAGTGTATAAGTACAGTCAAGATTTGTGAATAAGGATACATACCTAAGGAAAGTCAATTAAACATGACACATATATTTGTGCCTGATTGAATATCTATACGAATGATCAACTTAGTAAAGTGTATAATGTGTGTATTGAATGAATAATTAAAGAAGCACTAGTTGAACGTCAGCATCCAGAGATTACCGAATCATTGAGGCAATAACTTATCTGAAGCATAACGTGAGTTAATCTAAATGTTTTCTCACCATGATTGATTTGTTTCTGTTTAAATTTTAGTTATTGAACTATTACTAATATGATTGTGATAATTCTAGACATTGATGTCTAAGGAGATTGATATTCAGGAATGTATTGGGAGTGCTTCCTAATTGAATGTGAATATGAAAAATGTATACTCAATAAAATGTTGAATTCCGGACTCAGATCTAATGAATATATGAAAGTGACTATGCACAATGAATAAAAGTTATTGATAACATATTTTGTGAAATGATGCATTCCATCATATTGTTATGCATGATGAGATAAAGGAGTTATGACAAGAGTGACAAGTCTGAAAAAGAGCTTAAAGCTCAGAAATGTGTATAAAGAGCCATAGGCTCATTTATTAATGAGCTCAGTATCCATAATAAGTATGGGAAAGTAAATGAAATGAGCCTGGTATCCACAATAGATATAGAAGAGTAAATAGCCACTCGGGCACAACAAAATAAAAATGAAAGTGGAGACACATGTGCATATGTATTTGCCATTATATCTTCAAATATATCAAGTGAATGATTAGGAATAAGTGTTGAATTATGTTGATATAAACATATACAATGTTTTTGTATATGTTCCTTTGTGTGCATGTTAAAAATATGAAAGACTGAGATAAAAAAAGAATTATCCTAACATGAATGTATGAAATGTTTGTAGTTCATGTTGAGATATGATGTGATACATCTACTAAATTGTGTTATAATTGTTAATTTGATTTCATATCAGTGATGATTGGTATTCTGATTGAGTGAGCACATCGATGATAGTTCACTCACTGAGTTTGCAAACTCATCAAAATTGCAACATTGTCTTTTAGGCTCAGAAGATATTTAGCTAGTCTAGTTGAAGTAACTACTGTATTTGGACATGAGCTAGTGGTCAGTATCAGTTGTACTTGCAAATGTCTTCAGTTATTTTGTACCAAGAATTATATTTCTCAACTATTGTATAATGTATATGTGAATTCTAAAATGTAATGACATTTACGACTAGATATTTTTGTAAATGACATGGGGCAAAATAAATATTGGCTTACTTAAGATGTGTTTGATGCCTGAAAAATTTGTAAAGAGTTATTTTGATCGTCTTAACATGCCATCCTCTTATAGTAAGTTCTTGAATATTTGTCGATACGTTCGGGCATATGCTCTATGAGAGTGGTCCGTTACACATTCTTCCTCCAAGGAAGGTGCATATGGTAGATGGAACCGAGCACTTCCTACTCACATTTTCTTAATTGTCTTCTTAGATTGAGAGATACAATCCAAGTTGATGTCACATATAGGGTTGGGAATGGTCACCTCATCGCTCTATTGTATGATAACTAGTCGAGGCATGGATCCCTCCTCTCTACTCTACCCACAACATGGTACTCCCTTACTCTGGCTTCTCTAAGAGCCAGATTAAGCACCATCATACATAACAACTCCTGGCAACTCCCATATCAATTGAGCCACCTAACGCTCCCTTACCTTCCAAACCCAACTTCTCTCGAGAATTTCTACTGGAAAGGACACCCTATCCATACTTTAATCACTTCAACTACCCTAAACCTCCTGTGCAGAAGATAACCTATTGTTGAATGGCATAACATCGCTTGGAATAAAGTCCTAACTCCCTGCCTATCCTTTGGCTTGTAGTTCTAAATAAATTACTGACTGCCGATTGCCTGGGCTTGCTGCACATTGATCCCACTTGTCCCATGTGTCAGGTTTCTTCTGAAACTAAGGACCATCTCTTTTTTATCTGCCTTTTCAACAACTTCATATGAAGCACATATTTAAATTGTATATTATTCTCAATGTTTCAATATTAAGCATATAACAAATAAGTAGTATGCAAAAGTGGAGAAAGAGGAACGAAAGTAAAGATAAAGAAACTTCTCTAAGCCAAATTACGGATGTTTAATTGATTTAAGTCCAAAAGAATCATTTAACAATTGAGTACTTGCTTATAAACTAAATAAACAACACAAGCAATCAAATGAAAAAGATATAATAAATAAAAATAAAAGAAACATGTAAAACTAAATTAAAAAAATCTAACAACAAATGACCATATGAATAAAAGATATTATTGTGTATAATAGATGACTGGGTTGCTTCCCAATATGCTCTTTTTTAGGTTCTTGTATTTATACTCTCTTACTAGGGTTATTTTAAAACTAAATGATATGTATTAAATAGACTTTGCTTTTAACATGATTTTTAAGAGCATTGTGCTTGTTTTTTTTGGATATTCCTATATGATTTGATACTCGTAATGAGTTATATTTTATTTTAGGTATTGTTTTAGTCTCTTTATGGAAAGTAATAAATTTACAGAATAATTGAGTCAATTTATAGCAACTTTAGAAGATATAAATAAAGGACCCATCATATGGTAATGTATTTCATACGTGTCCTAACATTCCCTATTATATCTCTTAAGGAGATTTTTTACCTAGGGAATATGGCACCAGCACCTTATCATGTCTAACC
The DNA here is from genome assembly GCA_025629805.1 of Erythroxylum baracoense. Lineage (NCBI taxonomy): Eukaryota > Viridiplantae > Streptophyta > Magnoliopsida > Malpighiales > Erythroxylaceae > Erythroxylum > Erythroxylum baracoense. Next base: position 10,588,441 of record JAOTAY010000004.1, read on the forward strand.
TATGTTCACAGTAGGGATATTTTATTTCTTCAAGTGAAATGAATATATCCCCATGTTCCTCTAATTTTTACCAATATAATGATTACACGAACCAATGTTTAATCCCATGTTAGCTATGATCAATTATGTAAAAATTCCAAAAAGGAGGTAAAGTAACAAGTAGCTTAACACAGTCTCCTATTAGGATTATATTGGGAAAATAATTAGGGTTTGCTTTATTAAAAGAAAACAACTAAAAAACAAGGGAGCTTTTTTACATAAACAAGTTTTGGAGCAAAAGGATTTAATTAGGAACAAATCAAAACCTATAAAGATCAAGAGGAAAGACAGTCATGAAAGAGGAGCAAGATACTTAACAAGATTCAACAAGAATTTAAAGATTTTAAAACTATGAAGATGTTTCCTTTATCTTTTTTTCTTCTCTATTTTGTGTTGTTTTCCCTATTATTCATGGACTAATTGGATATAGATATAGGTAGATTGGACTCTAGGATGTGAATTTTGATTTAACGAAAATTTCAATTTCTTGAGAATAATTCATATTTTTATATTGGTTTAAATTAAAAGAACGAAAATTGAAGATTCAATAATTGGATTCATACACTAAGATCCAGAGATGATGTGTCTATTTAAAATTGAAGATTCAATAATTGGATTCATACACTAAGATCCAGAGATGATGTGTCCATTTGGATTGCATCACGAATGATGAAAGGTTGAGTTGGTTACTCAAGAGAGAACTTAAAGTGAAAATTAGGCAAAAAACCACCTAAAAACTTAATCCTAAGGAATTATAACCGTAGAATCATCTTTAAATCAAGTAAGGAAACATGACCCTAAATCGCACCAATTAGAACTAAAGTTATACAAATTTAAGTTCTTGTTAAAGAAAAAAAGAAAAAATTTTCACAAAGTGAAGAAAAATTTATATTTCATTTCTATATTGAAGATCCAAAATTACATCAATAAAAAAACCTTTTATAAGCATAAACTCCCTAAGAACTAAAATCCTAACAGGAAAAGAAAATTGGAGTCTTAAATGAACAATCCTTATCGATTGTAACTTAGATTAAAATACTAACTACTATTGTTACTTTAACTAGGACTCTAGGAATCCTATTTCAATTTATATCCTTAATGTTTAAAGGAATCTTAATTATATTAGAAATTAAGCCCATAATAGGTCCTAACTAAATTGGAAACTAGAAAACAACTACAACATAATGTTAACAAGGTTAAGGCTTTATAGTTAAGTAAGTTATAGCTCAATTACAATAATACGTATTTAATGATAACATAAAGCAAACTAAAGCCCTTAAATACATCTTAATTATGGAAGTTGTTCTCCATTTAACTTAAAAAAAGGGACTACGTTGTTAGAAATTCTCCGAGCCTTGTTTATAATGTATGAAGCATGTTCCATCTTTAAGAATATATTCAAAAATGAGTAATCTTAACAACGCATTTAATTCATCTTAAGTAACCTCCTTTTCTTATACATCTCTATGATTAATCCTTGCTGATATATTCATGCATTTGGCCATTTCCTTAGTCATTAGACCTCTAATTTTTTTCAAAGGATCATAAAAATGGTTGGAAATAGGTGCTACTGTAAAAGAATAGAAGAATTGTTAGAAATAAGATGCTTGAATGTAGCAAAATTCAGCCCTTCCAATAATAAAGTAATAGCAATATTAATACAACTATCACTATCAATAATCATGTTGTATACCTTATTCTTCACACCACACTTATTATGAAACATGTGTTCATATTAGTCCTCAATATCATCCCCTTTTGGTTGTATGTTAAGAGCAGGCCTAGTAACCATCATTTCTCTAATAGCGGACCATATTGACATTACTGTAATTCTCTAATGATGGTATCTCATCGTCACTTGAACTAACACTCCTTATATTTTTTTTATTAATAACAATCAAAGCTCTTTATTTGGAAATTAAGAAAAAATATGACCAAATCCTTGACACTTTTAACTTTTAACATTATATGACCTAAAAGCTGATTGACTTTTAGTACCTTTTGAAATAATAACTGAATCCTTTATTTTGATATCTTCTCTAAGTTTTGAAACAATTTTGTTGTCTTTACAATTTTAGTTTCATAAAGAGCCAAAGATAAACCATATTTGGAAGCGTTATTAGATTTAAGTTGCCTTTCTATCTAGATAACTTTATACAATAAATCCTCCTTGAAGTAAATCACACGTTAATATAGAAATTACTTATAATAGACAAAATACACAAGAAGGGGAGTTAAATTGTGTATTCTTTTTGTGAATACAAACTTTTTAATTTTTCTGATAAAAAAATCTCAAACTTGTTAAAAGAATATCACAAAGGTTATACGAAAATTATTATGAGTTAAATCGCAAATAACTTCTATATACTTATTTAAGAACAAAATTGAATAAGTTAAAGGATAGAAGACAGACACTGCGATTTTATACTGGTTCACCCCAAACTGTGGGCTACGTCCAGTCCTCAGAATTCTTCTGAGTATTCACTATACTTCAACAAATTACAAGTATTCTTTCTTCCTTCTAGAGCCTCTTCAGGTCTCTTACACCAAGTATTCTTTCAACTATCTTAGCCTTTCCAGGCTCTTAGCATTTACTTTCTTTCACTAGAAAGATATTGTGAGCTTTTCTTACAGTAGGTTTAGCTCTCATGGTATCGCACTACAGAAAATTTTCTTTTCTAAGTATACACTTGAACGCTCAAAAGATGTAAGATCAAAGGTTTTCCGAAAAGTTGAAAAGTTGTAAAGTTGTCAAGTTATTCAATCTTCGACCACGACTAGTATTTATAGTCTAAGTTTCCAACTGCTTCTTGATTCTTGATAACCGCTTCTTGAATATTGATAACCGCTATTTAGTTTAGTTCTGTAACTAACTCCAACTACCTAGCTGTTCGATGTACTAGCGTATCTTCTACTTTGTATCGTCTGTGTTTTCATCTGTATCTTCTGCTTCTTCTATATTTTGCTACCTTCTGTGTTTTCCTTCTTCTGTGTTTTGCTTCCTTCTGTGTTTTGCTTCTTCTGCGTTTTTACTTCTTCTATGTTTTGCTTCTTCTGTGTTTCGCTTCTTCTGTGTTTTGCTTCTTCTGTGTTTCGTTTCTTCTATGTTTTGCGCTTCTTCTGTGTTCTTCTTATGTGTCTTTCTTCTATGTTTTGCTTCCTTCTATGTTTTGTTTCTTCTGTATCTTTACTTCTTCTGTGCTTTGCGCTTCTTTTGTATTTTTCTTCTGTGTCTTGTACTTCTGCACACTTAACACACTCATAAACTAGTTCATTTATTTCTAACATTATTATTATTTGATTGTCATCAAAATTAATCATCGTAAAGTCCTCCTGACTTAACAATCTCCCCCGTTTTTATGATAACAAATAAACATAATTTAGAAAGATAAAAGTGAATGAACTATTTTTATTCAGATAATGAATAAGAAGACATTAATATACACATCTACTATCTTCTTTTCTTTCTTCTGCTTTTGCTTCTGCTTCTGTTTCTGTTTTTCTCTTCTCCCCTTATTCTTTTCTTCTTTCTTCTTCCTTCTACTTTTCTCCCCCTTTCTTCTGTTCTCCTTCTCCTATTTGTTATTAATCAAAAAGGTTTTCTCAGATGTTGCATAATTTCATAAAACATACTTTGCATGTCAGTTCTGATCACTTGAGGTCTTCTTCTATTGTCACTCGAAGATAAGCTACTTCCTCATGTAGATCACCAACTGAGTCACTCAGATCATCAAACTTAGTATGAATTTCTTCAATCTCTTTTACTAAGACTTCCTGACTCCACTGCTGAGAGTGACTAACTTCTTCCATACTGATTGTAGGAACTCGTTGAGGAGCACTTGATGGATAGAAGTTTGTTTCAACATGTGTTTCTGAAGGTAAAACATCTAATTCAATAATTTTCAAAACAGGAGGTTTGAATAATTATTTTCCTTCAGGGAGATCAAGGTCATCATGTTTTGGTAGTTTTGGTATTGGTTTGCCAAGAAAGTAAAGGACATCTTTAATTGATGATATAGAACTTAAAGTTCTAAGGTGCATAATCAGGTTCATAAGAGTTTCTAAGTTGAAACTGATACCTTCAACCATGATAGTTCTGAACTATCCTTTGGTCACTCTTCCAACTACCTGAGACGTTGCATCTGTGGAGAAGCATCCATAATGACTTTCTGATGCTTTTGACATGTGGTGTGAAACATAGATGCCTCTTGGTTGCTCTGCATTGCATACCTCATCTATGCTTCTTACAGCTTCTTGTATTTGATCATCTGTAAGGTCACCTGTTTTTCCATTAGGGTACATCTTCTATTTCCCTTTTTCTACATTACGTACAATGTTTGAAGCTCTAGGTTGCACATCAAGTACAATCTTGATCAATGTTCTACCTGTAGCTGGGTAGATTGTATATCGATCCTTTGTCATCGTCAACGGATATGGTTCTGATTTTTCATCTCTCAGAATCCCATATAATCTCCTTTCTTTATGATTCAGAAGATGTATAGACCAATTATTGATCAAGATAAGTTCAACTTGTACCTTGATTAGCCTTTTCACAGGTTCTCTTATTATGATTGAGCTTCTGTTTTTAACATGTACAATTTCTTCTATCACCTTCATTTTCAAGTCCTCATAGGACTATGAGATACCACTCTGTGTTCAACTAATTTTTCTTTTTATTGGCTACCAGTTGAAGTAATCTCTTTCAGACTGGTCTTCAACTTCTTATTTTCTTCTACCAGTCTAGAAGGTGGTTGTGGTTGGGGTCTCTTCCATTCAAACTCCAACTTCCTCTTTATTTCTGTCTCTTTTGTTGACTTTGGCTACTGTTGTTGCAAAATTGAAACTAAAGACCTAGTAGCCTGTGGTGCTTTTGCTACCTTCTCATAATCTTCACCAAGAATCAATCCTTTCCCTCTCTTCTGCTCTTGTTGTCAGAGAGTTAGTAACTTTAGTGATCTTCTCAATTTTTTAACTTGCTCAACATCAAGTGTCTCTCCTTTTCTTTTCAACGACACTTATTTTTTAGATAGATGCACCTGGCTTTCTTTTCTATGTAAAATCATCTTATCTTTAGTTGCTACCTCAGACGATTTATCATTTTTTTCTACTGTAACCATTCTTCCTAAAGGTTGAGGTTTCTTTTTCTCTATGGGAGTAACATTTCCACTTACGTTGCGTCTAACAGTACGCTCCCCTTCAGTCCTTGCTTTCACCATAGAAGTTGTCTCCTCCTTTTCATGAGTTTTCAATCCCATTCTACATATAGTCGACGCATTAATAATGCTTTTGATATTCATCTTCACCCTATTTCCTCTGTCAAGCAGAATTACAAAATCTCTAAAGATTTTTGTTAACATCATGCCATATGGTAAGGCATTGGAATCCCTCTTTGTCTTCATCATATACCCCAAAATCAGGTGTGGA
>JAOTAY010000004.1:10599163-10611075 GCA_025629805.1 Erythroxylum baracoense
GAATGCATGAATATGTCAAAAACACTTTCAATAATCCTAACCCAATCCAAAATGACCAAAATGCCCTTCCCATAAGTGAGGGGATGTTACATATAGACTTAAGGTCAACTGATTCTATGACTCGATCTCCCATAGCGGATGACCTATAACAAATAATAAGTGTGATCACCATATGAGTCTCTCACTATATGTTAGGTTTAAATGCTTATATATGTCCCCATCGATGATAAAGCAGGCTATGATGTCAAAATTTATAACATACCACTTCAATAGAGCATATGCCGAACATCCAGAGGATATTCGAGAATTTATTATGGCATCACACATAACATAAGAATTTAGAAGATCAAATGTTCCCATTTCATTCACAAACATAACTAACATTATAGCATTACACTTCATAGTCCATATATTTACATTACTAAAAACATCTGCGAGTTTACTGCTCTTTTACAAAATGATCTACACAAAATGAGAAAAGTAAATAAACACAGTCTACTATATTCCTCAAATATCAGCTGACCAGATCTTTGAGCCATTCTTGTTTTACGAAATTGACTGTATTAGACTTATATTATATCACCTTAGAAGTTAGGTCTCTCTTGTACCTAAAAATCAACGCTGCATTTTTTATGAGTTTGCAAACTCAATGAGTGAACCATCATCGATATGCTCACTCAAGTCAGAACACAAATATCACAAATATAAACCAAATTCACAAGTATATTTTCCAATGTAGCAGATGTATCACAAACATTGCATATCACTATATCAACACAATTCAGTAATTATTCGCAATCATTTACATGATACATCTAAAGATAAACATATAAATGCAAATGCACATATATCTCCAATTTCATTTTTACTTTATTGTGATCGAGCGCCTATTTACTGTCCCGTATCTATTTTAGATATTGGGCTCATTTCATATTATGTCCCGTAAATATTGTGTATGCTGGGCTTATTAATAACTACGCCTGTGGCTCTTTGTGCACATTTCTAAACATTAAGATCTTTTTCACACTATCAGAACTCCTGTATCTAATCATGTATAACAATGTGATGGAATGCATCAATTCACATAATATGTTATCAATAACTTTTATTCAATATATATAGTCATTTATCACATTCATCATATCTGAGTCTAGCATTCAGTTGAGTACACATTTTCCATATTCACATACAATTAGAAAGCACTTCCAATATAATTCTAAATATTGAACTCCTCAGACCATTAATGTCTGGAATTATCACAATCTTATCAATAATAGTTTACTATCTAAAGGTTAATAGCAATTTAGTCATTAGTGAGAAAACATTTGGATGCCGACGATCAACGTGTGCTTCTTTAGTCATTAATACACACATATTTTACACATTACTATGTTGATCAATCATATGATTGTATCACTCATGCATATGTATATGTGTCATGTTCAATGCATGCTCAATTAACTTTCCCAAGTATGTATCCTTAATCATGAGTCTTGATCATTCAAACATTGTAGCTCGTATATAACTAGTTTGCAATTTAGGTTTATACCTCAAGTAAACTTGATTATTCTAAATTCATCAACCATATATTCACCAACCCTTTTTTGATGTTATATACATTCACACAATTTTCCAATCCTCACTCATTCATTCGTAATGCAACACTCATATTCTTTGGATCACATTTGCATTCATAAGAACACCTTTATTCCTTAGACAACTCATAAATTCCAAATTTGGATACATTGATAAAGAAACAATCGATTACTTAAATTATAACATCAATTGACAACCTAAACTTATCAAACTCTTAACCAATTAATCTAACACCAAACTAGGTTCATTTCAAGCCTCAATCAAGTCCAAATGCACCAAAGTAAAGTAACTTAACCTTAGTTATTTCAACAATCACACAAAATAGAATTTTTTCACTTCAAAACATAGATGAGTGAACTTTGTGTTCACTCTCCATTTTCCTTCAATTTCTCCAGATTTTTAACACCTTCATACCAAATTCAAAACATCTTCTTAATAGTCGATTATTTATACTTCAATTATACCTTAATTATACTCCAATTCCTTATCAATTTCATCCATATATCAAACAAGTTCTCATACATTAAGAATAAAGCATAAAAGTATCCAAGTTCATCCATCATAGTCTAACACACTTAATCATCAACATCATATACATTCCATTCCAATTCAATCATCATAATCTTTCTATTAAAACATGCTATAAAAATTAATACTTTACTTACTTATTTAGCTCAAAAGCCTCCTCAATTCATTAAATTAACTTAAATCTCCATGTGAGCAAAATCATCACAAATTCAAGGTGAAAATAGGTTGGGTTTTCAGCAACAAGAAGAAAACAACATAATATTGGAATGACAAAGTGCAGAATTTTGGGCAAAACTCAAAGTTGTCAGGGTTAGGTATGAGTGTCAAAAAAGAGAGAAGGAAGAATAAGAAGATAACATGTAGCAAAAACAAAAGAGAAGATGGTTATGTCATGTGTGTGTGTCGTATGGGGTAGGTGTATGGTGAGTGTTGAGGTACTTGTCAAGTAAAGACATATACTACATGTCTTCTACCTAAACTACCAAATGTCACTTTAATACCTAGTCCATTTGTCACTCAATCTCTAAGCTATTTATCACTCAATCCTACTTCCACGTGTCACTTATTTCTACAGCAACATTTCAACTTGGCACTTAACATTTTTCCTAGTCCATTTGTACATATTAACTCATTAATCTCCCAATTGTAACACATTAATTTGAAATTACTAATTGTAATCCATCAAACCAAAATTTAAGATATAAACAATACACAATCATATTATAACCATTTAAAACCTTTTCATAACTCAGAATATGTCAACTGAGTTCACATACATTCTTTGCAATGTTTTTTAAATCATGATTCATGTGTATATGCAAATATTATGCCTGTCTATGAAATGCACCTCATAAATTCTCAAATGATAAAACTCGTGTTACTCAATATCCTAAGACTCTAACCCTCAGTAATGTTTTGGAAACCTGCTATTACAGAAATGGTTAGGACAACTTTTATTTCTCTAATTATGGAAGAAAATGAAGATTTTCATTTTTTTAAGAAACCATAATCTCTACTTTTATTAAGTCATGATTGAATATTAGAACTTTTAAATGATAATCCTAAATGGATTTATAAGAACCTAGGAATGAGCAAGACAATCTTTTTGAAATTATGTGATGAGTTAAAAAATTAAGGAGGCTTAAAGCCAAATATTTATTTAATTGTGAAGGAGTAGGTTGCAAATTATTTGATGATGATAGGGATAACAAGACAACTAGAATCATTGTAGGGCGCTTTTAACATTTGATCTAAACAATTTCGGAGTATTTTACTAAAGTCTTATATGTAGTTAATTGTCTGGTAAAAAGAGTCATTATTACTCCATTATCTTTTCCCATAACATCTTATGAAATTCAATATATTTCAAAATACTTTTCATATTTCAATTATATCTATATACTATGCTATTTTTCATTATACCTTTTTATTTAGTTAATTATTTTAATAATATAATTTCATTTTATAGGATCTTATAAAAGTAATAAATGGTATATACATTGGTGCATATGTTCTAACCAATGAACAAATACTATGTAGGGGTAAAAGAATTGATCTAACTCTAAATATTATGTTTTATTGCTCTTTTGACATGCATTTCACATGTATAGTGATTAGGTAGAAAGGTGCCATAATGACTCTCAATATCTTTTAAAATAGTGACAATTATTGCAAACCAATTTTCTATGTCTCCATAAGGTATTACATTATTCTTAATAAATATAGTAATTACAATTACTTTTTATTGGACTTTTGTTAATATTATGTTCTTTATATTAGGTAAGTTCCAATTGGTTAACTCAGACTACATTAATGTACTTGGATTTCTTTCACCTTATTGATGTTAGAGATATATTCTACAAGATTATAGAGGAAAAGTAAGACCTTAATGTTTACAAGAATTGTTTAATTATAGACATTTCTTATTAAGAAATATAATTAAAAGAAATTATGACATTCTAAAAGTAATACTCCAAAATATGTCTAGTTATAATTTGTAGAAACAAAAATATGCTACTATCGTTTGTTGTGTGATATATAATTATATTAAAATGAATGGACACAACACTGAATTATTTGACGACTATGCTAAAAATTATGGACATTTTAAATAAATATGTAAATTCTCAAATAGAATACAATATCACTCTAATAAAATATTAGAATATATCTAAAAAATAGGAAGAAAATTATTAAGCTCATATTAGTGAAAGTTCTGATTGATTGTTTTTTTAGTAAGTGATAGTTTAAAGTATTGTAGCACAATAACCATATTTAATTATTTAATTAGAATTAGTTAATGCAATTCTTATATTTTATAGTAAACTCTTATAAAATTAATGTATAAATTTCTTTAATTATATCAAATATTCATATATTTTTATTTCATTATTATTATATTTTAATAAGTTTAAGAGTAAAATTTGATATGAATGAATTAAAATATAGTTTAATATTAATATCTAACAGTATAATAAGAATAAAATAAAAAATGATGAAATAAAAAATTTATTTATTTTAAGTTCTTTGTTATAAATCTCAGCTTAATAGGTTTTTATTTTTAATGTTTCTAAAAAATATCTTTTTATTTATTTAAATAATAAAATAAAAAATAACAAACAAAAAACAAAAAAAATTATGGCAATTAAATTATACGTGAAACTAAACAAAGTAAAATAAAACTGACAGAAGAATGAAAGGATAAAAAGGCACCAGCCAACAAGGCAGGCTGTGTGCCACCCGAAATGCTTCGGCGGACCCACTGTCTAACACAAAACCGTCTGGTGGTTTTCGGTGGAAGTTAAAGGACAGCTACTGTGTCTTTGAAGTCAACTTTCTCTCCCTTCCAAATAACAACCCCACCCCATCATTAAGTTGTATTTTCATTTTGATTTTCAGTTTCTCATTAATCGTTGTTTACGTCGTTCTCCTCTCAAACTTCCTATCAACTCCCAAAGACTCACATGTATAATTTCTAATTCACAAGTTTCTGAATATTTTGAACCTTTTCCTTCGTGGAAGAGCACTAGTTGGTTTTCTGAAGCTGCTTCATTGTCCTGCCTCAGCTACTACATTAGGGTTCGTTTCTCTTGCCTCTTTCTTGCTTAGGTTGAAAGTGTCCCAAGTCATAGTCTAACAGGCTTGTATCTGTTGGGTATAGTTCTGACTTACGATTCGGTTGCTTGATTTTCGTGTATTTGTATATAATTCAATTCTTCGATTACTGAATTGAATTATATGCAATTCAGAAAGAGTTGTATATATATCAGAAAGAGTTTTTGTCTTGCGTATATAGAAGAAAGAGTTCTAATTTTATGCTATAGCAGGCACTCATATTTATTATTTTTGCTTCACTTTATAGTGTTTTAAGGCGTTTTGCCTAATGAATGGACTTAGAACTATCAGGCTGAAAGTTGAAGAATTTGACTTTCTTTTCTATACAAATTGCCTGAATTAGCCTCTTTCTTCCAACAATAGCAACGTTTGTCTATAATTGGAAAGTGAATGTACTCCTACTTCATCTATCATTTTCTTTAGTGAATTTAAAATTTTATTGAATGTTTATGGTCAACTTTTATCATCTTGAGTTCAACTTTATTGGATTTTCACCCATCCTGTAGTTTACGGCTTCGTTAGCTAATGTTGGTTCGACTGCTTTACTTCCATCACTCGGGTTCACCTATTTGTCATGGTCTGTTGTAGTAACTCATTTATATCAGATGGATGAAAGCTGGGATGGAAGTTACGACCCTGGCAGCCAGTCGGACGAGAGTTATCATTTTGAAAGACTTCATATAGAACCTATTTATGATGCATTTGTGTGCCCTTTAACGAAACAAGTTATGCGTAATCCTGTAACATTAGAAAATGGGCAAACATTTGAACGGGAAGCAATAGAAAAGTGGTTCAGAGAGTGCAGAGAAAGTGGAAGGAAGTTGGCTTGCCCTCTTACACAAAAGGAACTGAAAAGTGCTGACCTCAACCCAAGCATTGCTTTGCGAAACACCATCGAAGAGTGGACTGCTAGAAATGAAGCCGTTCAACTTGATATGGCACATAGGTCTCTGAATCTGACAAGTACAGAAAGTGATGTTCTGCAATCTTTGAAATACGTCCAGTACTTATGTCAAAAGAGCAGATCAAATAAGCATTTAGTACGCAATGGTGAGGTCATACCTATGATTGTTGATGTGTTAAAGAGCAGCAGCCGTAGGGTTCGATGTAAAGCTCTGGAAACACTTCGAATAGTGATTGAGGGAGATTCTGATAACAAGGTTTTCCATGCCTCTGATCCACAATTGAGCTTTAAATATCATTTTTAGTACTAATCCATTGCTTTGCTCATATATATGGACTTGGCTTTTTTTTTTTTTTAGGCTATATTGGGTGAGGGTGACACTGTCCGCACCATAGTTAAGTTCTTATCTCATGAACAGTCCAAAGAAAGGGAAGAAGCAGTCTCCTTGCTATATGAGCTCTCCGAATCAGAACCATTGTGTGAGAAGATTGGTTCCATCAATGGAGCTATTCTAATATTGGTTGGAATGACCAGCAGTAAATCTGAAAATCTATCGACAGTTGAGAAGGCTGGAAAAACTCTGGAAAATCTGGAAAAGTGTGAAAACAATGTGCGACAGATGGCTGAAAATGGTAGACTGCAGCCCCTCCTGAATCAAATTCTTGAAGGTACCTTCAGATGCCACCACATTCTTTGCTTTCATCAATTTCATTAGAGCATTATTTTTGAGTCTTTTCTAATGTATTATTATCGTTTGCTTTTCATCTTTCTTGTCTAGTTTAATTGGAGAAATTTTATTGAAACATCTTTAACAGATTCTAATGGTTCTCATACTGAGGTGCTATCTGCTATTTTCTTTCATTTCACTTTCTACTTCTGCTACCTTCTTTCTTTTCGCTTTCTGCTTCTGCTACTTTCTTTGGTCTTATAGCCAATATATGCATATAAGAGCAGTCAATGCTGCCTTATCTACACATCTTCGATTGATGATACAGTTCTCCTTTTCTGTAATATTTGTAAGCGTACAGGGATCTATTGAATAAAAGAAAATGTAAGTCGATGGATTTCACTCAAGTATATGTAAGACAGGAGATTCAATTTTGAATTTTTCCAGAGGAATTACAAATTTTAACTTCACAATATTTCTTCTGTCTGTTATGAAGTATGCTGCTTGGTTTTGATGTAATATGTGATGTTCTGGGTAGATGTTACTGTTCATACCTTGTTAACTACTCTCTTCCTCACTTAATCGTGGTTCATTTTTGCCCTCTCAAATTTATTTATTTATTTAACTTGGAGCACAGAAGAAAGATAGCCTTCTATACAGTGAAGTTGGATCATATGCTATTTTTCTCAGATTATGTAAACCCTATGAATGTGCAGGCTCCCCAGAAACTAAATTGTCCATGGCTTCATACCTTGGTGAACTTGTTTTGAACAATGATGTGAAGGTCCATGTGGCTAGAATAGTTGGTTCATCACTGATTAATATCATGAGAAGTGGCAACATGCAGTCAAGAGAAGCTGCTTTAAAAGCTTTGAACCAAATCTCATCTTATGAGGCAAGTGCAGAAGTTCTAATCGAGGCAAGCATTCTTCCTCCACTTGTGAGGGACCTGTTTATGGTAGGTGCGAACCAGCTGCCCATGCGTTTGAAAGAGGTTGCAGCAACAGTTCTTGCAAATGTTGTAAATTCAGGTTATGATCTTGAATCAATTACAGTTGGACCTGACCATCAGACTCTGGTCTCAGAAGATATTGTCCATAATCTACTCCATTTGATTAGTAACACTGGTCCAGCTATCGAATGCAAACTTCTTCAAGTCCTTGTTGGATTGACTAGTTCTCCCACTACTGTTTTGAATGTTGTTACTGCCATCAAAAGTTCTGGTGCTATGGTAAGTTTGGTTCAGTTTATTGAGGCTCCACAGAAGGATCTGCGTTTGGCTTCCATAAAACTTCTCCAGAACCTCTCACCATGCATGGGACAGGAACTAGGTGATGCTCTTCGCGGCACTGTTGGGCAGCTTGGAAGCTTGATCAAAGTCATATCAGAAAATACAGGAATCACAGAGGAGCAGGCAGCAGCTGTTGGCCTCCTAGCCGAACTCCCGGAGAGAGATTTGGGTCTCACACGACAGATGCTGGATGAGGGTGCATTTCAGATAATATTCTCTAGAGTTGTAAGGATCCGACAAGGAGAAACTAGGGGTATCCGATTCATGACACCATTTCTAGAGGGACTTGTACGAGTTCTTGCAAGGGTTACATTTGCTTTGGCTGAAGAGTCTGATGCAATTGCATTCTGCCGTGAGCATAATCTTGCTGCTCTCTTCATTGAACTGCTCCAGTCCACTGGCCTTGACAATGTACAGATGGTTTCTGCCATGGCATTGGAAAACTTATCTCAAGAGTCCAAAAATTTAACAAAATTGCCTGAGTTGCCCCCGCCTGGTTTTTGTGCAGCAATCTTTCCGTGCCTTAGTCAACAGCCAGTCATTACTGGGTTGTGCCAACTCCACCGTGGATCTTGTTCACTGAAGGAAACATTTTGTCTTTTAGACGGGCAAGCTGTTGAGAAGCTGGTCGCACTTTTGGACCACACAAATGAGAAGGTAGTGGAGGCAGCCTTGGCAGCAATATCTACCTTACTAGATGACGGTGTTGACATTGAATATGGGGTGAAGGTGTTATGTGAAGCAGAGGGAATTGGACCAATACTTGAAGTTCTACTGGAGAAAAGGACTGAGAATCTCAGAAGAAGGGCTGTTTGGGTTGTGGAGAGACTTTTGCGTACTGAAGAAATAGCATATCAAGTTTCTGGTGATCCAAATGTAAGTACCGCACTTGTTGATGCATTCCAGCATGCTGATTACAGAACACGACAAATTGCTGAGCGTGCCCTAAAACATGTTGATAAAATACCAAATTTTTCAGGAATATTTTCAAACATGGGATAAGGCCATTTCATGTTGATTTATAGAAATTTCAAGGGGTACAAGGAGCTGTGATTAAACCATCATTTGCTTGAGCAACTTTCTGGCCTACCTATGGCTCCCAGAGCGTCCTAGCTGCATGTCAGATACTGGTCCGAACGTTTTAGCCCTTTGACTTCTTGTGGGTTCCTGGAAGTCGTTGGCATGTTTTCTATATGCATAATTCTGATTTATTATTGACCTTCTACACGATTGCATATATTCTACTCTTTTTTGTTACTGTATTAGACTTGGTCTACTCTTTTTTTGTTACTGTATTAGATTTAGTTCTGTGACACAGATTACAAATGCAGGTTCGAATCTTGGGTTTCTTCTGGTTCTGATTGATCCTTTTGTTTTAAATCGTTTTTCTCCCTCTTTTCTACTTGGAAGGGCTCCTTTCCTTCAATTGTCAGCAAAGGACAGATTCCTTGAGATATGTATACGTTTAGGCTGGCTGGATTTTGCTTTAGCAAGCTATACGCATCGCATTCCCCATTCAATGTTAAGTAACCGGTATTACTTTAGTAACCAGATTTTGGTCTAGACTTGCAACATTTTATTACCTGAATAGTGAATCTTTATTTCTGTTGTGATGGAGCGACTGGGAATTTTTTTTTTCTTTTTTGTCTTTTGGAAAATTTCACAACATTTAAAAAGTTGAATTAATTAGGTCAAGCCGGAAATTTTAGTTTTACAAATCTTAGTAGTAATTTCAAATATTGAAAGTGAAAAATATTTTAATCATAGCATTAAATAAGTTTTAAATGATAAAAAAGTATGGGACTTCTAATTTATACTTTTTAAAATGTATATTTTACGATATCATATGTATTTTTTTTTTAAAATTCAATATAAATTAGCAATTGATTGATTTTTAAATATTTGATAATATTTTGAGTTAATTTTAATAATTTAAAGAGTCGATCGAAAAATATATATAATAAAATTAAAATTCTCGTGAGTTTTTGGACAATCTCGCGCTGTCTCTGCCCATCTATTGTTTTGTTTCCTCATCAATGGCAGCGGTGGTCTTCATCTTCTTCTACATTGAAGCAATTCCCGCAAATCCCGTTTTTGGGTAATTGATGGTTAACAATGGTGATCTTAACTCAGATGATGTTCTCTAAAGGACAAAAGATTTGACGTTTTGTGAAACATGACTATCTTTGATCGCATTTTACTTGTGTGTAGAAGTAGATGCTTACAAACAACACATGCAGTAGATGCTTACAAACAACACATGCATATATTTAAAACTCTTCTCTTCTTCAACTGAACTATCAATTGTGTGTTCCCAATTATACTTTTGGTACTGAGACCGCTACAGTTTGCCTCTTATTTTGCTATATGCAGTTGCTGGATCACATTACAGAAGCTACTCTTTTTTTCCTTCTATTTTTTCTTCTCTGTTTCTGTTCTGTTATGCTTTCTTGTTTTGTCCCCCACCATTCGTATTGGAGTTGCTATTGTTTTCTAGGATTTCTGTATTTTCTTTCTAAGGTATGCTCATAAGTTTCCATAGTCATAGAACCTACAACAGAATTGTTTCTTGTTGAGAAATCGGGTTGAGATTTAATCCTGACCGTAGCCGAATAATTATAAAACTTTTGATTTTTTGAAAACCAAAATCAATTTAATTCTGTAAAATGATTAACATATAATTCATAACAAAACATGAATCGTAATTCATACCTTATTTTGAAGCTTCGTCTGAACCACCGTAGGCGCACAAATGTCCAGCCTCTAATAGTATCCACATAATGAGATGAAAAAATTTTGTAACTTTTACAGAGAGGGTTAAGCAAGATTTGCTAGCTCTATAGAATTTAAGCTTATTTATAATAAGCTTTGGACATTTTAGTAAGTTAATTGAAATTAATCATAATTTCAATTAAATTTTAATTAGAATTACAAATTGTAACATACCACTCCCATAGAGCATAATCTCAAACATACCAGAGAATATTTGAGGATATACTCTATGGAAATGATACATCAGGACAATCAAATTAACTATATCTTAGACATCTAACATATCATAAGTATTCAAAATATTCATTGCTTCCCATTTATTTCACAAACATATAGGGTCACATATGTCAACATAAATCATAATCCATTATAGACATCACACATTAGTTTTGAGTGCATTCTCAGTAGAAACATATATTACAAAAGTTACACACTAGAGATATTGTATATCAGGATACCAAATGCTAATGCAAAAGACTCTAACTAGACTCTGCAAATTCATCTGATCAGACCTTTGAGTCATTTTCGTCCCCTAACTGTAAGTACTAAACTTCTAATAGATTGCTTTAGTAGCTAGAACTCCCCTGAGTCTAAAAAAAAGGTTGCAATTTTGATGAGTTTGTGAACCCAGTGAGTGAACCATCATCGATGCACTCATACAAGTCATATCACAATTTATTACACTTTAACAATTATATCATATAAGCCAATACTGCATATCAAATTACATTCTCCATTGACTTCAGCTGTATTTTACTATTTCAAAGCAATTCAATAAATCATTTCAATTCAATCGGATGATGCATGTGGGGATGCATATGCAAATGCATATATGTTTTCATTCTCATTTTGTTTTATTGTGATCAAGTGCCTATCAACGCAATTTGCTGGCTTGTACCCGTTGTGGGTAGTGAGTTTATGATTGGCCCATACCCATTGTGGATATCTTATTGGCCCTCAGATTTTTTTATTGAGTTAAACATGATTTAAATAAATTATGAGGACATAATAGAATAATTATTGGAGTTAATTATTTATTA
>JAOTAY010000004.1:10611175-10648377 GCA_025629805.1 Erythroxylum baracoense
GTTTAAGTCTGTATATGAACAACTTTGATTCTTTTGGTGATAACTTCTTCTTCTAAACTCCAAATGACATGGGACTTGGGTATTAAAATGTAGAATATACGATTTAGGAATGAAGAAATCAGTGGGAAGAAAGGATAAAAAAAATTATGGGAGTGTGCATGGGAGTGCGTTGCCAACACATGCCTGTGATTGTAGCATGAAGGGGGTTTGTTTTTTCTTTCAACCCTGAACACCTCTGATTCTTTTGACCATAACTTTGTCATATGATCTCCAAATGACTTGGAACTTAAACCAATAGACTCCTAAGACATTGTTCTTTCTCTCTATAAAAATTTAGAGCCATCTGAATTCGTTCAGGAAATATTTGATTAACAGATTTAGGATGTAAGTGAAGAAATGTGTTGGAATGTTATGAACTGGAGAATTTTCACTGAACATACTTTGGTATTTTGATTATATCTTGATCTGTAAATCTCCAAATAAGTTGATTCTTGATTCATATTAAACTTGAGACTTATGCAAACTTTCTTAAGAATTCTAATTTTAATTCTGTCTCTAAGACTTTCAAAATTGGCATGAAATTGAATCTTGGCTTAGGCTGTAGCACTGCCAGGGATAAAAATTATATCCTGTAGTTATTAAATAAACTATATTGATGTAGGCCGAATTAGACTAAGATGTCTTCACCAAAGTTGTATCTTATTCTCTTATATTTAAATTGGTATAAAGTTCGTAATTTTTGGATATTGGAATTGAGAGATATGAGTTGTACAACTTGATTGCATGATCATGCTCTAACCAAAATTCCAAATGTACATAGTCTATGGTATTTTAAGCATAACTCCTAGAATAATAAACCAAATTGTATGATCTTAGTATCATTAGAAACTTAAGACACAGATAAACAAATTTCTAGAAGAAAGTATTACAGAAATACATCATTTTCTTGATCTTATTTCTTATGCAAAGTTGACTCGAATGGGATTCTTTCAGCAAAAGCTAGAATAGTGAATGAGTGTGTGAATTTTGGCATTATTGGAGTACATCAATTTGTTACAGAAATATACTCGAAAATTTGTCATTGCACATGCATGATACATGATACATTTATACCTGTGTTTACTCAATTACATAAGCAGTACAGTAATGTATATAGGAGAGCAAGTAGTGCAACCACATCTTGATATTATCGGAACATCAAGGCAGTAGGCTTAAGGGAACAATCGTGAGTAACCTAAGACCAGATGGTCTCAATTTAATTTGATCTGATAATTACTAAATTGAATTTGATATATGATGAATATGTACTGATAGTGTACTGAATTCGGACAATACTTGTCCGAGGCGTTTGATGCATGTGAATATTATTGGAAGTGCTACTTGTATCTGAATGAGACTACCTAAATGATTCTCAACTAAAAGTGATTGAATGTTATGATTGATTGTATTGACTGAGATGATGGGAATAATTGTATTTGAATGATTTGTGGCATGCATTTCATTTAAATACATGTAATATAAAGGCAGTTGTCACTGGTGATGCTACTGACTGAGACTACGACTAAAAAGAGCTTAAAGCTCAAGCACATGTGTGATTAGAGCCTAAGGCTCACTGTGATCAGTGAACCCAACAACACGAGATACTGAAAAAGTACACAGTCATAACAATGTAAAAACGAATGTGAGTCTCATATATATAGCATGCACATATAATTTGAATTTACTGAATGATTTGCAAAGCTGTAAGAATGTTAGATGATTGAATACATGGTATTAAACCAACGATTATGTTTTTATTCAAGTGTTATGAAGTAATAGTTTGATTCAATTGTTTGACTGAAATACAATTTATTGATGATAGATCTTGATGATAATCAAGTTGATATGAATTGTGTGACAATACGTTTATGATTGATTGGGTGTTATAACATGAGTGAACCACTAAGGATAGTTACTCTATTAAGTTCACAAAACTCACCAAAATTACACGTTGACAATTTCAGGTTCGAGAGGGAGATGACCTAGCTTCTAAGACTCTATAGAAGCATATTTTGTGTAACTTTGACTATTAGATATGGCTTAAAGGTCTGTCAGTTGGGAATTGAAGACATAGTTTGTTAATAACTTTTGTGCATTCCTTATGTTGTAGCATACTGTGTAGAATGAGTTGTTTATGCTCATAGGATGATGTTGTATAATTACAGATGATGTTGAGCTTAAAGCTACAATGTATATGATGGTATGATATAAAATGAGGAAATTTTGGGATGTTAGAAAATGTGTGATTTGTAAGTTTAATTATGATGCCATGTAATAAGAGAAAGTGAGATAGTTAACATGTCATTTTTGTCAAGCATGTGCACGTGTGACCGAAGGGCACACGTGCATGTGTCAGATGGGAGTGGGGTGTTACAAAGTAGGATACGCAATGTTCCATAGAGATATGGTTTTCTCATAAGTGAATAAAATGACGTATTACTCATAGAGGACGATGAGCGTACAACCTATGAAAAGGCTCTGAAGAGTTCAGAATTTGAAAAATGGCTTCAAGCTATGAAGTCAGAAATGGATTCCATGTATGAAACGAAAGTATGGACTTTGGTTAACGTACCTGAATGGTTAAAACACATTGGATGCAAGTGGATTTTCAAAAAGAAAATCAACATGGAAGGTAATGTGATTACCTATAAAGTGAGGCTAGTTGCTAAAGGTTATCGTTAAAGACAAGGAGTTGACTATGACGAGACATTTAGCCCTATAGCCATGCTTAAATCCATTAGAATACTCCTAGCCATTGCTGCCCATTATGATTATGAAATATGGCAAATGGATGTAAAGATAGCTTTCCTGAATGGAAACCTAGTTGAGGATATCTATATGATACAACCTGAGGGTTTTGTATCCAGAGATGGAAAAAGGGTATGCAAGCTTTAGAAACTTATTTATGGATTGAATAAAGCATCTAGGAGTTAGAACATCTGATTTGATAAGACAATCAAGGAGTTTGGTTTCTCATAAAATCCCGATGAACCTTGTGTGTACAAGTTAGTGGGAGTGCTATCATATTCTTTGTGTTATATGTGGATGACATATTACTAATAGGAAATGATATCTCAAATTTGCAATCAATCAAAGTTTGGTTGTCCCAAATTTTTTCCATAAAAGACCTTGTAGAAGCAACTTATATATTAGGAATAAAGATCTATAGAGATAGATCAAGGAAGTTGCTAGGTCTTTCAAAGTCAACATATATAGATAAAGTGCTAAATAGGTTTAGCATGGAGAGGTCCAAGAGAAGTTTTTGGGATAAAACTCTCGAAATCTATATGTCCTAAGATGCAAGATGAGAGGACTCATATGAGTATGATCCCGTATACTTGGGTAGTGGGATCAATCATGTATGCTATGTTATGTACAAGACCCGATATATCGTATGCTCTAAGAATTACGAGCAAATATCAATCGGATCCTAGCGAGTGTCACTGGGTGGCTGTTAAGAATATCCTAAAGTATTTGAGAAGGACTAAGGATGTATTCTTGATATATGGAAATGGGTATCTTATAGTGGGTGGGCATACAGATGCCAGTTTCAATCTGACCAAGATGACTCCAAATCCAAGTTAGGTTATATCTTCACATTGAATAGTGGAGCAGTCAGTTAGAAGAGTTCCAAATAAGAGACAACTGTAGATTTGACGACAGAGTTAGAGTACATTGCAGCTACGGAAATGGCAAAAGAAGTTGTTTGGATCAAGAAGTTTGTTATGGAACTTAGAGTGGTTTCGAGCATAGTAGACGTAATATTATTGTACTGTGACAACAATGAGGCTATTGCTTAAGCCAAGGAACCAAGGTCTCATCAGAGGTCTAAACACGTACTCAAGAGATATCACCTAATCAGGGAGATAATTGATAGAGGTGATGTGAAGATAGAGACAGTGCCTACAGATTAGAACGTCACTGATCTTTTGACTAAGCCACTTCCTCAAATAAAATTTGATTATTGTGTACTCGCCTATGGTATTAGATACAAAGGCAATTGGCTTTAGTGCAAGTAGGAGATTGTTAAAGTAGTTTTCTAAAGGCAATCACCTTTAACACTTTTGTACAAAATTTTTTTGATTAATAAAGCGAAAGGAAATTTTCATTAATTTGATATTCATTAATATATGAATTGATATTGATCTTAAATCAAATTAATAAAGTCTATGATACAAAACATAGCATAAAGGAAATCATGATGAGATTATGATAATGAGATTCCTATCATGTGCAATTATGTTAGTATCTAAATAATCCCTAGTCATCGGATTAATAAGACAGGACATTATTAATCCAGATAGACTAACACATGTTATACTCCTTGATTTGATCAAGTAGTAGATCTCACAAACTGTAAACATGAGATGTTTAGAGTTAACATGTGGATGCTTACTAAGCGTAGTAAGTACATTGGATGACCCGCTATGGGATTATCATATGGATGATCTATTGAATGCAATGATGTATCTCATCATAGAAATGGTGTAAATATCCTTAGACTTGAGGTACTCAAGGATATCTTGGATACTAATCCTGTCTTTGATGTCATTCCTTGTTACCTCAAGATGAGGTCACTCTTAGGGTGGTGATTGAGTACAGCTATTAGTATTCGAAGGTAATTAGGTAGCCAATAAAAGATTCACCACTTTTAATAGAAAGAGATGATATCCGCGACCTCTTATCGGGGTCACTCAGGAGTCTCTGTGCAGAGTAGTTATGTGTCATGAAAAGAGTCTTCTATGACACATAGAGTAATGAGATGCCAGGACAAGAACTAACATCACTTGGACTAGATGTAATGTAGTCAGTCTAGTGGAGTTCACACATAGCCCATACTCCGAACCAAGTGGGGTATAGTATGGTGAAAGGATAAATTGCACAGTAACTATCTATGGAAAGGTTTGTAAGTTGGATAATTAACTATCAAAGAGTTTGTGAGTTAATCCACTTATATTATGGTAAATTAGCATCATGAAACCCTTCAGGATTTGCTTGAATTAAAAGTTAATTCAAGTGCCTAAATAACCGAGAACTTAAGGGTCACACACATAAAAGATCGGATGAAAAGTGTAGTGTGTATGGCTAGTAGGCCACGATTGTGACCGAAGGCGAGTTTATTTTTAAGTGTGGCCATGATCGTGACTGAAGGCACGAATGAGTACATAAGTAAGTTCTTCACTTATGTACATAAGAGTCTAATCACTTATCACACACTTAAGTGAGAGCATAAGGGCTCTAGAAGCGTTCTAAAGTGAGAGCAAGTTATCAAGAATCTTGTTCTTGCAATTTATACAGTTGTTGCATGAATCAAAGTGCATGCAACAAGATTCTTGATCTATCTTCTATCATTTTGAGCATCTACTAGAACTTATCTAGTTTGGTGCTCAAATTACCCTTATACATTGTTTCTTCTTAATCTTTGCATGTTCTTAGGTGATCAAGGAAGGATTTGGTGTTTGCAACAACCCAAACAAGGAGAAAAAATAAGAAAGGAGGAGAAACAAAAGGTAAAAGTTTTATATTTCATGCTCTTTTACATATCTATGCATGCATGTATGATTCTGTATTTTTGCAGGTTATTATGGTGATGGAATCTAGATTCTGACACCATGACAACCTGGAAAAATACATAATCATACATGGTGTTGGAATCTAGATTCCAACACTTCTGTTGCATTGTCATGCATATGATACATACATCTATGGCATTCCCAACAGTATATATTTGTTCGTAATTGATTTCTTTTCAGTTATTTCATAATCTGTTCATTTTTTTTGTTTCGTGATTGTGATTAAAAAAAATTTGATACGGATGGAAGTAATTTTTTCTTTAATTTATATTCTCAATCCTATAATAGTGTTTGGACTGATCAACCTAACTTTTGATATGGATGGGATAATCAACCGAATTACTTCCATGATAAACTTACATGATAGTTTGTAGGAAGCACAACAATTCTTGTACATACCAGAAGCTTCCTATCAAGACTCAGGTACATCCTTGGAAGAATTAGTTAATGTGTATGTTGCTAACACTTTGCAATTCAAATAGGAAACAAGTCATAGAATCCAGAACTTGACAAGCCTAGCGGATCAATTAATGGAAGCTATCAACTGCCTAGCATCACAAAGTGAAAAGACACAACCATATTCACCTGAGGAATACCCGATAGATATTAGCGCGGAAACCTTACAAAGTGAAGAGAAGCTTGAGAATCTTGAGTGTAGTACTCAAAAAAGTGCTTGTGAAGAAGACGAAGTTGAGAAGGAGCTCGAAGCAAAAAAGACATCTTTTAGCTCAGAGTTAAGTACTGAGTTCCATTTTATTGTTGTGAATGACTCTTGACCTTTACGTAGCAGATTAGAGGAATTAAATGACGAAGAAAAAGGCGAAGAGACATTGGAGATCTTTCCCGAGTGTATGAACTCAGTCGAGATTCAAAATCTGAGGATAAGGAAGACGTTGAATGGAGATGATGATCAACTAAAGCCCTATCTGGAATATCCTCGCATGGAAGTGGCGCTAACTGTAATACCTGAAGATCACAATTTTGTCACATAAGGGGAAGAAGGAATCGAGCCAGCAACCCTAAACAAAGGCGCTTCTTAGGAGCAACATAAGGGAAGTAAATTTTAAATTTTTGCATTTATTTTTCTATACGTGTATGCTTCTTTGTTGGTTTATTTTTGCTAGTTTTTAAATTTTCAATCAAAATGAGAGAAAGAATAAAACAAA
This sequence comes from Erythroxylum baracoense, assembly GCA_025629805.1. Lineage (NCBI taxonomy): Eukaryota > Viridiplantae > Streptophyta > Magnoliopsida > Malpighiales > Erythroxylaceae > Erythroxylum > Erythroxylum baracoense. Next base: position 10,617,954 of record JAOTAY010000004.1, read on the forward strand.
CAAAAAAACATTTGCTCGTTTTCTATTACTTTTAAGATTATTTAATCATGATTTGAGAATGAATTAACTAGAGAATTTCATAGCAACTTTAACATGTACTTTTGCTCTTGTGATTAATTGAAATGCATTATCTTTAGAAGAATAGTGACCAGTGGTACATAAAGCCGGTAAGATTTTGAGCCTTATTAGACTGAAACATCCATATTAGTCTCATTATCTTTTGATAATGTGTGACCTTCATGATATGTACATCCCAATTTTGCCTTAAATTTCTATTCAAGACCACATTTTTATCACATGCATTAACTTGAAAATGATTAGGCATTCTTTGTTTCATAAACTAAATTAGTCGAATAGCCAACCCATTATATGATTTTCCTTTTTGATAAGCCCCTTTGAGCCTTATTAGCCTTTCTTTTTGTATCAACCACATTACATGCTTTATGCATAACCAAATGTCCTACCTAGGCCATAAAGCTAGTGGAACATTTATGAATGTTAAGTTTATGGGTGTACAAAATTCTAAGTATGGGGGTGTACATATGTGAGGGTTGGTTAATTTTGGGATGTTTTGTTATGTCTTATCATTAAAATTCCCATGTTAATGTAGTTTCTTCTAATGTTAAAAAAAAAGGAAAGAAAGAAAGAAAAGAGAAAATAGAAAAGAGAAAAGGACAAGAAAAGAAAATGAAACAAAGAAAGAAAGAAAGAAAATGAAAAAAATGAAAAAAAAATTGTTTAAATTAATTTATCAAGGAGGAAGTGCATATAAGTTTGCAAAGTTACTCATGATTAATGCATCTTCCTAGAGTTGTAATGAATATGTTATTTAAGTATGTTGAATATGAGGTAGATGTTGGCTTGGAAGGTTCACTCTTGTGATTTCAATTTATTGTTAGCATAAATTGTATGAGTGATTCCTTCAAATTGGTATATGCTTCGTGTGTTTTGTGTGTGAGAGCTAAATGGGGTTGTGAAACATAAATGTTGCATTTATCATAGCTGATGGTAACCAGTTTTTTATGCGTGTTGCTTTGTTTCACTAACTTTGATGGTTTTCATACTACTTGAACAGATACATCTCACCTTACCTTTGCCCACATTACAACCTTGAAAAGTCCTTTGATTCATGATTTTGCATGTGAATTTTAGTGCTGGAGAAATGAAATGATATTCAAAGTTATGGATTGTCATTATCATGAATGGTGTTGAGTGTACCTGTGTATATATTTTAGTTAAATACATTTTCCGAGTCTACCGTTAGATTGCTCAGTTTTTAAAGGTATTGAATGTTGATTTATTATGAGTAAAAGCTTGGAATGTTGAATTCTTGTTATGATTTTTTAAAGTCATTTATCTTTGGTTATGAATATATAGTCTTGGAAAATATAGGAATTGAGTAAATGTTTTAGGTCTTTGAGCTTAATTTGGATGCTTTGCCCTAGGATGGTCAACAGCTAAAATGTGGGGGAAATTGATATGTGTTTAATTGTTAATACATTTAATCATTTACACTTAGCGATTAATGATATGAAAAATGCTTAAGATACTTTAATTCATATATGATTTTAGGTACAATTTGGAAGTAAAGAAATTCAAATGAGTCGAAAGCACTACATTTGGGTCATTTTTTGAAGATTAATTTTCACTTGTCTTCACAGAGCAGGAAGAAGAAAATTAAAAGGCAAGGAGAAGAAGAGAAAAGGGAAATGTGAATTTAATAGAGTGATGGCTGGATGATTATAGGTGGACAAGAAAAGAGTGAAACGACAACATATTAAGGAGCTAAACGGCAACATCTAAGGAGCAGTAGATGAACAAAACGCAACGCAACATATATATTGCATTTCATGTCTAGGTTTAAAGAAAGAGTGAATAGTGATGGTGGCCTAACGTCTTAATTTGTCACATCACAAATAGTAGGCGGCTGGGAAGAGAACAGAAGAGAGTTGCAGGAGAGGAGTGAAGCTTGATTAGTAGGGTGGTCTAATATATTGATTTGTCTAATCAGTGAATAATGAGAGAAGAGAGCGATAGCATGAGAAGAAAAGAAGAGAAGCTTGCGGCAAAAAGAACGGAGTATAGTTGAAGGGCATTTCGGCTAGGGTTAATTGTGGGGGTTGAAGCTTTCTTTTGGGATAGACCTATGGAGGGCTAGAAGTTCCCAAAGTTGGTTTGGAGGTGACATCGACGCCGACGACCTATGTTAAATACTTTTTATTGTTTTGTTGTTTCTTTCTCCCATTAGAAATTAATTATGTTATCTTGTATGAATTGATTGGGTATTTGAATTATGATGATTTTAATGCTTTATTGAATCATTTTCATGAAAATCCATTGCTAGAATCGAATTCCATATGTAATCGTTGTATTTCCGATTCATGTGTAGCGACTAATGGTTCCAAATCGTTAGAGATAACATAACATAGGTTAAATAATCCGAGCTTATGTGATTATTACATAGATTGGTCTATTTTTCTTATTTGTAAGGCGATTGTCTGGATAAACTTAGAGGGCTTATTCTAGGTTTCCTAATAGCTAGGGTTAATTAACAAGTACTTCGTAATTAACTAGGATCTAAGGAAAAATCGAGGTTAACAGAGCATTTTGTTAATCTATGATCGATAATTGCTAAGAGAGATAAAAGAACAACAAATCAATGAATTATGTTGAATTAAGGTGTAGGCCGAGATTGAACCAAAGAACTGGATCCCTACCGAATTCCTCAATTTTATCATTTTGCATGTTTTCTTTAATTTGTTTTCATTAGGTTGATTTAACTTTATCTTCGTATTAAATCCAAACCCCCTCATTACCTAAACATCAATTAATTTCATTTCATAAGCTAACCGAACACTCCCTGTGGGATCAACCTAGACTCACCACTGCTACAGTAGTACTCTAATTATTTTATTTTGACTAGTGTTACGACGCGCCCGTCACATAACTAAATTATGCATTAAGTTCGATTAAAGATAATTCAATGAAATATATCCCATTTATAAATCAAAATAAATCGATCCATACAAAAAAATAATAGGGTTCTATCCTATCTAGACATATGAAATAATCAATCACTCATTATATTTAAACCAACATACATAATAAATAAATAAAAATAAATCAAAAATAAAAGATTTATATAATTAATCTTAATATTTTGATATTTAACCTGTGTTATTAGGATGATTTCAATATTTTTCTTTAAAAACGATTAATCTCTGATCCTCTAGGGCATTTCTCTCCTCTTATCACCTAACCCTAATTTTAAAATGAAAGAATGTGAAGAGCATTACAAAATTAGGGTTTCCTATGTCTTAAGTACATATTATCTACCTTTAATATGTTTTCGACCATGTTTATAGTTCTGATCATGGATCTATCAGTAACTCACTAAACTTAATACAAGTCTCATAACTATTTATAGTTTCTTAAATCACCTAAATTAGAGTTTAAATAAGCAAGTTGACTAATTTACAAAGTAGTGTAGAAGTTATCTTGAAAATCATTTTAGATAAGATCATAGAGTCTAATACATATGCGTTTCTACGGATCATGGGCTTTAATACATAAGTGTTTCTAAACTATGAATCTCTCTGGTTCCTCTAAGGAAAGGATGTTTGTTTTGACACACCTATGCTCTAAACTATAGATCTTCCTATTTCTTTTATGAGTTTTATACATTTTCTGGAGAGACACGGTTTAGGCCATATTACTCTATGAATTTTCTTTATCATCACGTGGTCTCTCCCTAGGCCATGTTCTAGGCTATATCTTCTTCTTCATCTAATCATTAATGCACATGGGCCGGCATATAGGTGTGCACTAGGTCATTTTTAACTGAGAATTGTAATTTTCTATGTTTTTGAATTCAATTATCTTTGATTCTTGATAAATATCATCCTAAAATAACCTCTTTAATAATTACCTAGAACATAATATAAATCAATTAGACCATTGTAATTTATATGGAAAACATAAAAAATACATGGTGAAATATGCATATATTTTATGCTCACTAATGGTCGTCACTTTTTCTTCCTAAGTCTTTGAAATAGATCTAAGCAATTTTCTAACCAACTTATCTTTATTATTTCATTTGAAGCAATTCATATTAATGTATAAGCATGCTCACTTTTCTCTCCTTGAATTTGTTAATTTCCTCTTATGTTACTTTTAATGTATACTAAATTTCATATTCCATTGCATATATAGATATTTTATTAAACTTATTCCTTCACAATTGACAAAATAAAATGTGAGTGGTTTTGCTATTTAAGGAAATATGTTTCATGTTAGGGAGATCCCATTCTTCCTCTTTTTTAAGAACTTTCTTATCATCTAAATTTTTTGAAGGGGTAATTAATAGGCCAATCTTACATAATTCAATGTCTTCAATTGTTAAAAAGAACTTTATTCTTGTTTTTTAATCTAAATAATTATTTATATTAAACCATAAAGCTCTACTAATGTTTTGACTCTTTTGACCACACAATGCAATAAAGTCTCTATCATACTCGCACACATATGAGCATAACGAAACTCTTACAAAAGCTTCCTAATACCCCTTTTAGTGCTAAGGATCTTTCCTAAAATTTTTTGCAGTCTTTATATTAACAATCCATCTTAAACTATCATCAAACATATAAATTATGACTAGTTTGAAGCAAGATTGGCTAGTAGAGCACATGTCTTTAACTAGACAAAACATGTTTGATTATGGTACCAATAAGTTAATACACTAGATATAATCCACCCATTCTATTTAAAAAAATTGTTATAACAATCAGCTATTTATTAATAACCTAATGACTAGTTTGTTTTCCACTAATTGGATCAACTAACCTGTGATAAATGACACATTATTTAACATTTTGTCCCTTATGTCTAGTTAGTTCCTCTATTCTATATTGTGTGTATTACTATAGGGATTATTCTAAGGTTTAGGAGCATTCCCTATATGATCTAGATGATTGGCTATAGTGCTTTACAGTCTTGACCTAGATAATATAGCCTACATACCTCACATTACATGCCTTAGAATAACATAGAATTTGATTAATCCATCTTTTTTCTCAAAGCTTTAACCCGGTTCGTCAATGTCATAATTTCATCTACATCATATACTCTTTCTAGCTTGCTAAGTTTTGCTCAAGAAGACCACTACTGATAGTTATTCATTTCCATTTCTTAAATAAGGTCCTGAGTTGCTTCTGATGTTTTATTTTCGTTTGATTTAACCCATTATAGAAGGTCTGAATTTGCATCCATAATAGTAGACTATGATACGAGCATTTCCTTAACATCCCCTTAAATGTCTAAATTAACAAAAGCAAGGTTTTCCTAATATTCTAGTCCTTAATAATGGTGCCAAAAACTTAATTGTGTATATTTTAATGTTTCAAATCACAAGTGTACGATGTAGTTGTAGCTAATACTAGCAAGTATGGGTCGATCCTACAAGGAATAGAAGTACTAGTAATACCTCTTTTTCTATTATCTAATCGACGAATAAGATAATGATTTAGTTTAAAACTAAAGTAGATTAAAGATCAACATAACAATAAACTAGAATATAGGTAGCAGCATAATTAATCAATACCAAATAGCTAATACCTAAGTAATGAATCCCCCTAAAATTTCTTAAATATTAACCCTTTTTCATGCAATTCAATTATTGATCATTGGATTGTGAAAATTCCTATCTTATGTTAATATCTTTCTTAAGACTATGAATAACTAATCCTCTATTGATTAACTAAAACCTCTTTATAGTTAAAACCCCTAAGGTTGCAATATTCGATTAATAAATTTCTCTATTAAGTTTAACTATAATCTAGATGATTTATATTGACCTATCTCTAAGTTTGCATATAACTCCTTTAAATTCTGGTAGATCTATTCTTACAAATAGATTTATAAATCTCAATCATATGAAATCAAACATTGAACAATATCCCAGACATATTAACTCAAGAATAAAAATTACATAATTCAATCTCAATAAGTCAATCAATCAAATTGCATTAAATAAAAGATCAAATCACACTATCCATCCCTATTTAAGGTTACCTAGGTGCTAAACAAACTTAGTTCCTAAATATAGAAAAAGAAACAAACATCAAACATTTAGAAGAAGCATTAAAAAGAAAGGAATCCATGATCTATATCCCTTATTCTCTAATGAAATGCTCTTAAAACTTTGATGAAAGGTTGCTCTCTATCCAACCACTTGCAGTAATCTTCATGTTTTCCTTGTCCTAGGTTCAGAATTACATCTCTTGCTCTAAATCTAGACTTTATCTTCAACTTTAGTTTCCTCCTTTGTGTCCCCTCTTCATAATTACCTTTTATATTATGAAATTAGGATTTTTGGATTATACACGATCGTGTAAATGCCTGTATATCCCAAAAGCACCTTAAACTTGCAAATTTACAAGTTTATAGGAGTTTGCATGGGTTACCATAAATAGTTGTGTGTCTTCATATTGGCAAAAACAATGTCTTTGAAGGTTTATATGTTCAAAGTCTCTTACATGGCCCTTTATATGATCGCGCACGGTACTCAAACAGGCATTTACATCATCACACATGCACATATCTCCAAAATAGCTCCAATTCTTTCTTTTTATGCTTCGATTTTACTCAAATTATTCTCCTTTTGATTCCCGAAGACAATTGAGACAAAAAAGCACACTTGAAACAAAATAAGTACTAAAAATAATGTAAAACTCTCATATAACAAGCAAAACATGCTAAATATAAGCATAAAACTATAGTCTATTAATTGTTTATCAATATGTCAAAAATATAATCAAGAAACAAGGAGTTATAAATATTGAATGAATCTATAGAAATAGAAATATAATTTATATAAAAGCTTTCTAATAGTAAAATATAAATTAAAATTGTTAAACAATCTTTATAACAAGGGTAAAAGACATCATTCTCCTTTATAGTTTCATCGATTTTACCTTTAAAATAAGGTTAAATATATGGATCGCTGTGTTATTTCACTAATTCTACTAAAATTACTTCAATTTTAAAAATCTGACAGGAAGCCCTTCTACTTGATGAAAATTCGGAATCATTTACTTCATTGAATTTGTTGTTAACTTCTGTTGACCAAAAGTACCAACTACAATAAATCCACAAATCCACTTATGATGATTGAAGTGTGAACTTTCATTCCTAACACAAAATCACATTCGTTAGAGGAAATACAAAGATGAATGATATGATGCCTATCATTTTATTACTTTGGAAAAGGTAGAACACCTTGCCATTACTATAGATACGAGCTTACAAAAGATTTTTTTTAAATACACTAATAATGATATCCATTATAACAGAGGAATCAGCATGAGAATTGTTATTTCTGGCATGGAGACAACATTTAAGAAAGGATTTTGAACCAATGCCCGATAAAGATAATTATCTTCTTTAATGATAGCTCTAACCAAGAAGACACCATTAGTTGCTAAAAATTTTGTAAAAATGAAAATAAGCAATTATTGAAAGAGGAAACATAAAATCAAACACAAAAAAGGTTCTATCATCTTTAAAAACATATAGAAAATATTTGTCCTTCTTATACAAGTGACTAGAGGACCTTCAAAGGAAAACATAAAGCTAAAGCATCAAGAGTATCTATATACAATGATGATTCTGAGTCAAAAAGATAAGAAGATAATGTGGAAATCTCTCTAACCACTCAAATGAAAGAAAATCCAGTATCATCAAAGATAAAATCTACTTTCTTAAAAGTTGATATAATGTAATTTTTGTTAAGTTAAAATTCAGACTTCAAATCCACTTGTATAAATAAAGCCCCTAGGGTAGTAGAAGGATTATCACACATTGTCTATATATCTCCTCTATTATGAAATAAAATTTTCCTTTATACAAATACAGTTCACAATTTCTATTATAAATCTTATTCTTCTTGTAAATCTTTAGTATATGCCTTAAAGTAGGAAACCAATTAAGTGTTAGAGAAGTGCTCTAAAGGCAGTCACCCCTAGCTAGAGAAGTACTCTAAAGGTAATCACCTTTAACACTTATTGTACAAATCATTTTATGATTAATAAAGGCATTTTTTAATATTTCGATGTTCATACATTTATGGATTTGATGTTGATCTTAAATCGATTTAATGAAGTCCTTGATACAAAATATAACATGGATGAAATCATTATGAGATTATGATAATGAGATTCCTATCATGTGTAATTATGTTAGTATCTAAACTTTCTTTAGTCATAGGATTAATGAGATGAGATATCATTAATTCGGATAGACTAATGCATGTTATACTCCTTGATTTGATCAAGTAGTACATATCATAAGATGTAGACATGAGTTGTTTAGAGTTAACATGTAGATGCTTACTAAGGGTAGTAAGTACATTGGATTATTCTACTATCAGATAATCATATGGATATTCTATTCCAGTGTCAATGATAGTCTCATTATAGTAATGGTGCAAGTATCCTTTAACTTAAGATGCTCAAGAATATCTCGAATACTGGTCCTGTGTTTTGATTCCATTCATTGGTGCCTTTCAGGGGTTACTTATAGGGTGGTGATTGAGTACAGCTTGAGGTATTCGGAGGTAATTGAGTAGCCAATAAAGGATTCACTACTCCTGATAGAAGGCGATGATACTTATGGCCTCTTGACAGGGTAATTACTTAGGAGTCTCTAGCCAGAGCATATATGCGTCATGAAGAGAGTCTTCAATGATACATAAAGTAATGAGATCCTCCAGATAAGATCTAATATCACTTGGACTAGATGTAAGGTAGTCAATCTAGTGGGAGTTGACACTTTGACCATCCTATGAACCAAGTGGGGTATAGATGGTGAAAGGACAAATTGCATGGCAACATTGCATATGGGAGGGTTCGTAGTCAAACCACTAACTTTCCAATCAATTAGGGGTCATGACGTATTGCTAAATACCATTCTTGACTTACTTGAATTAAGTGTCAATTCAAGTGGCCAACATAAATGAGAACCTAATGGGTCGCATACATAGGAGATCCGAAGGATGAGTAAAATGGTCTTGAATGGTGCTTCAAGGTATGAGAGAGTGTTTTAGGATTGGATCACGATGTGATCGTGGTGGAAGATGATGCATGGAATGGATTAGAAACAAGTGTTGTTGGATTCTATTATTGCATATTATTCATGGTCATTAACTTCCTATAACTTCCATTAATGCATGTTATTCATGACCATTAACTTCCCATAACATTTCATTATTGATGGGGGTTATAAAAGGCCAAATGGTGCAGAAAATAGAGCTGATTTTCTTGTGTAAGATACAAAAAAGAAGAAGAGGTTTTTTTCTTACACACACTTTTTCTCTCTAACTCTCTCAAAAGTTCTTGTCTTTTTAGCACAAAGAAAGAATTCTATCCATCTCCTAGTGAGGTTTCATCTTTCTATCTTCGTGTGAATTTTCATTAAAGACGGTTTACGTTGATCGTTGTAGTTTATGTCAACCTAATGTGAAGAAGATTTAAGAACGAAGGAGATCGTCAGAAAGGTATATAAATATCTTACATTTCATGTTTTTGTTTCTCTATATCTATATGCATGAGTAGTTTTGGTTTTTTAGGTTTCGTCTTATTTTTTTGTGTATATTTGATATATATTATGTATGAGATACATGATCGAAACCTAACATTAAGGCTATACTAGACTTTGCTGAAGGAGTGTTAACACCTTACTATAAGGTTAGAGTTGTAATACTCGTTAAAAAACTCGACCAAAATCTGGTAAAGTTACAATAAAAAAACTAAAGATACGGTTATAAAAATATAATAGACCCTTTAATTTGGAAATTTTAAAATTGCTTTGTATATAGTTAAATCATGACCTCTTATTTTCTAGAAAAATTTGTATATGGATTATCTGGAATATATTTAGATTTTTAAAAATCTATAAATAAGATAATTACATCTTTTTTCAAAAAATTACTAATGTTATAGTAAATAATGATAAATTAGAAGATGAAGACTTGTTTCAAATCTTTATAATGTTTCATATTATTAGCAGATTAGATATGATAAAAAAATTTATCTTATTTCCTCAATGAAGATTTGTTTCAAATCTTTATAATATTTAATATTACTAGTAGGTTACACATGATGCAAGATTTTATTTTACTTCTGCGTGGTCAAATTATTGATATGTCTCTAAAAATTAGTATTAGAGTCATTACATTTTGATTTGTAATTTGTGAAGATATCCATCTACCGATTGCGAAAGAAAGATATATGATAATTGTCAATAATAGAGACATAAGAGAAATTGAAAAAAATATTTTGCAGTTTAGAACTTACACCGTTATTCCATTAGATACTTTAATAAATTTTGAAGCAAAAATTTTTGAATATTAACTAAAGAATTAGCAATATAAAGATGAGTATAAAGTGTTAAATCTTAAACAATAAGTGATTGCTAATTATCCCATCCAAATGCATTTTAATAAACGATGAATAAGGGATTGTCCTTTTCACGAATCTTGTATGATCACAACCATCTCCCTGGCGGCCAAGCAAGCTACCCAATGCTCAAGTACAAATGGAGTTGAAATCCTTTCACTGCGGGACCAGGAAGTGGAAAAAACATTACCTACGGCTCCGTATAATTGATAAAGCCAAACGACGCTGTTTGATTACCGTAAAAATGATCACAATCCATACACAGCCAATCAATGTCTTTTCATCACCTTATCTGCTGTTATTCTCCACCGCCTCCATCTCTCTCTGCACAGCCATGGCGGAGGCAACTTCGACAATTTTCCACACTTCTCTCCTTCCCTCGTTCACCCCTCTCCGAAAACCCAATAGACAGTTCTTAACTGTTTATTACCCGTCATTTACTATGCAAAAACGATACTACTTAAGGATGGTTCGCTGCTCCTCCTCATCACTTTCAATGGGAGACACCACCACCACAACGAAAAACGGGACCCAGATAGTTCCATGGGGCTGCAACATCGATTCTGTGGAGAACGCGGAAGCTTTGCAGAATTGGCTTTCCCTGTCTGGGCTACCTCCGCAGAAAATGGCCATACAGAAAGTGGAAGTTGGTGAGAGAGGTTTGGTTGCTTTGAAGAATGTCAGAAAGGGTGAGAAGTTGCTTTTTGTGCCTCCCTCCCTTGTTATTACTGCTGACTCCGTAAGTTTCTTGTTCATAAAGTTGGGTGGTCGTTTTTCACTTTCCTAGTGCAATTGTATTCACAATAAAGACTATATTTTTAATGTTATTACATATATGATGACTTTAAAGAAGTGAAATTTTATAGTGGCAGAGCTGAAGTGGGAATTTAAGTCATGCAGTATGAAGATCAAAATTGTCTTTTTTCCCCTCAATTTGGGATATCTTAAATCAAACCAGCAATTATTATGTATTTCGTCACACCTGTGGTTCACGAAAAATGTTGTTTGATCTGTATTGATTCAGAGAAACTATTATCGCGGTTAAAGTTTTCTTTGTTTTTATTGTTATAAAAGTATCATTCAATATTGCTGGGCGTTGAAAATTATAATGCTAGGAGTGGAGTTGTCCTGAAGCTGGTGAGGTGTTGAAAAGATACTTTGTGCCTGATTGGCCATTGCTCGCAACCTACCTGATCAGTGAAGCGAGTCTTCAGCAATCATCAAGATGGTGCAATTACATTTCAGCCCTACCCAGACAGCCCTATTCACTTTTGTACTGGTAAGCTCTTCTCATTTGGTTCACGTTTCTTCCCCTGTGAACAGAAACGGTCTACTCTCAGTTTCTTTCCCGATAGCTTTTTTGTATGCTTTCAGGACACGCGAAGAACTAGATAGGTACTTAGAAGCTTCACAAATCAGAGAGCGGGCAATTGAACGGATTACCAATGTTATTGGAACGTATGTGCCTGATTTGGTTTATGTTCTCGTCACATTACTAGCTCATCTTGATTTAAAAATTTCACTTGAACATGCATCTCCCTTGCAGATATAATGATTTAAAACTAAGGATATTTTCCAAGTATCCTCACCTATTTCCTGAAGAGGTATTGAGAAAATTCCTTGAATATTTTGTTTTAGGTTGTGATAACAGAAGTTGCAGATCTTCTTGTGATATAATTTTTGTAAAGAACTATATATCATCATCTTTCAAAAAAAAGAAAAGATCTATATATCATCTTGTTAAACCTAAAAACTGCTCTGCGAAGTAGTTGTAAGTTTTAGCCAATCAACCCAGGAACATTAAACTTGATAGGCATTTTACATACTTTTGGACCTCTACTCCTTTATTCTTGGGATGCAAGAGGCACAATGAGACAACCAATGATTATCCAGTGTTGCATGTACTATTTCTTAAACCCATATCTTGTTGGAACTTGAATTTCATCTCCCTTCTAGGTATACAATATGGATACTTTCATGTGGTCATTTGGCATTCTTTTCTCCCGATTGGTGAGTAAAGTTTTATTATTGTCTTGTAAACTTGTTCCCTGATTTATCAGTAATAATCAAACTACAATGAATTTCTTTTAATGCTAAGTATAATTAGGTTGCTTTGCTCATAAATCCATAAGTTAAAATTTCATGTTATGAAGCTTTGACCAGGTTGATGCGTCAAAACAATGATAAATAATTTTGAAGTGATGAAAAATAAAAAGCAGTTTGTCTTTCAAGTCCAATTATAGTTTCTTTTTTTTTTCTCTTATTGGAATTAGCTCCTAAACTCTTGAAATTATTTTTTTTTCCTTTGGTTTCCTTGAAAACCCTTATCATTTGTTTTACTGATTAGGAGAGCAGATAACTATTAGCATTTTCTTGCTTTCCTCTAACTTTATAGAAGTCTTCTCCTTGGTTACATGAATTGAATTGAACATTTAGTTTTTTTGTGGTTATTTGACTTGATTGGTCTCTCCTGCAAAGGTTCGTTTACCCTTGATGGATGGAAAAGTTGCCTTGGTTCCCTGGGCTGACATGATGAATCATAGCTGTGAGGTGTGTAAATTAGTTTTTCTTTTTTTATTTAGCATTAAAGAATTTGAGCTCGGTCGTTATAAGGACGTACCTTGCAATTGGCTGAGCTAGGTGGACACTTTTTTGGATTATGACAAGTCCTCATTGGGTGTTGTCTTCACAACTGACCGATCGTACCAACCAGGTGAGCAGGTAAAGAATGCTTCTTTTGGAGAATGACATGAAGTGATTTTTTGTCATTATATTACCTTAAAATTAGATAGGTGATTCTAGATGTTTTGTTGACTTTATTTTTGCATTCGGTTGACTATTGTTACAGAATATATCAGTTACATAATTATAGGGATTGTGTAGTTAATGTAAATATCATAGTTATAGGGATTTAGCATGATTATAGGGATTATTTTCCTAGTTTTAAACCTATGTATTCAGTATAAATACCTGTAATATTATTCTAAGTAATACACAGAAAACTTCTTGTCAGTTCCCAAATATTCAAGGGTTATTGGTGCCTAATTTTGATTGTTTCAACGCTTCTGCTGGCACCTGGAAGCTTACTGACATTATGTGTGTGTGTATTCTCGATATTTACTTTATGTACATTTTCATTCAAGAGTTCATTGTTGTCTTTGGTTTTCGTAGGTTTGCAAAGGCATATCATTTGCGTGCGCTACTGCTACATGGGATGGGAGAACACAAGTATGTTCTGTCAAACTATTGCTTCTATATTGAGTGTTTAGTTCTCTGAGTCTGTCGGTAACTATTTTTTGGCTCCGCATTAGCTTATTGCCAGTGACAGTGAATGAACTAAGCTGACTTTGAATCTTGTAGAAAGGCTATCAAGGATTTATCAGTTGGCTTGAGCATTGAGAACTCAAGTATAGAGTGCTTGTATTTGCGAGGATCGTGCTACCATGCCATTGGAGAATATGGAGAGGCGGTGATGAAGCAGTTCTCTTACTTTTTCTTTTCTTCCTCTTTTGGGCCTTTTTCAATGCATAGTAGGCGTCCTTGTGCTTTAAATCCATGTGTTCTGGATGAATCATAATTTGAAAATTTAGTTCAACTGCTTATATTTTTATTTGATTCATGCTAATTTGGTATGTTATATGATCCAAGGTCACGGTTTAGATCTAGTTAGAGAGGTGGAGTAACTTGTGTTTGGTTGCTTAAGACTCTTGGCAGGAAAGGAACAAAAAAAATTTTGACTATAAGAAATTATGGCTGCTTCGAAAAATGTTCTTAACTTTTTGTTCATTAGGTTTTGCTCTGAATTACATCCTTTCTGCTTCTTCAACGTCAGTGTGCTTAATGCTTAACTGTTATTTACTTGTCATAGGTTAAGGATTATGATGCTACACTGGATCTGGAACTGGACTCAGTGGAGAAGTTTGTGCTTCAATGCTTGGCCTTCTATCAGGTTTATAGTTAGTTGAAACAATTGAGTGTTAGGTGCCTTGTTTTTTTCTTTAACATCATTTATTTTTGTTTTTTGGAAAGCAGAAAGGTCTTCACTAGGATTTAGACTATGGACTGGAGGATGTGTTTCACATCCTCATCCATTGAGCCACAAGGCCAAATGGTGTTTCTTTATCCTCATTAGGATGCAAGATGTAAATAAAGAAAATGAGTTTCTCATATTTGTAGATCTCTGGATGCACCTCTGTTCTGGATGAATTTTACATTATTATGTTAGATATGCTTTATGAAGTGGTTTCCATGAAACAAATCAGCTGGATAAGGATCATGTTTTAAACTGTGAAGATGTATATTGGGATCACTTTAATTCCAGGATTTCTGAGTCAGCGACTTTCTTGCAGAAGGAGCTTGCTTTGTACACAGCTTCAAAAATCAACAATGAGTTCTCCTGGTTTGACATTGATGGTGATATAGATCCATTATTCAAGGTAATAATGGATACAAATTATGACTGTTTTTAAACCTCATATACATCTTCCCTTTTGCTTTCTGTTTAAGTTACTTATAGGTAGCACTTGTTTGGAAATATAATAATTATATTAATTGCAAGAGCTGGAATATAGCCTTAAAGAAAGTTAAAATATTTTACCTAATCTCCTCTTTATCTTTGTACACCTCCACATGCTAGTATGTGCCTGTTTATATATGTTTAAACTATGTCAAAGTATATAAAGAAGAAAGGGAAAGAAGCAGTTTAATATGGTGGTGGAATGGTCATTAGGTTTAACCTATCTATTTATAATATCAAAGCAGGACAAATTAACAACCAACACAGCAACGAAATATAGCAGCAGAACAATACAGCACAGCAATAAAGAGCACACCAGAACAGTAGGAGAAGAGAAACGGCAATGATATATTGAATAGCAGTAACAAAAAGGGAAAGATAACAATGGAGACTCAAGGGTTCTCCCCCCACTGACGGCTGCAAGGCCTCAGTCCTAGCTAACGGCTTTCAAAAGCCAAATACACGATAAAAAAATCCCCTTTCCTCCACCTCCACTGACCTAATATCTTTAATTATCTTTATTTGCTAATTAGCCCCCTATTCCTTGCTATTTGGTCCCTCTTCTCTCATTAACCCCTTTTTACTTTCTAGTATATACTAATAGAAGCTTAGGCTACCTTGTCCTCAAGGCAGCAGTGTGGAAATTGTAACTATATGTACTCAGCATCTTCCCAAGTAGACTCCTCCACCGGGGAGTTCTTCCATTTAATAAGCCATTGTGTCTTTGCCACATTGTCCTCTATAGTATTCCGGGTTTGTAGGATGTATTCAGGCTCATAAGGAAGTCATTAGCTTCCTCTAACTCATCTGGGAGAGTGGGGGGTGTAAGAGGGGCGCCAATGGCTGGTTTCAAGGAAGAGATATGAAAAACTGGGTGTATTCGGGAATTGGCTGGCAATTGGAGCTTGTAAGCAACCGGTCCTATTCGCTTCAACACTTGAAATGGACCATGGTATGGGGCTGCCAACTTAGGATTGATGCGGGTGGCCACTGTGGTTTGCCGATGAGGACGCAACTTCAGATATACCCAATCACCCTCGTTAAACTCCCTATCGCGTCTATGCTTGTCAGCCTGATTTCTCATATAGTCTTGAGCTCTTTTTAAGTTGAATTTGAGTTGTTTGAGTTCTACTTCTTAATTCTTGTGTCACTGCTTCCACTAAGATTTCCCCTGGAACGTACTATTGGAGGGAAGGAGGCATCCTCCCATAAACTGTCTCAAAAGGAGAGCAACTTGTAGAAGTTTTAAACGAGGTGTTATACTAATATTCAGCCCAATACACTCATGTTACCCATGTTTTGGGTTGCTCAGAAGCAAAACAACGTAGGTAAGTCTCAAGTATTCGTTTCACCATTTCAGTCTGTTCGTCCGTCTGGGGATGATAGGCAGAACTCATCTTAAGAATGGTGCCTTGAAACTTAAAAAGTTCCCGCCAAAAACTGCTCATGAAACGGGAATCTCAGTCACTAACAATAGACTTAGGAACACCATGAAGCCTAATAATTTCCTTGGTGAATATCTCAGCTACTCTCTTTGCAGGTGCTGGCTGCCTACGGGAATAAAGTGGCCGTACTTAGACAATCGGTCCACCACCACCAAAATCAGTTCATAACTGTGTGATTTGGGTAGGCCCCCTATAAAATCCATAGAGATATCCTCCCACACTTGCTGAGGTACTTCAAGTGGATGCAACAATCCCATCAGAGACATTTCCATATATTTCTGCTTTTGACAAATCTCACAGGCCTTCACAAATTCCTGAACAGCTCATTTCATCCCCTTCCAATACACATTGGCTGCTAGTCGTTTGTATGTTCGTAGGAAGCTTGAGTGCCCACCCACATGAGTAGTATGAAACTCATGCAACAAAATAGGAACTCATGTGGAAGTAGATGGCAGAACCAACCGTTGCTTGTATAACAAAATGTCGTGTTTCAGAGAGAAGCCTGGGGAAGATAAGAGATCTTGCTCTAATTGCTGCACATTGATCTTCAACTTAGGGTCAAAGGAGAAGAAACGGCTGTCTTTAACTCTGCCTCTTCTTCCATCCTAGACAAAGCATCAGCTACTCTATTATTATTCCAGGTTTATTTATCACCTCAAAATTATACCTGAGAAGTTTGGCCATCCAGCTCTGTTGCGTTGGAGTAGTAATCCTCCGTTGTAGTAGATGTTGTAAGAGTTGATGGTTGGTACGAACTGTGAAATGAAGACCCAATAAATAAGGCCTCCAATGCTGAACTACTAGTACTAATGCCATTAATTCTCTCTCATAAGCTGATTTTGATGATCCTCTTTCTGAGAAAGCTCTACTGTAAAAAGCAATAGGTCTCTCACCTTGCATCAACACTGCCCCTATACCTTTTTCTGAGGCATCACACTCTACTACCACCTCTTTGGAAAAATCAGGTAGCACTAAGACTGGGGCGGTAATCATTATCAGCTTTAACTTGTCAAAAGCAGCCTGTCAAAACCCATCCTTCTTCGTTTACTCTATTAAAGGCTTTGCTAATTGTCCATAATTTTGAATGTACTTACGGTAGTACCCTGTGAGGCCCAAAAATCCACGAACTCCTTTTACTGATTTAGGTGTAGGCCATTCCACAATGCCCTTAATTTTTTCGAGATCCACTTGAACTCCTTGGGGTGTAATAATGTGCCCCAAATATGCAATTTGTTGTACCCCAAATGAACAATTCTTTTGATTAGCCACCAAGTGATTAGAAAGTAAGACATTCAAGACTCTCTTCACCAAACATAAGTGATCTTGCCAATTTGAACTATATATTAGAATGTCATTAAAGAAAACCAACCCCTTTTCGCAACAATGGCCTAAAATATTGTTCATGGTACTCTGAAAAGTAGCTGAAGCATTCATGAGATCAAACGGTATTACTAGAAATTCATAATGACCTTCATGAGTCCTAAAAGCTGTCTTTGGCACATCACTCCCTTTCACCCTAATCTGATGGTATCCGGACTTGAGATCTATCTTGAAAAAGTAGCATGCCCCAACCAATTCATTAAATAACTCATCAATGAGTTGGATGGAATACTTATCTGGGACTGTTACCTTGTTGAGTGCCCTATAGTGTACACAAAATCTCCAACTTTGATCTTTCGTTTTCACCAATATTACCGGCCTGAGTAGGGACTGGAGCTGGGCCTGATTATTCCTTGGGTCAGCATCTCTTTCCTCCTGTACGTAAGCATATCTGTAGGGGCGCACACTAATTGGGGGGACACCCTCTCGCAGGACGATAGCATGATCTGTTGGTCTGGCTGGTGGCAACCCCTTATGTTCAGCAAAAACCACCTAAAGTTGTTCCAATAATTCCTCTAACTCCTCTCTTTGGATCGAAGTGAGCTCACTGTCTCCCACTACTGATGCTAGACGACTCCCCATTGACCATAATAAACCCTCCACTTGGCAAAGAAGAGGGTGGCACACTCGGTTCAAAGCTGCATGTATATCACCCGTTTGGTATTCCCTTGTAGAACCACCACTTTTCCATTAACCTCGAACTCCATTCGCATTTTCTTCCAATTCATCCGAGCATCCCCTAACATCTTTAGCCAAGAAACTCCCAATATTACATCAACTCCACCAAGATCAAACCTATATGTATATATTGTGAATTCCTTGGACACAATCCTTGTCTTCGTTCCTCTACATTTCCCTTTGGCTGTTGCTCTACGCCCATCACCAGGGGTGATCCCATTATTGACATTCTCATCTACTTCCAACCCCATAGAACTTTCTACTTCCTTAAGAAACAAAATTATGAGTGGCCCCACTGTCAATTAATACAAGGACAGATACTCCTCCTATTCTCCCTTCCACCCTCATAGTATGTTGGTTGTTAGTATTTGCTACCATCACTCCATACAATTCAATAACATTACATGATACTTCTTCAACTTCTTTTTTCTTGTCTTGTTCTAACATGACCCATTCTTCCTCTCCATTGGGCTCCTCATCATCATCTAGAATCACGAGTCTAAGTTGCCTTCCCGAACATTGGTGGACGGGTGTAAAGCGTTCCCCACATTTGAAGCATAATCTTTTTGCTCTTCTATCCTGCAACTCTTGGTAAGTCAAGTTGATAGTACCCCTAGGGCGACTCCCACTACTTGCCTTATGTCCACCCTCACCACTGCTCCCCACACTATTGTTCCCAACTCTAACAGGCCACTACGATTCTGCCACTCCACTCGTTCTTTTTTCCCTCTTTGTTGTCACCCCAAATGCCGCTAAAAGGAAGCCGAGTAGTTGCTGGGCTAATAACTCTACTCATCCCAGAGAATCTCTTGTCACTAGTTGTATTGGAGAAGATTTTTTGGTAATTCAACACCCCTTCCCCCAACAGCTCCTCTTCCACATCGCTGGCCACTATAATAAGGCTCATGCAGCTGCTGGGTTGGTGTGTCTTCACCCTTCGTCTTATCTCGTCTCTGATTCCCCCCATGAAATATCCCATGTACTGCTTCTCTGTGATATGAGAAATTTGCGATACCACCATCTCAAACTTTGTTATATACTCTTCTAATGTTCCATTTTGTTGCAGTACCAAGAGTTGTTCGTATGGATTGATGTGTTTGCGGCCATTGTATCGGGATATCAACTCTTCTTTTAATTTTTCCCAAGTTAATCTGAGAATGGAAGTTTTAAGATGGGAGAACTAGTGGATTGTGCCTCCTTCCTTGCTTATTTGAGTTAATGCAAGCTTCACACGCTCCGAGCTTCCCTGAATAGAGAAAAACACCTTAGCGTGGGTCACCCAACCATATGGGTCGGACCTATTGAAAGTGGGGAACTCTATCCTTCGAGTTTGTTGCCTAAAAACGTCTAGTTCAGTCTCAATTCTTGATCCGCGGCCTGGTTGTGCTATCTAGTCTCTGGAGACAGGTCTGGTGGGTTCACCGGAAACCTCCACCTCTTGGCGTTCGTCCCTCCTCCTGACATGCCCTTCTCAATCTTGTATGTCCTCTACTACCTTGGTTAGGTTTTTTAAGGCTTCTGAAATGGCTAGTAATTGCTTGTTAGTTTTCCGCTGACTCTCCTCTAACGCACTCACTCTTCTCTCCATAGCTGACGACTTTCTTGGCATAAGCGTGTCAACACCCGCCTCCCAACAATCCAGCAGGTCGGACCAATGTTAGACCTCAGCTCTCAACAACCCACACAGCAACGAAATATAGCAGCAGAACAATACAACACAGCAATAAAGAGCACACCAGAAAACTAGGAGAAGAGAAACAACAACAATATATTGAATAGCAGTAACAAAAAGGGAAAGATGTGGTTAAGATATCGCATTATCACATAATCTTGTGATAATCTGATTATAATCAGATTATATAGATTAGATATCATTATCTTATAGACCTTATCTTAGGATTATCACTTATATTTGTATAGATTCACTATCCTATTCACTGTCACTGTACATGTATATATGTACAATGTTCTCTATGAAAATAAAAACATAGAGCAAAACAGCTCTTACTCACATGGTATCAGAGCCACTTGAAAGAGATAGTGAAACCGAGGAGTCAACCCCAACAAGTCAAGAAATGACTTCCAATCTTGAGGGATCCTCCACGGCAAATCCTAACCAAACTGGAGGTTTGACCTCTGGCCTTGAAGGAACTTCAGTTGTCATTGTCTCTGACAAACTGAATGGAACAAACTACTGGGAGTGGGCTCAAGCTATGAAACTCGCCATTGGAGGACGCGGGAGGTTGAGCCTTATTGTCGGAGATGGAAACGTTCCAGACCCAATGAACTCGCAAACTGCACGATAGTGGGAGATGGACAACTCAATGGTCTCATCATGGCTATTAATGCCATGATACCGTCGATCAAACGAACATTCATGTTTCTGCCAATAGCTCGAGAAATCTGGGAAGGGGTGCGACAGTCATACTCTGATGGAGAGAATGCATCACGAATCTACGAGATAAAAACGAAGCTGTGGCAAATGAAGGAAGATGATAGAAGTTACAGAATAATGGGTTGAGATGGTAGCATTATGGCAAGAACTTGACCTTCTGTCGAATTAAGAGTGGAGGTGTAGGGAAGATGCTGTGATGTACAACCAGAAAATTGAAAAAAAAATAGTATTTTAATTTTTGGCTGGTCTGAACAAAATCTTGGATGATGTTCGTGGCAGAATCCTAAGTAGCGTTCCTCTACAAACAGCCAAGGAAGTGTTTTCTGAAGTTAGGAGGGAAGCAGCAAGGAAGAAAATTATGTTGAAAGAGGAGTCAAAAGATGAGAAAACTTTGGCTTCAATACCTACTAATGAAGCATCTGCATTGCTGTCCCGTGGTGAATCTAGTAAGAAGGGTAGAAGAAATGGTGTGATGACTGCAAACAAAGTGGTCACACCAAAGATACATGATGGGACATTCATGGAAAGCCTCCAGACTGGAAACCAAAAAAGGGAAAAAATCGAGGCTATCAAGTACCTAGTGAAGGGGGAACAGAAAAATTGGAAGATAGTCAAAAACAAGAAGCTGTGGAGATGAATATTTCACTAGGAAAATTGTTGGAAATACTAAAGAACCTCCCAAATGACAGTCACCAACAGAAGACAAGTACAGTTGCCAATGCTACTATGAGAGGTAATATCTGTCAAGTCTTTTTATCTTCATATGGTAGGAAGAAATGGATAATTGATTCTAGAGCATCAGATCATATGTCAGATAATTATAACCTGTTTCATTCATACTTTCCATGTGTTGGACATGAAAAGGTTAAGGTTGCAAATGGTGACTTTTCTTCAGTTGCAGGAAAAGGAGATATCAAAGTAACAGATTCTGTGAAATTAAATTCTGTTCTACATGTTCCTAATCTCGACTGTAACCTACTTTCAGTTAGTAAATTGACAAAAGAAGTTAATTGTAGTGCTCATTTTTTCCCTACTCATTGTGTTATACAGGACCTGTCATCGGGGAAGATGATTGGCAATGCTAAAGAGGTAGATGGGGCGTATTACTTTGAAGATGAAGAAAGTTATTCTAGTCCTTATAGCCTGAGTAATAGTGTGATTGTTCCCAAGAATGATGAACTGTTGATATGGCATAAAAGGTTAGGTCATCCAAACTTCCAGTAGATGTCAAGGTTGTTTCTGAATATTTCAATAAATAAAGACTTTGTGTTCATGTAATGCTTGTGAGTTTGCTAAGCACCAAAGAATTTCCTTTACAAGGTTTGAATACAAACTCACAAACCTTTTTCACTTATCCATAGTGATCTTTGGGGCCCATCTCGTGTCGCTAATAGGAACAATTCAAAGTGGTTCATTACTTTCATCGATGATCATACTCGTTTGTTTTAGGTATTTCTTTTGAAGGATAAATCTGAAGTCTCTATTGTGTTCATCAACTTTTATTAGATGATAAAAAATCAATTTCAAACTAGTATTCAAGTTCTTCATACTGAAAATGGTACTGAATATTTTAATCAAACTCTTCATACATTCTTCTAAAAACATGGAACTGTCCACAAAAGTACTTGTGTCAATAGTCCTCAACAAAATGGGATTGTTGAGCGGAAAAATAGACACCTTCTTGAAGTAGCTAGGGCCTTGATGTTTACTAGCAATGTTCCAAAATTTTTTTGGGGGGATGCTATCCTTACTGCAACCTATCTTATTAATAGCATGCCTAGTTGTGTTCTTTCTTTCAAAACTCCTCTTCAAAAACTTCAAAAAATTCATACTACCACCCATCTTGAAACTAACCTTCCTCTAAAGGTTTTCGGGTGTACAGTCTTTGTTCATAGTTATTCACACAACAAACTTGATCCAAGAGCAAAAAACTGTGTTTCTGGGTTACTCTGTTACACAAAAAGGGTATAAATGCTATGATCCTATATCAAAAAGGTTGTTTGTTAGTTATGATGTCTCTTTTTTTGAGACAAATTCCTTCTATCCCAAGTCTTCGATTTAGGGGGAGTATTGGAGTGAGTTTGGTGATGAATCTCAGCCTGAACCTATCACATCTGTTCCTGAACCTATCATATCTCCTATAAAAACAAATCCTGGTACAGAAGCAGCCATACCTACACTCAAAATGTACTCTTGGAAGAAGTAAACCAGTAGTACACTCCCTGAAGCTATACCAATCTCTGAACCAATGCAGGTACCTGCCGAAGAAGCTCAGAGTAGTAAGGAACAATAAGACAATGCAGATCTAGAACTGCCAATTGCTTTACAGAAGAAATCTAGGTCATGTACTATGCACCCGATTGAGAGGTTTGTCTCATATGATGCTCTATCTTCTCAATATAAAGAATTTATTGCTAATCTGGACAGAATTGACATCCCAAAGAATATCCAAGAAGCTCTTAAAGTTCCAGAATGGAAAGAAGTAGTTCTTGAAGAAATAAGAGCACTTAAATGGAATGAGACGTGGGAAGAAGTTGATCTGCCAAAGGGGGAGAAACCAGTGGGGTGTAGGTGGATATTCACAGTTAAATATAGGAGTGATGGTTCCATTGAGAGGTATAAAGCAAGATTGGTAGCAAAGGGCTATACTTAGACCTATAGGATAGACTACAAAGAGACATTTGCTCCTGTAGCAAAACTAAATACTATCAGACTATTGCTGTCTGTAGCTGCTAATTTTGACTTGCCTCTTCAACAAATTGACATCAAAAATGCATTCTTGAATGGCAAACTAAAGGAAGGAGTGTATATGAAACTTCCTCCAGGGTTTGATGAGGAAGGAGGAGGAAATAGAGTATGCAGACTAAGAAAATCTCCATATGGGCTGAAACAATCACCACGAACTTGGTTTGAAAGATTTGCAAAAGTCCTAAAAACAGAAGGGTATACACAAGCTCAGTCTGATCGCACAATGTTCTTCAGAATTAGAGAAAGTAAGAAGACAATTTTGATTGTGTATGTAGATGATATTGTTTTAATTGGTGATGATGCAATAGAAATTACAAGACTCAAGTCAGCTTTGAGGAGAGAATTTGAAGTTAAAGACCTAGGAGAAATGAAGTATTTCCTAGGCATGGAAGTAGCTAGATCAAAGAGAGGAATTTACATCTCACAAAGGAAGTACATTCTTGATCTCTTGAAGGAGACAGGAATGTTAGGATGTAGACCAAGCAACATTCCCATTGAAAGTACAAAATTTGAAGATGAAGAAGATAAAATGGTTAACTGTGAAGAATATCAGACACTTGTGAGAAAGCTGATTTATTTGTCTCATACAAGATTGTATATTGCTTTTGCCGTGAGTGTTGTAAGTTGCTACATGCATGCACCAAAGGGTAAGCATTTTGAGGCAGTTTATAAGATCTTATGGTACTTAAAGGGTATTCCTAGGAAAGGATTATTATTCAAGAAGGGAGATCAAAGAACAATTGAAATATATACAGATTCAGATTGGGCAAGTTCAGAAGAGGATAGACGATCAACCACTGGATATTGCACTTTTGTGTGGGGAAATCTAGTCACGTGGCAAAGTAAGAAGCAAAAGGTGGTAGCCAAGAGTAGTGCAGAAGTTGAACTAAGAGCAGTTGCAAAAGGGATTTGTGAAAGTCTCTGGTTAAAAAGAGTGCTAACAGAATTTGGAATCGGTTTTGAGTCACCTATAAAGCATTATTGTGATAACAAGGCAACCCTAAGCATGGCACACAATCCAGTCCACCATGAGAGAACAAAGCATGTTGAAGTTGATTGACATTTTATCGAGGAAAAGATAAAAGATGGGACAATATACCTAACATATGTACCAACAAAGAAACAGATAGCAGATGTATTTACCAAAGGACTTCAGAGACAAGTGTTTGAAGAATGTATCAGCAAGTTGGACATGATTGATATCCATGATCCAACTTGAGGGAGAGTGTGGTTAAGATACCGCATTATCACATAATATTGTGATAATCTGATTATAAGCAGATTATATAGATTAGATATCATTATCTTATAGATAAACCTTATCTTGGGATTATCACTTATATTTGTATAGATTCACTATCCTATTCTGTATCACTATACATGTATATATGTACAATGTTCTCTATGAAAATAAAAACATAGAGCAAAACAGCTCTTACTCACAAATGATAACAATGGAAACTCCAGCGTTCTGCCCCCACTGACGGCTGCAAGGCCTCAGTCCTAGCTAACAGCTCTCAAAAGCCAAATGCATAATAAAAAAATCCCCTTTCATCCACCCCCACTGACCTAATATCTTTAATTATCTTTATTTGCTAATTAAATCCCTATTCGTTGCTATTTGGTCCCTCTTCTCTCATTAACCGCTTTTTAGCCTTTCTAGTATATAGAGGCTTAGGTATGGGGTCCCTAACAGGATGTACAAAATATTCCACAGAAGAAGTGCTTCGCCGAAAGAGAGAAGATATTGGCAGTGAATGAAGGAACTGAGGATCTGAAAAAGAAGAAACAAAGATTAGGGATTCAGGATTGAAGAATTGGGCTTTTGAAGAGGATAGGTTCTCAGAATGGGAAATTGGCCTTTTGATATTATGTCAAATTACTTTTGATATTATGTGAAAATAAAGAAAAAAAAGAAAGGAGAAGAAAATCCATAACGGTTTAACGTGGTTTGACTATTTATTTCCGCAAACATAAAGATTACGAGTACTGAATGTTTTTATTAGGTTTAGCCCATCTATAATAGTATAGTATTCCATAATAATATAATATAATATTTCTAAATAATACCTAAACTGTTCTATTATGGAATATCCAAAATATTCTACTGTTAAATACATTATAGAATGTTTCACTATCAAATATATAATAATATCATTATATTGAATACTGAACCATGATCTTTGACAACATTCATATTTGTATGCATCGAGCATATTTATAGTATCCAGGATTGTGTATGCATACATCAAGTTTATTTAATCTATTCACAAGCGTTTGGATAATCTGGGGGACCAATTGATTATTTTTACTTGATTTAATCTAAAACACTTCATTGTTTACCTGTGGCCTTCTTTTTATCAAAAAAAATATGATATGAATTGTTTGTATTGGGTTTTTTAGGAGTTCTGGTGCAAAAGATTGCATCCCAAAAATGTATGTGAAAAGGTCTACAGACAACCTCCTCTGCGTGAGTCTCTGAAGAAGGGAAAACTCAGAAAGCAAGATTTCACAGTTAAAAAACAGAAAACTGCGCTTTTAGTTGCTGCTGATAATATAGGCAAAAAGATTCAATATGATTGTCCTGGCTTCTTACCCAATAGGCGTCAGGTAATTGATTTTGAAAATATAATGAATTTTTTCTTGTTTCCATGGCTCTATATTTCTTAGCAACCTTAAAACATTTCTCATGTTATGGCTGTTCTTACAAGTTGCAATTCATACTAACCTAGTTCACTGTAAGTTGGATTTCAAATGGAAACTCATTGCTGTTAAACAATTATATGCCCATGATCTTCTATTTCCAGTGGATTCTTTTTTTCTGTTACTATCATATTCTATACATACTAAACAGATTTATTGCATGTTATATTTCAGCATCGCATGGCAGGATTAGCTGCTATTGAAATTGCACAAAGGGTTTCAAAAGCATGGCGTTCTTTGCAAGCTGAATGGAAATATTCTAACAAAAACACAGCAAAAAATGGCAAGAGAGCCCGGAGAAAAATTAACATGCCCAGCCAGAATAGAGGTGGTGCAAGTTGTAGTACAAGCAATTCTTCTGAAATGTCAACTTCTTATGGCATTACAGAAGATAGATCCTCTGTCCGTTTTATGATGTCGTGGCATGACGTTTACTCATTAGCTGTCAAATGGAGACAGATTTCTGAACCCTGTGACCCTGTTGTGTGGGTCAACAAGTTAAGGTACGGAAGTTCATACTAGTTTAACTCTAGCATACCGAGATTAATGTTATTGTATTTCATTGTATTCAATGCAGTCTCTTCATGTTATTTCTGCTGGCTTTAAGTGTGCTTTTTTCTTTTGACTGACAATATTGCCTCTAATGCAAAATATCAAGGATCTAAAATGCAATTCATTTGATATTTGTTCAATCACTAGTCTTTCTATGTTCCATGTCTTTGACTTCCTAGACCTTTGCTAGTATTCCACCCACTGCGTCAATGGCATTGTGAAACCTGAGTAGGGAAGGTCAAACTGCCTGATCCATAAGTCGACGATTAAAACCCATTTTGATCAGAATTTGGTCTGGAGTCGGGCTAAAAAAAAATTCCGAGCTTTGTGCCAGGCCTAGGCTCGGGCTCGGGCTTGGGCTTCATGGCCCGGCTTGGCCCAAAACTGTTGAAAGAAACGATATTGTTTCGTTAAGTTGACAAAACAACTTTGTTTTGTTGAATTGGTGAAACAAACGAGGCTGACAAAAATGCCGTCATCTTGTTAAGTTAATAAAACAATGTCATTTTGTTGAATGGGTGAGACAAAACCTGGCTTCAGGCCACTTGTGGGCAAAAAAAGTGGGTTAGGCTTGGACCTGCCGTGTGCCATCCATAAACCTGAGCCTTGTATCCACTATAATTTAGCAAAGCTTACAATGAGCTTGATCACCATCATAGGCATGATTTTGAGCATCCATACATACTTTACATGAAGATTTTGCATTGACTTGCAATCCTCTTGAATGTTTTCTGTTGCATGTGAATTTGGATGTGGGGAAAATGCAGTGAGGAGTTCAACTCTGGTTTTGGGTCTCACACACCAATGTTGCTTGGACAAGCAAAAGTTGTTCGCTACTACCCAAACTATGAAAGGTGAGACCCAGTTGGATCCAGTCATATATTAACATAGTGATATCCTTTGTTAATTCTCGCATAATTTCAATGCTGCAGAACATTGGAGGTTGCAAAATCTATCATCAAGGAGAAACTCTATGTACATAACAAGGCAGACGATGTTATTGACATAAGCTCAGAGAAATTGCAAGATGTGAGCACTCTGATTTCCGCTAGGAATTCTAGACAAAATTTTGTTCAAGTTTGCTTGTTATGGTGCTTTAAGATGGATCATAAAGTTTATCACGTTATGAATGATTGGAAGTGTGCTGTGCAACAAGTGATGTAGAGAGATTTATAACTCCTAAACAATGTTTCAAATGCTTGGGTGTGCCTGAGTACTAAATTTTGCAATATGCTTTGTTTATACTAGCTTTTTAGAAAACTATTGAATTATTACTTCCTTCACAGAGGGCTATTGATATACCTGATTTTAATCTGAAAACTTGCAGATTATGGATGCAAAAACCTGCTCTGATCTGTTCAAAGTAGTGGGTGAGGATTTCTGGTTGGCTACATGGTGCAACAGTATGGCATTTGAGGGGTAATGTTTGCTTTTATTTTGATAGACATGTATTAGGCATAGCAAGATTCATGTAATGATATTGTTCATTTCTATTTATTGTTTCAGGAAGCGTCTTGAAGGGACAAGGATTACCCTAGTGAAGATGTACACTTTATATATTTCTGGGCTATTGTGTTTTTCCCCCCCTTTATATATTCCTCAATGTAGCTTTTGTATTTTTATTATACCTTTACTCTTTGACCAAATGTCTGAAATTTCTAGGGAGGAGCGTGGATTTGATTTTGCAATTAGAACTCCTTGTACGCCTGCTAGGTGGGATGATTTTGATGCAGAGATGGCAATGGCTTGGGAAGTAAGTTGATCAAGTTCTAACATGTGATTCAGTACTTTGTAATGTTTACCCGCTTGTAGGTATTGTAATTTTGGCCAATATATATTAGCAGCCAATTGTTTTACTAGTTATTGCATGGTGAAGTCTTGCCAAATGTTTCTTCAATATATTCATGTTCAAATGTTTCCCACTCTGTGGGGTTACCTCTGCGTGAGTTTATGCAATTAAGCTAGGTGAGTAACTAATATATTAATGAATAGTAATTGATGTTAAGAGTTTAGTTTGAGTAGGGCCCATCTTTTAATAGCAAGGCTAATTTGTATCAATGCACCAATCTTTTCTCTTCTTTTTCAGTCCTGCTTGATCTTGGGTATTGCAATTCTTCCTCTGCATTTCTTTAGTCTAAATTTCTGCCATTATATTGTTGACTGATCGACCAATTGTGGTATAGAAAATCCTTTACTCATTAATATCATTGTAACAGTCTTACACTTGATGATACCTAATATTTCTCATAGCAGGTTGTTAATAGCTAGTTGACCAACTTATTTGCAGGCGGTCTGTAATGCTTATTGTGGTGAAACGTATGGGTGTACTGATTTCAATTTACTTGAAAATGTTAGAGAAGCTATTTTGAGGATGACATATTACTGGTATAATCCTTACTTCCATGTAAGAAATTGCTGTGTTCAATGGTGACTGTTACTTTATGAACTTAATTGATTTCAGGTACAACTTCATGCCGTTGTCTAGAGGTTCTGCTGTTGTTGGCTTCATAGTTTTGCTCGGATTACTACTTGCTGCTAATATGGAATTCACAGGAAAGATTCCAAAAGATTTCCAGGTGGATTGGGAAGCCATTTTGAAATTTGATCCTAACTCCTTCATAGATTCCGTTAAAAGTTGGTTGTATCCATCCCTCAATATCACGGCATCCTGGAAAGATTTTCCAGATGTAACATCAACTTTTGCGACAACCGGATCTATTGTTGCTGCTTTGAGCACTTATGATGATTGAATCAACTGAATCTTGAAGAGGTGAGTTAGATTCCTTAAATGTAAGGAAATATCCATTTCCATGACCAATCAAAAGTTCTTGCTATATGTAAATCATTATGAATCTTGTTTTATTTTCTATTTGCTGTGGGAGTTGGGATTACTTCAAATGCTTGTGAAAGCAATGGTCGAGGGTTGCCTTACTTTTGCAGCATAAGCGTATTGCTGGAGCTTATTTTGAAATTTCAACAGATTGCAGATGCATTGAGGAACCATACAGTGTGTTTCAGGCAGTTCATCTCCCTGGAGAGAAGAAATTATGTATCTGGTGGACTGATACAGACTCTTGCATGAGGTGCACTTTTGTCCACCCAAATGTAACAATCTTACAATAATTTGTTTACTCTCTTTGTACTTCATTTTGTTGTACAGATAGTTAAAATAGTAATAAAATCGTAGAAAAATGTTTCCTCTTGCAACTTCTTGTCTCCCAACTACGAATGCCTTCTCAAAGTTCACTGGGGTTATGGTCGCATGTCAAAACGAGTTATCTGGTATGCATGAGTAGTTTATGATTGTTAGCTCCAACGTATAAAGTAATCCTCTTCATATGCATGAGTAGGTAACACTAGTTTCAGCCTATCATCCGATCTTTAATTTACAAACTTGGCGTTCTGGTCCTCTAGACACAGTGAACCGTCGTTGTTACCTTCCTGACTATTACATCATTCTAGATCTAATAATAATTCAAAGCAAAGCAAATTACTCTGCGGAGGATTTGGACCACGAATTTGGTTAGTAAAGATGCCTAAAGTGCAATTAGTG
>JAOTAY010000004.1:10648477-10663526 GCA_025629805.1 Erythroxylum baracoense
AAAAAGGATAAAAATCTTCAACCACCGTCAACTCTGCCATTTTGAATTCTACTTTCTTACATATAGAACATCATTTGAAGATATCATCATTACCAATTTGCACCCCAAATGAAGCTACCTCAAGGGTCGGTAATTGTAGCTCTTGGACTAATGTAGAAGAGATGAAGTTGTAGGTTGACCCATTGTCTACCAAGATTAACACTTCCTTATCGTGAAGAATTCCTTGAAGTTTCATAGTGGCTACCGAATTATGACCCAGAATAGCATGGAGAGAAATTTTTGCCATCCCTGCAGCGTCTTCAGCCTCCTCTGAATTTTCGCAAGCCTCCTCTCCCTCTGTTTCAGCGTCGGTCAATTCAACTATAAAAAGAGAGTGTTGTTTGCAACGATGACCAGGGAAAAAACGCTCTCCATAACGAAAACAAAGTCCCTTATCTCTCCTATTTTGTCGCTCAAAATCTGCTGGCCGTTGGGTAGGATACGCAGTGCTTGGGGCCTAGATAGCAGTTGGTGCGTTTGAAGAAAACGCACGTGTTTGGGTTGAGAAATGGTTTTCTCGACCTTTTTCATCGGGAGCAGTAGCAAGTTGACCCGTTTGGGTTTGCTAGGTCTGCGGGTAAGTGTAACAGGTAGGGTTAAGTTTAGTTTCAAACTCCAAAGCCAAGCTCACTACCTTATACACGGTTCTTGGCTTATGTATGCATACAACTACTCTTAGTTCTTCTTTCAACCCACTCAAAAAAACCCCTAGGAAGCAGTGTTCGGGCCAATTCTTCACTCTCGCAACCCTTCTCGAGAATTCTTGCCGATATTCTTGAATGATTCCTGTCTGTTTGATGCAACATAAGAATTCATTGGGATTTTGGAACTTTGCCGGGTCATAGTTTTCTTGCAAGGCTGCCACTAGCTCCTCCCAATAGAATAAGCTACGTTCTAAATTTACCCAAGCGAATAAATCTAGAGCGTCCCCTTCTAAATACATGGCGGCCATATCCACCTTCATGTCTTCGAATGTTTGATAATATCTAAAATACTTCTCTGCCTTCAATATCTAGCCTCTAGGGTCACCACCTTTGAATTTAGGAAATTCGATTTTGGTGTGTGGAGGCTTATGGGGACCACGGCTTCCCCAAGAATTCTCCCAATCATCTTCTTCTTATCGCCAATGTTCTTTGTTACGGTTAAAGCTCTCACCGCCAGGTTCATGACCTTTTCCCTTGTCACGAGTCGCCTTAAGTGCTGCCACCTTAGCTGTCAAAGCTGAAAGCTGTTGTGCGATGGCCTCCATAGGTGTTTCTTGGGTGGTTTTGTGTGTTTCAGGGTTTGCAAATGTGGAACGGATGTCAACCATGGTGATGGGGAACTTGGCTCTGATACCAATTGATAGCAAACCCAGGTATAAAGAAACAGAGCAGCAAAAGGAAATTAGTGGCAGAAAACTATGCAAGAATCTTAACACTAAAATCTCTACTAAATGAGTCCGTAAGTGGACCAAACCCAAAGATATAAATGCTGAATTAATGCTCCGATCCCAAATGACTAATTCCTATAGGTATTTATAGGAGAAACACCTTAACTAGAAGACTACAATGAAGGAATTGAAATAACAGAATCATAAACATGCAAAAACAACTAAGCAATAGAAGACCATAAAAGCCTATAAAGTAGGATAAGTGGAGATGCTAAAACTGCCCATAACACTTAGAAAGAGTAGGAAACTCATTATCAAATTGGTTAGGCTTCTTCCTTCTAGAATAAATCAGCAAGGGTTTATCACATTGTCAAAAAGAGAACGGAGAAATGCCATGAAATAGAAGATGGTTGCTCTAGAAAAACATGGGAGATTGTGAATAGACCAAAGGGGAACATAGTTAGTTGTAAGTGGATTTTTACACTTAAGTATAAGGCTGATGGGTCACTTGAGACATATAAAACAAGGTTGGTGGCTGAGGGATATACTCAGACTTATGGGGTAGACTATTAGGAGATATTTGCACATGTGGCAAAAATGAACACTGTTAGGATTTTGCTATCCCTAGCAGCACATTTTGATTGGCAGCTTTTACAATACGATGTAAAGAATGCATTTTATTCGTGGAGACTTAGATGAAGAAATTTACATGGATATCCCTCCAGGATTTGAAAAAGAAACGGGGGATAAAGTTTGCAAGTTGAAGACCCTTTATGGACTAAAACAATCACCAAGAGCATGGTTAGGAAGGTTTACCAAAGTTATGAAAACATCTGGATACCAACAGAGTCAAGGTGATCATACTCTTTTCATAAAGCACTTATCTGTAGCAGGAGTGATGACACTTCTATGTGGATGACATCATTGTCATTGGGAATGATGAAAAGGAAAACTAGAACTGAAACAACGAATGGTCAAGGAATTTGAGATAAAGGAGCTTGGGAGACTGAAGTACTTTCTAGGTATTGAGATGGCATACTCCAGAAAGGGGATTTTCATACCCCAATAAAAATATGTGTTTGATTTATTAAAGGAGATAGGGAAAATTGGGTGTAAGCTGATATCTACACCAATAGAAGCTAATGCAAAAGAAGAACCTCCTGTGAATAGAAAAATGTACCAGAGGCTTGTAGGGAGGCTCATCTACATTGTGCATACTCAACCAGACATAGCATACTCTGTAAGTGTAATTAGTCAGTTCATGCATGATCCAAGAGAGTCACATCTACAAGCCGCTTATACAGTGTTACAGTATTTGAAAGGAAATCCAAGAAAAGGAATCCTGTTCAAAAGACAAAAAGATATTGCCCTTGAAGTCTACACCGATGCAGATTATGGAGGATCTATAGTGGATAGACGATCGACTTCTGGGTACTATACGTTCCTTTGAGGTAATCTTATAACATGGAGGAGTAAAAAGCATAATGTTGTAGCTAGATCATTTGCCGAATTAGAATTTAGAGCAATTGCTCAAGTTTTGTGTGAGATGCTATGGCTGAAGATTTATCCTAAGCGACTTAAAGAGTCAAGTGGGAAGGTCCTATAAAACTCTACTATGATAACAAATCTGCTATCAACATTGCTCATAATCCTATACAACATGATAAGACTAAGCATATCAAGATTGACAGACATTTCATCAAAGAGAAGTTTGAGGAGGGACTAGTATGCCTATCTTATATTCCAACAGGGTACCAACTCGAGTTGAACAACCCCAATTTTCATGATAATATTTCCAAGCTCGAAATGGAAGATAACTATTCCTCAGCTTGAAGGGGAGTGTCGAGATATATATTAGTTGTAAATACTATTATTATTTGATAGATATTAGGGGTGTTAATAATATCCTTAATTTGAAAATTTGAGGGATTTTAGTTAAGATTTTCTCTATTTCTAAATTAGGTAGTTTCCTATTCTATATCTAAGACTTATTGTATATATTCTGATGCATTGCACCCAAAAGGGTAAGAGAGAAATAAAGAATATTTCCTCTCAATCTTCTTCATCACATTTATAAAGAAGTTTTTAGAACCCTTATTTTAGTATGACAAGGTTCCTAAAAATTTAGATCTTATTCTAATAAGAATTCTATAAATTTAGGTCCTAACAACTAAGATAACATATCTAAAACCAGAATAATATATCTGGTTTCCTTTTCTTATCTAATTAGAAATCCTAGCATAATCTAAATTTCAGCCTTAATTGTCTTTGCTGTCAACTCAATTCTCACTCTTCATCCCATCAAACTAAAGCTTTTGGTTGACTAATTTTTCTTATTTTATTTCTTTTGTAGACTTTAAACTCTTTTGCGACACCTATCTTCGTATTTTCCACCTCTCAAATAGATAATTTTTATCAATAATCAAATTATTATAAATTACAAACTTGTCCAATAGCCTAGAATTCTATATATATTATGTATTAATAAGCAACTTTAGCAGATTGGTAAACTTTTTTTTTACTGGTTTCAAAACTTTCTAGTAAAATGATGTCACTTTTGCAGGTTTTCATATCATATGGAAAGAAATCTAATGGTGAGTTATTGTTATCATATGGATTTGTTCCCAAGGAGGGCACCAATCCCAGTGATTCAGTAGAATTGTCATTGTCTCTGAACAAATCTGATAAATGTTACGAAGAGAAGCTAGAAGTTCTGAGGAAGCATGGTTTGTCTGCGTAAGTATTGGTAGGCAGTACAATGATGTTCTCTATCTTTCTACTACTTTTTCTCTCACTTAACCTTCCATCAAGTTTCAATCTCTTATAGGTCATAATTATCTCTTAATATTTTGTGGTGGCCAAATTTTCACATTTGATGAAATAGAAACCTTAAAATATCGCATCATCATTTCTAATTATATTGTTGAGTGCATCATTTTATCCAATACAATGGCAGATCCACATGTTTTCCTCTGAGAGTCACTGGCTGGCCATTGGAGTTGATGGCATTTGCTTATTTAGCAGTCAGCCCTCCAAGTATGAGCAAACAATTTGAAGAGGTGTCTATCTTATCTTCTTAATTTATCTGTCAATTATATCTATATCTACCATTGAGTTTCGAAAAGTTTTTGCTCCAGATGGCTGCTACGGCTGCAAAAAAGATAAACTCTAAGAAGGATATCAGATACCCTGAAATTGAGGAACAGACATTACAATTCATATTGGAGAGTTGTGAGTCGAGCATATCGAAATATACCAAATTCCTGCAGGTGAAACATCTTTTACGAAACTATGCTCTAGTAGAGCTATGACCATGCAGAAACTCCAATGTAATGATCTTTTAAGGAAAATGATCGTTAATGACCTTTCTTAAAATGTTCCTTCAACGATTGCTTTAATGTCTTACCATTAGGTCCTTCAAAATTGTTGTCAATAGTCTTCATCTAAGATAACTCATTGATAGTGCTTCGTTTCCTGTTTGAATTTAAGGCCAGTGGATCAATGGATTTGGATGTCACATCTCCAAAGCAGCTGAACAGAAGATTGTTCTTGAAACAGCTAGCTGTAGATTTGTGCAACAGTGAGCGAAGAATACTATTTCGTGCTCAAAATGTGAGATTTGTATTGCTTTTATGCTTTGATCGTACTTTTCCTAGCATCGTCATCGTTGTTCTCGGAATAAATGCACGGTTCATGACTTTTGTTTTCAAAGTTCTTTTCTTCATTCTAGATTTACAGTCATATATTATAACATGAAAATGATCAAGTTAGGCCAAGCATCTCTCCCTACTGAACACCAATAACAGTAATGAAACAAATAACACAACCATTCTGTTTCATGGTTAATTTCCATTTTTCCAGCTTAATAAAATAGATATATTATAGGGAGCAGCCTGTTGATCAACGTTTTATTATTTGATGTTCCTCTTTTATTCTGAGTGGTTGTACAGGTACTGAGAAGAAGGCTGAGGGATATAAGAAGTGGTGAATTGAGAGCGCTAAAAATTGTCAGTGGTCTCAGGAACCTCTTCAAATGAGAGAATCTCCAATGCATGGGCTTTGTGATAATATCTAAGACATCACGCAATGGTTTATTACTAGGTTCATGTGTGATGCGGTCTATCTGTAGGAGAGTTACTAGTGCGAAAAGGGCCGAGCTTAGGGTCTTCTTACGAGCAGGCCCTGGAGAATAAGCACTGCTTTCTTAACTTTGCAGCCAATCAGTGTATGTGGTAATTATTGGGGCCTTTCAAAATCTTTCTGTTTTGATCCTCTTATTTGATTACGAGGAGTGTAAAATAGAGCTAGTGTTACTGGGAATTCATCTGATTTCTTTTTAATGGATGGAAACTTAGTTACGTATAAACTTTCATAGCTTGATAGCATTTGGTCTCCCAAAAATGAATTCAGTTTGGAATAGTTACCTCTTACCCCCTTCATGGTCCCAAATTATAGCTGTTATGGTAACCTTTTCTCTGCTTGTGATTTTAGCGCACGTCATGGTTGACATCATTAAACAGTTAGGAGTAGGCTAATAGTAGAATCTTATTAACATGCCTTTTAATGGGATAAATCAATAGGAAAACCGGCAAGTGATAAGCCATTTGTGACCATCACTAGTCAATTAGGATAAAAATATGACAATACTTTTGTTGTAGATGATAGACAAAATAATAATTGACAAGGCAAAAATCAACATATACCTAATTAACCCAAACAAAAGATGTCAGATTATTTGGTAATCAAAATGTTCGCTTGTTTCCTCCACCTTAACATAAAACGTATTTTATCATTTTGTTTGAACTTGAAATTGAAAATGTCCACCACCTTAGATCTGTAATACGAGCCGTCATTTGTTATCAACTATTGATTTTGTTTTATTCACATAGCAAGCATGCCGGTATGGTATCAAAAAACTGTTCGTATGCAGTTGTTGATTGGGAGTATTATGGATTGAATAAGGCGCATTGTCAACTTTACTTTAAATCGTAAATGGAAAGACAGTCTTTATTAGTTGTAAAGATCTTAGTATAATAAAGTTTTGAACATTCCATACAAATGTTTGAGAGTTTGAAGTGGTAATGGCGAGAGAAATAAAGTTTTAGATTAATACATTGTTAAATATGTAAAACAAAATTTTGTGATTTAACATTATTCCAATGTCTCTTGTAATTGATTAAGAGTAAAGATCGTGTCCTTATTCTAGTGCTGAAATATTAGTTTGGCTTCCATCTATTTGTTGTGTGGTATATTTTGGTACATATGACATATTTTAGTATCATCTAGTATTATATTTTGTGTGATGTAATGGTATTTTTTTAATAATATTATATTTGTCCTATAATATGCGGTAGTGTATCGGAGATGAGTAAGAAAATGGAGAATGACGAGAGCTCACATAGTCGGGTGTACGAAATTGAGACAGAGGTGATCCTTTAAGTGGGAATGAAGTTTGAAAGTTCAAAAGTTACTTGTGTCAAAAGTATGCTCTATTTTTCAGTGTAAACCATCATAGTTTACAAATATTTGGCAACAAGACGATCAATAGTTTTTGTTAACTTTTTCGTATGTGGTTGAGGTATATGAACAAGAAGTCAACTGACGCTATAATTACCAAGGAGTACAAGAGAATATTGACATCATTGAGGTGGTATTCCTTACTATAAGACATAGGCTGTGTTTGTGAAATATACTAAAGAAATTACCTAAGGAATTTGGTACCCGAAGGAGTTATAAAAGGTTGACAACACCACAAAATTTGTCGCTAATTGATAAGCATCTATAATAAGTTAACAGTTTTAAACATCATAATTACTAGAAAAATCTTATATAAGATATGATTTACTAGAAAGATAAGTATCATGTAAAAGGAGCAGAAGAAATTCTACAAGTTTTGAGATTCTAAAAGTTTCATATCCCATGGATTAAAATAAAAGTTTGTAAGTAATTTTGGTTCAATGGATTAGTGATGCAAGTATGTTTCAACCTTATCATGTTATCTGAGGTTTCTTTTATTTCTTACATTAGTGTCAAAGCTGTTTTGTACTTATATTATGATAAATATGAATTTTATCCATTGATTTGAAAATGAATTTTATTGATTAGTTTGAAATTAAGATATTTATCTTAATTCTATTTAACAATGAAAAATATTTGCTTAATCTTTTCTTTTTGGCGAGAAGGTTAATTCATTAAGTGTCAAATAAGTTATCCATAAGGTTTTTAGATAAGGATTGATTAATCTTTTTTTTGGTCTATATTGTTTTTTCAACAGGGATAAATTAATATGTTTTTATCCTGACAATGGAATGGATTTTGGAAATTAAGGATCTGAAGATACGACTATGTTTCCTATTTGAATAAGATTACATATTCATTTATTTTTGAAATTAAAACAAAAATCACATCCACATTTTGTTGACTTTTACATCATAATTCGAATTTAGTTTTTGACCAACCATGTGTTGCGCTTTGCGTCGCTTACTTGATTGCCTCTTGCTTTTCTCTATTCATTCCATTTTTGTCTCTTTACATCCAAATTGAACTCAATTTCACAAAGAACCATCCTTTTCCATATTTTAACAATGGACACTTTTAAATTGTGTTATATGGATAAGCCACTATCTTTTGAATCACCAAACATGATTGTATAATGCACCTTATAATTTGTGTCCTTTCATTGTCAAAATATGGAGAAAGTATTAAAAAAAGTATACTGATTCTTTTAGAACTGATTTATTTACTACATTTGATGAGTGAGAGAGTTTGCTTTGGGTCACCATTTAACCTTTATGAAATTTTTGCTTTTGGTCAATGTTGCTCATGAGCTTCAAGTAGTTTTTACCCTTTTTGGGGTTTCAGTCCTATAGGGACCTTCCCCAACCTTGACCTAACGCTAAGACATGGCTTGGGGGTAAAGAAATGATAGACAACTCAACTGCGACCTAAAAAAAGACTGCGACCTAAAAAAAGTTTCTATTAAAGGATAGAATGAACACATGTAGGAGGAGTTCCCTACTCTAACTTAGTCGAAGGTTGATTGATTATTTTTATACCAATATTAATTTTATTACACATGCATGACATAGCTGTAGCTAGTACTTGCAAAGACAATTAATACTTGTAATTACCGTTATCTTATTATCTAGTCTATGAATTTGATTTTGCTTTTAATAAGGAAAACAAAACTTAAAAAATTAAAATGAAGTAGGAAACAATATCGAGCAAAGAACAAATAAATCACTTAGAAAACAATCAATATCAAGAATTAGTGTCTAAGTGATGAATCCACTTAAAACCATTAGATAATTAGGTCGTGGAAATTCCTATCATATGATAATAACTCACTTGAGACTATTAACAATTAATCTTAGGTTTATAAACCAAGTAATTTTTAAGATTGCTTTTATAAATTTGTGAATTTCACTATTAGGTTTGACCCTAATACAAAGGATTTATGTCGACCTATTGTTATGTTTGAAATCAACTCTTTTCAATTACAGTAGATCTATTTATACATAAGATTTATCAATCTCTATGTTATTAAATTAAATTATTTACTAATATTCCAGATCTATTAGAACATATATTAATCTCATAATTGAATCATAATAGATCAATAAAAATGGCTTCATTAAATACAATAGTTTAAATATATTGTTGCATAAATTAGGGTTCATCATACCTAGAAACTAAAAATTTTTAGTTACACACGATAGAAAAAAAAATTAAACATAAGCAAGAAGAAAAAGAAATAGAAAACAAAGAGTTCATAATTTTAAATCTACCTTCTTTTTTATTGAACATTCTTGCAAGGTAGGGTTTGATGTTAAATTCTATGGGATTTATTGTTGATTTCTTTGTGTTTTCCACTTATTTGGATTAATATTGCCCCTTTTGAATAATCTTAGTGTCTAGAATTGCCTCAGAATGTTTGCTCCTCTATTTTGCCTCACATATTTTTATAGTAATTTTTAGTGTTTCTAGGAGATACACAGTTTGATATATGAGCATGTATTGGGCTGTGTAAAATCTAAAATCTCTAAAATTCACAAATCTGCACAAGCTAAGACTTGTTGTATCCCTAAATTGCTTTAAATCTTCTTTTTATGTCACATTTTTGTTTGAATTCTTTTCCTTTGAGTTCGTGAAGGCAATTATAACCTATAAATGCACTTGAAGTGAATTAGGTACCAAATCTACAATAAAAGTATAACATTCCAAAAAAAATTCATTAAGTATGAGGTATAAATATAGTCAAATATGAATTTATCAAACATTCCCATACCTAAAACTTTTTCTTATACTCAAGCAAACCATAATCAAAATTATAAATCTTACAACATTCATCCATCATTATTCTTAACTTGTCCATTTATACTATAAATCATCATATCATATTGAATCAAATTAACATATAATTAGAATCAAATTATCCTAAAATTAACTTCTTAAGTCCATATTAATAGTAATCACATCAATAATCACATTGAAATCAAAAGCATAAACCTTTAAATCCTCACCAAGATTTCGTTCAATGGCTTAAGTGTTTAAGGTGAAAAGTATCAAAATTCTCAATCAATGTATGGTAAAACTCTTACTATATGCTTGCAATATTATCAGATCTCCACCATTCATGTAAACTAGAAGCAAAAATGAAAAGGATACATGTTGTAATGGGGCAAAGGTATGGTATGGTCGGGAAAATAAAAGTGGGATAGAATTGAAGGAACTAAAAAGTCATTACAAGAAACTTGTTTACAATGTACATAGATCCTTTCATTATAAAACCAATGGTACTATATATTTTTCTTTTTCTCTTTTCTATGCTCATTTTTTTAATCAATAAATTTTTTTTCAAGCATTCAGTACCACAATTAAAGAAATAATGGACCTTTCAAGATTTTCAAGTTTCAAAAAAGCAAGTAATGTAAATAATCTTCAAGGTTCACATTAATAAAAAGGCTTCAAAGAAATTAGGATAAAGGTTAATAATTTGGGGATGTACAATAGTAGAAAACAAGAGTTTAGATCCTAACTTAATCTATAAAGTGCACTAAAATGACTTAAGAACTTAGAATTTCTATCGCTAACAATTTTCTTGTGCAAACCATGCAATCAAACAACCTCTTTAAAGAACAAATCAGTAATATGTGTTACATCATTGGTTTTAGAACATGTAATAAGATGAGCCATTTTGCTAAACCGATCAACAATAACAAATATGTTGTCCTTACCACTTTAAGACCTTGGTAAACCTTTAATTCTTTAAAGAACTAATTTAATTGAATTGAGTGGCAAAAGGCAAGAGTGATTACATTTTAGATAAAAGCCTTAAAAAAGTGAAATGCTTATTGAGCAAAACACTTGTGAGGTTTCTTTCTTTGCAAAGTCGTTCTTTGTCAGATTGTTATAATGGTTGAAGAAGGAAGCACACGAGAGACATTCGAACAACAAACTTTACGTCAATTCTTTAAGTGCGTGGATGTTAGATTTGGTGAAATCTTAGACAAGATGGAAAGACAAGATGCTACCATTGCTACTTTGCAAAGGAATCAAGTTCGTGAAGTTTTGTGCATAGACAAGAAAGACAACAATAACATGTTAAACATGAGGAGGAAGACGATAGTGATGATTTTAATATGGGGGAGACCAACAACATATTTGATGAAAATAAAGGTGGTCAAAGGGGGAAAAATATAGATCATTATGATTGAAACTTGGGAAACATTAAAAAGAAGATTCCATCATTTTCGAGCAAGAATGATCCTGATTTATACTTGGAGTGGGAGAAGAAAGTGGAGTTGGTCTTTGATTGTCACAACTACTCTGAAGTGAAAAAAGTAAAAATTGTTGCTTTTGAGTTTACTAACTATGCTATTGTTTGGTGGGATCAACTTATTTTGACTAGTAGACGAAATCGTGAGAGGCTAATGGAAACTTGGGAGGAGATTAAGGCTATTATAAGGTGAAGATTCATTCCATCTCCTTACTATAGGGACTTATACTAGCAGCTACAAGGCCTAACCCAAGGATCTCAAAGTGTGGAGGAGTACCATAAGGAGATGGGGATAGCCATGATTAAGGCTAATGTGGAGGAGGATCGAGAAGCATCCATGGCACGATTTTTGCATGGCTTAAATTAAGAAATTGCAAATGTGGTAAAGTTGCAACATTATATGGA
This sequence comes from Erythroxylum baracoense, assembly GCA_025629805.1. Lineage (NCBI taxonomy): Eukaryota > Viridiplantae > Streptophyta > Magnoliopsida > Malpighiales > Erythroxylaceae > Erythroxylum > Erythroxylum baracoense. The sequence goes on from JAOTAY010000004.1 coordinate 10,660,072, forward strand.
ACTGGAGGATATGGTACATATGGCCATGAAGATTGAGAGGCAACTCAAAGAACAACGATCACTATGATTTGGGCAAAAAACGTGTTCTTCCTCTTGGAAACCAAATTGGAGCAAGAAGGATGATAAGGTTGATCTAAGAGCAAGTTTGAATCATTTAAAAGTAAGGATGTTAGTTCTAGCCTAGATAAAGGTAAGTCTAACTCTGAACCCTCTAAAAATAGAGATATTAAATGTTTTAAGTGTTTGGGATGAAGACACATTGCCAGTGCCCAAATAAGAAAATGATGAATTTGAGGGGAGATGGTGAGACAAAAGGTGAATCTGATGATGATCGCATGCGACAATCTGAGGGGAGTGATGATGAAGTGTATCCAATTGCTAGTAAAATCCTTGTCATTGGGAGAGCTTTGAATGGGCAAGTGATCAAAGAGGATGAAGTATAAAAAGACAACATCTTCCATGCACGTTGTCACATCAAGGATAAGGTATGTAGCATGATTATGGAGGGAGGAAGTTGTGCTAATGTAGCAAGCAATCTTATGGTTGAAAAATTAGACCCATACTACTAAGCATTCTAGACCTTGTGAACTTCAATGGTTGAATGAGTGCAAGGAACTCAAGGTTAATAAACAAGTGATGGTCTCATTTTCCATTGGTAGGTATCATGATGAGGTGCTTTGTGATATTATACCTATGCATGCTAATCATTGGTTTTTGGGTCGACCATGGCATTTTGATAGGAGGGTTATGCATGATGGATTCAAGAATAGATGCTCTTTTGAAATGCATGGGAAACCTATAACTCTTGTACCGTTAACACCTCAGTGAGTATATAAAGATCAAGTGAGGATAAAATATGAGTGTGAGAAAAGAAAGAATTAGGCTGAATGTGAAAAAAGAAAGAGTGGGAGTGAATATGAAAAAAAGCAATAATCACAAAAATAGAATAAAAGGAAAAGCTTCAAGAGCAAGAGAGAACAAAAGCAATTTTTTATACAAAAGAAAGTGAGGTTAAGAAAGATTTTTGTCCAAAATAAGCGATGATTTTACTTTTGCACAAAGAAGCTTATTTTAATACAAACAATTTTAACCCATCTTTGCGTAGTGCAACTATGTCTCTTCTGTAGGAATTTGCTAATATCTTTCCTGATGAAGTTCCCAATGGTTTACCACCAATTAAGGGAATAGAACATCAAATAGATTTCATTTTTGGTGCATCAATTCCTAAAGGACCAGCCTATAGGAGCAATCCCGAGGAGACAAAGGACCTTCAAAGGCAAGTTAAGGAGTTACTTGCTAAAGGGTATATGAGAGAAAGCTTGAATCCATGTTCAGTTCCTGTTCTACTTGTGCCTAAGAAGGATGAAACATGGAGAATGTGTGTTGATTGTAAAGCTATCAACAAAATTACGGTAAAGTATCACCATCCCTTTCCTAGGTTAGATGATATGTTTGATGAATTGAATGGTTTTTTTATTTTCTCTAAGATTGAATTGAAGTCTAGTTTTCATCAAATTTGCATACGAGAGGGTGATGAATGGAAAACTACCTTTAAGACTAAGTATGGTTTATATGAGTGACTAGTTATACCTTATAGGTTAACTAATGCCCCAAGTACTTTCATGAGATTGATGAGCCATATCTTACATGTTTTTATTGGTAAGTTTTTTGTTATCTACTTTGATGATATTATGATTTATAGCCAGAAATTAGGTGAACATCTTGAACATTTTCACAAAGTTCTAAGTGTTTTGCGTGATGAGAAGTTGTATGCAAACCTCAAGAAATGTTCTTTTTGCACTAATCAGATTATATTTCTTGGATATGATGTTAGTGTTAGGGGCATAGAGGTTGATGAAGGAAAGGTTAAGGTTATTTGTAAGTGGCCTACACCTAAATCTATAACTGAGATGCAAAGCTTTTATGGGTTGGCTAGTTATTATATGAGGTTTGTTAAAGATTTTAGCACCATTGTTGTATAATTAACTGAACTTGCTAAAACGAATGTTAGATTTAAGTAGGGCAATGAACAAGAATTAACATTTAATTTGATTAATGACAAGCTAAGTTCAACACCATTACTTTCTCTACCTAACTTTCCTAAAACTTTCGAAATTAAGTGTGATGCTTCAGGTATAGGTATTAGAGCTACTTCCATGCAAGAAAACTGACTCCTTGCTTATTTTAGTGAAAAAATAATAAAGCAGCCTTGAGCTACCCAACTTATGATAAGGAGATGTATGCTTTAGTGAGGGCCTTGGAGATATAGAAACATTACTTTTGGCCCAAGGAGTTTGTCATTCATACTGATCATAAGTCTTTGAAGCATTTAAAGGACAAAGTAAGTTAAAAAAACGTCATGCAAAATGGGTGGAGTTCATTGAATGTTTTCCCTGTATGATCAAGTATAAACAAGGTAAGGAAAATATGGTTACCGATGCTTTATCTCATAGGTATACCTTAATCTCTATGTTGGATACTAAATTGTTAGGCTTCAAGTACATTAAGGATTTATATTCTTCTAATCTTGATTTTGGTAATGTGTTTGAAGCTTATGAACATACTGCCTTTGGCAAATTGTATAGGCATAAAGGTTTTTTATTTCACAAAAATAGATTATGTGTGCCTATTTGTTCTCTAAGGGAGTTATTGGTTCGTGAGTCTTATGGAGGTGGCCTAATGGGGCATTTTGGTGTTCAAAAACATTTATATATACTTGATGAGCATTTCTTTTGGCCACATATGTAGAAAAATTTTGTGAGAAGTGTATAACTTGCAAACAAGCCAAATTTAGATCTTTCCCTTATGGATTATATAATCCTTTACTAACTAGATATTTCCATAGACTTTGTCTTAAGTTTACCTAGGTCAAAAAGAGGTAATGATTCAGTTTTTGTTGTTGCAGACAGGTTTTCTACGATGGTTCATTTCATTCCATGCCATAAAATAGATGATGCTAGTCACATTGTGGACTTATTCTTTCGTGAGATAGTATGACTTCATGGAATGCCAATGAGCATTTTTTCTGATCGAGATGCAAAGTTCTTAGGTTATGGGGTAAGCTAAGTACTAAGCTAATGTTTTCTACAACTTGCCATCCATAAATTGATGGGAAACTGGGGTAGTTAATCGAACTTTGTCTACGTTATTACGTGATATCATTCAAAAGAATTGGGAAGATTGTTTTGCACATGTTGAATTTGCTTATAATCGTTTTGTCCATTCTACTAATAACTTTTCACCTTTTGAAGTTATGTATGAGTTTAACCCCTTGACTCCAATGAATTTAACACCTTTACCAATTGATGAGCAAGCTAGTTTAGATGGCATAAAGAAGGCTAAATTCGTGAAGCAATTGCATGAAAAGGTTAGGCTTTAAATGTAACATCCCGGTCCCACATAACGGGTCGGATCAGGGAACCGGGTCTATGAGAAGACCAATGAGAGAAGTAATG
>JAOTAY010000004.1:10691672-10715272 GCA_025629805.1 Erythroxylum baracoense
TCATTGGGCCTCCAACATCTTGTAATGGATCTTTACAAACATTAGACTTGAATGTTGGGCCTTTGATATGGGAATTTCGTTCAGCCCCCTGCCTTGCACATTCAGGCTTCAAATCTAATCCAATTTCAGCTCCTAAGCCTCCTTTTGCAAGCTCATGTCCATGCAAGGCATATCCTAGGCTTCCTTGAGACGGATCACACCATGTATGCTTCTCTTTTTGTCTTTCACATGCCCATGGTTCTCCATCAATACACAACCTTAAATGGAGAATGGCTAGTTGTAGCATGTACATTTCGGTTGTAAGCATATTACACGTGTGACAAACACTCCTCCCAATTCTTCAATCTTTGAAGTATGGCTTTCAAAAGTGTGGAGAGAGTCTTGTTTATTTTATTGCAAGGAATGAAAGGTGCCATCTTGCTAAATCTATCAACAATAACAAAAGTAGAATCTCTTCCTCTTTTTGCCCTAGGTAAACTCGAGACAAATTCCATTGATATATCAACCCAAGTCTCATTTAGGATTAGGAAGAGGAGTATATAGAATAATAGGGACGAAGATATTGATCCAATGGCTTGAGATTATATTATCAAAATTTCCCAAGATTTGCAAACTGGAGGTCCAATGAATAAAGTAAGAAAAAATGAATGAAAGAAGCTTTATAAGGATTAATCATGGAGATGCAAGAAAAGGAGTCTGTTATTGAAGGTGCTAAGGCATTACCAAGATTTATTACTTACCTTCATGTACAAGATGATGTACAAAACTTAGTACACGTTGAACAAAGCTTGGAATTCAAGATACAAGGTTGATCATCATGCATGGGTTTGGAGGAATCCCAATCTGCATAATTAAGAAGCAATCAGCAACTGGCTGGTTATATTGATTTAATTAACCCAAATTTACCTTTTTATGTAAATAAGACCTTACTAAGACATGTTCCTTAATAATTTTGCCCATATCTAAATATATCAGATTATTTCCTTTAATTTAGGAGATATCCACATTCAAGACTAATTTTTATCCTAAAATTAAGGATTCCCTTCCTTATTTAGGTCTTTCCTACTTAGGTATGAATTAGGAATAGGTATGAAAATCCTTTCCTTACAGGATTAGGATATTATGATGCCTATTAAAATTGCCAACTAATGTATTACGAGATCATCATCATTATCAACAAAAGTTGAGGTATTTTCCAGCAAGCTTTGTTTGTTCATTTATGTTCTTAGTGGAATCCAAATCTGACTTATCAAGGGAGTGATCAACCTTTGCAGCATCTTAATATTGGGTTTTTAAGGACATGGCTTCCTTAAGTTTTAATCTAATCATTCAACTTGTTTTCTAAGATTCTAGGCATGCATAACAAATGGATCAGCAGTTCCTAGGGTAGGTCGCCTAGTGGGGTTCGTTTCATTTAGTGTTAAAGCCTTAGCTTTGTAGAAATCAGGTCCCTATCCTTTCATTATTGTTGTTTGGTGTTTGTTTCCTTTTTCCTTTGTTGCAGTCTTTGTTGATTTACAATTTCAGTTCATTCTTTTATCTAAGTTTAGTTTCAAATTAATTGCAATTATGTTGTTGTTATATTTTTAAAGCTCAAATCATTTTTTTCGTTTTGAATCAGTTTCATTCTCATTTAAAAAAAATCGTGTTTGACAAAAAACAAAACAAAAAAGATAAAAAAGAAAAGAGATGTTATGTGAATTGATTTGTGTATCTTGCATCTAATTTGGGTTATCTATTTGAATTGCAATCTGATTCATTTTTTTTGTAATCAAGGAATCCTATTCTAAGACAATTATTCATAAGATATTTCCTTTCCTTTTTTTGAGTTTGGTTAATTGATTCCAAATCATTTGTCCAATTCTTGAATAATTTTTTTCCCCTCTCTTTGTTAGACAATTTAGGCATGATAAAGAAATTACAAGCTATTCACTTCTTTTTGTGTTCTAATACATTCTTTTGCATGTCTTTTTCTTCCTCTTGAAATTACCTTCCTTGACTCCTAAATTATTTTTTTGTCTTTACTATTTGCCTCAGCTAAGTTTTAAAAGTTTTGAATTTTAAGATCTGCCATGATCTAAACGATTACTCATCTTAGTTTGCTATCTTGAATCTCTTAGGAACATAAAAAGGGGGCCAGCTTGAGTGGAAAAAAGGCAAGAGTGGTGAGATCAACATTGTGAAAAGAAAAAATAGAGTGAAACTATAACACCAGACTCTCTGAGCCCTTTTGTATTAATCTGTACTTGGAGATACCATTGTATATTGATATATAAATGGTTATATATGAGTTCAAAAATGTATTTGAATCCTTTCAGTATATATGCCAGTGATATATAATGTCATATGCCCTTACATGAACTTAGAGTTCAACGGTATGGGAAACCTTAGAGATTTCTGACATATAAAATGAAAATAAAAGTTTTGGTCATTCCCAAATTTTGGGCTTAATCCCAAATTTAGGAAAAGTTTAGAGGGTATAATGGTAATTTCACATAAGCTAAGGGCAAAAAGGTAATTTCATTATATTTGGTCAAAGAAGAGTCAACATTCTAGACCCTTATTCCTTGTATGGCCGTGCACCCCACCATTAAATATTAAAAAAATTTTGTTTTAATTGAAAGAAAGGAGAAGAAAGGAAAAGAGAGGAGGAGAAGAATACCATATGGCCACCACCAAATTTCCACCATTTGTTTGATTCTCCAAACCAAACCAAGGTGTTATAAGTTAACTTGGGATCAAGGAACTCAAATCTATCATTAGATTTGAGAAATTCTCAAAGGATTTTAAGATATTGCCAAAGGAATGTTTAGGTAAATTTTATCTCATCTCTCTCTACATTATGATTTTGAGTTTTGTGTTAAGATATGTTGTTCTCCATACTTGAATATGCATGAATCATGGCTTAGAAGAATGAAATGAGCCATGGTGAAACCCTCAGGTTGAATAATATACACATCCTTAACTAGGTTTCCATTCAGAAAAGTTGTCTTCACATCTATTTGCCATATTTCATAATCATAATGAGAAGCAATGGCTAGGAGTATTCTAATGGATTTAAGTATAGCTACGAGGCTAAATGTCACATAATAATCAACTCCTTATCTTTGACAATATCCTTTAGTGACTAGCCTCACTCATAAGTAATCACATTACCATCCATATAGATTTTCTTCTTGAAAATCCACTTGTATCTTATGGGTTTTAGTGCTTTAGGTGGGTTAACCAAAGTCCATACTTGGTTTTCAAACATGAAATCCAATTCGGACTTTGTGGCTTGAAGCCATTTTTCAGGTTTTGAGCTCTTTAGAGCCTCTTTATAGGTTGTAGGCTCATCGTCCTCTATGAGTAATACGTCATTTTTTCACTTATAAGAAATCCATATCTCTCTAGAACATTGCGTATCTTACTTGACCTCCGAACATTTTGTGTTTCAGAAGATTCAACTATTATCTCATCTCCGTGAACAACAATTTTAGGTTTAGGCAGTTGATCTGTATCTGTTTGAGCATCATGAACTTCATCAAGTTTAACTTTGCTCTCACTGTCTTTCTTATAAGAAACTCTCTCTAAAAAGATAGCATGCTTTGAGACAAAAACCTTTTGCTCTAAAGCATTATAGAACTGATATCTAATTGTTTCCTTAGGATATCCTATAAATAGAATGTTTTTTATTTATGAAATTCAATAAAATTTGATGTTTGATATTGTTAGGTTAGCCATGGTTGCATGCATCAGATGCATGCGTATGTAGTGGAAGTGATTCCGACACCATGACAATCCAGAAACCATAGAATCATACATACATGCAAGAATATGTAAAGAACATGAAATATAAAACATTTTACCTTTTGTATCTCCTCCTTTCTTGTTTTTTCTCCTTGTTTGGGTTGTTGCAAATATGAAACCCTTTCTTGATCACCCAAGAACACGCAAAGAAGATGAAGAAATAATATATATAGGTGTTTTGAGCACCAAACTAGATGAGTTCTAGTATATGCTTAAGATGATGGAAGATAGGTCAAGAATCTTGTTGCATGCACTTTGATTCATGCAACAATTGCATAAATTGCAAGAACAAGACTCAAGACAACTCACTCTCACTCTAGAACTCTTCTAGAGCCCTTATGCTATCACTTGTGTGTGTAAGAAGTGGAAGAAGCTCGTGTACATAAGTGAAGAACTTACATATGTACCATTTCGTGCACTCTGTCACGATCGTAGCCTTGTTGGCTACAATCGTGGCCAAGCTTGCCTTCGGCCATGATCGTGGCCCTACGACTCCCAGTCGTGGCCTGCTTAAAAATGGCTCTACATATTTTGTTTTTCATCCAATTTTTTATGCATGTGACTCTTAAGTTCCCGGTTATTTTAGGCACTTGAATTAACTCTTAATTCAATCAAATTATGAATGGTTTCATGATGCCAATTTGTCAGAATATAAGTGGATCAACACATGAACTCTTCAATTGTTAATTATCCAACTTATGAACCTTTCCATAGACAATTACCATGTAATTCTTCCATTCACACACTATACCCCACTTGGTTCGGAGTATGGGCTATGTGTCAATTCCCACTTAGCTGACTACGTCACATCTAGTCTAAGTGATGTTAGTTCTTATCTTGGATCTCATTACTCTATGTGTCATTGAAGACTCTCTTCATGACAAATAACTGCTCTGGCCAGAGACTCCTAAGTAATGACCCCAATAAGAGGCTGTGGGTATCATCTCCTTCTATTAGGAGTGGTAAATCCTTTATTAGCTACCCATTTACCTTCGAATACCAATAGCTGTACCTAATCACCATCTTAAGAGCGACCTCGTCTTGAGGTAACAAGGAATGATGTCAAAGCACAGGATTAGTATCCAAGATATCCTTGGGTACCTCAAGTCTAAGGATATTTACACCATTTCTATAATGAGATTAATCATTGACATTTGATAGATCATCCATATGATAATCTCATAGCGGGTTATCCGATGTACTTACTACACTTAGTAAGCATCCACATATTAACTCTAAACAACTCATACTTATAGTTTGTGAGATCCACTGCTTGATCAAATCAAGGAGTATAACATGTGCTAGTCTGTCTGGATTAATAATGTCCTATCTTATTAATCGTATGACTAGGAATTATTTAGATACTGACATAATTGTACATGATAGGAATCTCATTATCATGATTTCCTTTATGCTATGTTTTTTATCATGGACTTCATTAATTCAATTTAAGATCAATATCAATTCATATACAAACGAATATTAAATTAATGAAAATTTCTTTTTGTCTTATTAATCAAAATAAACTTTGTACAAAAGTGTTAAAGGTGATTGCCTTTAAAGCACTACTCTAACAATCACCCATTTGCACTAAAGCCAATTGCTTTTGTATTAATACCATAGGTGAGTACACAAGAATCAAATTTTGTTTGAGGAAGTGACTTAGTCAAAGGATTAGTGATAATCTAATCTGTGAGCACTCTCTCTATCTTCATATCGCCTCTATCAATTATCTCCTTGATTAGGTGATATCTCTTTAGTACGTGCTTAGACCTTTGATGAGACCTTGGTTCTTTGACTTGAGCAATAGCCCCATTGTTTTCATAGTGCAACAATATTGGTTCTACTATGTTAGGAACCACTCCAAGTTCCATAACGAATTTATCGATCAAAATAGGTTCTTTTATTGCTTCGGCAACTGCAATGTACTCTGACTCGGTCGTCGAATCTGTAGTTGTCTCTTATTTGGAACTCTTCCAACTGATTGCTCTACCATTCATTATGAAAACATAACCTTACTAGAATTTGGAGTCATCCTGGTCAAATTGAAAACTGGCATATGTATGCCCGCTCACTACAAGATCTCCATTTCTATATATCAAGAATACATGCTTAGTTCTTCTTAAGTACTTTAAGATATTCTTGACAGCCACCCAGTGACCCTCATCAGGATCTTATTGATATCTACTCGTAACACTTAGAGCATATGACATATCAGGTCTTGTACATAACGTAGCATACATGATTGATCCTACTATCGAAGCATATGGGATCATACTTATGCAAGTCCTCTCATCTTCAGTCTTAGGGCACATAGATTTCGAGAGTTTTATCCCATGAGTCATTGGAAGAAACTCTCTCTTGGACTGCTCCATACTAAACCTATTTAGCACTTTATCTATACATGTTGATTGTGAAAGACCTAGCAACTTCCTTGATCTATCTCTATTGATCTTTATTCCCAATAAATAAGTTATTTCTTCAAAGTCTTTCATTGAAAAATTTTGGAATAACCAAACTTTGACTGATTGCAAACTTGAGATATCATTTCCTATTAGTAATATGTCATCCACATATGACACAAGGAATATGATAGCACTCCCACTAACCTTCTTGTACACACAAGGTTCATTAGGATTTTGAGACAAACCAAACTCTTTGATTGTCTTCTCAAATCGAATGTTTCAACTCTTAGATGCTTGCTTCAATCTATAAATGGATTTCTGAAGCTTGTATACCTTTCTCCCATCTCTTGATGCGAAGCCCTCAGGTTGAATCATATATACATCCTCGTATAGAATTTACATGCATGCATGTTCATCACATTTCCAGAATTTCCAGAACTTCATACAAACATCAGGCTGAAACTAAATTCGTAAAAAAATAAAAAATGACATTCAATTGCATTTTCCTTTTACAAAAACATAACATAACACCTTATAAACATTTATGTGAAAAAACAGAAAAAAAATTTCTAGAATTAATGTGAGATTTTCAAAATCAACACATGCATTCAGTTTTCTAGAAATTCCCAAATATCAATATATGAATAGTCTGGATATTAATTCGAAATAAAATAGCAAATGAATTCAATTTGAATTTCCTTTATAGAAACATAATATAACATCTTATAAACATTTCTATAGAAGAAAATTAAAAAAAATCTACAATTTAAACGAATTATTCCAAATCAACATGCATGTTAGTCACAACCCAGCAAACATTTTGAACATGTTCAATACATCTTCTATTACATGCATAAACTTGCTTTGATACCACTATTAGGCTAGCCATGGTTGCATGCATCACATGTATGTGAATGCATTGGAAGTGTCTAAATCAAGATTTTGACACCATGACAACCCAAAAACTACAGAATCTAAAATGCATGTATGGATATGAAAAGAACATAAAATGTAAAACTTTTTTACTTTAAGTTTCTCCTCCTTTCTTGTTTCTTCTCTTTGTTTGAATTGTTGCAAACACTAAACCCTTCTTTGATCACCCAAAAACATGCAAAGAAGAAGAAGAAACAACGTATAAGGGTGATTTGAACACTGAACTAGATGAGTTCTAGTAGATGTTTAAGATAATAGAAGATAGGTCAAGAACCTTGTTACATGCACTTTAATTCATGCAACAATTGTATGAATTGCAAGAACAAGACTCAAGACACCTCTTAAACACTTCTAGAGCCCTTATGCTCTAACTTATGTGTGTAAAAAGTGGTAGAACCTTGTGTACACAAGTGAATAACTCATTTATGTACCCATTCATGTCCTCTATCACGATCGTGGCCAATTGAGCCACGATCGTGGGCTGGGCTCACCTTTAGCCATGATCGTGGCGTATGAGTCACGATTGTGGTTTGTTTAAATTTGGCTATACACACTATGTTTTTCATCTGATCTTTTATACGTATGACCCTTAGGTTCCTAGTTTTTTAGGCACTTTAATTAACTCTTAATTCAATCAAATCATTAAAGGTTTCATGATGTCAATTTGTCAGAATATAAGTGGATTATCACATGAACTCTTTGATAGTTAATTATCTAACTTATGAATCTTTCCATGGACAATTATCGTGTAATTCATCCTTTCATCATACTATACCTCACTTGGTTCGTAGTATGGGCTATATTCCAACTCCCACTAGACTGACTACATCACATCTAGTCCAAGTGATATTAGTTCTTATCCTGGGATCTCATTACCCTATGGGTCATTGAAGACTCTCTTCATGACATATAATTGCTTTGGCTAGAGACTCCTGAGTAGTGACCCCGAAAAGAGGTCATAGGTATCATCTCCTTCTGTTAGGAGTGGTGAATCCTTTATTAACTACCCAATTACCTTCGAATACAAATAGTTGTACCCAATCACCACCCTAAGAGTGACCTCGTCTTGTGGTAATAAGGAATGATGTCAAAGCATAAGATTCGTATCCAAGATATCCTTGAGTATCTCAAATCTAAGGATATATACATCATTGCTATGATGAGATTAATTATTAACATTCGATAGATCATCCATATGATAATCTCATAACGGGTTATCCGATATACTCGCTACTTTTAGTCAGCATCCACATGTTAAAACAGCTCATACTTATAATTTGTGAGATCCACTACTTGATCAAATCAAGGATAATAACATGTGCTAGTCTGTTTGGATTAATAATGTCCTATCTTATTAATCCTATGGCTAGGGATTATTTAGATACTAACATAATTGCACATGATAGGAATCTCATTATCATGATCTCATCATGATTTTCTTCATACTATGTTTTGTATCATAGACTTCATTAATTCGATTTAAGATCAATATCTATTCATATATATAAAAATGAATATCAAATCAATTAAAAAAAATACCTTTTGCTTTATTAATCAAAATAAAGTTTGTACAAAAGCTCTGAAGATGATTGCCTTTAGAGCACTACTCTAACATAAACACTATTTGTTTAAGTTTTGAATATTATTTTTACTTGGAGCTAAAGTTAATTATCTTGTATTTTGTTCTAAAGATGTCAACTAAAACTGATGTACGTAATTCATATGATATGTAATAAGAAACAATTAATGCTTGAGACATGTAACTTTTATCCACACCTTATATGTAATTTTCTTGTGTTTTGATCACAACATGTCGATTCCAATAACCACATACTAAACAACAAGCATAGTTTGTCTGAAGACATCACTTTGTTTGGTGTCAAGTTTTGTTTGTGATTCATTTATAATTCCTCGCTTTTTGTTTGTAGATTTGTAATTTTTGCATTTATTTATTTTTGTGTAAACACCTTAGTACTCTTATTTATATGTTCTTAGACTTTATGATGTGAGTGATTTTAGTTATGATAAAACTTCACCTTCAATTTGCTTTACTAATAAATAGTGGAACAAACTCTATGTATTTGTAGGATCTTTCTCTCTTCCTATTTCCTTTTATTTTGTGGTCTATTAAAGAGGCCTGTAATGTATATAGGGTATGTCTTACGACTAAAGATAAACATACAATCACCCCATAGATGGTATTACTAGTGAAGATGCTTACGGAGATCTGTTATTCTAACTTGCATTGACCTTTTTGAGTATAATAATACATTTGACACACTCATAACATATATTTGGAAAGTATTGTATCAACGTTTGACACATTCATAAAGTACGTTTGAAAAATAAAATGATTAATAATTGCTAATTTTTGTTGCACAATCTTTTTATTATATGCACGAATCAATAATTGGTTTTGATCATTAAATAGGGGCCTATGATCCATTGCTATGTTTTTAATGCAATTTCGATTAGTAGTCCTCCATTAATGTTTTCCATTTTATAAGCGATCAATTTTTTGGACGTGTTCACTTTTAATGGTGATTTGATCCTTTGTAGAAAGTTGGTCTCGAGTGGTCCTCTATTAGAATTTGATGTATTGTTGATTTTTTTTAATCTTTCTCATATATTTCCACTTGTAGACTTTTGATCTTTGTCATCTTTTTCCAGTTATTTAAAATAAGCTAGTTATTTCCTATACAACTAGTTTCACAAGTCATAATGCTGAAATCTTCCATTAGTTTCTCTGTACATGCATGTTTATATTTTGAAAGCATATCTTATCTAATTTCTATTGTTCGGTTTCTACCTTTTGTATGTTTCCATATTTTTACTTCTAATATGTTTTATCGAAAACCAATTATACAATTATTTATAACGCAAATTTTGGTAAATTTTGAATTTTATTATGGTCTGGTGTTGGAAAGACATGACATCAATAAATATGTTGAGGGAAAGATTGAAAGGAAGAAGAATATGGGTGTCGATGAACTTAAAATACTAGTTTAAAAAGAATTGTTAGAAGATAAAGGACATAGATCTTGTTCTTTATGTTTAGGCTCCCCTCCTTATTAGGGAGAATCTTTGATTCATTTAGATGCTTATGTATTGGGATGATACAGTAATTGAAACATATACTTAAAGGATTGAACATAAACTACTGTCTCAAGTTCCTTTTCAAAATATATCATCAAATTGGTGCCAACAAGTAGAATTTTACCTATTAAACTATAGATATATATGTAATGTTATTGCATCTTATAGTTTCTTAATCAAATAACCAAGTGAAAATTTTGTAGGATAGAATAATGATAGGCCTGAAAAATTGAAGCACTAATAGAATAGCAAAATCTTATATACAAAATCAAAGGTTCTTCTAAATTGTCATAATCTATATACCAATTAAGCTAATACAACTCTGAAAACCTATTAGATACATGAAAATATGTCAATACTAGAGTTAGGGACATCATACGCCCAAGAAATATAATCACATGGACCTATAAAATAAACATAAAATACACATATTAAACTTATATCAAATCTGCATTATTTAAATGATATACATATTTAATTATTGTGAGCAACAATAAATCTTACAGATAAAGCTCTTACCTTATTGCACAAAAGATGTCTGACATAATTTTTTACATTCACATGCTCATAACATATATTTGGAAAGTATTGTATTAACGTTTGACAAGTTCATAAATTACATTTGAAAAATCAAATGATTAAGAATTGCTAGTTTTTATTGCACACTCTTTTCATTTTGTGCATGAAATCAATAATTGGTTTTGATCATTAAATGGGTTCTTAGGATCCACTGCTATGTTTTTAATGCAATTTCGATTGGTAGTCCTCTATTAATCTTTTTCCTTTTATAGGCGATCATTTGTTTGGACAGGTTCACTTTTAATGGTGATGTGATCCTTTGTAGAAAGTCTGTCTCTAGTAGCCCTCTAGTAAAATTTGATGTATTCTGTCTCTAATGGTCCTCTAGTAAAATTTGATGTATTGTTAATTTGTTTTTAATCTTTGTCATATATTTCCACTTGTAGACTTTTGACCTTTTTCATTTTTTTCTAGTTATTTAAAAATAAGCCAGTTATTTCCTATACAACTAGTTTCACAAGTCATAATGCTGAAATCTTCCATTAGTTTCTCTGTATATGTATGTTTATATTTTTGAAAGCATATCTTGTCTAGTTTCTATTGTTCAATTTCTACCTTTTGTACCTTTTTAGAGTCATGTTTCCATATTTTTACTACCAATATGTTTTATCAAAAACCGATGATAAAATTATTTATAACGCAAATATTGGTAAATTTTGAATTTTATTACAGTTTGGTGTTGGAAAGACATGACGTCAATAAATATGCTAAGGGAAAGATTGAAAGGAAGAAGAATATCGGTGTTGATGAACTTAAAATCCTAGTTTAAAAAGAATTGTTAGAAGATAAAGGACATAAAGTAGTAATTGTTCTTTGTGTTTGGGCTCCCCTCCTTACTAGGGAGAATCTTCGATTCATTTAGAAGCTTAAGTATTAGGATGATACAGTAATTGAAACATATATTTAAAGGATTGATCATAAACTACTATCTCAAGTTCCTTTTCAAAACATAACATCAAATTGGTGCCCACAAGTAGAATTTTACCTATTAAACTATAGATATATATGTAATGTTATTGCATCTTATAGTTTCTTAATCAAATAACCAAGTGAAAATTTTGTAAGATAGAATAATGATAGGCCTAAAAAACTGAAGCACGAATAAAATAACAAACTCTTATATACAACATCAAAGGTTCTTCCAAATTGTCATAATCTATGTACTAATTGAGCTAATGCAACTTTAAAAACCTATTAGATATATGAAAATATGTCAATACTAGAGTTAGGGATATTAGATGCCCAAGAAATATAATCACATGGGACCTATAAAATAAACATTTTAAACTTATAGTGAATCTGCATTATTTAATGAATCAATATACATATTCAACTCTTGTGAGCAACAATAAATATTACAGATAAGGCTCTTACCTTAATGCGTAAAAGATGTCTGACATAATTTTTTACAATAACAAATCTTCAATTCATTTACCAATACTAAATACCTATATGAAACCTATAATTTGAATGTTGATAAAAACTTTCCTTAAAAATAACATCATTAAAACTATAATTGAAATATCTATTTTCATATTAATACATTGATAAAAATGTTGACCAATATTAGGATTTGTATATGATACCGTAATTTCATCTTCTCATTACAATTAGGGCAATCAGTATAGTGAGTCTAAAATATACATATAAATTATAATGAAATACAATAGGGACAATCAATCCTAAAGTACTCAACATTTTAGCTTTTTTTAATTCAATGCCCAAGCTTTTAAAATTTTCAATTAAGTGACCAATATTTTAAAATCTTAATAATTTAGTTTAAAATGTTAGTTTTTGTTAATATAGCTTATAGATGAACATCCACATAACATTTAGTAGACATCTATATGGCATTTAGTATACATGTCACATAAAAAAACCTTTTGAAATAAAATATTAAGATTTTAAAAGATTGTTTACTCAATTGAAAATTTTAAAAACTTGGCCACTGAATTGAAAAAATATTAAAAGGTCACTTTTAAATATGTCATCCCTACCATATATAATAATAAATATTGATATTATTTTACTATGGAACATAATGTTCTCTCTCAATAAAATGGAGAATATATGCTTTTAGTTTATGCTAAATTATCAAAATAACAATAAGCAAGATTATTGAATCCATTAATGACACCTTTACACTTTTCCTATGTTAACTATATAATTAGTGCATAAGCAACAAAAATTACATATATTTTATTTTCACTCATATTTGTTTTAGTTCTGATACAAAATCATCATAAGAATAATATATTCATATAAGATATCACACACAAATAAATAGACGATATTAAATATTTGAAATTTCAAGAAAATTTTGTAGCCTAATTAAACTGCTTCCTAATGGTTATTTTGACTGAAGGGTTATTTTGACATACTTTACAAAGTATATTCAATAGCAAATTATACCTTTTAAAGCATATTCACTAACAAAACAGTCAAGTTTAATATTGTGCAAAGTAAGCCTAGAAAAGTAAACAAAAAAGAAGAATATGCAACAAAGTAGGATAAGAAGAGAAAACAAATTTAAACAAATATTATCGTTCACACACTCCTTTAATTGAAGGAATAAACATAGAGTGGTGTTGTTTTGAAACTAAAGTACCAAAGATAAAGATCTATCCATGTGTGATGTGTGCATGAAAGTTACAAATATCAAGCATTAATTGTTTATTAATGCATGCCACATGAATTCTTACATCAACTTCATTTGATTTCCTTGGAATAGATCCCACAAAAAGTTTGGCAAAATTACTAGTTTCAATGATTTAAAGAAAACAAAACCATCAACATGCATTGACCAAAACCTAAGACAATTAACTTTAGAACCAAATCAAATTAGCATTAAGAACTTAAACAAATGGTGTTTATACTATACAAACAAAGTAAAGCATGTAATTATATTCAATTCAAAAAAGATGAAGCAAAAAAAGTGAAGACTACAATTGTGTTCATATTCAAACAAGTGAAGTCGTCGGAGAAAAGATGTCATCGAAGAAGAGAGACAATAAGAGATCTTAACGAGAGACAAAATTATTATTGGAGAAGAAGAGAGACAAGAAGAGAGAGCTTAACGAGAGATAAAATTATTATTGAAAAAGAAGTGTAGGCAGGTGGGACAACAAAAATCAAGGGGATAAGAGAAATAAATAATCACCAGACAAGAGCAAATTGGGGAAAAGGAAGATTATGTTGGGACTCCGCCTTTGCGAGTCACGTGCCCGACATCCTAAGTGACATCTGGACGCATATCCCACAAAGGTGGCGTGCCACACCAACCAATCCTCAAAAGAACTCACTTTACCTATTTTCGGACATATTTGTGTGAAAACTCAAGAATTTCAATTTGAACTCTTCAGAGCATTTTGTTCCCCCTTGGTCTTAAGTTTCTAATGACACCAAAATCATTCAATTCGGTTCAAAAATCTGAAAGTTAGGGCCCAAACATTTTCAGACTGTTATTAACTGAAATAGTACACTGCACCTAAATTCCATCCAGAAATTGAAAGTCCTAGGGACTGAATTAAAGTTCAATTCCTTCAGATAAGTTGTAGCTCTATGTTTCTAGTTTATTTACAAACAAGAATCATCTCATTTGAAGGTTGGACAACAAAGTTATGGCCGAAGGAATCAAACAAGGTTTTGTCCTCAATCATATTGAACTTGTTTCTGTATAATTGACATAACTTCCTCTAAAGATGTCAAATTAAGGTCATTCTTAGATAGTTTGAAAGAGGACTTATAGATATACAACTTTCATGAAGACTTTAAAGGTAAATTCTGTCATCTAGAGGGTCAAAATTGGACCAGACGATTCTATCTATAGTGTATAAGAAGATGTTTTGTCTACAGTGCATAAGAAGATGTTTTATCTACAGTGCGTAAGAAGATGTTTTTGTCTACAGTGGATAAGAGGATAGAAGAAGCAAAAAGATAGAAGAAGCAAAAGGTAGAAGAAGCAAAAAGAAAGAAGAAGCAAAAAGATAGAAGAAGCAAAAGAGCAAAAGATAGAAGGAGCAAAAGATAGAAGGAGCAAAAAGATAGAAGGAGCAAAAAATATAGAATAAGCAAAAAGATAGAAGAAGTCAAAGATAGAAGAAGCAAAAAATAGAAGAAGACAAAGATAAAAGAAGCAAAAGATGGAAGAAGAAAAAGATAGAAGAAGCAAAAGATAGAAGAAGCAAAAGATAGAAGAAGCAAAAAGATAGAAGAAGCAAAAAGATAGAAGAAGCAAAAGATAGAAGAAGCAAAAGATAGAAGAAGCAAAAAGATAGAAGAAGCCAAAGATAGAAGAAGCCAAAGATAGAAGAAGCAAAAGATAGAAGAAAAAAAAGATAGAAGAAGCAAAAGATAGAAGAAGCAAAAGATAGAAGAAGCAAAAAGGTAGAAGAAGCAAAAAGATAGAAGAAGCAAAAAGATAGAAGAAGTAGATGGTCAACTTAAGACGATATGACATCATCACAGTAGATGTGACATCATCATAGAAGAAGCAAAAAGTAGAAGAAGCAAAAAGATAGAAGAAACAGAAAGATAAAAGAAGCAGATGGTCAACTTAAGATGATATGACATCGTCACAGAAGCAGAAAGTAGAAGAAGCAAAAAGATAGAAGAAACAGAAAGATAGAAGAAGCAGATGGTCAACTTAAGACGATATGACATCATCATAGAAGAAACAGAAAGTAGAAGAAACAAAAAGATAGAAGAAACAGAAAGATAGAAGAAGCAGATGGTCAACTTAAGATGATATGATATCATCACAGACCCAAACTCTCATTATTCATCATAACTGTCATGTACATGCTTCTTACGCAACATCATCACTTATAATGCTCATATCTCTCAACTCTAATGCCTAAATTTTCATACTATATATCATTGGAAAGCTAGAAAAATAATCTACAATTTCCAAGAAGGCAATTTCATCCAATTCAGCCTAGATCAATACAGTATTTCCCTCGAAGCTAGATCACAAAGTCTCACCCTTATGAATAACTTGAAAAAAAACAATGAATAAATTTGACATACCATCGGTAAAACACAAACATACTTTATTAACATCAAAATATAAGAGTTTTTACAAAGCTTTAGTGGGCATTTTCAGCCACAATAAATCAATATCTCAAAATGCCCAAAATACAAAAAAGATACATGAACAGTAATTTGCTCAAAATGCAACTAAAGTCTTGTGGTTACAAATCTAGCTTAAACACAAAATATACAAAAATTTAGAGTGATGCCTTAATTCTCTTCCACTCGATCTCATTTTCTTCACTTAAATATGGGGCGAAAAGGGGGCTGAGCTTAAAAGCTCGTGGGTAACAAGTTTATAACCAATAACAAGCAAAATCGTTGAAATAGTTTACATTGAATCATAAACACATATTTCTAAATTCTCAAATCGTTAAACACTTTATAAGCAATTCAAAACATGCATTCAATAACTTGTCAACACATAAGCACATCAAAATAGTTTGGGTGGATCCAAAACAGAACGTACTACACATTTCCCCTAAGGGTCCTGTGTAGTCATGAGCAGAACGTACTATCGCAATTCCACTTAATGGTCTTGCGTAGCCGTGAACTTATGGGAGTCCATAAAGGAGCTCCATGCCACTAGCAGGCAGGCGGGAGAAGCCTTTAGACAAGTGCACTTGACTTAACTTAGGGGACCACCACAAACCCACATAACACATATATTTCATGATCTTGAAAACTTACTGCCCAAAATGGCAGCTTCTTGGAAACTTTCTTTTCATATCCGAAATATGGTCCTTTTGGATTATGGTAAAGGAGGCATAATCATCAAGAAGGAAACAATTGGAGCATTATTAAGCCATTAAACGAAGATTTTTGAGGAGCCAAAATTCATGATCTTAGAAATCCATTTAAAAAGGGAATAAAGGCCATAAATATATGCCCTTATAGATATTTAGGGGTGTAGAAGAATGCGGTGGAAGAATTGGTTGCCAATATGCTGAAGCAAGTGATAAGCCATCAAAATGTAAGCCTTTTTCTACACTAGTAGTTTTAATCATAGATCCCTCAACTAATGTACTATTAAAGACAAATTCCCAATTCCATTGATAAGAGTTGTTTGATGAATTGTATAAGGCGAAGTATTTTTTTAAGCTAGACCTTCAGGCTAGTTACTATCAAATGGGGATGCCTAGAGATGATATTTATAAGACAACTTTCAAATCCTACAAAGGAGATTATGAGTTTCTCGTAATTCCCTTTAGACTAACAACCGTTCTTGCTACGTTCCAGAGCTTGATGAATCAAGTATTCAAGGTTTGTTCGAGAAAATTTGTGTTGATGTTTTTTAATGATATCTTGGTGTATAGAAGAACACAGGAGTAGCATCTTTTTCACATTTGAAAGATTCTGCAGTTTTTATTGTAATAAAAGTTATTTTTGAAATGATCCAAGTAGTCTTTTGGAGTGTTGTAGATGGAATATTTGAGGTGCATTATAAGTGGATCAAGTATGTCAAAAAGCACCCAAAAGATTCAATCTGTGTTGGATTGGCCATATCCAAAAAAATATGGAGCAACTTCGAGGATTCCTAGGATTATATAAGAATTATAGGAGGTTTATAAGAAGTTATTAGACAAAATGAATCGACTATTTTAAAATTTGTTGAAGAAGATTGCATTTCAGGGACATAGGAAACTTTAGTGGCTTTCGCTATACTTAAACAAGAATTAACCATAACACTTGTGTTAGCTATTATAGATTTCAGTAAACAATTTTTGGTGGAAGCAGATGCATGTGGGGAAGGTATAGGAGTAGTGCTTATATAATATTCTCATCCATTAGCTTATACCAGCAAGATGTTGTCGATTGAACATAGATATTTGTCTATATAAGAAAAAGAATTTCTACGTTGGTTATGACGGTTAAACAGTGGTCTCATTATCTAACAAGGAGGCATTTTGTTGGTCAAATAAATTACCAAAGTTTGAAATACTTGGTTTATCAAAAAATTATAACACCATTATAGCCTTTGACTTCCTAAGTTGCTTAGTTTTGATTTTTCTATCAAGTATAAGAAGGGAAGCAAGAATTTTGCTGCTAATTCTTTGTATAGAGTAATAAGTGCAAAATTATTTACTCTTAATTTCATATGTGAGCATCGAATTGTTGGAAGAGATTATACAAGTTTAGACACGTGATAACTCCATACAATAATTGATTCGAGATAAATTCAACAAGGAGAATATAAGGGATCAATATATATTTGGAATAATGAGGTGCTACAATGGAAGGGTCGTGTGGTCATAGGTAATTTGACTACCTTGCACAACAAATTAATACACTTATCACAGGCATTTGCTCAAAGGGGTCACTTAAGATGCTAGGGATGTATAAAAGGCTAAGCACGTGTACTTCTTTTGGCATAAATTGCAAAAGGATGTTCGTGATTTGGTAAGTCAATGCAAGGTGTGTCTGCTCAACAAATATAAGGCTATGGCTACTTTATGTTTACTCCTACCTCTTCCAATTCCAACTAACTTGTGGACTGATGTTACTATATATTTTGTAGAGGGTTTACCGTCTTCAACCAGATATTCAGTAATTTTTTTGGTGGTAGATCAACTAAGTAAGTATGGTCATTTCATTCCATTACCTCATCATTATACGATCGAAAAGGTGGCGAAATTATTCATGGATGACATTTTCAAGTTGCATGGCATACCACAATTAATTGTAAGTGATTGTGATGCATTATTTTAGAGTGCATTTTAGAGAGAACTATTTAGGATGCAAGGAGTGACAAGTACTAGAGTTCATTGTTACATTAGGATCCCCTGTTGATTAGGTTTGTTTTTTCTGTTTCAAATAAATCCCTATTAAATAGGGTGACTTGTTCTTTTGCTTGACTATTTCTTTTTGCACGTTACCACGTCTCTGTTAATCGTGGGCTATAATTTCTACATTCTGTTAGTTCTTGTAAGGCTATATAATAGCCAAAGTTTTTATTTAACAAATGAAGTCATTCTCCTAATTTTGTTATGTTTCTCTCTATCACATTTTTGATTCATAACATTTTAGTATCAGAGCTCCCACTGAGCTTGAAGAAAAACAAAGTAGCAGTCTTTGTAATTTGCAGCAGTAAAGAGATGACAACTGAAGGGAATTTCGTACAGCTGGCCATTCCTCGCTTCAATGGTCACTACGATCATTGGAGCATGTTGATGGAAAATTTCTTAAGATCTAAGGAGTACTGGAGCCTAGTTAAGACTGGTTATATTGAGCCAGAAGATGGTGTGTCATTGATAGATGCCTAACAGAAGAAACTTGAAGAAGAAAACCTTAAAGACTTGAAGGTGAAGAATTACTTGTTCCAGGCTATAGATCGAACCATTCTAGAAACTATCCTCCAGAAAGACACTTCTAAACAAATTTGGGACTCTATGAAAAGGAAGTACGAGGGCAATGAAAGGGTGAAACGATCTATACTTCAAGCTCTTCGCAAAGAGTTTGAAACTCTTGAGATGAAATCCAGGGAAGGTGTCTCTGACTACTTCTCAAGAGTGATGTCCGTTGCTAACAAGATGAGGATCCATGGAGACTAGAGGAGAGATATCACAATAGTAGAGAAGATACTTCAATCTCTGAGTAAAAAATTCAATTACATTATTTGTTCTATTGAAGAGTCGAAGGATATCGATCGTCTATCAATTGATGAACTACAAAGTTCGTTGGCTGTTCACGAGCAGAAGTTTCATAGACATAATGGAGAAGAGCAGGCGTTGAAAGTGACTTTTGAAGACAGAGCAGAAGGTAGAGGTCGTGGTCGTGGATTCTATCAAGGAAGAGGGAGAGGTAGAGGATGTCAATCCTTCAATAAAGCTCTTGTGGAGTGCTAAAAGTGTCATAAACTTGGACACTTCCAGTATGAATGTCCGAGTTGGGACAAAGAGGCAAATTATGCTGAGCTTGGAGAAGAAGAAGAGATGTTGTTAATGTCCTATATAGAGATGAATGAAGCAAAAAGAGAAGATGTGTGGTTCTTGGATTCAAGATGCAGTAATCATATGTGTGGAGATAAAAAAAATTTCTGTGATCTAAATGAGAATTTTAGACAGATGGTGAAGTTAGGGAATAACTCAAGGATGACAGTAATGGGGAAGGGAAATGTAAGATTGAAAGTGAATGGATTAACTCATGTGATGACTGAAGTGTTCTTTGTTCCTGATTTGAAGAATAATTTGCTGAGCATCGAGCAGTTGCAGGAAAAAGGCTTAGCAATTCTTATTAAGCATGGTTTGTGTAGAATTTATCATCCTACAAAAGGTTTTCTCATTCAAACTGCGATGTCTGCTAATAGAATGTTTATCTTGTTGGCTGCGTCACAACTAAGTAAGCCAACTTGCTTTCACACAGCTACACAAGACTTATCACACCTCTGGCACTGTAGGTACGGGCACTTGAGTCACAAAGGCTTGAGAACTCGTCAGTTTAAGAAAATGGTGCATGGACTACCACAATTAGAAGCTTCAACAATTGTTTGTACTGATTGCGTGATTGGAAAGCAGCACCGTGATCCATTTCCGAAGAGAAGTACTTGGAGAGCATCACAAAAGCTTCAATTAATTCATGCTGACATATGTGGTCCTATCACACCTACTTCAAATAGCAAGAAAAGGTACCTAATCTGTTTCATTGATGATTTTAGTAGAAAGACATGGGTGTACTTCTTGGTTGCAAAATATGAAACATTAGTTACTTTCAAGTACTTTAAAAAAACTGTTGAGAAAGAGATGGATGCTTGTATTAAATGCTTACGTAATGATCGTGGAGGTGAATTCACCTCACAAGATTTCAACGAATTCTGCAAAAAAAAAGGAATCAAGAGGCAGTTAACAACAGCCTGTACTCCACAACAAAACGGAGTTGCAGAAAGAAAGAATCAGACCATTATGAACTTGGTATAAAGTATGCTCTCAGAGAAAAAAATACCAAAGACGTTTTGGCCAGAAGCAGTGAATTGGACGGTATATATTTTAAATCGAAGTCCCACTTTGGCAGTAAAAAATATAACTCCAGAGGAGGCTTGGAGTGGGATAAAACCTTCGGTTGAACACTTTCAAGTGTTTGGCTGCCTTGCACATGTCCACGTACCCGATGCCAAGAGAACCAAGTTGGAGGACAAAAGTATTGCTTGCGTGTTATTGGGGGTCAGTGAGGAGTCTAAAGCATATGGGCTTTATAATCCAATAGCCAAGAAAATCATTACTAGCAGAGATGTAGTTTTTAAAGAAAACAAATCTTGGGATTGGGACAAGAGCTATGAAGAACAGGTGGTGGCTGTATTGGAATGGGGAGACAATGATGAAGAGGCTGCTGTAAGTGTTGTAGGTGAAATCGAGAGTGAAGATGGTGATATTTCAGAAGAGGTTGAGAATGTTTCTCCACATACAGTGGATGAAGGAAGGATTCGAAGGCAACCTGTTTGGATGAATGATTATGAAACTAGAGAAGGACTGTCTGAAGAAGAAAATGAAGCTAATATGGCTTTGTTTGCTTCTGATGATCCTTTTTATTTTGAAGAGGCTGTGAAAAGTTCAAAGTGGAGGGATGCGATGGATTCTGAGATAAAAGCCAT
Organism: Erythroxylum baracoense; assembly: GCA_025629805.1. NCBI lineage: Eukaryota > Viridiplantae > Streptophyta > Magnoliopsida > Malpighiales > Erythroxylaceae > Erythroxylum > Erythroxylum baracoense. The sequence continues at coordinate 10,713,090 of JAOTAY010000004.1, forward strand.
AAAAAAGAATGAAACATAGGTGTTAACAGATCTACCTGAAGGTGCAAAGAAGATAGGAGTAAAATGGGTTTACAAAACGAAGCTTAACGAGCATGGAGGAATTGATAAATACAAGGCTCGTCTTGTAGCTAAAAGGTACGCACAACAACATGGGATTGATTACACAGAAGTTTTTGCTCATGTGGTAAGGTTGGACACAGTTCGGTTGATTGTTGCATTTGCAACTACAAAAGGCTGGATAGTTTGCCAACTTGACGTAAAATCAGCTTTTCTACATGGAGAACTAAGCGAGGAGGTGTACGTTGAGAAACCAAGAGGCTATGAGCTACAAGATAATCCACACAAAGTATACAGGCTGAAGAAAGCTTTATACGGACTCAAACAAGCTCCACGAGCTTGGTTCAGTCGTATAGAAGCTCATTTTTTGAATGAAGGGTTCGAGCAGTGTCACAATGAGCATACATTGTTCGTTAAAACAAGCAAAGAAGGTAAAATTCTAATTGTTAGCTTGCATGTTGATGATCTCATTTTTATCGGAAATGATGAAGTGATGTTTAATAAGTTCAAGAGTTCGATGGTACGTGAGTTTGATATGACATATTTGGGAGAGATGAGGTACTTTCTTGGAATTGAAGTTTTGTAAATGGCTGATGGAATCTACATTAGTCAAAAGAAATATTCCTTGAATGTGATGAAAAGGTTCGGGATGGAGGAGAGCAATTCTGCTCAGAACCCAATGGTTCCAGGTGTTAAACTTTTCAAAGATAAAGATGGTGTGAAGGTTGATACAACATTCTTTAAGCAAGTGGTAGGGAGTTTTATATATCTCACAGCAACTAGACCAGACTTAATGTTTGTGGTGAGTTTAATCAGTAGATATGCAGGGCAACCAACAGAGCTCCATTTGCAAGCTGCAAAGCGAGTGTTGAGGTACTTGAGAGGCACAACAAATCTTGGGATATTCTACAAGAAGGGAGGGAGTGATGAACTAATTGCATTTACTGACAGTGATTATGTCGGTGATTTGGAGGATAGGAAAAGCACTTCAGGGTATCTTTTCATGTTAAGTTTCAGTGCTGTCTCGTGGTCCTCTAAAAAACAAACCGTTGTCACTCTCTCAACGACTGAAGACGAATTTGTAGCCGCTGCATCCTGTGCATGCCAAGCTGTGTGGATGAGAAGAATTTTGGAGAAACTTAGTCATGTACAAGGTGATAGTACTACAATTTTTTGTGATAATAGTTCTACAATTAAATTGTCAAAGAATCCAGTGATGCATGGACAAAGCAAGCACATAGATGTGCGTTTTCACTTTCTGCGTGATGTTACTAAGGAGGGAGCTGTGGAGCTAATTTATTGCGGTACACGGGATCAAGTTGTAGATGTGATGACTAAGCCATTGAAGCTTGATTTTTCCCTAAAGATGAGGGAGCTACTTGATGTTCGAGAAGTACCTAATGTAAACTAACTGCTATCTACATTAGTTTAAGGGAGGGAATGACAAGTACTGGAGTTCATTGTTACATTAGGATCCCCTATTGATTAGGTTTGTTTATCTGTTTCAAATAAATCCCTATTAAATAGGGTGACTTGTTCTTTTGCTTGACTGTTTCTTTTTGCACGTTACCACGTCTCTGTTAATTGTGGGCTATAATTTCTACATTCTGTTAGTTCTTGTAAGGCTATATAATAGAAAAAGTTCTTATTCAATAAATGAAGTCATTCTCCCAGTTTTGTTGTGTTTCTCTCTATCACAGTTTTGATTCATAACAAGGAGTGACCTTAAGATTTTGGACTGCATACCAACTAGCATCGAATGGGCAAATGAAAGTTCTAAATTGTAGCATCAAAACATATTTACGTGCATGTGTTCAGACTGTGCTCATAATTGGAGTAATGGTGGTATAACTTCGCTTTTCATTTAACCCTTAGTATTATTTTGTTCCAGGTTGTATAAGGGATCCTCCACCTATTTATACGCCCTACATGGTGGGACACTCCAAGGTATCGGTGGATCATGAGCTAACAGACAAAGAAGTTATGGTACATATTTTATTAATTTACAAAGAGTACAACATCGTATGAAGCAATTAGCAGACCACCATATTGTTGGACCAATGGAGGTTGACAATTTAAATCCGTCTTTGTTTTGATAATAATAAAATTAAAGAATTGGTTAAGTA
>JAOTAY010000004.1:10725690-10738779 GCA_025629805.1 Erythroxylum baracoense
GGAAGAATTTGATTTTAAAAATCTTGTGATTTACAATTACAGCTTTAATGATTTAAATTGATATGATGCCATGTGGAATACTGTAGTGATCGCACGTAGCGCTCCCTTATCTTAGAATATGTATCGGAATGACCTACGGGCATCCCGGTGCGTACCCTAGGGTAATGGGGTGTTACATCCAGTGTTAATGATAGTCTTATCATAGCAATGGCACAAGTATCCTTTGACTTGAGGTGCTTAATGATATCTAAGATACTGACCCTATGCTTTGACTTTATTCATCGGTGCCTTTTAAGGGGTACTCATAGGGTGGTGATTGGGTACAACTTAAGGTATTTGGAGGTAATTAAGTAGCTAACAATGGATTCACCACTCCTAATAGGAGGACTTGATACCTACGGCCTCTTACTGGGGTCATTACTCGGGAGTCTTTGGCTAGAGCAGAGATATGTCATGAAGAGAGTCTTCAATGATACATAAAGTATTGAGATCCTTAGGAGAAAATCTAATAACACTTGGATTGGATCTGATGTATTCAATCTAGTTGGAGTTACTCTGAACCAAGTGGGGTATAGATGGTGAAAGGACAAATTCCTTGGCAAGATTGCATATGAAAGGGTTCATAGTCAAACCACTGACTTTTCGGTTAATTAGGGGTTATGACATGTTACCAAATACTGCTCTTGATTTACTTGAATTAAGTGTTAATTTAAGTGGCCAACATAACCGAGAACCTAGTGGGTCACACACATAGGAGATCCGAAAGATGAGTAAAATGGTCTTGAATGGTGATTCAAGATATGAGAGAGTGTTTTGTAATTGTATCGCGATGTGAACGTGGTATAAAGCATCGGATGGAATGGATTAGTAACAAGTGTTGTTGGCTTCCATTAATGCATGTTATTTATGGTCATTAACTTCCCATAACTTCTATTAATGCATGCTATTCATGACCATTAACTTCCCATAACTTTCCATTAGTGATGGGGGTTATCGAAGGCCAACTAGTGCAGAAAATTGAGATGATTTTCATGCATCTTATGTAAGACACAAATGAGAAAAAAAAATATTCATTTCCTTACACACACACTTTTTCCCTTTACCTCTCTCAAGAGTTCTTGTCTTTTCTAGCACAAAGAAAGAGATATAGCCATCTCCTAGTGAGGTTTCATCCTTTTATCTTTGTGTGGATTTTCATTAGAGATGTCTGTGTTGATTATTGTGGTTTACAACAACCCAAGGCAGAGAAGATTAAAGAACGAATGAGATCGTCAGAAAGGTTTTTCTGTATCTATATGCATGAGTAGATTTGGTTTTTGAGGTTATGTTTTATTTCAACTGTGTATATTTGATATATATTATATATAAGATGCATGATCGAAACCTAACAGTGATATCAGAGCCATCTTGTGTCTTGTTAGATGCAAAATACATGACATGTGAAAACCGTTTTCATGGTTATGACAATTTAGGGTCCCGTAATGCTTTGCTCAAAATTAATTATAGAAAAATGATTTTCACTATTTTCTTTCACCAATCTGTTCATAAGATGTATGTGAATGATTCAAAGTGATTGAAAATATTTTTAATGTGATTAAAATATTTAATTTCGACTTTATTAGAGCATGCATGAAATTTATCTTTCTGCTGGGCATGTGATGTCTATTGGCTAAATTGATGAGGTTACACATGAGTTTTGTGGAATTTGATTATGGCAAAATTATGTGAATATATTCGGGATGTGTTTACACCTTTGTAATTTTTATAGAATTATTAAAAATGTTTTAATAATTTTATCAAACATTTTTCTAGATCTGGACAGTTTTTCAAAAATTGTAGGATCTACTTTGTTTATATTTCAGTTCCAGAACCTTAAAAGTATTTTTATATGATAAAAATGTGTTAATTTGATGTTAGATGCATGCCTAAATGATTTTGCTCAAAATTTTATTTCCAGAAAATTGTAGAAGTCATATATGTCGTTTTTGGTATCCTATTGGTGTTTTGGTGATCATGATAATTTTTGGGTGATTCCTAAATTATTTTGATCATCATGAAATGACCTAGAGACGCTTGGAATGATGATTTGACGTTCTAGAAATTTTGGGAAATTATAGAAATTATTTTTGAATTAATTTTAGTAGAGCAATAGATTATCTAGTAAGACTAGAAAAATTGGCATGTATGACAAAATTAAAGTTATTTAATTTTGGACATCAAATAATTATTTTAAGATAAATTAATTATGAATTAATTTCTAAAATTAGGAATTCATGTTAATTAGTTTAATAGCAATTCCAATCTAAATAACATACAATAGTAATTTTAGCCAAGTTAGTAAAAGGAAGATAGTAAATCTAAGTGTTGGATTGGGTTTCCATGTTAGGATCCATAAGATGTCATAACAAAAAATGATGTGTTTACCTATATGCATTAGAGAATGCATGGTTAGGAGAATGTGTGGGCTTGCATGATGGATGGTTATGGGCTTAGGCCCACTTTGACTGGGTAGTCCATATCATGCTATGTAGTTATAGTAACTATATGTATATGTATAAAACCATCTAAGTTAGATGAGACCTTAGTCAAACCCCTCACTTAGAATATTAAAACTAACGCCTTCCTTTAATGTGTCAAGAACTAGAGTCCTTTTAAAGTTAGGATTATTGGCCAAACCCAAGCCTGCTCTGTATGGATATGTTCAAACCATGGAATAGGATTTCCAGATTAATGGGTTAGTTTTAACTATAAGAGTTGGTTTGTTGGGCAAACCCAATGTGGATAGAGGCGAAGTGTCAAGAGTTGATAGCCCAATGAGTGTGCAGACATCAAGAGTTGATAGCACTAGATTCGATAGTTACATTAGAGATGTAATTGGTATGATCGATACCTACCAGTTGAACTAAGGTGGCTTATTGTGTAAACCCAGGGTCATTCATAGGGATATTGGATATTGACCCACTAGGAAGCATCTCGATGATAGCGGGATGGCTAGTTGTATTATGCTAGCTATTATGTCACCAGAGCTGCAAAAGCAATACGAGGCTATGGCTGCTCATACCATAGTCTATCATCTTAAGGAGATCTTTGATGAGCAAGTAAGGTCCGAATGGTTCAAGACTTCACGATTACTCTTCCCCTCCAAGATGGTTAAGGGGACATCTCCAGTGCAGTACGCACTAAAGATGAATGGCTACATCGAGTGGTTGGACTCCTTAGGTTTTCTTTTGGATCATGAATTAAGTATTAACTTAATTTTGACGGGTTTAATTGATAATTACTCACAATTTGTTCTTAATTATCGAATGAACAATATATCCAACATAATTCTCAAATTGATCAACATGTTCAAGGCAGTTGAGCCATCTGTTTGCAAGGACAAGGTTCTGATACTGGTGGACCCTTATAGTTTGAAGAAAATGAGCCAACAAAAGAAGAAGTCCACAGGGCCTAAAGGAGGTATCAAGAAAGGGAAGACGACTGCCTCAGAGGGAGGTTGCTTCCATTGTGGCAAGAATGGCCACTGGAAGAAAAACTGTAAGGCTTATCTGGAGTCTTTGAAGTAGAAGAAGGCATCTGATGCCCCATCTACTTTAGGTATTTATATTATTGATATTCATACTATTTTTGATAACAACATATGGGTATTAAATACAGGTTGTGTCTCACACATTTGTACTGACATGAAGGGCCTCAGGAACAGTAGATAACTCAATAAGGGAGAGTCAGACCTGCGAGTAGGCTATGGAGCAATAGTTGTTGCATTAGATGTAGGCACGTATGTATTGGCACTCCCTAGTTGGCTTGTATTAGAATTGGACAATTGTTTTTATATACCTACTTTAACTAAAAATGTTATGTCTGCTTCTAGTCTTAATAAAGCTAGATTCCATTTAAATTTCAATAACAATGGTTATTCAATTTATTTGAATTGAATATTATATGCTTTAGGTACATTGTGCAATGGTATATATATATTGGATATGTCTAATCCGGTTCTAAATATCACTAATAACAAAGAATAAAACAAGATAATATGAAATCATCTTATTTATGGCATTGTGGCCTTGACCATAAAAGTGAGAGACATATGACTAAACTACACAAATGTAGTAGTTTAGGGTCATTTGATTATGAATCATATGACACATGTGAATCTTGCTAAGGCAAGATGACTAAGTTACCTTTTAAAGGAAAGAGTGAACGAGCTAGTGGACTTTTAGACCTAATATATACTGATGTATGTGGTCTGATGCCTATACATTCCAAAGGTGTTTTGTATACTTCATTACCTTTATTGATGATCATTATTGATATAGGTATGTGTATCTTATGAGATATAAGTCTAAAGACTTTGAAAGGTTCAAAAAATTAAAAAATGAAGTTGAGAAATAACTTAGTAGAAGCATTAAATCACTTCAATCAGATCGAGGTGGTGAATACTTAGGCCAAAAGTTTTTTGATTATCTCAGGGACAATGGAATATTGTCTTTGTGGACTCCACCTTACACACCATAACACAATGGTGTGGCTGAGAGGAGAAACCGAACCTTGTTAGATATAGTGAAGCCTATGATGGGCTTAGTGAATTTATCAAAATCGTTTTGGGAGTATTCACATGAAACTTTTGTTTATGTATTAAACAAAGTCCCATCTAAGTCAGTTGATGTTACTCCATATGAGATATGGACTAACAATAAACCCTATATTTCTTGTATAAAAGTTTGGGGTTATCCTGCTTATGTGAAGTAGATTCAGTCAAATAAGCTTGAAGCCAAATCTGATAATTGTCTATTTATAGAATATCCTAAGGAAACTATAGGATACCAGTTCTACTATGTTTCAGAAAGAAAGTGTTTGTTTCAAAACATGCTGTCGTTTTAAAGAAAGAGTTTCTTCTAAGAGAAAACAATGGGAGCAAAATTAAACTTGTGGAAGTTCAAGATGCTCAAACAAACGCAGATCAACTACTTAGATTTGAGACTATTTTTCATGAAGATGAAACAATAGTTTAACCATCTGACACACAAGAAGTTCATAGGTTGGGTAGGATACATCATGTTCTCGAGAGATACGGATTTCTCATAAGTGAACTTAACGATGTATTGCTCATAGAAGATGATGAGCCTACTACCTATGAAGAGGTTCTGAAGAGTTCAAAATCTATCAAATGCCTTCAAGCTATGAAATCTGAAATGGATTCCATGTATGAAAATGAAGTATGGACTTTGGTTGACCCACCTGAAGGGATAAAACCTATAGGGTGCAAATGGGTTTTCAAGAAGAAAACTAATAGGGAAGGTAATGTAGTTACCCACAAAGCTTGGCTTGTAGCTAAAAGTTATTGTCAAAGGCAAGGTGTTGACTATGACAAAACGTAGCCCAGTAGCTATGCTTAAGTCCATTAGGATAGTCCTACCCATTACCGCTTATTATGATTATGAGATATGACAAATTGATTTGAAGACGGCTTTTGTTAATGGAAACATAACCGAGGATGTGTATATGACACGACCTGATTGTTTCATATCCATGAATGGAGAAAAGATATGCAAGCTTCAGAAATCCATTTATGGATTGAAGAAAGCATCAAGGAGTTGGAATATTATATTTGATGACACAATCAAAGATTTTGGTTTCTCACAAAATTCAAATGAGTTGTGTGTGTATAATAAGGTTAATGGGAGTGTAATCGTGTTCCTTGTACTATATGTAGATGACATATTACTAATAGGAAACAATGTCTCAGCTTTGTAATCAGTAAAAATTTTGGTTAGCTAAGAACTTCTCTATGAAAGACCTTGGAAAAGCAACTTATATTTTGGGGATAGAGATCTATAAAGATAGATCTAAGAGGTTGCTTGGTCTTTCTCAGTCTACATAAATAAACAAGATGCTAAAAAGTTTAGCATGGAGCAGTCCAGGAGAGGTTATCTTCCCATGGTACAAGTGATTACACTCTTTAAATCTATGTTTCCAAAGACAAAAGATGAGTGGACTCGTATGGGTTTGATTCCTTATGCTTCGGCTATAGGATTAATCATGTACACTATGTTATGTATTAGACCTGATGTATTGTATGCTCTAATGTTACGAGCAGATATTAGTTAGACCTTGGTGAGGGTCATTATGTCAAGAATATATCCTTAAGTACTTAAGAAGAACTAAAGATGTATTCTTGGTATATGGAGAAGGTGATCATATGGTAAGCGGGTATACTGGTGCCAACTTCCAATCAGATATGTATTCACACTGAATGGTGGTGCATTCAGTTGGAAAAGTTCAAACAAGAGACAATTGTTGATTTGACGACAAAGCGGAGTATATTGCAACTTTAGAAGTGGCAAAGGAAGAGGTTTGGATCAAGAAGTTTATCATGGAACTTGGTGTGGTTCCGAGCATCGCTGACCCAATGTATTTATATTGTGAGAACTACGACACTATAGCATAGGTGAAGGAACCTAGGTCTCATCAGAAGTCCAAACAAGTACTCAGGCACTACCATTTGATTAGAGAGATCATTGGTAGAAATGATGTCAAGATAAAGAGAGTTCCCAATAATCAGAATATAGTTGATCCATCGACTAAGCTTGTCTCCCAAAAGAGTTTTGTGTCACATGTACACACCTACGGTATTAGATATCAAGGCGATTGGCTTTAGTGCAGGTGGGAGTTTGTTAGAGAAGTGCTCTAAAGATAATCACCTTCAGCACTTATTGTACAAATCATTTTATGATAAATAAAGGCATTTTTTCATTATTTCGATGTTCATGTGTTTATTGATTTGATGTTAATCTTAAGTTGATTTAATGAAGTCCTTCATACAAAACATAGTATGGGGGAAATCATGAGGAGATCATGATAATGAGATTCCTATTATGTGTAATTATGTTAGTATCTAAACTTTCCCTAGTTATAGGATTAATAAGATGGGATATCATTAATCAGGATAAACTAGCGCATGTTATACTCCTTAATTAGATCAAGCAGTAGATCTCATATGCTGTATATATGAGTTATTTAGAGTTCACATGTTGATGCTTACTAAAGGTAGTAAGTACATTGGATTGACCTACTATGAGACAATCATATAGATATTCTATTATAGTGCCAATGATAGTCTTATCATAGCAATGGTGCAAGTATCCTTTGAATTGAGGTGCTTAAGGATATCTCAGATACAGATCCTATGCTTTGATCCATTCATCGGTGTCTTTCAGGGGTTACTCATAGGGTGGTGATTGGGTACAGTTTGAGGTATTCGGAGGTAATTAAGTAGCCAATAAAGGATTCACCACTCCTAATAGAAGGAGATGATACCCACAACCTCTTGTCAGGGTCATTACTCAGGAGTCTCTTGCTAGAGCAGATACGTGTGATGAAGAGAGTCTTTAATGATACGTAGAGCAATGAGATCCTCAGGATAGATCTAATAACACTTAGATTAGATGTGACGTAGTCAGTCTAATGGGAGTTGACACTTTAACCATACTTTGAACCAAGTGAGGTGTATATTATGAAAGGAAAAATTGGATGGCAACATTGCTTATGGAAGAATTCATAGTCAAACTACTGACTTTTCGGTCAATTGGGCATTATGATGTGTTGCCAGAAACCGCTCTTAACTTACTTGAATTAAGTATTAATTCAAGTGGCCAACATAACTGGGAACTTAATGGGTCACACGCATAGGAGATCTGAAGGATGAGTATGAATGGTTATTCAAGATATGAGAGAGTATTTCGGGATTGTATAGCAATGTGATTGTGGTAGAAAACATTGCATGGAACGGATTAGAAACAAGTGATGTTGGCTTCCATAAATGCATGCTATTCATGGATATTAACTTCCTATAACTTCTATTAATGCATGTTATTCATGACCATTAACTTCCCATAACTGTCCATTAGTGATGAGGTTATGGAAGGCAAAATGGTGCAGAAAATTGAGATGATTTTCATATATCTTGTGTAAAACGCAAACGAGAAAAAGAAAGTTTTTTTTCTTACGTACAAACTTTTCTCTCTAACTCTCTCAAAAGTTCTTGTCTTTGCTAGCACAAAGAAAGAATTCTAGCCATCTCCTAGTGAGGTTTCATCCTTCTATCTTTGTGTGGACTTTCATTAGAGACAGTCTGTGTTGATCGTTGTGGTTTACAACAACTTAATGCAGAGAAGATTAAGGAACAAATGAGATTATCAGAAAGGTATGTAAACATCTTACATTTCACGTTTTTGTTTTTCTATATCTACATATAGGAGTAGATCTGATTTTTGAGGTTCTGTTTTATTTCCACTGCATATATTTGATATATGTTATGTAAGATGCATGATCGGAACCTAATAGTGCTTACTCAAGTCAGAACACAAATATCACAGTATAAATCAAATTCACATGGTGCATTTCCCAATTTAGCAAATGTATCACATTATTCAATATTGAGTACTAGATCACAATATACATCATATCTCAACAATACATGATGAACTACAAACATTTATTCTTGAATAGTTTCATGATCAAAAGCCTCTTATAATACACACATAATTGTTACTTTAAATATGGAATTTTAGCAAGCTAGACCTATACATTCACCAAACTTTTTCCAGCAATTTATATTTATACATTTACCCAATTCTCATTATAAATACCCCATGTTCTTCAATTCTCATCCATCTATACCTTATACACATTACTCATGTCCTTAAGATCATGTTTGCATTAAAATAACTCATATATTTCTAGATTGGAACTCAACCACATCAAAATAATCCATTCTTTAGATTATGACATCAATTTAATTACATATACTTATCAAGCTCTTAACCAATTAATCAAACAACAATCTAGGCTCATTCCTAGCCTTAATCAAGTCCAAATATACCACTTTAGAGTAAAATTTCTCAGTTGGTTCAATATGTATACAAGGCTGAAATTAAAATTCCAGAATTTGTCATCAAAATCACTAATGTGTGTAACTTTACTACCTCCAATACTTCACGAATTTTACAATCTTAGAGACGTCACTAACACCTAAAATCTTCTAGATTTCATGTCCTTTAAGCTTACTTCATTTCAGATTAATTTAACTTCCATATTGGTTGTACTAAGGCTTACAAAATTTTGCTCACTTATGTCAATAACAGTCATTTTTTACAAACACACCTACAACTTTAATTTTCCAGATTTGAAAATGCCTTAATAACATCTATCTTTAGCATGAATTCCTCATAAATTTTACTTCAAATCCTAACTTAAATCATCCATACAATGGCCCGTAAACTACTTTTTTCGTATATGCAAAAACAAAACAAAAAAGTAACCATTCATTCTTCATTCAGCACATCTTTAATATCAACATCATGTACAATCTATCCCAATTCAATCATCATAATCTTTCTATTATAACATGCCATAAAGATCAGCACTTTACTCACTTGTTTAGCTCAAATTTCACCTTAATTCATCAAGTTAACCTAGCCCTCCATGCATGCAAGATTATCACAAATTCAAGGTGGAAGTAAAATGATTTTAACAAAGGCAAAATGATGATAGCAGATTATAACTATCTTTGAGCAAATTTTTGTGTAGATCTTGAGGTGACTATGAACGAAATTGAAGCAAAATTCAGAAGTTGTGAGAGTGTGTGAGTGTTTCGATTGTGAAAGTAATGGAAAGGAGAAGAATGAACACAACAGAAACTACTCCTGCAGTAGCTTGACTCATTAAATGCTAGGTGTCTCGTTGTTACAATGACATATGTCACTAAGCATGTAAGCCACTTATCCCCTCCTTAAGTTGCCAAATGTCACCTATTACTAGTCCATTTGTCACTCATTCATTGCTGCCATTTGTCAATTAATTACCTACGCTAAATGTCATTCATTTATCTATGCCAAATGTCACTCAATTTATAGGTTTAGTCATCCTAATTTTTCATATATCAAAAAGCAAAGTAGAAACTTTTATTCACTATCATTCATGTAATCCTAGTTCTTTCCAATTTCAAGAACATTGCACTAACACCTTTCTTTAGCATTAATTCACCTTTATTGTACTTCAAAATTCAATCTCATTCATCCACAAAACAACATATAACCTACAGTTTTTATACATCAAGAACATCGCATAAAAGTATCCAATTCATGCATCATTTTTTTTTTCCAATTGTAACAATTAATTCCAAATTTACTACTTGTAACTAATCAAACCAAAATTTAAGACATAAACAATGCACAATTCACATCATGATCATTTTAAATATTTCATACCTCGGAATATGTCAATTAAGTGCATACACTATTATTGCAATGAGTCGAAATCATAATTCATGTGTGTATGCTATTGATATGCATGTGAATGAAATGCATTTCATGAATGTTAAAATAATACAACTCATATGCAATAATCTAAAGCTTTAACCCTTAGTATAAAAAAACGTGTTATTACACTATATATCAAAATTCAATTTATTTAATTATAAATAATTATATTTCTATTATAAATCAAATCTTCCGATGTGGTCACGTGAAACGTCAGTTCACTAATATAAAAAAATGGTCTCCCGTTAATAGATGATGTAATATGGAAACAGACAAATAGATTAGCTTTGAACACCTCGTGTTCAACGCCCCTGAAGACCAATTTTCCCATCCCATGCAATCCTTGCTTGCATTTATCATTCAACTTCATTTTGCATGTTTCCTTCCCTACCCAAACAAAATATGGCCTGTTCGTCACATGAAATTGTCCTCACTAGCTCTCCTAATGGCCCCATTACTGTTTACGATACAATTTCAGGCACCACCGTAGCTCGCTTCATTGGTAGTCGGTCACCTCGCCACGGCCTTGCCCTCGTTGGGAAGGCTTACATAGCAGCCTCTCACTTCTCCTCAAACACTGCTTCAGGTTCAATTCACCTATACAAATGGTGGTCAACCACAGCATTCCACCACCTTCCTGTCCCTGAACCTGTTGCTCCACTTGCTGCCACCGTCGACGGTTTGTTTCTTTTCGCTGGCGGTCTTTCTGGTCACGTCCATGCTCTTTCCATTCCTTCAGGAAACATCCTAAGATCGTTTCCTGCGCACAGCAAACCTGTATCTTGCATTATCATCAGAAGCGATTGGTCACTCCTAATTTCAGGTGGAGATGATGGAGCTATTGCAGTAGCACCAATGCTTCAAATCTTAGATGCATCACGGGTTGACAGTTCGAGCAAGTTGATACTGCAGAGATTCGTTGCACATGGTGGTCCGGTGACAGCTATTACTTCTTGCACGGGGTTATGTCATGCAACTATAATTTCATGCTCAACGGACAACACGTGCAAATTATGGAGCCTTTCGAAAGGAACAATCCTGCGAACAATTATATTCCCATGTACGATTTCAGGTATTGTACTCGATTCGATAGAGAAAGAATTCTATGCTGCAGGTTCAAATGGTGTTATTTACAATGGTTGTCTGAGAGTTGGAATTAGAAAAGAATTGAAACATGGGGGAGAATTGATGGCATTAGCTGAAAGCCATAATGGGGCCGTGGTGTCATTGCTGATGGTGAACGGAGGGAAGAATTTGATGTCAGCTGCAGAAGATGGGAATATTTATTTGTGGGAAGTAGAGAAAGGAAAAGTGATCAATGTTCTTGGCAACAGCATGGAGAGCATTAGTGCCACTGTTTTGGGCAGTGGGTTCGGGGACGGTGCGGGCGTGACGAGTTATATGGATGAGCGTGAAGGTTGGTGTCTTGGACATTTCAGAAAAGGAGTTCATGACACGAAAGAAATCGGGGATGTTCTGACAGGAGCAGAAATGGATAAGAGCAAGGCCATTGATTTACTCGAGTCTGCAATTGGAGTTTATGAGAGGCTCTTGGAACTCATTCTTGAGGAAGTCAACGGAGGCTATAGCAGAATTTGCTAAAACAAGAAAGATGATGACCAGCGTATGCCAAAAGAAAAAGAAAAAGAAGAATAAAATCCTATCTATAATAATAGTTTTCAGTTTCGTATGTCAGAGTTATTATCCACCTTTTTTCCTTTTGTCTTATTCCTTTTTATGTTTCATAAAGCAGAATTCTGTTACATAGAAAGGTTCACTGCAAATCCTACATGAATACAATACAAAAAAATTCCCAAGTCGATATTCATTGCAAATGATTTACAACTTATTCACTTTCACTGTAACTCTTGGGGCTATCCCCAACTCTTTCTATTTATGGTTATCATTACCTTAAAATATTTGTAAATGGCTTTAGGTGATACCAGCCCTAACTCTTGGTCAGAGTACTACGGGGATGACTAAACCCTTTCAAGTACGTGGCATTATTAGATTACACAATTCGAGAAACGCTCTTCCCATTATGACTGAAAATTTTCGCTAATAAGCCTTCAAGAGTTGCGTCATAAATTTCTGGTCAATATATATTTCAAGTGATTTCGAGAACTGAATCTTTGTTAAAATTTATGATCATTTAAAGATAACTTTGTTGAGAAATCAACGCAAGAACAAATCTAAGCGCAGTGGAATGAATTTAAAAATTTTCTACGGGATCAACTTTAACAAAATTTAATCGGAAACATAAAACAAGAAATTAACAAAGTCATACTAACCTATTTCGATTTCTTGTTGTAATTTTTCTTTTCACCTTGAATCTGTCAATCCACGAGCCGTTTAATCGTCTGGTCTCTAATGGTATCCACAGATCTTTTAGTAGAAAATTTATATTTAATTTGAGAGGAAAAATGTAAGAAGTGCTAGCTCCAAATTTTCTAATTTTTCCTTTTATATGAATAATCATATTTTTCATATCCTTGGATTTTATCAAAATTAAAACTAAAGTAAAACTTTAGTCATAATTACGAATTAGTCCTTATAAGCTCAAATATCACATATTAATCCTTAAAGTTTCTAAAACTTCTCAATTAAGTCCAACTTAATTCAAATTTCACTTTCTCCTTCATAGACCTTTTATGTGTGACCCCATTTGGTTCCTAATATGTTGGTTATGATTATAAATTATAATTATAATTCATAATTAGAATTAGATAAATTAAAACTCCTTTTAATTTATCTTTAATTTCCTAAT
>JAOTAY010000004.1:10740906-10761866 GCA_025629805.1 Erythroxylum baracoense
CCCACGCTTATGGAAAGTCCCAAAATTCCCAGGAGCGTAAGATTCCTCTATAAAAACTTTTGGGAAAGGATTCCCACATTCGTGGGAATCACGACACTTCCCACGAGCATGGGATTCCTCTCTAGAAACTTTTTGGAGAGGAATCCGACGCTCATGGGAATCACCACAATTCCCATAAACACTCTCCAGAAATTTTTTGTAGAGATTTCTCACACTCGTGGGATTCACTTCAATTCCCACGAACGTGGGAATTAGTGATCCTCACAATTTCAAACCTTATTTCAAGCTTAAATGAATTATACATGATCTCAAATCCTACAAACACGTCAAGAAATTTAAAAAAAAAAGTTGAAATTCAAACAAAATCAATATAAACATCAATCAAACTTAATTAAAAAATGATCATAACTAAAGAAAGCAAACAAACAAATAGGTAAACAAAACAATTAAAAGGAAATGGAATTCCACGAGTTGCCTTCCATCCAACGCTTCTTTTAATGTCAGTAGCTTGATGCTCTTCTTTCATTGGAAACTCATCTAGGATCAATTATAAGCGGCTTGCTTCTACCTTTTTTGTTCAACATCAATTTTTTAGCCTGTAAGTAAGCTACAAATTGCAAAATGAATAGAAGGACAATATTGATAAAGTTGAACAAATCAATTAATTTCATCAATGTGCTTTTCATTAACAAATGTTAATAAAATAGAGAATAACAAAACTCCCTGAATCTTTCATTGAATCAAACAATTTGTTATGTACAAAGGTGAGTTACTCTCTTCCTTCCTTAATCACCTTCGTCTCCTCTGCTTCTTCCTTTTCATGAATAGAAACTTCCATAACTTCTTCAAACTTGATGTTTGTTGTCATCTACTCTTCGTCTGTTTGTTCTTCAAAAGATTTGAATGCATCAATTGTCTTGAATAAGCTACTATACTTTGGATTTTTAGATACATCATTCATGTTAAATGTCTCTTGATCATCATCAATCCAAAAGATATAATTCTCTTCATGAACATCTACCCAAGCTTTTTCGATGTTCACCTTTGGTATATCAAGAACTGGTGAATAATAGGGAGGGTTAGCATTCTTTTCTCCAATCTCTTTTGTCTCTTGTTCTTCAATAAAGTAGGGTACAGTATAGTATTCCACTGGTTCTTCTAGCTCTTCCTCATTCTTAAATATGATAGCCTCATATTGCTCAAGTTGATGTAACTCCATATTTTTCAGAGATTCTTTCACACTTCTCTTACAAAATTCACAGGAAAGTTGTCTTACTTGAATCTCCAGGTTGTTAATAAAAGTGGCATGATTTTTAAGAATTTGATCAAATTTCTTTCCAGTCTCTTATGACTTTCCTCCTGGCTGGAAAACATCCTCTTCTGGTTCTCTTCTTAAGCTGCTAGTTTGGAACCAAACATCTCCATAAACTTGTCCAACTTACTCTCCATCGCTCCAATTCTATCTTGATGAAATTTAAATAGGTCTTGATGTCCCATGTGAGTACCTGCTCTGGGTGGTTCTGCCATCCTGCAGTATACGTGTTCTAATAAGAATAAGTACTTCCCCAACCATACTGTGCTTCATTCTAATTTGCAAAAGTTCCTTGTTCTCTATAATAATTATCTTCTATCATTGTTCTTTCTATTTCGTCTCGTCACCTAGCTCTTTAGAGTTCTCATTCCTCATTATAAGATGCCTTGATGTGCCTCTACTTTACGCCCCAAACTTCTTCTTTACTAATTTCTATCGATCTTCGCGTACTCCTTGTGTTCGTGCACTTGCAAATACATAAGGAAAAGTATCAAAAACTCTTAAATCAAAGTAATCTAATTAAACATGATACTCAACAATCAATCCCTGACAATGACACTAAAAATTTATTGATGGTAAAACCTATCTACTCATTTTATGCTCAAAAACTGTAAGTGAACAGTTCGTGACTTCTAGTAAAAAGAGCAGATATTGATCCCATAGGGATTGATGCCTAGACACCACTTAATTTAGACATAACTTTGTTTAAGAGACTAAATTGTGAAATGCAAACAATCTGGAAAATGAAATTAAAATCAGAATTGAAGACTAACATAAATAATGAATAATACCGTAATTGTAGAAAATCTGAATTCAAGAACCTACGTGTCAGAGATTACTTTTCCTTTATTTTGTCTCCCTCATATTTTATTGATTGAATTGTCTCTCACCCTAGATTTCCAAATGTACTAATTACCCTCTCTGAAGGTGTAAATATTTTTCCCTAATTGAATTAATGAGAATCAATTGAACGATCTCTCAACCTACCCAATGACTCTACTGATTCAACTAGTTGTTAAGCTATCCTATGGGTGATCAATTGACTAATCGAGATCTCTCTTCTAATTTTTCAATTGACATAATGATTTCTGGTCTATAGGTCACCAACTCTCATTGTACAATCCTACACGAATCTCATCTCACTCACTCTCTCGATTTGTTGCAAGATGACAAATAAAATCAGCAATCATCAATGAAACTTCATTCAATCCAATAAAATATGAGTTTTGACAAAATAATGAAAAAACAATCCCTAATATGAAATTAGCCAAAAATGGTCTCTATAACATCATCAACAATTAAATAAACCATTTTTACAAAAAAAGGAAGAAATCAAAGTGACAGAAAATTGAATATAAAACTCCTTCTCTTCTTTGCCAAAATTTGGAATTTTGGTGTTAATGTCCTATTTTGCCCAATCTTGATGATGATCCTTGTCTTCAATCCCTCCTCAATTCGTCAAACGTGTGTTCTCCACTTAAGGATGGTACTTCTACATGTGGGTGTCGTCTCTCCCGAAGATGGAGGCTTAATGATATTTTTGTAGTCCAAAAATCCTAGGTTTAATGAAGCCTTGTAGATTGCCTCAGATTACAATTCCCACGCCCATGGGAATCTTTTCTACAAATGGCTGTCGTCTCTTCCAAAGATTAAGGCTTAATGATGTTTTTATAGTCTAAAAGTCCTAAGTGTAACGAAGCCCCACAGATTGCCTCAGATTACAACTCCCACTCCCGTAGGATTTTGCATATTTCCCACGAGCATAGGAATTATAGACAGAACCACTCTTTATTTCTGTTGTGATTTCTCACATCCTTGGGAATTTTCCTGATTCCTAAATTGGAGGATGAACAAGAAATTGAAGAGAAGAAAAGAGTAGTTCATCTAGGAAAAATTCCCTAGATGAACTCCTTTTTTCTTCTCTTCTTTAATCTCTTGTTCATCCTCCAATTTGCTCCCTCTTATTTCCTGCACAAAAATAATCAATTCTCACCCTCAATTAGCATCAAACACACAAGAACAATACTAAAAATTAAACTTAATGAAAACATACAAAATGAATCCTAAACTAGAACAATAAACAACAATGATACTAAAAAAACACGTCAATTGCCTATAAAAACATATCTTAATGCACACTTATTAATACTCAATGGAAAAGGGACAGTTATTAATGAGCTTAATATCCAAAATAGATACAGGACTGTTATAGGCACTTAGTCACAACAATAACAATTGAAATTGAGTTATATGAGCATTACATATATATTTGATATGTATGTTTTAAATGATTAAAATCAACTATTTGACTGCTCTGAACATGAAATGTGCAATAAATGAATAAAGTGATAATTGACGAAGTGATCTGAATTTTGTGATTATATGAACTGATGTGTTATGTGATAAGAGTGACTCATCGAGGATGGTCCGCTAACTAAGTTTGCAAAACTCACCCCAAAATTGCAATATCTTTTTAAAGCTCAGAGGAGATACCCTGTTTGACAACTGAAGTATAACCACTGCATTCAGATAAAAGGTAGGGGTCGGGATCAGTTCGTGCCTACATATGTATTTTATTATTTTTTATTAAAGTGTGTATTCACAAGTACTATACAATGTGTATGTGAATGATTCTGTGATGTAATGACTTTATGACTAAAAGTGTTTGTATTTGTAATGGGCCCAAGTGACTACTAAAATTCTAATGATATGCATATTGATTGTAACATTTGTAATTGAAAATGTTTATGAATAAAATGGGTAAAAATTGATTATTGGCATTTTGTAATATACGTGTGATGATTGAAAAATTTGTATTGAGTTTGACTAATTGTCTTAGCGCATCACCTTTGTAGAGTGTATTCTCTAATATCGTATGTGTGTTCTGGAATATGCATTATGAGAGTGGGGTGCTACAAATCATTCCAGAAAGGAAGTCAATTTAGAGGCAGAGAAAAATATGAGAGATCATTACACCAATTGAGGAATTAGTTATTTAAGGATTTTGAGGACCAGATATGGGTATATAAAGTCTTACTGATATCTATTTGGGCTGAAAATGTCCTCGTTAGTATTCATGATATAATGAATAAGGTGTTACAATCTTGCTTGGATCAATTAATGATTGTGACCATAATATGATAATTGAGTATATTCCAAAAGTTGAAAGGAATATTTTGAATCCTTTAGGTTAGCTTACTAATCATGAGGGAGAAACAATTATATATAAGAGTGAATTTTAGCTTAATCAAGTAATATGTTGGGTCATATAGTATATGGATAGGCCATATAGGTAGACTCAAAAGGGACAGTAGAGGTAATGATGAAGTGAGAAACTCCAAGGAATATATATGAGATATGGAGTTTTCTAGAACTAGCTGTATATTGGATACTACCAATGGTTGTTGAAGGGTTTTTATTGATATTAGCACTTTGACAAAATTTCTGAGGAAAAATGTGTCAATCATATGGACTAATGAATGTAAAAAGAATTTTGAGGAATTATAACACTGATGTTAATTATATCATTTGGATTTGGAGATTATGTAGTATATAATGATGTTTTGCACCAGAGATTAAGATGCAATCTATTGCAGCATAATAAAGTGATTTTGTATGTATAGAGACAATTAAAGTCTCATTAGTTGATTATTTGATACATGATTTAGAATTTTCCACAATAGTAATTGCTTTGAGAGATTGGAGAAATTATATATGCAGTGAAACATTTTGGATATATATATATATATATATAAATATATAGATAATTAAAAATTGAGATAACTATTGAGTTTGAAAGAATTGAATACGAGACTGAGACAATGGATAGAGTTACTTGAAAATTATGATGTACAAATAAGTATTTCCCATTAAAGCTAGTGTTGTAATCTGATGTATTGAACAGAAAATCCAACAGCAGTATAGCACAAATTTAGATATTGAGGTTACCAGATCTAGTGTAATAAAGAGCCTAGAATGATTGAGTTGAAATTTGGGCAAATGAAGTGTTATTAGCTATATAAAATCTAAGACTAGTTTTATATGAAAGGATTAGAAAAGCTCTAAGTGAGGATTCAAAATTTGTGAATCTTATTGAGGAATTGGAAATGAATTAATTTTGAGTTAAATTGAAGGAAGAAAGATATTTTGTGATTGTAGTAAAAAGTATGTATACCCGATAAAGATGATTAAGCGAAGAGATTATTAGACAAAGCACAAATAACAACCTATACTATATATCCTAGTAGGAATATGCCAAAACAATATTTAGTAGCTAAGGATGTAGAATCAAGTGACTGAATGTTTGATTTACCAACAGTCTTAAATGTTGGAGATATGCTTAGAACCTATATTTTGGAGTTCCTAGGAGCATGAGAACAATATATAGTTTTGATTGAATTCAATTATGAAAATCATTATCACATTGGTATCGGTAGGACATCGTATAAGGCGTTATATGGCAGAATGAGTTGTCTGCCCTTATATTGAGATAGAGAGGGCCTAAAAATGGATGAAGGCCAGAATTGATTTGAGATGCTATTGATAAGTGAAATTGAACTTTATTAGAAATTAAGTGATTTAAGAAAGATAAATGAGTGTGGATCAACACAGAAGATATGGAATAGAGAGAGATAGATAAAGTTTTTATGAAAGTGCCACCTTGGCAAGGTGTGTTAAAATTCGTTAAAAAGGGTAACTAGGCCTGAATTGTATTAGTCCATATAAAGTTAGGACCATTAACTTAAGTTAATCTTGCCAACAATGATATATTAGATCCACACTGTGTTACATGAGTATGTTTAGGAGATATTAGTATGGTCTGATAAATGTATTGTTAGCATAGGAAGTAAAACTTGCAAGTAATATGAGATATACAGTTAAGAGAGAAGGATATCTGATTAAGTAATTGAAAGACCGAGCGATTCCATCGACTATAGTCAATTGGAAGAAATTATTAAAGTGATGAAGTTAAATGGGAATCGGAGGAGCATATAAGGAAACAATACCCCTGCCTTTTTAATCAATTAGATAAGAATTTCGAGGAAGAAATTTATTAAGGGGGAGAATTGTAATGTCCTGTTTCCACACTAGGGGTTAGAACCCTAGATTTCTATAAATGAGAACTAGCAATAAGAGATTAGAAAAATGCATTTCATACTCATGCATAATATTAGTATAGACACACGTGAATTTGATTATTTTGCACACATTTCAATGACTGTATATGCACTTATTTGGCATTTTCGCGTATAATTGATATTTAATGTGAGTATAATGCGAATTTTGGATTATGTGTTTTAAAAATTGAGTTGATGTGTTTAATAAGTGATTTAGAATTTTCGGTGAACTTTGAGAATTTTCTAGAATTAAGGGTATTTTTAGACTAGGAAAAACGCCAAATGGCGAGACAATTAATGAATAGTAGCATAAATAAGTGTCAAATGGCAGTAGAAATTTTGTTGAATGTTATTAGGGTTTGATGACATATGTCATTGGAAATTGGGAGTCAATTGGATTGGAAATTGGAAACAAATGGACTAGTATTTAAAAAACCAAATGGAGACCATAAACAAGTGATAAGTGACAAGTAGCAAGTCACAAGTGACAAGTGTCACTTGCCTTGCCACTTATTTTAACCCACGATGCTTAAGGTGAAAAACCATATTTTACCTTGTCTTTCATTTTAATTCCAACTCTCATCTTCTTCGTTGCTTTCTTCTTCTTCTCCTTCACAATTTTTTCTTCACTAAACTTCATTAACATTGCACCTTGCTTTCATCCATCACTTACTACTTCCATTTTATTGTCTTCATCATCTTACCACAAGAAAACCTAACCTACCCCCTTCATGATGATCATCATGTGGCATAAAGAGTTAGGGTTTCTTGGTGATTTTGAAGAGCTTGAAGCTTAAAAAAGTAAGTAGCATGTTATTCTTCTTGATATAATGAGTGAACCATACATGATGATAATTAGATGTTGAAAGATCATGAAATTTTGATGAAAACATATTGAAACATGGATGAGAAAAATGAACTTATAGATGTCTTGTTTTTGTGTATATTGTGAGTGATAACTCACAAATTTTTAGAGAGATGATTTTTAGCTAGAATTATCATTTTAAAGGTTGTAGAATGAATACAGAAATTTATAAGGGGATGATATATATTCATGTTCTGTTTTGCGATGTGACCACATGGATTATTTCTAGCTATTATAAAGATAAACTAGAATGAGTTTAAATCCAAAGAAAAGGCTAGTGTATTTTCTTAAAATGAAAAGAATTAAGATGATAGTTTTAAGACAAAGTAAAGTTGAAAATGAATTTAAATGTATGCTGGAATATGTTAGACGGAGAGTTTTCATTGAACATGCATCTATATTTTGGCCATATCCTGATCTGTAGATATCAAAATGGGATTATTTTTAATTAATATTAAATTAGAGACATATGGATACAATTCTTATGAAGGAATTAGATTTTAATTCTATCCCTAAGGGTTTTGAAATTTGACTTGAATTTAAATACTGAGTGTTATCTCCATTTAAGAATAGTCTTCAGTATTTTGGGTATAACAAATAGAATAATGAACCAAACTGCATAACATTTATGTCACATAAGATATATAAAAACATTTGTTTAGAAGAAGGCTTTACCTAAATACCTCATTTCCTAGGTAATAATGGTCGTACAAAACTGACCTGAACATTTATCCTTAAAAAAAGGAAAATTGTAGGAAAAATGGGATACTAGTTTCCCTTATGATTGTGGCAATGACCACCATGATCGTGGACAGTGCTTTTTCATAGTAATGTTTTAATTGTGCAATGTTTTAACTAATTAAGGATATGGCACTTAACTATAATGCATTTGGACTTAATTTAGGCTTGAATGGAGCTTGAATTGAACGTAGAATGATGCTTGGATTGAGTGACTAAATGTGCAATATGTATGAAGTGATAATTGAGGTTATAACTTAGTGAATTAATTGTTAATATCAAATTACCAAAGGCATGAAAATAATGGGAATGAAGATGTTCATATGATTGTAGTTGTGGTTCAAAGGAGTTGAGTAATATGTATTAAGTAAAGGTAAATGAGAATTGGAAATTATGAGAGCAAATAATGCTAGAAAAGAAATGACTAGTAATTAATTTATGATAATAGAATTACCAAGTGTTCTTGAGCTGTAAACCTAAAAATAAGCTAGACATATACAAATGATAAGGTTTGAATGATTAAGAGACTTATTATGGAAACATACCCAGAATGGTCAATGTGAGCATACATTATACATTACATATATGCATATGTGTATAACTAAATGTTTATGTGATTGTACAATTAATAATATGGGTGCAACATGTGTATTACATAATGTTGATAAATAGGATAGAACATCCACATCTAGACATTTCCGGATCATAGAAGCCAATGCTGATCTGGAGCATACTATGAGTCGACCTAGATGGTCTCACTTTCATTATTTGTTCTATTTTAAATTTCTGTATTGAATTATTAGTGAATGTGATGTGATTGAGACAATTATCAACATTAAAAGTCTAAGGAGTTTGATAAATGTGAGAACATAGGAAGTGATTCATTGAATGTGAATGTGAATGAAATAAATGATATTCAATATTATTATTGAATGTCGGACCAAAGTCCGATGATAAATGTGAATGTGAATGTGAAACTAAAATCAAGTGACTGATTGAATATATGTGAATATGATGCATTTCATTACGTGAATGCATGAAAACATAAAGGTTGTTGACCAGAGTAGCCACAAAAAAGAGCTTAAAGCTTATAATGTGGTAAGAGCCTATAGCTTACTATGTATAATGAGCCCTGTATGCTCAATGGATAAGGGACAACTATTAATGAGCCCCGTATCCATAATGGATACGGGCAGTTACAGGCAATTGGTCACAATAATAACAATTAAAAGTGAGTCTCATGAGCATTGCATATATATTTGATATGTATGTTCTAAATGTTTAAATTGAAATGTCTGACTGCTGTGAATGTGAAATATGCAATAGATGAATAAAGTGTCAATTGATGAAGCGATGTGAATTTTGTGATTATGTGAGCTATTATGTTATGTGATATGAGTGAGCCATAGAGGATGGCTCTCTCACTGAGTTCGTAAAACTCACCCCAAAATTGCAACTTTTTTCCAGGCCCAGAGGAGATACCCCATTAGACCAACTAGAGTATAACCACTGCATTTAGATAAAAGATAGAGGTCGGGATCAGTTTTTGTCTGCATATGTATTTCATTATTTTGTATTAAAGTGTGTATTCACAAGTACTAGACAATGTGTATGTGAATGATTATGTAATGTAATGACTTTATGACTAAAAGTGTTTTGTATCTGTAATGGGCCCAAGTGACTACTAAAATTTTAATGATATGCCTATTGATTGTAATTAACATTTGTGATTGAAAATGTTTATGAGTAAAATAGGCCAAAATTGATTGTTGGTTTTTTGACATGTGATGATTGAAAATTTTGTATTGAGTTTGATTGACCGACCTAGCACGCCACCCTTGTTGTGTATATTCTCGAATACTATCTGTATGATAGGGAATATGCACTACAAGAGTGAAGTGCTAAATATGCTATGCGTCCTGGTACTACTAAGATGTACAATACTCTAAACAACATTTTTGGTAGCTAGGGATGAAGAAGGAAGTGGTTGAGTATGTTACTAGTTGTTTGACATGCAAATAAGTTAAGGAAGAGTATTAGGCACTAGTTGGGAAATTGCAGTCATTACCTATTTTAGAGTGGAAATGGGAGAGGATTATAATGGATTTTATTATAGTTTTTCTAGAACTCCAAGTCAATATGATGCCATATGGGTTGTTGCTGGTAGATTAACAAAATCAGTTCGTTTCTTTCCTATTAAGGAGAATAACATACTAGATCAGTTAGCTTAGAGATATGTAAATGAGATAGTGAGGTTACATGGGGTCCCAGTGTCTATTGTATCAAATCGAGATCCCAGATTTACCTCTAGATTTTAGGGAATCTTATAGACCACATTAGGTACAAAGTTAAATTTTAGTATAACGTTTCATCCTCAGACAGACGGACAAAGTGAGAGGACTATTCAAACTATCGAGGGTATGCTTAAGGCTTGTGTTTTAGAGATTTAAAGAGCAGGGGATGAATATGTAGCTCTCATTGAATTTTCATACAATAATCAATATCATAGTAGTATTGGTATGGCTCCATATGAGGCATTATATAGCAGAAGGTATCGAGCACCTTTTTATTTGGATGAAGAAAGCCTAAGGACTATTGAAGGCCCATAGTTGATTCAAGATACCATTGATATGGTAAAATTAATCCATAGTAGGATTAAGGTAGCTCAAGACAGGCAAAAGAGTTATGCAGATCAACACTGGAGAGATATCGAGTAATAAGTAGGAGATAAGGAATTTTTGAGAGTGTCACTTTGGCGAGGAGTGCTAAGGTTTAGTAAAAAAGGAAATTTAAGCCCTAGATATATCTGTCCTTATAAGATTACTGAGAGACATGGGCCATTGGCTTACAAATTAGCATTACCACAAGAAATGTCTCAGATTCATAATGTATTTCATGTTAGTATGCTCAAGAGATATCGGTCAAATCCAACACATATATTACCAGCATAGGAGGTTGAGTTTGCAACTAATTTAAGTTATGTAGAGGAATTAATTAAAATAGTTGGATATTAAACTAAACAATTATGAAACCAAGTAATTCCTTTGGTTAAAGTCCTTTGGAGAAATCATTCGAGAGAGGAAGATACGTAGGAGATGGAGGAGAACATAAGAAAACAATACCCCCATCTATTTGATCGATTAGGTAAGAATTTCGAAGACAAAATTTCTTGAGGAGGGCAAAATTGTAATAGTCAGTTTTCAAAACTACTGAGAGTTGGAGTGTTAGATTACTTAGTCACATGAATTGCATCATATTAGAATGAGTTTAGTGCATTTAGGATATGATTTTTATGATTTCATTCATGTGCATAATATGAGCATACACACATGAATGGTGATTTAGAAAAAAATTGCCCTTAATTAACATGTTCTGAGGTATTAAAGTTTCTAAATAATTATGACATCATTGTACATTTCTAATGTCTTGTATTTTGATTTACAAATAAAAAGAATTGATATATTACAATTAGTAATTTGGAGTTATTTGTCACAATTGGAAGATTGATGGATTAAAATGTACGTTTAGACTAGGAAAAAAGTTCAATTAATAAAACAAGTTGACATGTGGAAATTTAAGATGACTAAGCCTATAAATTGAGTGACATATGGCAGTAGAATTAAGTGACAAATGGCCTAGGGACTAAGTGACATATGGCAACCTAAAAAGAAGACATATGGTTGACTTAGACACTTGACAAGTTTCCTTAAACTCATCCTCCACTCACACCTCACCACACCACACATATGGCAGACTCTCTTCACTTGTTTTCTGCTAAAACTCTATCCTTTTTCTTCCTCTCACTTTCAAAACTTACCTCTCCTTCCCATCTCTGTGTTTCTGCCTAAATTTTGTTCAATTGCCACACTAAAATCCATACAAAAAATGCTTCATAAAGATAGTTATAGAAGCAGATCATTGTTGTATTTGTTGTCATTTTCTTGTCTTTGCTAAACCATCCTACTTCTATGTTGTTCTTAAGATGATCTTGCATGCATATGAGGCAAAGTAAGCTTGATACCTTAAGGTGGCATTTGAGTTGAAATGAGGTAATATACTTGTTAAACTTGGTTATATACTTGTGATGTTTACATTCTGACTTGAGTGAGCACATCGATGATGGTTAACTTGTTGAGTTCACAAACTCATTAAAATTACAACGTTGATTTCATGTACAAGGGAGTTCTAGCTTCTAAGGCAATTTAGTAGAATTCTAGTACTGTCATTTTGGGAACAAGAATGACCAAGAGGTCTAGTCAGTTAATATCTAAGGAGTCTAGTTAGAATGGTTTCAGTTAGCATCCTATTTCATATTGTATGTTTTTATGGAGTATTAAACTCTTAAATGTCATGTAATGTATATACATGGATTATAAACTATAATGACACAATGTAAGTTTATGTTTGTGAATGTAATGGGGAGATTTAATCATTTTGAATGCTTGTGAAATGTGTGATGTCTTAAATAAGTTAATGTGATTGTTCCAACGTGTCATTCTTATAAGGTATGTTCTCGAACATCCTCTATATGTTTGGTCATATGCATTATGGAAGTGGTTTGTTACAACACGAATGTGTGCTTATGTGTTTTCGTGTTTGTTTTATATTTGTCTTTTTTTAGGACAAGCAAAAGTTTAGTGCTAGGATGTTGATAGGTATAGTTCATATTATGTTTTCTTAGTTAGTTTATTATGTTTTTAGGTGTTTATTAGATGATTATCATATGTATAGGCTTAGAATTATGTTATTGTGAGTGTTTATTTATATTCTAAGTGTTTGTGTGGTTTAAATAATGAATTCAATCTTAATTTTATGTTTCATAAGGTGTTTGATATGTCTGTGAGTGTTAGAAATCAAATAAGTGAAGAACAAGGAGGATGGAAGCGTACATGGGGCTATATGGGCTTTTTCAAGTTCATGCCTTATGGAGCACGATTGTGACAGAGACGATAAACCCAATTCAAGATCATGACAGAGATTTTCCAAAAGAGAGTTTTTTCAACTATTTTAGGATTTCGAGGCATTTTTTGAACTAATCAAAGTGGAAAAACCTTGGTTACACCCCCAAGACTCTGACATACTATTCAAGAACGTGAAACTCACTAAAAAAGGTAATAACAAACATTAAAAAGTGGATCAAACATGGTAAGATCAAAAAGAGCTCCAGGAATTCTAGCTTTCGAAATCAAGGCTTCAATAGAGTTTTTGTTCTTTTCCTTTAGTTATTTCATTATACTCAATGTGTAACTGGAATTTTAAGATGTTAAACATGTTTATGAAGATCTAAATTTCTTATTAGGATTTACTCTAGATTTATTTTGTGAATTTGATTATTGTTGATTTCAATACATATTGGATGTTCGATAATTGTTCATGCATAAACTTGACAACAAATTAAGAGAGTGAGTCAAAAGTAATCAGTGTTGGATTGTGCAACAAGAGTTGGTAGTTCAATAGACCTGTAATTATCAAATTAACAATCATTCAAAGAGAGATATTGTTTGAGAAATTGATTTTCCAATAGATAGTTCAAATATAATTGAAAACGTTAGGGAAAGTTTGTGAATCGAGAGGTTGGAGATCTAGAAATTTCAAATTCAATTAGGTTTAATTGACTAGATCTTGAGAGAGAGAGTAATCAATACCTTAGGAAATCTATGACCAAACACATAATTGAATCAGCAATAGTAAAGGAAATAAAATAAGGAAAAAATAAGTCCTTAGTATTCAATCTTGATCACAACCCTAAATTTATTAGCAACTCACTTGTTATTTAAATTATTAGCTTTGTTTTATTATTTGATTCAATTTTATTAATTATTTTTATTCAAATAGCATTCTAAATACCTTAGACAAAGTTAGGATCAAATTGTTAACATTACATAATCCTTGTGAGAACTATAACCTGATATACTGTAAAGTTATCAAATTCAATTAGGGTTAATTGATTGGATCTTGAGGGACAGTACCTAATTTTATTGGTAGCTCATTTATTTAATTGCTTAATTGTATCGTTTATTTAATTTATGTTATTTACTTTAATTTAAATGAATTTCTTAATACTTAAGGCAAAGTTAGATTCAAATTGTGTAGTTTTTCATTATCCTCATTAGAACGATTACCTTAATACTACACACTATATGATCCTTATACTTGTGAGTATTGAGAGTTTTCTTATATATAAATGGCAGGCTATATGCTGACCTAAAAATTAAGGGGTCTAGGCATTATAACTATCAAGATTAACAACGGAGTCTTATTGATGAAGAGGATTTAGAGACTCTTAATAGATTAAAAGAAACCCTATGAATGAAGTGAATCCATTCATATTACCTATCTAAGGAAATTTTTGAAAGGTCATCCTTAAAGTTAACACTTCCTATATAAATGCTTCACATTCTTAAGTTAAGGGAACAAGGATATAATTTGAACATAAACTTAGTGATGGAAGTTTAAATAACTTCTAGCATAATAATGAGAATAATTCAAGTCCTTTAATGAACATTATACAACTCTCTAATATTAGAGAAAATATTCTAAACTATATGACTATCAAAGAAGTTCTAGAAGATAAAGTATGTGGCTATCAAAGAAGTTCTAGAAGATAATATGTAGAATATTTCTAACAGAATACATGTAGAGATTATGGAATTTTCCCTAAACTACTCCCCTAATCCCTAAAGAAAGGATAAGATCATCTGAAAAAGCCATGCCTTAGGGAAATTAACAAATTGATCCTACAAGAATTTACTCACGCATCAGGGTTTAAAGGTAAAACGGAACAAAATTGTTTGGTTTAAGCAATCATTACTAAGGACGTACAATCACTACTAAAGACATCCTTTATATTATGGTTCGTAATAAAAGTGTGGCTTACTACATTGGATAAGTTGAACAGGAACTATAACAACTCCAAAGAGTTGTGTACTCCTACAATGGACAAGTTAAATCAATTAATCATTTATTTTCTGGTGTTTCTTCTCCTTAACTGTATGTTAAAAATTGTAAGTTCTCCACAACTTAAAAGCTTATAAGGAGAATTGGCCAAACATAGTAGATTGGATCAATCAAAAGAAAAACATAAGCAAATGTGATCTCTTAATTTATAAATTTACTTTTATAAATGCTATTTATGACACATATGGAGAAAGACATCAAAGAATATTCCTAGGTAAAACAAATCTAAGCTACAATATTCTCCAATAATTGATATATCAAATTAGTGAGCAGCTTATTAAAAATAAAATCCACCATATTTACAGTATAGGTCAGCTACAAAATAAAGCATAATCAAATGTTGAAAGGAAGGAAAGATTAACTCTAGGAATATGTATAAATCTTAGATACCAAGGGTTTATGCTTTGACTTAATAAGAACTTATTAAATGATTTTAAAAAATTTTATGAAAAGGATATGTTATAGAGATTAATAACATAAAGAAATTTAGTACTTTTCTTTTGATAAAATTTCTTCTTAGTATTGGTAATTTAATTGTTTTCCTCTTTGTATGCTATTTTAGGCTTGTATAAAATTTCTTCTTATTATTGGTAATTTAATTGTTTTCCTCTTTGTATGTTATTTTAGGTTTGTATGTACTAGGTTCATGAACTTCAACTTGTAATTTTCCTTCCTTTTCATCTATTTTAAATTTTAAAAAAGGGGGTTGAATGTATCATCATAATCTTGACCATATTACTTGGAGAACTCACAATCAATAAGACAAGCTTTGTACTTATATATTATCCTTTCTCATTAATTTGTAAACTCATTTAGAAGTTATTAAATCAACATCCATTGGTTTGGTTTTGGTATAAGCTCTCACGATTCATTCTTATTTAAGGCTAAAAATTTTTCTTCCATTATATCTTCCTATTAAGAAATCAATTTGGATTTATATGCTCAATTTCACATGAATATCATATAAAGAAACAAGACATAATAGAAAGAGTATCTAATTCAACTTTATAATTAGGTAAATAACCAAGTTTTTTCCTCTTTCTCATTTATTTTTTTATGATAGCCTTGATATCTTGTTCTATTTAAATGTTCTCCTCATATGAAGAAATATTGCTCCCCCTGTTACTAAATGTAGAGTCATCAAGAAAAATACAAGATCAGTTGTACCTTTTCTTATACTTCCATCAAACTTGTAAGATGTTACTTCATCAAACATTAGATAGACCTTTCCTGTCTTTATATCTATATAAATCAAGGCAACGAATACCATTCCATATCGGTTAAAAAATGAAGTGGTATTTGTTATTTGCGTATTGGTCAGAGATAATGATTGGAAATGCTAGTTTTCATTCGGTGCACACTGATATCCAAAATACCAGTCATATGCCAGTCAGTACCATCAATTTGGAAAATAGTAAGGACTTATTTGTAATTTTTGAAAATTTAAACCTAAAACCCCCCTCTCTGTTGTGTCCCTTACTCACCCTCTCGAAGCTTCCTTCTCATTATTTCTCTCTCTCTCTCTCTCTCTCACTGACTCTCACTTTCACTCACCATCGCCGTTCTCTCCCTCACATTCTCCTTTTCATCTTTGACAGTACTACTCCCTCTCCAGTGATGCTGCCCCTTCCCTCATCCTCCCTTATCCACGTTAGCTTCAGAGATCCTTAGCTCCTCCACCCGAAGTCCTGAAGACATCACCGTCATCAACCCTCCTCCACGAGGACCACCGCACTATATCATCACCACCACTAAAAGTCTAGAGGAGGAGATAAGGCTGTTGCTTATCCAAGTCTACACCCGAAGCTGTGACCTATCACCCAACCCAAAGACCCAACCTAAAACCTAAAGCTTATGAATTGGTTTCTGGGTGTGTTTTTTAATTTTTGATTTTTCTTGCTTAATTGCATTTTTATTGTGAATTGGTTGGAACTTGGATGTTGAAAGCTGGAATTAAATTTTTTAATTCGGTTGGATCTTGGATTTATGAATCAGTTGGAACTTAGTTTTGTGATTTACAATTTGCATATATCTCGGTTGGATATTGGAGTTGAAAGATTCACAATTTTGTGATTTGAATATTGGAGTTGAATGAGTCACGGTGTTGTTTTGGTTTTGTGATTTGCATGGGTTGGATTGGATTGGATTGGATATTGGAGTTGAATGATTGTTTGGTTGATTTCTAGTTTGGTTTTGAAGATTGGTTTAAGTTTAATAGATTAAGAGAAATGTATGATAAGTTTTTTGATGAATGAAATGCACGGTTGATGTGAATATGTGATGATGTTAATGAATTGAATTGATTCAATTGAAATTTTGTAAGTTGAAAGTTGAAACAACTTAAATTAAAATTTTAAACTAAGAATATTAAAGTTGCAAACTTGCAAAGACTTAAATAATTTATGGACACATTCTTAAAATTTATGAAATGGTATTTCATTTTTAGTAATTGGTATTGGCTTTAGGTAAACAATTAATTAAGTATAAAATTAGGAATTGTAAATAATAATAATTCGGTTGAAGTTAATGATAGTATTTCGGTATTAGCTTTAGGTAAATAATTAATTGAGTATAAAAAATGTGGAATTATTTGGTAATATATATGTATAGGCTACTATAAATATTTATAATAGATAATGTGTGAAAGTAGTGATGTAATAAATGTTTCCAAAAAGAATTTTTTTTCAAATTGTGAACATGTTATAGGCTCCAATCATTTATACTTAGACTTATTAATGTCAATTAAAAATTGTAAAAGCAACATATATATTTAAAAACCAAATATAGAATGGTTTATATAATATTATGGTTTGTTAGAAATGAAAAGAAGATTTAAAGTTTTAAATAAGAGAAAAAACAACATTTCCAAAGAAGTTATATCCTTTAACTTGATCCTCATGATATGAATATACCCTTTAACTTAATCATCATGTTATGAATAGATGTGTATGAACAATTGTATAAGATATGTCATTCATGATTTAGAGATTATGTAAATCATATCATACCCTTCAACTTGATCCTCATATTTGAAACTTTGAATTGAAATTGTTCAAAATTGTTGGAAATGAAAATTGTTTATGTATATTTTGTAGTTGTTGGCAATAGAAATTGTTTTATAAATGTTTTGTGATTATTGGAAATGAAAATTGTTGAAAATTGTTGGAAATGGAAATTGTTTTATGAATTTTTTATGATTACTGGAAATGGAAATTGTTGAAAATTGTTGGAAATGGAAATTTTTTATGTATGTTTTGTGATTATTGGAAATGGAAATTATTTTATGAATGTTTTGTGATTCTCGAAAATGAAAATTATTGAAAATTGTTGGAAATGGAAATTGTTTATGTATGTTTTGTGATTCTTGGAAATGGAAATTGTTTTATAAAGTTATATCCTTTAACTTGATCTTCATGTTTTGAATAGATGTGTATGAACAATTGTATAAGATATGTCATTCATTATTTAGCGATTATGTAAATCATATCATACCTTTCAACTTGATCCTCATGTTTGAAACTTTGAATTGAAATTGTTCGAAATTGTTGAAAATAGAAATTGTTTATATGTGTTTTGTGGTTGTTGGAAATGGAAGTTGTTTATGTATGTTTTGTGATTATTGGAAATGAAATTTGTTTATGTTTGTTTTATGTAATTATATATGTTGAATAATTGAATTGTTAGTTTTTGACTTATAGTGAAATGTGTTCCATTAAATTAAATTGTATATAATGTAATCATACAAAATAAGTTATATTATGTAAGATAGATATACATATTGTGTAATGAAATTATGTATTATTTATTCTAATATGCAATTCATTTATTTTTACAGATAAATGGAAGGAAGTTTAAGTACTCCTGATCAACCCACTTCAGGAAGATATAATGATCCAGTTTGGGCTCATACTGCATTGGTTCCCGGTATGAGGAATGATACTATATTCTTTTTTTGTAACAAGCATTTGAAAAGTGGAGGACTCACCCGATTAAAGAAACATTTAGCTGGGGTTAAAGGAGACGTGGAACTGTAAAAAAGTAGGTCATGACGTAAAGTGACAAATGAAAACGTTGCTTAATGAATATCAACATGAGAGAGATATGAGGGAAAGGTTGAATTTTGAAATTAGTAGTGAAAGTTTGTTTTCTAGTTTCCACGGTGATTGTGGAAATGTTGAAGATGGCGGTGGTAGTGGTGGTATACTAGTACTGGTAGTGTTCCATCTCAGGCCTAAGAAGAAGTACCTAAACCTGATGTGAGGAAGAGAAGAAGACAAGTGAATAGTTTTTTTACGCCACGAACAACTCTTCGAGCCCAACCTTCAATTCGTAGTGAAATGCAATCAAGAGATGCGACTCATAATGTTGATATG
Organism: Erythroxylum baracoense; assembly: GCA_025629805.1. Classification (NCBI taxonomy): domain Eukaryota; kingdom Viridiplantae; phylum Streptophyta; class Magnoliopsida; order Malpighiales; family Erythroxylaceae; genus Erythroxylum; species Erythroxylum baracoense. Next base: position 10,760,269 of record JAOTAY010000004.1, read on the forward strand.
GCAGTAGCTAGATAGTGGTATGATACAAATTCATCATTCAATGCTTCTTAGTCCTATTATTATCAACCTATGATGAATACAATAGCCTCTTATGGTTTGCGATACAAAGGTCCTTCAACTGATGACTTAGGAGGTAAACTTTTGAGATATTTTGTTTCTGAAATTAGAAATTATTTGACAGAAAGAAGAGTTAGTTGGGCTACTTACGGACGTTCAATCGTGTATGATGGTTGGACAAGTAGGAGACAAGAGTCTATTATTAATTTTTTGGTTTATTCTACAAATGGCTCTATGTTTTTAAAATCTATTGATACATCTAGCCTTATTAGGAATATTGAGACTGTGTTTGCGATATTTGATGATGTTGTGAATGAAGTAAGGCTAGAATACATTGTTCAGTTTATTACTAATAATGATTCCGTTTATAAAGCAACAGGAAAAAGGTTGCACAATAAGTATAATTCTTTTTTTTGGACCCCTTGTGTTACATATTGCATTGACCTAATGTTGGAGAATATAGGAGATCCTAGGTATTTTTCTATTATTGGTGAGACTATGTAGAAATCTATAAAGGTGACAAAGTTAATCTATAATTGCGAATGGGTATTGAATTTAATGAGAAAGGAATTTGCCAATAACAGGAATTTTGTGTGGTCCTGTTGTGACAAGATTTGCAACAAATTTCTTATCACTTTATTCTTTTGTTATGATGAAGAAAGAGTTAAGACAAATGTTTACAAGGATAAGTGGATTGCATCTCAGCGTGTTAGGTTTAACACTGTAGTGGAGGTTTGTAAAATTATACTAGAAGATAGAGAATTTTGGTCTCAATGCTAAAATTGTACTAGAAGATAGAGAATTTTGGTCTCAATGCCAATTTTTTATCCAAGTTTGTGAGCCTTTGGTAAGGGTGCTTCGCTTGCCTGATAATGAAGAAAAGATAACAATGGGTTATTTTTTTGATGCAATAGAGAGAGCGACAGAAGCAATCAAGGCCAATCTGAAACATTGGCTTTCTTTGTACACACCATATATTTCAATCATTAATAAGATAAAGGAAAGACAACTTTCTTCTCCATTGTTTGCTCTAGGGTGTTTTTGAATCCTAGTGTCTATTTTAGACTAGATCTTACTAAGCAAGCTGAAGTTAATAGACGAATGCTTTTAACTATTACAACAATTGTTAGCACTGATGTGATGCAAGATCTCTTAAGCTCATAAATAGAGCTTTATAAGTTGTCTTATAAGGATTTTTAAATGCCAATTGCTATTCGAAAAGAAGGAAAACTTTCTCTAGGTTTTTTTAAGTTCCGATCATGCATCTCATATATAATATATATCAAATATATGCAGCAAAAATAAAACAGAACCTCAAAAATTAGATCTACTCATACATATAGATATAGAAAAACAAAAATATGAAATATAAGACGTTTACATACCTTTTTGATGATCTCTGTTGTTCTTTAATCTTCTCCACATTGGGTTGTCGTAAACCACAATGATCAATACAGATCGTCACTAATGAAAGTCCACATGAAGATAGAAGGATGAAACCTCACTAGGAGATGGCTAGAATTCTTTCTTTGTGCTAGCAA
>JAOTAY010000004.1:10763722-10778571 GCA_025629805.1 Erythroxylum baracoense
TAATGACATCACTGAAACGTTATAGTTCTGGAAAGCAGAAAATAGAAGAAGGTTAGAGGGAGAGACAAGTGTTTTCTGGTAATTGCTTGACCTCTTATTTTACATCAATGTTTACATTTATGGGAACATAATAACAAATGGAAATAAGGTGGCAACATGCCAGCAACTCTGGCTAACAACTTCGAAGGAAAATGCCTATAAAGTAGCAACCACTTCTACGCTACACAGCAACGGTCATATAAGTTTGTTAATCATGGAGTGACAGGGTTGACAGGGTGACTACACAGCAACGGTCATATGAGTTTGTTAATAATGGAGTGACAGAGTGTTGGTTTATGCTTTTGGCTTATGCTTTTGCAGTCAATTTATGTTAGTTGTAAGTTTATTGAATAAGTATAACAATATTTTATTAAGTTTATTGAATAAGTATAACAATATTTTATTCAATAAAAGACATTCTTTATCTTTGTGTATTTATTAATTATTTAATTATTAATCATAAAGATAAAATTCATGGAATAATTGTTATGTAATTGAAAATTATAATGCGATTATAACTATGAGATTCGAATTGTATTTTTTATTATTCTTAAAATAATCCTAGTTATAGTTTCATCAAGACGGGATATTGATGAAATTGTTGGATTAGCACATGTTTGTTTCTTTCTTATGAAGACAGTAATTGATCTCATAAATTAAAGTGTAGAGATACTTAAACAAACATGTGCGTACTTATTAGAGGATAAGTTCACTGAACTGACTTGATTATGAGAATCCCGAATGGAACATTACTTATGTGTTTGTGGATTATCTCATTATGATGGTTATATAATTGATCCTTAGACTTGAGTTTTTCAAAGTTATCTCATGTAGGAATTACTATGTTTTGATGCTACTTATATTTTACTCTTGGAATAATTCAATTCGGTAGTTATTGGATATAGTATGAACTATATAGAGATAGTTGAGTAAATTAATAAAGAATTCGTTCTCTTAAAGTATTTAGGAAGAATGTTTTGCTGTTCTTGATTAGTAATAATTTTGGAAAATCATTTACCAATTAACAAGAACGAACATGATTGGATTATTTAGAGTAGACACGAATTTCATACTTTAATTCCAATTGGAACATTAGATAACGAAAGGATTAATTTATACATCATAGCCATGCATAGACAGGTTAAGTCAAACCACTTTGACATTCCTAATATTTGGGTAGTCATGACATGTTGCTAGATGTCATTCATAATCTGTGATTATAAATTATTTAATTAGGGAATTAAAGATAAATTAAAATAAGTTTTAATTTATCTAATTCTAATTATGAATTAAAATTAAAATTTATAATCATGACCAATATATTAGGAACCTAATGAGTCACAAATAAAAGGTCTATAAAGAAGAAAGTGAAATTTGAATTAAGTTGGACTTAATTGAGAAGTTTTAGAAATTTTAAGGATCAATATGTGATATTTGATCTTATAAGGACTAATTCGTAATTATGATTAAAGTTTGACTTATTTTGATAAAGTCCAAGGACATGAAAAATATGATTTTTCATATAAAAGAAAAAATTAGAAAATTTGGAGCTAGCACTTCTTACATTTTTCCTCTCAAATTAGATTTAAGTTTTTTTCCATTAGAGGTCGGACTATTGAACGACTCGTGGATTGACGAACTTACTACGAAAGAAAAAGTTACAACAGAAAATCGACATAGGTTAGTGTGACTTTGTTAATTTCTTATTTTATGTTTCTGATTAAATTTTGTTAAAATTGATTATGTGGAAAAACTTTAAATGTATTTCACTACATTAGATTCGATTTTGCGTTTATTTTCCAATAGGTTGCATCGTTATTGGTGAGAGAGAGGACATAGGCACCAAGCCATTTCCCTAACATGCAGGGCTATAAGGGCTTTTAATATCATTAGCATATCGCTTAGTCATACAATAATTTAAGGCATGGAAACGGGGAGATAGTTCAGAAATTAGAGAAGCCTGGCTATGAACCTTCAGCTTCGGAGTAACTAGAATAATCGCTCCCGGTTTCACTCCTTGTAGCTTTCATGAATCGTGCGAACATAGTTTTAAGTTCCAACATATCCTTCTCCATCCTTTCTGCTCTGTTTTGTGCTTCTAGGAATAGTTTCTCGTTCCTGATCCGTGCGTCTATCAGATTCTTCACGTTTTCTTCAATTCTACGCATCTCAGCCATTTTTGCCAAGGAACATATGCTCTGATACCAAATGTTATGTATATTTTGATGATAGTGAATTAGAGTGCAAATAGTTATGTTATCAGAAATGCGAAGGAAACCAGAAGAGAGAGAGAAGAAGAGAGATACGCAGAAGGAGAAAAAGAAGGGAAGAGAAATACACAGAGAGATTTCTAGAAGAAGAAGACAATATCCAATTTGTTATATCCTTACTATCTATTACTATAACGTCTTAAATAGACGTAAGGGATGACTAGTATAAGGGCTGGTGATTAATAACAATGATGTGAGTTTATTTAAAAGTTGCGTTGTTAATTAACAATGATTATAATATTTTTATACGTAACATAGGCCCCTGAGCACCATAATCGTAAGGAAGGTTCGGAAGCGAGAAGTTCTGCAAACCACACAATGCCCCAACCCTCGGGATACAGTGAAGCCTAGGGTTGTTCTGGTCAGTACGAATTTACAAATTTGCCCATCTACTATGTTCAGGGCCGGCCCTGGGCAAGGGCAGGATGGGCACCCCCCAAGGCCCATTCTTATAAATGATAAAATAGGGTCTATTTTTATCCTCATAAAAAATAAAATAAAATAAAATAAGGTCTATTTTTGACCTCATAAAGAACAACAAAAATGATCTATATTTTGCTTATTTTTATTCTTTGTGAGGACGCAAAAATAGGCAAAAATAAGAACTTTTTTTTACTTTACTCAGGGCCTATAAAATATTAGGAACGAACCTGGCCATGTTGTGCCTCACTTTATCTTTGTTTTCTCTTCTTTAATTTAGTCATATTTCTATTAAATTATATGGATATTGGTCTTATTCGACGTTAATTCAAAAAGAAAGAATGAATATTCAATTAGTGATGCGTTAGAGCTGGAGGCTTTTCTTTTTCATTTTTTTAACGTCTGAATAGGAACAGAAAAAGGGTAAACTAATCTCATTCATTTCTTAAAGATAAGGTTAAATTAATCAACAAAAACCAGTTTGTCTCTATTAATCTGCAGTGAAAAACTGAAAACTCAAGCCCCGTCGTTTCGGCTTATTTATGAAACAAAATCTATTAACAGCTTATTTTTTTTCAGATTCGGACGAAATCTAGAGCCAAATGGAGAATTCGAGTGGAAGAGTAGATACGGTAGATGGCAACAACCGAGGAGGAGGGCCAGACTCTAGAAATGACACAACTGCTTCTTCTTCCTCGTCTCCCACACCGTCGGCTTATCGATTGTTCGGTCGACAAGTCACTGTTCATCAGTACATGGGTGGTGGAAAAGGTTCTCGCTTTCCTTTCTCCAGTTTCAGTTTATGGGTTGTTCTTCTCTTTTTTTTTTTTAATTATCTTACCAGGTTATCAAGATTATAGCGGACTTTGTTTCAGAAATTGGCTTTGGCCTTAATTTGGTTTTGTTATGCTTAACGTTCAGTCCTTGCTTGTGTTCCTTTTCCTTATCATGTGATATTGTGTTGCTCTTTTCTTCTGGTGGCTGGAGCCAGCACCATCCCAATTGCTACAACTATGTTTTGTCACAAGTTCCGTGTGGAGACTTTATTTTTGGGCCAATTTCCCTTTTCTTCTATTTGCAGCTGCTGATGTCTTTCTGTGGAAGAAGCGACATGTCTCCATTGGTGTCATTGCTGTTGCCACGGTTGCGTGGTTCATATTTGAGCGTTCTGGATTACCATTCTTGACAATTTGTTCGGACGTCTTGCTGATTTTGGTGGTATTGTTGTTTCTCCGCGCGAATTTTGCTGACCTAGTAAATAAGTATGCCTGATTCCTTCTTGGATTCTTTTCCTTTTCATTTCATCTTATGCAAAGTTGCTTCTGAATGCAACTTGATACTTCGTCACATGTTTCTTTCTTAACAGACAACCGCAATCGCTACCAGAACTCGTTGTATCCGAGGAAATGGTCAACAATGCTGCAGCATCTTTTCGTGTTAAGATCAACAATATGCTTCTGATGGCTCATGACATCACTCTTGGCAAAGATTTTAGACTTTTTTTCCAGGTTGGTTCTTTGAGATAACCAAAGAATTTTATGCTTTGAAGTTGAGGTTTCTCAAAGATGATGAGGCATCTGTCTGTTGATTTGTTTTCTCAAGACATGTGCTGGGTTGAGCTTGAAACTCGAAAAATTACACATACTGTCTTCATAAAATTAAGATGGATGCAACAAGCAATGACTGATGGGGACAAATTATGAATGATGAAAATCTTATAGCATTTACATGTGATAACTTTCTGATTAGTGGATATTAGGATGCTTTATAGCTAGACTAACACTGCATTCCATGAGAACTTCGTAACTGGAAATGAGGGAAAGAAGAAGCACATAGTTTGCTTTTATCAAATCCGGATATAATGATGTAGTTGATGTACCCAAACAACTGAACCTATAAGGATTTCTCAGTTACTCATACAGACCTCTGTATTATTAACCTTTAGTTATTAAATCTATCTCAAGTTTGTGCATCATGCTGATTAATTGGTTCCATAATTGTACGTTGAACAGGTGGTGGTCTGTTTGTGGCTCCTGTCTGTCATTGGTAGCTATATCTCTTTCTTCACCCTGGCCTATGCAGGTATGTGCTTTATCCTTAATTACATTAGTTATCATGCTTATGACTTTAAAGTTGTTTGATAATAATATAATGTTGTTCACTTATTGGTTCAGACCTTGTATGAGCAAATTTCTTTTGCTCTTTAGTTTATTACTTTGAGGAAAACTTTTCTGCTTCTTGTAATTTTTAAGTTAGGTGATCCTGTGCAGTTTATATTTGTTTAATCTTTGTATATTGAATACAATCCCTCTCTTAAAACTTGCTCGAGTATTTCTCACAATATGGAGGGCCTAAAATTTACTCATATTTCTTTAATAATTTAACAGGAACCATCTTATCCATTACAATTCCTGCCCTCTATAACAAATATGAAGAGCACGTGGATAAGTACTGTGGTGTGATCCATAACAAACTATCGCAGCATTATAAGATCGTTGATGAGAATCTTATTAGCAGAATCCCTCAGAGTATATCCAAGGACAAAGATGCATAAACGTTTTTCATGGGTGGTTCTTGGTTTCTTCCGTTCAGGGTTTCAATATGTTAAATTTGTAATCAACAGAGTAACAGCTACATTGGAGTTTCGGAATCTTGTTGAAGCAACTTTTCTGCATAGCCTCACAGAATTGGTGACATGCTAGAGTATGGAGCGGTGTACTCTTTCCCTTTTTTGCATTCTGAGGTAACAACAGGAAGGCTTCAAAATGGTGGGATGAAATTTTGGTGTCCGACCATACTGGTAGTATTCCTTGTTATGATCTCTGTTGTACGTTTTAAAACTGTTGCATTGTTTGATGGACCACAGCCTGAAGGAAGATGAAGTTGAGATTGTATGTACGGAGACTGCTTTTAGTAGCGTAATAATCCTAGTTACGGCTCTTACAGGGCTACAATTGGTACACAAGGAAAATTAGTGCTTACGAAACATGTTTAGATTTGCCTGTCTACTCGTGTTTGCTGATTTGGGTTGATTTATGACGTAGGATTTAGTCAAGGACTGATGATTCACAGGAAGTTTTCTCGTCCCTCTTTTATTGATATTCGCTCCTTTTCTAGAATTGCTTATGCCAAACTAAAAGAAAGACTCTCTTTAGATTTTGCGCTAAATATTTTGACCGGCTTATTCAATAGAGATTGCAAAACAAACTCTTAAAATGCATCTTCCACCTCACTTCTTTCCTTTGACATAGAGCTTGGCCTCTCAAGTTCGAATTCAGGATAATTCTAGATATATCGACCTTTCATTTTCTTTTCGAATTTCAATTAATTCTATCCAGAACAATTTCTTATATTTATGTCTTCCATAGAATGCTTCATCCTAATTGAAGTCAAAGTCTTTTTGTCATCTCTATCTTGGTTAATTTCTTAAACGAAGGTGCAGGAGCACTTCCCACATTAGAAACAGCCTCTTGATTTTCTCTTGCGCTTTTCTTCCTAGAGAATATTTTGACACAACCCTGGAGTTGTTCCAGTAAGTGGTCACTCTTATGCCAACTGGAGTAAGTGGAATTCTTCATGTCTGAAAGTTTGGCAAGCACATCTCTTTTTATTTGGGTTAAATGAATGGTCTCTATCTATGTATATGGTAGTTTAATGTGTGAGAAGCCGACACCAATGTTATGAATACCGTACCGGACTCGGTACCGGATTGGATTCTAATATGGTACTATACCGGTACCGGTCAATACCGGATACCGTTTCGGGTAATTTTTTAAATTTATAAAATAGTCCCTAAATTTTTTAAAAATTACAAAATAGTCCGTTGTTATATTGTACAATTGTACTGTATATTTTTAACCATATCTCTAAAAATCTAAATAATAAATAATAATCATAATTAATATGAAATAATAATAATTTTCAGGTATTTCACATATAAATAATAACCACAATTTATATAAAAAAAGACAATCATTATCATATAAATATAAAATTAAGAGCAATATAGAGTATTTAAAATATTACAATTTCAATTTTCATTATATAATAAATAATAATTACATCAAAACATCCTTAACTCTCAAATTATTATAATTTACAACAGGAGTTCGTGATAAAGAAACAACCAAGTAGAATTAAAACATGAAATAAGAACATATATTATTTAATTTATTATCAATTAAATATATTATATATTTGATTAATTAAAATTAATTTAATAATTATTAATAAATATAATTAAAATTTAAAATAATATATATTTCAAATAAAATTTGATTTAATAATTAAATATATATATAAATAAATATTAGTTTATAAATAATAAATTTTAAATTATTTATTTTTAAAAGTTAAATATTTTTATTAATACTTTATTAATAAATATTATGTAAATATTAAAATAAATTTAAATAAAAAATTATTCTATATTTTTATTTAATGTATAATTATTATTAGTAATAAAATATTTATTTTATTTTAAAAATAAAAAATAAAAAATAAACTAAATAACAAGTTAAAAAATATTTGAAAAAAAGAAGGGGGCAAGGAGGAGAGGCGGGAGAGAGAAAATTTTAAAAAAAATTATTTTTAAATTAAAAATTGAAAATTTTGCAATTTGTCTGTATATTTTTCAAAATTTTTGGTACCGGCCAGTATTTGACCGATACTTATAATACTAGCCGGTATCGGCCAGTATTTAAATTCAGTACCGAAACTAACATTCTGGTACCTTTTTTGGCTAGTACGGTACGAAATACATAACGTTGCTCTTGGGATGAGGCCTTAGGGGCTTAAAATTAGTCCGACAAAGTTGAAATACCCAATGTATATGAAAGAAAAAAAACATTAGGTTGTAAATATATAATAATTCAACAGGAGTAATTATGTCAAGTGCCATAGAGGCAAATGATTTATGATATGATAAGCAGCACGAAAAGTTACATCCTATAACTCTCTTGGATGATTCTTAGCATAAATTCGCGACAAGAACATAGATGTCTAGTGAGCTAACTTATGCTTAGCAACTCGATTGTATTACGAAGGTTTCTAATATAAAATTTTGACATTGATCCGACATAAAATCTCGTCCACTCTCATTTTGTAAACACTTTATGAGTAGCCCAGTTTCTTTGTTAGTATCATGTTTAAGCTGAATTTTTTTAAAATAAAATCTTAGTTTTGTGTTTATGGATGTAAACTTAAGTTAACCTAGAAAACTCACACACTGTAACTATTATGTAATGAAAATTAATACAATTAGGAGCTTTGTTGACGTTAAGAGGTCTGCATGAACAAACTGTAACAAAATATTTATAATATTTTAATATTTAGTGAATTTTATGGTCTACGTGAACATATAATTTAACCCTAAATATTATTAATCTAATAAAGCAACTTAATTAATTAATCTATTAATTTAACTAGTTAATTTTAGTAACTAAATTAATTAACCTACATCCTAAATTAATAGCAGTGAAACCTCTAATTCCTATTGTTATTCGCTCTGTTAGATTGTTGGCTGATCAACCAAAAAATAATTGACTGAATAAATTTAGTTGATCAACTTTATTGACCGACTGCCCTTAGTGTTTGGTAATTAGTTGATTGGGTTGACTGATTGAACTCAATCAGTTGATTTTTTAAAAGCTCAAGAGGAGTAACGTTTTGCTTCAGCTTATTTTAAATGACAGATTGTGCCCTCTCCAAAACTTATAGACAACAACAAAGTGGAGCGTTAACGTGTAGCGTATATATCCACTATGAATTTATTAATCTTAAGTCTTTACAAACTCAAACGGGTATCGCTGCTTCTCTCTTGGATTCTAAGATCAAAATGAACTAAAAATACTCTTTTTTTTCTTTGTTGCCTCTTCCTAATCTTATAAGCTACATGTGTAATTAATAATGAAGCTTTTTTTCGTGCAATAATTATTAATTTTGGGCCTATGTTAAGTATCTATCATTAATTTAAGAATGAGAAAGGAGAAAAAAGAAGTACTCATCATTATCATCATCATCTGTTCCTTCTTCTGTTTCTGAGATTTCTTGCAATTTTTTAGTTAGGAAAATCCTATTGATTGCAGTTTTCTCTAGACTTCTGAGAAAAGCATTAAAAAAAAGGCTCAAATGGTACGATCCCTCCGTCGCCCCAGAATGAAAGGGGCGATCTTGTAGTTCTTGGTCTGTGAAGATACATTGTTAGGTGTTCCATTTTATTTTCCCACTGAGGATTATTATTATTATTATTATTATTATTATTATTATTATTATTATTATATGTTATATTTTTAATAGATTTATATACTTAATTTTTATAAAATTAAATGTCTAAAATTTAAATTCTTATGAAAATATTTAAAGAAATATTAAAATATAATACTCATGTCATTATAATTTTTTAAAGTCATACTTTTAGAAGTCATTTTACACATAAATAATTAATATTAAATAACTAATTTTACTAAAAATCTCTGACAAATAGTTAATACAATCTGCTTGACACATCAGCTGATGTAATCAACTATCAATTACCAGCTGATATAATCAGTTAATTGCTAATGTAATAAGTTAGATTGTCAATCAAGAATATTGGCTTTGTTAATAGCTTTGCTTGTATCCTTATCGCCATTATTGTTCCTCTTGCTAAAGATATTCTTGTTGTTATGCATCCATACTTTATAAATCACATCAAATTTATATGATAAGACCCATCTAGTTATTAAAATATTAAAAATGTGTATAAGGTTATTACTAACTACTAACTTAACATAAAATTGATGGCATTGTTAGTATAGAGTTGAATTTAATTGTTAAATGTAAAGCTTAAGATTAAAAATGATCATTTTGCGTATTTCTTTGTAAACGTTAAGGTTCAAAATTGCCTATAAGTTATTGTTCCATCGACAATAAATCACTTCACGGAAGTTGCCGCTGTTCTTTCATACGTATCTACCACTGCAGCATAGAAAGAAAACTACCATATTCGAGAACGCTTCTCTTCAATTCTCTCTCTCCACTCTTAGAAGGTCGCGAGAGCGAACTGTAGTTGAGAGTTCAATTGATTTGCACTCTGGCTAGATCCATCTTTACTTCTAACATTCCTTACCATCTCCAGCTTTTAAGCAGCGCGTCCTGATTACCAATGTATGTGGATGTGTTTTTCTTAGAATTGGTTGATTGGTTTCTTTTTCGCTTTTTCTGTGGATTTGAATTGTGATTCTTGTTTCTCTTTGCACTGATTGATTTAAGAGCTTCTGGATTAAGACGCGTTTCGTCTGGTCCATTGAGCTTTGTCAAAAACACATGTAATAGTAAATATTGGGATCCCTAATTTCGAGATTTTATTTCATTTTGCGTGATTGTTGCTGGTGATGTTGCTCTGCTTTGCTGATGAGGGGAAAAAACCAGCTTAAGAGTAGTCTGTACAAGTGTTGGACCTGAGAAAGTTTGCTTTAAACTGCCTGTTGCATGGTAATTTATGTTCTTGTTTTTAGAGTAATCTTTCCTTTGTCTATTTTTGATATTGAGTCATTTCAGGGGATTCAAGTTAAAATTACTTTCGTAATGTAAATGAGAGAAAATTCATTCAATTGGCTTTTTTCAGTCAGGAGTTCCTAAATTTCTTGAACCTCTTAGTGATTTACCAACTGTATTTCCTTCTATTTGTGGATGCTTGTTAATACAAAAAGGGATTTACATTTATATTTGACCTTATGAACATTCTTTATAGCAAGACCAGAAACCATCCCGGTCCCGTTTTGGTAACTCAATTCAGATGCAAAATGACTTTAGCATTCTGTATGTTGCAATTTTAAGGTATGATGATGGGATTAAAATTTCATACGCAAGCTTGAAATGAGATGCAATGCCTGCTGGCGAGAACTGGAGGGAAGAGCTGTTTCCACTACTTGTGGTCACCTCTTGTGTATCCAATTTCTGGATGTTCCTGTTTTTTCCTTAAGTTCTCTTTGTTTAAGAATTGTTGCAAATTTCCTCAACCATCTAACAAGGTACAGAAGATGCAAGCAAGATTCTTAGCAATGATGCAGCATGCCCAATTTGTGATCAAGTGCTTTCTAAAAGGTGCACACTCCATAATTAGCACTGATTGGGGAGGATGTATTTATGCTGGAATGGATGATGGAATGATAAAGCACAAAATTATAATTACCTAAATTAGTGAATCATTGTGAGGAAGAAGAATGGGAATATAATCTGGGCAGGGTTGAAACACTCTTTCTGTATGTACACCTTAGATTTTATTGGAAATCCACATAGACTATAAGCATACTCCTTGGGTTGAATGTACTTCCCATAATTATGCAGAGATATGATATGAATTGTTGTGCAATATTTTTCCTTGTTTATGATGATGCTCTATCGACTTCATTCTTGACTAATATCATCAATTTTCTTTTTTCAGTCTTATGAAACCAGTGGATATCAATCCAAATGATGAATGGATAAATGTAAGCAAGTGTATTGTAGTATTATGTACAATGTCTTCGCTTATCATTAATCACTTCACTCTAGTGAAAATCCTTGCAATGCCATCACAGTATTTCTAATTCCTTGTTCTTCTGTTTTCTTTTCCATTCTCTCTGTTGCTTTTTCACTTTTACTTCAGATGGCTATGAATGGAGTATCTCCCCAGATATGTATCCATTGATATTTACTCGTGGTTTTGTCACTTCACCTTCAATGTTCTATAATTCTTCATGAACTTCATCATCTATGTACAACAGGAGAATGAAACATAAATTTAATGGATTGTCAAGTGATGCTTATAAAATTCCTGCATCATTAGAGAAAGTTATCAAACTGAAAAGGGAGAAGAAATACCACTTCCATGAGAAAATTGTGAGAGAACAATTTGTGAAACAATGTGGCTTCCTTAACTGAACTTAGTGATGAAGAGTGCATACAAAAGTGTGATGTTTTATATCGGGCAAAAGGAACTAGAGATGCAATACAAGATGAACAGAATTGTTACTCAGTGTCGGCAGAAATGTGAGACAATACAAGAAAAGTTCACCGAAAAATTAGAGCAAGTGCATACTGCATATCAGAAAATGGGCAAGAGGTGTCAGATGATGGAGCAAGAGATTGAGAATTTGTCGAAGGACAAGCAAGAGCTCCAAGAAAAGTTTTCTGAGAAATCCAGGTTAATTCTATTCTTGTGCCACTGATTTGCTCGATTTTCAAACTTATGGTGTATATTTTGACCTTGGTGAAAACCATTCTATTCCAATGTCAGGCAGAAGCGAAAACTTGATGAAATGTATGATCAGTTGAGAAGTGAGTATGAGTCAATGAAAAGATCAGCCATCCAGCCAGCAAGCAATTTCTATTCAAGAAATGATCCTGATTTGTTCTCGAATCCTGCAACCATGATCAACAGCAGAGATCCTATCCGAAAAGGTAAATCTTTTTCTTCTTGCAGCAAAGTTGGGATGATAGGTGCCTGCTTCTGCTGAGGAATTTGTCATATTAATAAAGCTCTTGAGGATGATAAAATTTGGGTTTTACTGCATAAATATCTGCAAAGCCAGTTGACTTATTTCTTACAGATTGGTCCGTTTTCACTCCTCCAACTCCAGGGCCCAGAGAGGATATATGGCCAGCAAGGCAAAATAGTTCAAATTCTGGTCCCTTCGACATCTCGAATGGCTCACCAGCAAAACAATCAACAGTTCCAGTTGATACTGGAAACAGGAGAACCGCTGTTCCCGCTGCTTTTGGGTCTGGGGCTGGCAACCCCTCCATGACATTAAGAAATTTGATTCTCTCCCCAATAAAGCGGCCGCAGTTGTCTCGTAACCGCCCTCATATGTTCACGTAAGTGGATAGTTTGTTTGCTACATTTCTTTGCTACCATAATATGGAGTTCTTTACGTAACTTCTTCCTTCTTAGGCTCTAAGTTGATCTATTGCAATTTGGTAGACTCTCCGTGTTGGACATTTCTCTAGCTATAAGAAATCTTTGCTTTCAATTCATGGCCACTCTTATGTACGAGAAGAAAGAGAAAAGGGAATAGGATGGAAGGAAAGATGACGCATGCGTCACTGACATGAAACACGATACAATTGCTAACACCAAAATTTATCGGATTACTTTGATTGAATTCAGCACGCCCTTGAGCTTTCTGATTAGACAGAGGATATATCAAACAAACAATATGGCTGGCCATGCGGTCCCAAGCAAACAAATATACGGGAGATATTTTGATATGTAATACTGTCGTATTGCACCTTTTGCTTGGGTTCTGGAGATGCATCCTCTTTGAGATGTTTTTTAGCGGCTAGGTTTTGCTTCAAATCTATATAGGTATAGACAATTGTCATTCACACTTAGACCAATAAAAAATAATACGAACACTTTATTCTCTTTCGTAGAAAGACATGACAATTTCTGTTGGAAATAGAATTGACTCTAGCTCTTTTGATTTGATCCGATAAGGTAACGCTAAAATTTTCGGATTAGCTTATGGATTTAACTTTGAAAAATCAAAGAGTGAGGATTTACTTATATAAAAAGCTAAAAAATGTCAAATATTTATAGTTTGTAATTGCTTTAATTTAACATTATCATTCAATAATTATTCTAAATTACTCAAAATTTTAAATATTACCACAAAAGAAGATCTTGCTTCTCTTATCTTTGAGTTTATGGCTTAAAAGAATCTGTCGATATTTCTGAATAAATCTTCTTGTACGTAATTATTGTATAAAAAATAAGATACCGCTTCTTTCTATGGTATCTTGAGTTAATTGGCTTGAATCTTCTTCCATATTAATCTTTTAGCAACTCACTTCACAATGCTCTTGGCAATCCCTTTTGCAGATCCCACCACCTGATTTTCTAATACGGTTTCAACATGTCCCAGACGGAAAATTTCCTGCCACTTATCGCCAATTGTGCTCCCCCCACCAAACCTTAAAAAAACTATCCAACACTTCCAAGTATGTACCCTACTACCTCCTTTGCAGCAGAACCTGTTGAAGAAAATTGTAAAATTGTAAAATTGTAAAAACCAGGGTTCAGGTTGTAGGTGAATCTGAACCAAATTTGAAATTACAATACTCACCTCTTTGCAGAACAGAAGACATTCTAGTTGTCTCTATAGCTTTGGAAATTCTTAGAGAAGGTGCCTCCAGATGGAAATCTACCTTAATAGGCTAACCTTTTTTGACAGAAGAGCATCCTTCCATCTCATAAAATCTTGGCTCTCACTAATTGGAAGAAATATGGCATTAACGACATTCTTGTCAATGAGGAAGATGTCTTCTTCTTCAGATTTGCATCCAAGTGGACATGTATGTGATGCACAAGCCCCTTCTGCTGCAGAGCTGGAAACTTGGAGTGATAATTGAAGATGTCTGAATACTAGTATACCAGTATGGATGTGCCTACATGATATTCCATTCAAAGACTGGACAACTAAAGGGCTTAATTACAAAACTAGCTATGTAGGAAAAACTCTCTTCATGGACTGAGTCACTTCCGAAATCAAGACGATAAATTACTCTAGAATTTTTGTTTTGTTGGATAAACTAGCAGACCTTCCATATGAAATACCAATCATGAGATTGAATGATGATATGTAGATGGTGGAGGATGTTGTCAAAATCAGCTATGCTTGGAACCAGACACTAGTCAAAAGAAAATATGGAAACCCACTAGTAAAATTTTTGAAACTAGAGAATATGAAGAATTAGTTTAGTCTAAACAGGCTAACAGTGCTTCCCATGAAACTAAAGTAAAAGAGGCAATGTTACAATAAACTAAGCAAACTCATAATGAAATATTACTTAAGGGCCTGTTTGGTTGGATGTTAATTAATGGAACGAAAGGGAACGGAATAAAACGGAAGGAAATGGTTTATAATGGAATGAAATGTAATATAATGATACGTTGTTTGGGAGGGATGGAAGGGTTTATAATGTAATGTAATGAAATGTTGTTTGGATGATGGATGGAATGGAATGTAATATATAATAAATGACTATTATACCCCTTATATTAAAATGGTTATTGTAGAAAGTTTATTATTTTATTATTAATTATATATAATTTATTATTAATTATATAAAAATATTGTTATTAATTATTTAATA
>JAOTAY010000004.1:10791651-10807670 GCA_025629805.1 Erythroxylum baracoense
GAACATAAGATCGAGTGAAAGAGGGTCAAAGCATCGCTTCAAGTCACATATTTTGTATTTTAGGCTAGATTTTGTAAGAATGAGGATTTTAGTTACATTTTGAGTATTATTAGTTCAAGTATCTTATGTATTTTGAGATTATGAGATATGGATGTATTGTGGTTTGAAATGCCTTTATGGCTTTATGAAAACTCTTATCTTTTAATGTTAATAAATTATGAATTATGTATGGATGAATTCGAGTGGACATATGAATTTGCGTATGGATAAGATTGAGTTGAAATTAGGTGTACTTGAAAAAGTTATCGATTAGAGATGATGAATTTTTGAATAAGAATTGTGGTGACATATAAGTAAGATATGTTATGATATAAAAGCATGAAGATAAATTAATAATGGTTAAGGTGTTTTTCATTGGATTACGCCCATATTATGGTAACAAGGTCACGTTTTAGAGGCCCAACATCTTATCTTGCTAATCTTAAGATTCTAATTATTAAATATGACAGTACTTCTTTATATGGAATGACAAACAGGAGGGTCCTTATTTCATAAGGGGAAAATTAGATAAAGCAGTTGTAAACTATGAGTGGATATAAGAATTTCGGGGTTTCAAAGCTTATTTCAATAAGCCCCTTTCCTCTAACCAGTCATCACTAGAGATACATAATCTTAACCCTTTCAGGTTTTTCAACTTCCTACGTAATGTTTAAGGTTACTAGGAGGCATTACATAAGGGAATCAAGGTGAATTTCCAAGGATTTGCCTTTTATAATTTTTATAAGATGCTAAGATGGAGATAAAGAAATCACTTCTTAGATGTCATTTTGAGACTGGGAAAGTTATAGAACAAGAAAGGGGAAAACTTTCTTTATGCTAGATGTAGTTCTATAACAACCCCTTGAATCCTTCCTTGCTACTTAATGAGAAATATGCTCTTTCAATGTATAATAAAACATTGGAGGCTCACTCCTCAATAATTTCTCAGAAATCTATAGTGCAATGGATCAAAAAAAGAGATTGTAATAATAGCTTCTTTTACTGATCCTTTATAACTTAGAGACTAAGGAATAGAATAATTAAACTTTGGCTTGGGGAAGGGACTTTGATTTTGTGCTAGAAAGAGCTCTTATCATATGCTAGAAGCTAGTTTATGAATATTTTAGGATCTCCTTCAAGTATTAATCCCTTAGCTGATTTAGTTGGTGCTTGATTCTTGATCATTTATCTTTGTAGCAAATTGAGCTCCTATCTAGACCCTTTACATTGATGATATTGAGATGGTGGTCTTTAAGCTTAACCCTAATAAAGCTCTAGGGCTAATGGATTCAATGCTTATTTCTTTTAAAAATCTTGGAGTTCCATCAAGAACTTTCCTTGTGAAGCTATTTTGGAATTTTTCTCTAATTCCTAAATGTTTTTCATATAGAACAACACTCACCTATTCCTTGTTCCCAAAACTACAAATCCAAAATCTAGTAAAGAGTTAAGGGCTATTTCTTAATTCTCCACCTTTTATAAGATCATTTCCAAAATGTTATCTTCAAATCTTAAGCAAGTTGTACCATCTTTCATTAGTTATGCTCATCTTGCATTCATCGAAGGAAGGAACATAGGCGATAATATCTTACTTGCTCAAGAGTTGTTAAAAAATTACCATTTAAAGGGCTCAGGAAGAAATTGTGTCATCAAGATAGACATTCATAAGGCACTTGATATGGTTAATTGGGACTTCATTCTCATATATCTTGATACTATCGGTTTTCCAAGCCCCTTCACCTTACGGATTAAGTAATGGTCAACTACCACTTCTTATGGTGTGCTTATTAATGGGGAAATTACTCATTATTTTAGGGGAGCAAGGGGACCCCCTTTATCCTTACTTGTTCACCATCTTTATAAAAGTCCCATCTCGGATAGTCCAAAGAAATCTTAGTCATATAAGAGACTTAAAATTCCATAAAATTATAAGGGTATCGAAATCATTGACCTAGCATTTGCTGATGATTTACTCTTGCTCTTTAGAGCTAATCCAACATCTTTGGAATGTTTAATCGTATTTGGGTTGTCCATCAGCAAAGGGAGCTTTCTAATGATTTCAGCTAATCCTTCTTCTACAACTCACAACCTTGTGGGAATCACAGGTTTGGCAATTAACCCCCTCTCCCTAATTTACTTGGGAATATCCATCTCCTCAAAGAGAATTCTTACTTTGTCTATTAGCCTCTTTTTGACGTGAAGGAGAATTGGGAATCGAACTTCCAAATGTCTCTTCATTGCAGGTAGGCTTCAAATATGTAATTCAGTGTTAAATCATCTGCGTATTTAGTGGTTAGATCATCTTTGGCTTCCTAAAAGGTTAAGAAGGGACGTTGAAAATCTCTTCGGGAACTTTTTATGAAAAAGGAACTAAAATATCAAGCCCTTTCCAAAGATAATTGGGGTATAAGACTTATTCTTGTCAACAAATTGTTTTTAGCAAAAAGGCTACAGAGATTTTTCATTGATAAGGAATCCTTTTGAGTGAAATGAGTGAATGAGCACTATTTAAGAAACAAGAGCGTTTAGGCCATCAAGCTAAAGAGTGACTCGTTTTGGAGTATGACACAAATCCTAAAGCTTAGAGCGGTCATGCAACCTTTGATGCTTTACAGCTACCGATCGTTTCAAGTATTAGATTCTGCTATCTAGTTAATGCAATATTCAAGGAGTCAATCATTGATGGTAGGTCCCGATGTAACAATAAGCAAGCCGAATTTTTCCAAAGATGCTTCCCCCTTACTCCCCCAATCTTGGCATGAAGGACATAATTCACTGGATTGGAAATTCATCAGGTACCTTCTCTAACAAGTCATGTATAAACTCCATAAAGGAAATGGCTCCTAAATTTCCTTTTCATTTTTTAGTTCGGAAGAACCTACAACTTCCAAAAAACTCGTTCATCTTATGGCTAACTGTGAGGGAAAAACTATCAACATTGGATATAATTAGAGGTGGTACCAATATCTCAAACCTTTGTCAGTTGTGCACAAGAACTAATTAATCCATTTGCTACCCTTTCTTTAATTTCCATTTCTCTAAATGGATATGGAATGACATTCCAACTCAATGTAACTTAAATTGCTATGTCACATATGAGAGACTGGTTCTTCAATAGATCTCAAGTATAACTCATATACATAAAAATGACCTTATAATGTTCTACTTATGTCTTAGATGCACTACATACTCCCTCGGAAAGGAAAAAAATATGAGGTTGATTAAAAGAAAATCCAATTCACTTGAAGATACTAGAATTATTACCATTAATTGGATAAAGTTGATGTAACAATTAAGGGATCTAAACTCTTAGAATCTCAAGGAATGAAAGATAATTGAAATATTCATTAACATATTGATTTTCCTAAGGTCTTGTTTGGGAACCGATAATAAAAAAAGTTGGAATGGGAATGCAACCTTTATTGCCTAATTTTTAGTTTTTTGGTTATTGTTAATGAATACAATGAAATCAATTCTAAACAATTATGAATTTTTATTACTAATGGGAGTGTGAGTATAAGCTATAATCAAATATCGAAAATAAAAGATAAGAGATATTATTATAATATTATCAAGTTATTATCAAAATATTATTAAGATATTGATTCTTATCAAAATATTATAAAAATTACATATTACAATCTTTTATATTAATTTCTTTAACAATTATTTTATTTTATTTCATTGATACTTTTATTCTTATCATAAAATATTTCATAATTATTTAAAAATTAATAATTTTATAAATCGTTAAAATTTTGACTAATTATTTATAAAAATAGATAATGTTTTAATTAATTATTTACAAAATAAATCATACAATAACTAAATATAAGTAAAAAAAATTCATTATTATTTTTATCATTTAATACCAAATATTAACTTTGATTAATATCATACCAAATAGTTATAATAATTTCATTTCTATTTTTATTTCTACTTTTCATTCTTATTCCTTTTTTTTAATTCTGATTCTTTCAATACTAGTTATGAAACGAGACCTAAATATATTCAACTAAATTTTAATTTTATTTTGTAATTCTACCAGACCATGCATACTAATCTGATTGTTTTTGAAAGCATCTTGCTAATATTACTTGCAATACTTTGTAACGGTTTTGGGCTATGGCTTTACAATAATGTTCTTTAATTTCCAGAAGAAAATGAAGCATCAACAGAATAACCTTCCGACTTGCTCTGCAAATTTAGGCGCATACATCAGAATATAGCTTATTGAACAGTCGTAAAAGTCAATGATCGGTGGCTTCCCGTCCAGTTTTATAATCTCTTACCCTATAGTTAGCATGGAAAGAAAAATTAGCTCTTAGCCCAATTTCTCACAGTTTTGAATCCTGTACAAGTATATCCGCCAAAAACTCCTCAAAATCACCCTTCTCGTCGCTATAGACATCCAATTAGTTTAGACTAAGACCCTTGCCGATGTTCAGCACACTTGTTTGCTGGCTCTCGTTTGGAAGGAGAGAGAATGATGGTTGTATCCTACATGGAACAAGAATACCGTTGCATGCTCAATTCAGGCTCAATAACCATCAATTCCAGGATCGACCTTCCTGTGTTATTTCGTTCCATCCACTACAAACGTTCAATTAACAAAACTGATTCAAGCTACCAAGTTGGAGTAGCTATGGTTTAACGACTACTGCTTTCACCACACCAATAGACAGCCACACCCTTTCACTGCAATCTCTAACTCTTTATGTTTTGGCGTTCCAAACGTATCTGCAACATATATAGTCAATAAAATACCCATCTTTGCTATCGCGGATCACTACAGAATGCCACCGGTGTCAACCATATCTGACAACGGGCCCGTTTAAAATGAGTCCTCAGGAGTATGCAACACCAATACAAAATTGAACCAAAAGTACTTATTGTATTCTGTTACTACTGTGATTGTTATGTCCTATAATAACAATGTCGTCGTAAGGAGAGATGGGAACTCTAGATTGAAGCAATCGATACTCCTAAAGTTGAACTCTACCCCATAACCATTGATCCTCTTGCAGTTCGGTGGTGAAATCAAGAAAAAGGGGAGAAAAATAGACAACTTGTATATTAACTACCTTATCTTGGTAATTCATGCATGCATGCGCTTACATCCATGCACGCGCTTAAATGCCAAAGTAAATATTGTCAGAGGAAATGAAACAAAATGTGACTCAGGATTGCATACCAAGGAGGTTTTCTGATATAAAAGATCAAGAATATTCAATTCTCAAACTCTGTGTACAACTACATTATGGAACATGTTAAGCAGCTCCTCATGCTTGTTCATTGTCACAGTTAATTCCAGTGTTACCTGCCACATTTGTAGGAATAAAGCTCTAAGATTAGACGACAAATTAAGCTAAGAGAGAATGATCAAGCCCACAATTGGTAAAAGCTTATCTCAGGAAGGTTTGAAAACCATATAATAGTATTTTTACACTTTGCAGGTTAATTTATATAGTGTTACACAAAAGCTAAAAGAACATAACCGCTCAAAGAAACTTAACCAGGGTTGCTACAAACCTTTGGCTTTGCTTATCAATCAAATTGGAATGCAGAGATTTCCCACCATAATGACACAATTACTATGGAGCATAGGAGAGTGAAGAGGATTGAAGTTGATACTGATGCATGGCAAATATCAATGATATCTGCAAATGACTAACTCCTGCAGTCCTAGACACATTTTTGGAACTTAAATGTTGGAATAACTTTATAAGTCATGCAAAGATGAGTTAGGGAACCATCACTTTTTTCTCCACGTAGAAACTCATATGTTTCTTAGTCCTCTTCCCCATGTGGTGGATGTTTTTTCTTGCAGTAATTACATTGAAAAACTTGAACTCAATGAAAATCTATAGCACCAACTTATTATTTGACCCAACACTTTATACAATTTCAATTTTCTTACAATTTCAATTTTCTTCTTTGAAATTGGCACACTATCTCCTTCCGTTCAAAAGATGAACTAGTTCTTTTAGGTTCTCTCAAATCTTATTCTTATATCACCAATCCATCTAACAAATAAGATAAGATAAAAGTTTTCAATATTAAAATAGAAAAACAGATTCACTACTACAACTAAAATCAACATCAATGTCAACAACATCAACCTCAAATAATATATTGGTTATAGTCATTAGACGAGCAGAATCAGGCTTGGCTGCTAAATTAGTATCTTTGAAAGTTTACCAACAAAGGAAGCAAAAGCAGAAAAAAGAATGATGAATAATTTATGGCTGTCTTTAATTTATATATTTACTATTAGTTACTGGCATGTGCAGCAGGATATTATTATATTTTAATTATTGTACATTTAAATCTGCTACTTTTAGGGGGGTTAGTTCTTGGGAGTTTTATCTGTAAACCTTAAAGGCAATTGGAGACAGCAATAATAGGGGGGCATTTTCAGAAAAGTTGTCAATTACTTTTACTCTTGGAGATCGTTGGGTTCTCTCTAATGAGCCCAAGTTATCATACTGTAAAAATAGGTCATAAAGGAAGGAAAAATTAGAAATCTAGTGAACTACAACCAGACTTCAGTGTTAGTAGGCCTATTACCAGATCTAGAGGTCTTGATCGTACCAATATCCTTGCGCAAATTCAAAACCCACATTATGCAAACCTCAATTTAAGCCCCATACCTCCTATCAATCTCAGAAGACAAGATAAATCAAGACAGGCGATGTCCACTAATTCTTTGAAAGTTTGTGAAGAATCATGGTTTGATTGCAGCACCTATAATTGCGATGCTTCACAAAAATTCCTTTGTTGTACAGAGGATGCAAAGAATGCTTTTGCAAAACATAAGCAAGATATGTCCACTAAACCAATGTTAGCTTTACCGAATTTTTTCCAACCATTTTTCGTTGAATATGATTCTTCAAATTTAGGATTGGGAGCAATTCTACAACAAGAAGGCCAACCAATTATTTACTTTTCTCGCCTCTTACCTACCAGACATGTTAAGCTCCCTGCTTATGAGAAAGAACTAATTGGGTTGGCCAAAGTTGTTCAACATTGGCGACCTTATTTGTGGGGCAGAAGTTTTATCATTCATACAAATCATTATAGCTTGAAATTTTTGTTGGAGCAAAGAAATATTACCTCTCCTCAACAACATTGGCCGAGCAAACTAATGGGGCTTGATTTCATAGTTGAGTATCGAGCAAATAGAGAAAATATCATTGTTGATGCTTTGTCTCCCAAGTTTGACAATATTGTTGTTCTTACGGCAGTTTCTACTCCTCAGTTGATATATTCTGATGAAATTCGACCTGAAATAAATTCTACCACTGCTTTACAACAACTTCGTGATCAAATAGTGCAAGGAGAATTAATGGATGTCTGCTCATACATGGATGGATTGATTTTTCAAAGAAAAAAAGGTCTATCTTTCTTCCAATTCAACCTTACAAGCTACTCTTGTCTCTGCTGAGCATCACCATTCACATGAAGGTTACCAAAAGACCTTGTGGAAGGGTATGAAGGAACAAGTTCATAATTATGTTCGTACTTGTTCTATATGTCAAAGAAACAAGGTTGAACACATCAAACCAGCAGGCTTATTGCAGTCACTACCAGTCCTTTTCCAAGTTTGGTCAAATATTTCTTTAGACTTTGTTGATGGATTGCCCCCTTCTTGCGGCAAAACAGTTATGTTAGTGGTAATGGATCACTTTTCCAAGTATGCTCATTTCTTGCCACTTTCCCATCCATATACTGCTGTTACTGTAGCAAGGTTGTTCTTTGATAATATTGTTAAGCTGAACGGATTGCCAAAATCTATCGTAAGCGATGATGATGTCACTTTCACTAGTGTTTTCTAGGAGTTGTTTTGTCTCGTTGGAACCAAGTTGTCCTTTAATTCTTATCATCCACAGTCAGACGACCAAACGAAAGTAGTCAATTATACTGTTGAGATGTATCTTTGTTGCTTTTCAGGCGTTGATTGGCTTGCGTGGGCTAAGTGTTGCTATAAGACTAGTTTTCATTCATCCTTGTGCGCTACTTCCTTTGAAGTAGTTTATGGTCGGCCAACACCACACCGTCTATTCTCCTACCGTGGGTTATCTCGCGTAGAGGCTGTGAATCATGAGTTCCACACTAGAGATGTAGTTTTGAAAGGATTACGAGAAAGAATTCTTCATGCACAAAATATATTGAAGGTCCATTATGACTCTTGTCGTAGAAATGTATCATTTTATGTGAGAGATATGGTTCTTTCAAATCTGCAGCCTTATTGCAAATTTCAGTCAGATCCAAGTGCAATCAAAAGTTATCTCCTCGATTCTATGGCCCTTATGCTATTATGGAACGAATTGGTGTTGTGGCTTACAAGTTGCAATTACCTACTAACTCGAAAATTCATCCTATTTTTCATGTCTCTTGCTTGAAAAGGTTTCATAGTACCGAAACTTGTTCTCCTACTTTGCCTCTTACCCACTACAATGTTCCTATTGTTACTCCACAAGCTTTGATGGATTCTAGACTTAAAGCTGGCCAATGTGAAGTTCTCATTCATTTGGGAAGGGCTTTCGCCAGCTGATGCTACTTGGGTATCAGCTAATCATATGAAAATTCGTTATCCTAATTTTACGCTAGAGAACAAGCGCTATTACCATGGAGAAAGTGATGTTATAGTCATTAAACGACCAAAATCAAACTTGGCTGCTAAAGTAGTACCTTTGAAAGTTTACCAATGAAGGCAACAAAAGAAGAACGAATGATTAATAGTTTAAGGCTATCTTCAGTTTATATATTTACTGTCATGTGCAGCAGGATAGTTATTATGTTTGAATTATTGTACATTTAAATCTGCTACTTTTAGGGGTGTTAGTTCTTGGCAGTTTTATTTGTAAACTTTAAAGGCAATTGGAGACAGCAATAATAGGAGGGCATTTTCAGAAAAGCTCTTGAGTACTTTTACTCTTGGAGATCGTTTGGGTTCTCTCTAATGAGCCCAAGTTATCATACTGTAAAAATAGGTCATAATGGAAGGAAAAATTAGAAATCTAGTGAACTACAACCAGACTTCAGTGTTAGTAGGCCTATAACCAGATCTAGAGGACTTGATCGTACCAATACCGTTGCGCAAATTTAAAACCCACATTATGCAAACCTCATTTAAGCCCCATACCTCCTATCAATCTCAAAAGACAAGACAGAATCAAGACAAACATCTTCACATTCAACCAATAATCGCCCACAAACTTTTGCCTATCACTCCCAATGTCAATATGCATAAACACAAATCAACATTAGAAACAAACCTGTAACAAGATTGTGGAATGCATATGACTGTTTCAGTTGGTAGACAAAACATTTATCGTCAATGTAGAATGGAGAGCAATAATTGGGTTTTCCATATAGTGACCAAAGATTGGCTATCAAATGACAACAGCTGGACAGAATTTGTAAGTTAAAAGCAGTTTTTAGGGCTTTGGTGTGCCCTTAGTCAACAGGAGTTATTGAGTGATTAAAGTGTGGATTTGTGTTAAAAACAGAATCAGAGAGTGTAATTGAGGGCTTGATACAATCTCAAGACCCACATAGACTTCATATAGTAGTAAGAATCAACTACATAAGGAAAGTTTGATCTTATGAATAAATAGGAAATTATATACATCTGACTCACTTTGGTGCTGCTAATTGTAAAGTTTACCCACCTCTTTGAGGATTGCAAAACGATAAGAATGGATCTGAAAATGTAAACGCACAAAGCCATACAAAGAACACATTGTCACTTTCATGCTGCTAACATTAAAATTTACCAACCTTTTTGAGAATTCTAAACAATAAGAATGGATGTGAAAAAGCGAACGAACGAAGCTTGTTATGTGCCCGTGCTTGGGATTGAGTCCAAGGACAATTCTCAGGAAGATAATCTCTTTCCCCTTATTTACATTGGTTCCCTTCCTTGCAAAACCTATTTTTGGTGACAAAAACTGGCAGCACTTGTCAAAGGTAAGGTCTGCCAAAATTGGGCTAAATTACTCTACTCCTAATTTGCTAATTTTTATGATAACTTCTTCCTTACTTTATTGCATAACGTAATAGCCTCATATAGGCAAAGAAACACAAAAGTTCCACCTAAACTAGGACTCCTAGAAAGACTCCTATTCAAGCTGATTTAGGACTCTTAGAAAGACTCCTATTCAAGTTGTTTTCATTAACATAACTATAACAGGAACTAGTACAGAAATAATAGGGAAATAATAGACTTACTACTAAAAATAAAATACTCCTCTAATAGAATCCTAATAAAACACTCATATTCCTCTAATAGACTCCTAATAAAACACTCATCCATATCAAAGCCATACAAAGAACACATGACTATCACTTTGGTGCTGCTAACAGTAAAGTTTACCAACCTCCTTGAGAATTCTAAAACAATAAGAATGTATGTGAAATGCAAACGAATGAAGCCATACAAAGAATACATGACCGTCCTTTGTTGCTGCTAATAGTGAAGTTTACCAACGTCTTTGGGGATTCTAAAACAATAAGAATGGATGTGAAAATGTGAAAGCATAAAGCCAAGCAAAGAACACATGACTGTCACTTTGGTGCTAATAACAGTAAAGTCTACCATACTCTTTCAGATTTATAAAACAAAAAGAATGGATGTCAAAATGTGAATGCATAATGCCATACAAAGAACAAATGACTGTCGCGTTGGTGCTGCTAACAGTAAAGTTTACCATACTCTTTGAGATTTCTAAAACAATAAGAATGGATGTGAAAATGTGAAAGCATAAAGCCATACAAAGAACAAATGGCTGTCACTTTGGTGCTGCTAACAGTAATGTTTACCAACCTCTTTGAGAATTCTAAAACAATAAGAATGGATGTGAAAATATGAACACATAAAAGCATCCAAAGAATACATGACTGTCACTATGGTGCTGCTATAAGTAAAGTTTACCAACCTCTTTAAAGATTTCACTATAAGAAACCTCTTTAAAGCCCTGAAATAACAACAAAAGCCTTCAGTTAACCTGATAGAAGATAAATATAACAGCAAAATGTTGTATGCATGCAAGCCTCTTAATCAAAGAGACAAAACTATCACAACCCATCCATTCAAGAAATTCTTAACACAACAGGATGTCATGGATAGGAAAATAAAATCAAAAGCATATGAAAATGGGAGAGAGAGGAAGAGATTGACCAATTTATGAAACAGGTGAAGAGATGCTTCATTTGATTCTCCAATTTTAGCACGAAAAACATGGATCCCAATAGACTGAAGAGCAAAAGCCATCATCATCTTCACAGCTTCCTTCCCGAGTCCTTTACCACGACTATGATAGCAATAAATAATTTGTGAAAGAATAAAAACAAATGATATCGACAGCAATAACTTGGCAAGAAAGCAAAAAATAGAAGAAGCAAAGAAGAAATCTGCTAATTTCTGTATGATACATGAAACGCAAAATAAACCACCGTAGTGCTTTTGCATTGGCTAATTTGACTGTTGTGTATCTCATGATTAAATTCATATGCTCCTTTATTTGTTAAAAATATGATGCATGCTTGTAACATTTTGCTGAAGAAGGTTCTAAAGAACAATAACATATCAAAATAACAAACTTTGCTTCTTAGAGAAAATGAAAGATAATAAACAAAGTGTTTTAACTAGTAGTTTAGAAGTTGTTAACGCCACTCATCCATCATTTGCCCTTCAAAAAGGAAGGGCATCAAAAACCTAAGAAAACAAAGACATAGGGACACGAGCCATTTTTAATCATACCATTTAGCCATCTTCGCTAAAATTTCAAAAAAAGGGATCCAAAAAGTACAGATAGTACCCTTAAACAGGGATGAGAGAATGGCATTCATATATAGACATGTGTCGGGAAACCATTTTCAGCAGAAGTTCATTCAAAAGGTTAACTAAGAGAAGAGAAGAGATCTATATTTCAAATATAGAGGAAGCTTGTGAAAGAATATTATAAAGTTGAAGAGCATTGTAGCGAATACCTATACAAATGCAGTTACCCAATCTTCCTTTTTTTTTTTTTAATAGAAACCATTGTAGCTGTTTATACTTCTAAAATACAGCTATATGCAAATATACAACTATCTGCAAATCATTTCCTGACTGACCAATTGTCTCTAATGGCACTCTTAAATATCATTGTTGCATGCACATGCAAGTAAACATTGAAGGAATGCATTACAAGACTATAATTATGTATTTGGGGTTCAAATACTCACACCTGGTGACTATATAAAAATGAAACCTAGATGTTCAATGGAGATAAACAGATTTATTAGGTAATTCTATACATCAAGAAAGCCCATATTACTTTCACAACAAAACATGAAGAATTTAACATGGTTAAAGAAATACAATACACAAAAAGGCATGAAAAGAAGGAAAAGTACCTTTTGGATTCAGCTATCATTATCTCAACCTCGGCCATTTGAGGATCATCCAAGTCATTCAAGTAAATATTTACATCACCGACCATGGCTGGGAAATAGCATATAATATTTAATTGAGATATTTAGGATGATTTATCAATTACCGTTACTTACTACACAAGCACAAGGGTAATTTTCTAAATTTGAATTGCCAATGCTACTTAAAGGACAGAAATTTTATGATATTTCAATGAAATGACATGAATTCTAAAGTCTTCGAGACATTTAAAATACGTTGTCTTTTTAAAATGCCCTCCAATAGCAAATTATGGAAAACTTGTCCATTATCCACAATTATGAACAACATCCATCAATGGTACAGAACGCCAAACAAACTAAGATTTCCGTCACACAGCCAAGGAACTAAGACAGACCTTCCACATGGGGCTGTCCATGAACAAAATCGCCTTCCACAAGGTCCTTATCCAGTATGATAAAAGTCCGCTCTGGAAAACTCATTATTACCCATCAAAACAAGCCAATTCACTCACAGTCGAAAATAAATATAAAAAAAAGAAGAGGGCAAATTAGATGATGAGAGAAAGAAAGAAATGTAAAAGAAGCAAAAGGGACAAAGAGAGAGAACTGAGGGGGTCTTGGGTCCAGGAGAGCTGCATACGGTATTCATCCTCAAAAGAGAGAGGCTCCGATCCAGTGGCCTGTAGCAGAGCCGGGTCTTGCATCCACTGATGGTACTTTGGAACGTGGGGTTCCATGTAGGGTACAAGTATCACTTTCTCTCCTTCAAAACTCCTCGCCATACTTCCAGCATCAGGGTAACGACTAACGACGTCAGGATCTCTCTCACTGGCGCACTTGCAGGCTGTTTTATTGTTTTCCTTTTCATAATTTATGATATGTTATATTTCATGATGCATTCTTCGACGTCACAGACCCAAATATCTCATTCTATTTAAAGCATAACAACACAAAAAAAAGATACACCTCCAATACTTTAGCATATATTTTTGACTTCTCTCTATTCTCAACACAACCTATCAAAAGAAACCAAGAAGTCTTTTTGTAATAGATAGCTAATGGTAAAAGATCCAATAATAAGATTTACACATCCACACACACTATATATGTGACAATTTTACCATATGTCATATATTATAACATATTCTACCCTAAAAAGTAAAATTGGTTAATTGTATCATTTTAAGGATGATATGTGATCGCAAGGTTATAGATGCTAAATTTTAATATTTATTAACTTTGATAAATTTCGCAAGCACATAGGTCATTCGCGTAGTACCTAAGATATTGATCTCACGAGGAAGGCTAAACTAGTTCTAAAATCTAAGATCGTACTAAACTGCAATAATTCAAAATAAATAAACTAATGCAAAACTTAAACCAATCAAACAATTAATTTTAAGATTTGAGTTGCAGAAATCTAAATAAGATAACCAGCCACAAAAACCAATCATAAACCAACCTAAAGACTATCAAGTGAGAGAAAGGGAGTTTTAATCCGGAATTAACGAAAACCTAATCAATTGTGCAATTATTGAATTAATGGGTCTAGACGATCCTAGGGTGAATTACTCTCTCTCAAGGTATAATTCTTAACCCTAATTGATAATCCCTAATTTAAATCATAGAATTGTGATCTCTCGATTCACAATTGACCCAAAACTTAAATTAGTTCTAAATTGTCTAAAAACCTACCGAGAACTTATGCTCGAGTTCTCATTACACAATTCTTCCGGTTTGATTCAATTATTTACCTATCAAATCACTTAACTCTTGTTAGCCCAATTTGATTATTTTCACTCGACTCACCCTCTCAGTTTATTGTCAAGTTATTAAGAGCATAATTAAATCACAATTGAATCAATAAAAACACAATCAATCAACTTTATTAATCTCAAAAACCAAAATCCTAAATGTGAGTATAAACAACAACTTAACATTTAACACAACCTATTCTCAACACCTATTTTAATTCTATACATGAATAAAATTGAAATAACCGGAAAATATGTCAGGAGCATAATTGCGGAGGCAGCGATAACGGAAAACTATCTGTTTCGGGAAGTACGTCGCGTTAAGCTTCTTCTCCATGTTTCTCTTCCTTTGTCTCCTTTCTCAATCTCTCGATTTCTCTCTAATTTTTTCGGAATTGACTGAAGTGAAATCTCTCTTTTTCAGACTCTCCCCCGGCTCTGCATCTGTCTCATAATGATGTATTTATACTTTGGACACTCTAGGTTCAAGTTGGGGTCGAAACAGACCGAAAAATCCTGCAAAACTTGAGTTTTTGCTTCAGCCAAATGCAGGCCACGATCGTGGCCCTCTACCACAATCGTGGCTAGTGCCTAAACTTTTTTTTCACGATCGTGGCTCAATGTGTACGATCGTGGCTTGAATGGAAGCTCTCTGTCACGACCGTGCCTTCATGTGCACGATCGTGGCCTGGCTGCTCTAGCTCGTCCCTCTCTGTCACGATCGTGGCTTACTGTGCCACGATCGTGGGCTATGTCTTTGGCCTGAAAAGTCCTCGCAACTTCTCCTTTCTTCGCCGTTTACCATGAAACACTAGCAAACATATCAAGGTACCTCAAAAATATAACAGTTAAGCTCAAATACTCATACTAACTCATAAAAACAATTAAACACACAAACTAACGCAATTAAAACCTAAATGCACACTCAACACTAAAATTTATACTAAATACATAACAAATTAAACCCTAAAACATAATGCAAATGACAACTATCAATATAAACTATAGTTTAATAGGTCAACATATAGTTATTAGGGTACTACCATATACTTCAAATGTAATTAGTAAATTGTTAGCCATCCTATTATAGTTATTAAACATACATTAGGCAATTCGATTAATGGCTATGTATATGGAATTAATATTGTGATTATATTAGTCTACATATATTTCTAATATTCTCCCACTTGGATAATATAATCAAACCACCATATCAATCTTTATCATCCAAAAGCAATTAAATAAATCATATGCAATATCATATCGACAGGATATATATACCATACATGATTTGGCCTTGGAGATGTTCAAATACCACAATAACCATTAAAACAACATGCATGAGTATAATAACTGAGACTTTGCATTTGTCTCCTTTTTTACCTGTCATTTCGTCAAATTATATAGATGCATCAACATATATATGTCACTATTAAGGGAAATGACTGCAAACATCATTATGCATGTTTCATATATAAAAGTCATTAGCAATTCGTACAAAGTTCTGACATGTTCAATATAAAATAGTAAACTCCCACTAATCTTATCAAGTTAGGCTCCTAACAATCTCATAAGGGAGACGTGTTCTGCAAACACACATATAGGCAAGCCTTTTATGAGTGGATCAGCCAACGTGATAGCTGTAAGCGTATATTCAACAGTAATGAGGGATTCAGCGACTTTCTCTTTAACAAAATAGTACTTTATATCAATATGCTTTGAGCGAGAAGTACTCCTAGTGTTCTTAGAGAAAGCTACAGCTGCGGAATTATCACAATATAATTTCAGCGGACTCGAAATAGA
>JAOTAY010000004.1:10813382-10824951 GCA_025629805.1 Erythroxylum baracoense
GAGAGCGCGAGGCCCGAGAGGCCGAGGCTCAAAGCGGACAATATCTGCAAGCGGGTGGTCTGGGCTGTTACACATTAACTCATACCTCCATAACTTGAACCTCCAAATCTCTCCCATTTCATTAAGTCAAATATTAATGACCCACTTAATATGCTCTAAACTAAGGATTTGCTTTAGTTTAAATGCCTTCTTAAAATAACACCACATTTGACAACTCTGTATAAATTGAAGTTGTATTAGTCATAATCATGCATAACAATTTTACTTTATAAACACATCATATTACTATAGTTTTATTTGATGCAAATTTTAGACCTTGATATGACTTACCTCACTTCACTTACTTGTCTTTCTGGCATGAACTTTATCATCGACCTATATTTTCAAGTTTCATATTAGAATAAATTTATATACACTTCATTTTTACATTTAATTGGTACCTCATTACTTCCTTTTTTAATCCTTGACCTTCTTCTTTCTTTTTTATCGAGGAGAGGACGCTCTAATAATGACTATCTTTCCTTTATGGATTCTGACAATCAAAACACTATTTATATTTTATTTACTAAGTATTAATTTATTATTAGTATTTTTTATTCTTTCTCGCTTCTTCTTATGGGTCATTTAGAAATAAACTCTCTACTAGTTAGGGGTAAGGTTGTGTACTATTGGACCTTCCTAGACCCTACGTGTCAACAGGATTTATAATGGGTGTTGTTGTTATTATTGTTTTTGACAATTAAAACATTAATGCCTAACTAAGCTAAATAGAAACTATACCAAAAAACATAAATTACAACAATATGATATATCTTAATAAAACATCACCTAGATAAGCTACACATAGCAGATATGAACTTAATATCGTGAAAACTACAAACCAACAAGACCATATTGTGACTATCTCCATACTAAAAATATGCACTATAAAAGCAATATAGCGGTCCTTGTTCTTTCAAATGGTGCCTTTAACATTAACAACATAATTAATCACATAGCCAAATAGTTAATAATGTCAAACAATATATTAATCTGCATGGTTTCGGACATGATTATGAAACAATATGTGTCCTTCATATTATATTATAAGAAAAGGTAACAAAAACATGTTTTAATCAAACAAACATGTAATTGTTTGTATCACAACTACATAGAAACAAGATAATGTATGAAGCCATGTGTTAATCTATTCCCTTAAAATTTATTCCTCCAAATTCCATAATAAGAACATGGTTCAATACATGACAGTGCATTTAAAAATGTTACTTAAATCCTTTAGTGAATATTGTACCCATCCTTATACTTCACATCAATGTTTTAAAAACCGGACCGGTAACTAAACCGGAGAAGTAACTGATTCAAGGGTCAATGGTTCAACCGGAATTCAACCGTGATCGAACCGGTGACTAATAAATGTATAAAATTTTATTTTATATATTATATATATAAGATAATTTTTAAACATACTTTTTAATTATTTATCTAACTTAAACCTTCAAACTTCAAAACGTACAAGTTGTTTTTTCAAGTTCACCAACACAACAAAAAATAACAAAACTCACTAGTCATATTTCATCAAAAAGATAAAAAAAGTTAGTAATCATAATATTCATTCAAGTCAAAATTAAATGCTCTTTCATTGTTGCCAATATGAACATCTTCAATAGATTCTAAATTTGGTTGTAAAAGTTTTGATTTTTAAAGGAAAACTCTTCATTTTAAATGAACCGGCCGATTTTTTCTTTCACCGGTTCAGCGGTTTTTACCGGTCCTACCGTAAAATGAGCGGGTCACTCACTCACAAAAAATAAGGGCTAAATCGGACCGTTTCATGCTCCGGTTCACCGGTCCAACCGGCCGGTTCGGTCCGGTTTTTAAAACACTGCTTCACATTGTCATTTCAAATTTTCAAACAATATTATAGTTGACCATATTACTTATATAGTTAATTGTTTTAAACATATCTTTTAATAGACACAATATAGTGCACTGGCATGCACTAATTTGTGTCCTTCGTATTCGGGATGTGCATTATTTTATCTCGGTAATGGAAAACCCAATTATTTACATAAATTACTTAGTCGTAAGTTGCCTGTAAGTTCTTTTACAAAATTATAATAAAAGTATAATCACATCTGGCATAGTTTGTCTTAAGACATGGTATGGTAATACTAAGCTGATGATATTCTTATTTTAAGGTGAACATATAACTTATTTATTATGGTTGGTGGTATTTTTGAAAAATAAGCATGTTATTTTATGTATGAGGTGTAGTATAATTTTTATTAAGGTATGGTATCTTAATATTAAAGTGATTGTATTCTCATTTTAAGATGAACATCTAACTTACCTATTATGAGTGGTAATATTTTTTCAGCATAAGCATGGTACTTTATGTCTGAAGATCAGGTATAGTTTGTATTGATGAATGATATGTTAACATTGAAGTGATGGTATTCTCACTTTAAATTAGTAAACATATGAATTCTATTATTGGTAGGGTATTTTTTGCATATAGATATAATATTATATGTATTAAAGTCTAGTATAATTTTCATTGTGGCATGGTATCTTAACATTGAAGTGATGATATTCTCATTTGAAGGTAAATGTATGATTTATCTATTATGGGTGGGGGTATTTTTGTATATAAGTGTAGTATTGGATGTACGAAAGTTTGGTATAGTTTTAACTAAGCCATGGTATTCTTTGTACTTAATGACTATATTACCATTTTACGGTAAATATGTTACTAAAATGTTAAGGGTGGTGATATTTTTTTGTATATAAGTGTGGTAGTGGATGTATGAAAGTCTAGTATAATTTTGATTAAGGCACGTTATTCTTTGTTCTCGATGATGGTATTCTCGATTTATGGTGACCTTATGATTTCTCTATTATAGGCAGTGATATTCTTTTATACAAAAGTGTAGTATTGGATGTATGAAGTTATAATATTGTTTTAATTAAGCCATAGTATTCTTTGTAATTAGTATTGGTATTCTCATTTTGAGGTGAGTGTGTAACTTATCTGTTACAAGTGGTGTTATCTTTTCTAACTAGGCATGGTATTGTTGTATGAATTTAAGTGGTGTTATCTTTTCTACCTAGGCATGGTATTGTTGTATGAATTTTTGTATACGTTTAACCTAGTCATGGTGTTATTAGTAATCGATGATCATATTCTCATCTAAAGGTTAAGGTGTAAGTTATCTATTATGGGTGTTGCTATTTTGTGCATATAAGTGTGGCATTATATGTACAAAATTTTGGTATAGTTTTTATTAAACCATGGTATTCTTCATTTTTGGTGATTGTATTCTCATTTTAAGATGAATATGTGACTTAAGTGCAAGTTATAGTTAAAAGAATACTCTTTTTTTGTTATGAGAGGTAGTATTTTTTTGTATAAAAGCTTACTATTGGATGTACGAAGATTTGATGTAGTTTTAAATGAGCTATAGTATTCTTGGTAATCGGTGATAGTATTCTCATTATAAAATATACATGTAACTTAATTATTAGTATTCTCATTATACATGTAACTTAATTATTATTGGTGGTGATATTTTTTGTACAAAAGTGAGATATTAAATGTATGAAAGTCTGGTATAGTTTAAACAAAGCTGTTGTATTTTTTATACATGATGATGTCACTTATTTTTTATGGTGAACTGTGGAATTTTTTTTTTACATATACATGGTATTCGATGTATAGAATCCTAGTATAATATTTATTGGGGAATGGTATCTTTCTTACTTATTCATCATATTCTCATAACCTTTATAGCTTGTTAATAAAGGTTCTAAGGTTCATATAAACTCATTCATCAAAGATTAAGTTCCTAAACACATTTTTGAAGTTAAAGGTAATGCAAGTTAGTGTTTCATCTTTATTTTTCATCATTGTCAATCGATGCATTTATCATCCAATAGAAAACAATGGTGTCTTTGTTCAATATCATTAAATCAATATAAATGAAAGTGTAAACATATTAGATTTAGGGGGTGCTTGGTTAGGTAGTATAGGAAGAAAGGAATGAGTAAGGTATGAAAAAAGATGATTAGTAATATATTATGATTGGATGAACAACATTTTTAATATCTCTTTTTGAGGCAATACTTCATACTCCTAATATAGTGAGGAATGGAAGTCATATTCATTTCTATTATTCACTGTATTCATTATAATTCATATTACCATTCCCCAAGCAAACTAAGCATACCCTAAGTTAATATTAGTCAAAAAAAATAATGTTAATGTTATCGAATGTGGTCTTCTCAATTGCCAAGAATATTTTTTTTAATCAAAATCACAACAACAAACTTTATTAAAAAAAAAACGAAACATACACTCCCTTCATCTTTTTGGCGGTTGATAAATCTATAAAAAGATGAAACATGATAAGCAAGAAGAATAAAAAGAAAAAATATTGTAATATTAAAATTATATCAGTATAAAGAGTAAATTACCTATTTTCCCTTTCTATTCTATTGTAATACAATTAAATTTACCTGTTTGGCAAGTAGTTAGCAATGGTTAGTCGTTCCCTTATTTGAAACAGCACGTCTATTCTTTTGTATATTTGTTGCCTGGTTTAGTCAAGCGATGCATTTTTGGCGCAACTGGATTTCACTTTGATTTTTGACGCCCAAACAAACTCACCCTACGAAATATTTTCAGAATCCATTTAGTGTAAGTCCTTCGCGAATTGAAATTCACCGAACCGATGCAACTAGTCACTTCTCCACGTGAGTTCCTCCTTTTGCTTAGTGATCTACCATCCATACAATATGATTTCATACTTTGTTCCATGGTTGGTATCGTCTCTTGTCTCTTTGAAGTATTCTTCAACTGTAAATTCCTTTTCAAAGATAGGATTTCTTGTTCAAGGTTTTGAATTCTAGAGCTTGTGGACTCGAGCTCGCATTCCTTCCTAGAGGACTCTGATATCAGATCTACTAGGTATTTTTGTTGGAAGATCCCTGATGATTTGCCCCCTGGCTCTTCTCCTTTTGTAAATGGAGTCTGGGTCTTAGAGGTGGGACATTTGGAGCTTGAAAGGCTTCCAGAGAAATCTCCATAATTTGCATACCGAAACGAGTCTGAACATTCCTTGAAAGCTCGGTGTGTATTCAACTGTTGAACAAGAAGAGCTTGGACAATCAGACGTAAGGGCATCAGCTCATTTTGAACTGCTTCAATACAAGCATCCTGTGATAGCTTTTGACAATTGAGATATTTGCAGATAGCCAGTTTCTCTTCTTGAGGTATATCTATGTGCACCTGTATTTCAATAAATTTGATTTCAGTTCGCAATTAAGTCAAGAGACTTCATCCTTAAGCATGCTGAGGCTGTGGAAGTTTACCTGCAGGAAGGTGCTTATGGCTCTGTATAGTTGATCGTGGCTTTGTCTGTAAGATATTGGTATCCTTTCAACTAGCTCCATAAACCTTCTGGACTCCATTCTCGGATAAGAAGCAACAAGGGAGATATATTGATCCCATAGTTTCGCAACAACAAGGTTGCTGGCACTGGTTTCTGCACTGAATGATACATAACATGATATTATACTTTCCATTACTGCCAGCTCTGAACTGGAACATATTGAGTCTACTTCATCACTCTTGGGCACGAGGAAGTCTTGGAGTCGGGCTAAAGGTAGCAAAGTTGCAATCTCATCCCTCAACCTTGCCCTGCAGCTGTCATTTTGCAGGCCAACATCAAGGGTTCTGGAAAGTAGTGCAAAGTAAAATCCAACTGGGATCCCTCTACTCGCCTTCTCCCTCAACGGCAGCAAGTCAAGTGTACCTTGTAATATCATTGCAATTCTGTCTTTTGCTTCAGCATCCTCAACTGTCCCACCGTAGAATTGTCTTGTCACCTTATATAGAACCCATTTATTTGCATAGAAAATAATTATGGGGCTCACGTATTTTTCTTTCATACCTTGACTCCTTAAGGATAATATAATTCTTTTAAAAACATTAAATGGCAACGAAATAAGATCCTTGATCCAAAGATCATGATTCAAGATATCATTCACAACCTCACAGCTCCATGCTTGATCAGCCAATGCGTCAACTGTAACGACCGGTACACCTCTTCTCCTTTCTGGGTCAAGAATCTCCATGCAAGCCATGAATGCTAAGGACTCGATGCAACGGCTTATCATCAGCAGCTCCTCAGACCATGGAAGTAGCATTTGACACCTTTGGAGTACGATCAATGTATCATCCCAACTTTGCAAGACAACTTGGTTTAGATAGAGGTCAAAACGTTCACAAAGATTTCCAGAGCAGTACTCTTCTGTCATCTCAAGAAACTCTGCCGCGCAACGCAGGGCAGCTACATTAAATGGGTCTATCAGTGTAGAAGATCCATATATGAACAAAGCAATCATCTCAAAGGTTTCTGGTCCTCCGGGGAAATCGAGTGGCAGCTCAACCTCAGTAGTTTCCATTAATCTTTTCCTGAAGTATCCACTCTTCGAAAATAAAGGGTGCTGCAAGTTAAAAAACAATCATCTGACAGCAGCGATTCTTGAGGCCGTTTATATACAGCTAAAACAATCTCACTTCTCACTCATCCCTTTGTTCTATTGACTTATACTTGTTTTTTTTAAAAATACCTTATGAAGGCTGAAGGTTCTTTCGCCAACGTAAACTCGGACAGAAACAGGAAAACCTGTCTTTTGGCTCCTGGGGAAAGAAGCAAAACGTGATCAGCTTTCAAGTTAATTTTGAGGCGTAATATAAATAACAATGGACCCTTTAAACTGATAACTTTATACCATGAAATGATGCTAATCTTAAGTAGTGCGCCGATAATAGGTGAAGAGAAAGCACTTGAGGCGGCGGAACTATCTTTGTGGCTTGCAGAGATCTGTAACATCATTTGCGAAATGGAAGAGAAAATTGCGATTGATTTCAGCGCAAGATCAAACAAAAGCTTCGAAGTACAGAGTAGTTTCTACATGAATTCATAGAATCAAGATATATTGACAGTAGAGAAGATATGGAATGCAACGTAATGAAAGAGAGATGATTTTGACAAGTTTGTTCACAATACAACAGGTACACTGGTGCATATCTTTTAGTCGCATAACGATAGTCAAAAGTCAGATGCACAGGAGCGAACAACTCATCGAAAATCCAAAGTTCGAGGCTTCAACAACGTTCCTCGAGTGCCACTTCCCTGCCTCGGCCAGTAAAATTTGGACTGGTTGTTGGAGTTTTCCCCTCACCTTTTTTGTTTTCTTATGATCATATCCAAAGGTCACCCAGCAAGTAAACACGGAAACATGACTCAAAAGAAAGAATTCATGATACCCCAATTTTCGCTCCCTTCATGAGGTCCATCAGGCATAATCGTTGCATGTGTTCCAGGAGAATGGTA
This sequence comes from Erythroxylum baracoense, assembly GCA_025629805.1. Taxonomy (NCBI): domain Eukaryota; kingdom Viridiplantae; phylum Streptophyta; class Magnoliopsida; order Malpighiales; family Erythroxylaceae; genus Erythroxylum; species Erythroxylum baracoense. Next base: position 10,820,783 of record JAOTAY010000004.1, read on the forward strand.
GGGAAAAGAAAAGGCGGAAACTTGCAGTTATTAATACCAAAGGTTGCTTGTTGGGGAAGAAACAGGTGTTTAGGATTATGATTGTATGTGGTGAGAAAAGTTTGTGTGCTAGTGGTGTCATCCAAATTTAGTTTAATGAAAAATAATTAAACTTGTAGTTATTTGATGTATATAATTATATGCGTTATAAGATATTAAAATGAAGGCAAGCGGTGGAGGAGTAACTTTGGAATAACTATTTGGGAACAGTATCTCAGCAGACGATTTGGCGTATTAATGTACATAGAGCGAATCAAATAGAACTTTTACAATTAAAAAAAAAAGGCTATCTTTATCTAATCGAATTTTTCATGTTTTTTAACCTTGCCACGTTTAATAGATGTCCATACGTGTGGTAAAGAGGAAGGATCAATAGTAAAAGTGATTATAAAATAGTGGTCAAAGACAGCAGGAGGAGATAAATAAAGTACGGAACAAGCATTTAGGGTTTGTTTTTTGTGGGTAGTTATAATGTCACTCCCAAGACGGCACGGCTTCTGGAAATAAAGGAGTGGTGGAGGCTTTTCCCCGCCAAATCTCAATCCCCAGAAATCTCGGACTTTTCATTGAAGAACAAGTAATCTGATACGCTAGGACCATTATTGGCTCATGCTCTATAAACGTGCGCTTAACTGGTAAGGTTTTTTCTAGGCTGGATCAGTTGAGATATAGACTGTCATTGCTGTAAAGAAATGTGAAAAGCGTAATTTCTTATGTTTTGATTATGATATTTTTATCATGTTCTATTAAATCTTATTTATATATTTATATGAACCCTATATAAATATATAGATAAGATTTTATATAATATAATAACTAGAATTAACAAAGAATTTAATGAGCTATTTTTGTAGGAGTCTATATGTCGCTGGTTGCGGGAGAGGTAGCAAAGATCTTATCAGCCTTATTAATTGAGCCCTGATAATTAGATATTATATTTTAACTAAAATTTTTAAATAACAAATTCTAAATTATATTTTTATATATAATTTATTTAATTCACTCATTCTATAAATTACTATTCGTTAGGCCGAAGGAATCTTTATCAACGGAGGAAACAATGAAAATATTCTCTCTTTAAAATCTCTAAAAGGTTAAAAGAGAATTAACTAGAACTCTTTTTTTTTAGCTTGTCCCTTTTACTATTTTTAATCATTTTAGATAACAATTTCACAAAAGATATTTTTTTGCTGGGAATTGGAATCTAGTTCCTTTCCCATTTTTGGAAAACAATCAAACATAGAATCACGGATGGTTGAAGCTCCTCTCATCCATTTTTACCTCCCTTCCCTTTTCTTCTCCAGGAAAAGAACCAACCATAGAGCCAACACTAGTCACACCCTCCGTCACCTCCATTACCTCTTTCCTACTTCCCTCTTCTTCGCCTCCATTATTGAAACTTGCCCCCTTTCTATCTATACCTCAAATCTCTACTTTTTCTCTCCCAAATCCTATTTAAACAATATCGCCTATCTTTCAAATCCTTCCCTCTTTGGAAATGTTGCTCCTTCCTCTTATAATACGCCTTTAGCTCTTGTTTTAAATCTTGGTTCCACTCCCCTAGTTTGTAAACTAACGCCACTTTCCTCTCAGACTTCTTTTAACCCTCCTGCTTCTCTTTAAAATCCTTTTAGAAAAACGTGGAGTTAGGCTGTAAAGGATTAGATCTCACTTATAGCTCTCAAATACTACCCAACTAATCTATTTTGTGAAGAGTTTATTGTCTCCTCCCTTAAAAATACTTCAAGTGGGTGCTAACAGATGCAATACAACACTGATAGGTTATTTGTAATCATTAAGCCATATTATCTAATCATCATCATCATTTCAATGGGAGAATAATGGTAAGAGAGAAGTACATAATCACCTTATATATGATCAATTTAGCTATTGAACAAATCCCTCGTCCTATAGAGATCACTTTTGTTTATGCCTCTAATTAGGAGTTTCATAAGGCACATTTATAGAGGGATATGTAATCTATTAGCTCTTTTATTCAAGCTCCTTGGCTTATAGTTGGAGACTTAAAAAACATTATCCTCTGGCAAGAAGTTAAGGCTAAAATACTAAAATGGAAATTAAGAAATGGGGAATTCCTATAACTTGTAAATGTTTGTGGCTTATCTAACCTAAGGTATGATGGTTTCTTTCATAATGAAGAAGCTAGCTATGCTATTAGCAATTTCATATGGATCTCTAACATCACCAAAAACAAAGCCTATCTTATTGAGATTGCAATTTATTCCAAGCCTCTCAAGATTAATTTTCCCATTAGGATTAATAATTTTCTAACCAAGGTTAATGCTTTGGGGAGGTTATTTGTAATGGTATGAAACTTAAGGTTGGATAATGCTCTTTCAAATATATGTATAAGCTATAGGCAGTGAAAATGAAACTAAAAAAAGGAAAGAGCAAGGGTTACCTGGCTTGGAGAGGGGGATATAAACTTTAATTTTTTTATAATGCAATTTATATAGGAGGAATTTTAATAAGATATGGTCCTTGGTGAATAGAAGGGAGAGATTATTTAGTATCAAGAAGAGCTAAAAACAAGTTAGCTTTTAACCATTTCAAATACTTAATTGGCAAGTAAATAATCAGAGTTCACTCGAGCAAGGTATCAAGAACTTTATTCACATCTTATTATCTCATCAATAAAAGGAAATGCTCGTGAAACCATTTGAGGTTAGTGATATCAAACTTATTGGCTTTTGATCTGGCATCATATGCATCAAAAATAGAAAACAATAGTGGAAATATAAAACAAAACCCAAAAAGCCAAGAACTTTCAAGTTCCATTAGATGTAACTTTAAGAAAACATGAACTTAAGATGTCTACCTTACAATCTCCTTTGTTCTTTATTGACTTCACCTCTTTGGGTTGTTGTAAATGATCATATCTTTTGAGCTTTAAAATTTATAAGCTCTCAAATACCGCAAGCGTATAGGTCGTGATTGTAATATAAGAGGTGTCAATCCCACGAGGAGGGGAACTAATCTAATCCTAAAATCTAAGGCTAAAAAGAAATGAAACTCAAAATAAACAATGCAAAGGAAATTAATCACTAGAATGGAATTCAGCCACTTAAATCAAAAGTTAAATACAAAAGTATTAACAAGTGAGCAATATGTAATCACAATAGAAATCAACCTAAGGAATTTACCAATTTATGAGAAAGGGGATTTTACTTATCATTAATGATAACCTAGTCGATTATGTGTCAATAGAATGTCAATTCTAGACTATCTTAGGGCTGATTACTCTCTCTCGAGTTATAACCATTAAATCCTAAATTATAAACCCTAATTAGATTATGGAATTTGCAATCTCCTAATTCACAAATTATCCAAAACCTTAATTAGATATGAAGCACTCTAATAAACTATCAACCCATCACATAGGATCTCTCTCCGCACAATTACCAATATGATTTATCACGATTTCTATTAAATCGCCTAACTCTCATTAATCTGATTTAATCATTTTTTATTCAGTTCACCCTTTCAGTTTATTACGGAATTATGCAATAATGCAATCAAATCATGACATTCATCCAATAAACACAATCTACTAAATTATCATTAAATCAAAATAAAATCTCGAAGGAGAGTTTAGAACATCATCAATATTCCAAATCCTCTCTTCATACTATTCATCTCAATTTTATACATATATAAAATTGAAACTCAAAGGAAATATAACTTAGAATAGATGATGGAAGGCAATGACGTCGAAAACCCTCTTGATCCGGGAAGCACGCCGAGTTAGCTTCGTCTTCATCCTCGTCTTCTTCATCTTCCTTCTTCTTTCTCTCAATCGGTATTGTCCCTTTATGGATTCAAGTGTGGCTACACAAAAAGCTCCTTCCTTTCTTCTCTTGTTGTTCTTTAACTAGTCCCTTATGTTTTGGGTAACCTTAGGGCTTTTTTGAGGTTCGAAATGTAACACCCCACTCCCGCTGGACCCGAACCCGATATCGACGGTGATATCCGAGTCCGTGCCCCGCGAGGGTGGTGTGCCACATCACTAAACAATTAAAAGTCGGTATAAATTTTTTTTGAATACTCTTATCAATGATCATTAATTTGGGCCCACTTTTTCTTTTTCAAAACATTTTGTTTACTTAAAC
>JAOTAY010000004.1:10833974-10846887 GCA_025629805.1 Erythroxylum baracoense
CACCTTCTTCTCCTCTGAATAGTTATGACATTCAAAAATCATCTCCACCTTTCTTTCCCATTCTAAGTAAGCTTCGGATCATTCTTACCTTGGAAAGATGGTATTTTCATCTTGATACTGCCCAAGTTTCTATCCACACGCTCAACCTTGTCTTCTTCCCTTGCATTATCTCGGCCTCTATAGCTTCTTCCTCTTCCTCTTCCTCTATCATTCCGTCCTCCTCTTCCACCAATTCTGACCCTATGCCACTCTTCTTGATCTTCCCCATCAGCATTTTCATCTTTATACTCATAGCACATAGGAGTTGGCTCCCTGGCATTTTGCCTCCTTGTTGCACCATTAGTTGAAGCCTCTCTTTGTAAATTCCTAATGGCTTGGTCTTATCTATCAAATTTATCACTGACATCCTTTGAAATTGCTGTTGTATAGCCTCCAAAGTAAAGAATGTGCTTTGATCAGCCTCACTATTCTTTTAATCCTTGTCACAATCTTTACTATCCTTTGAATTGTTCATGATGTAAAACTTGCAAAAACATATTAGAACAGCTCCTCTCACACTCCCTCACATGTTTCTCTCTAAATCAGAATGGATACCCTAGTGTTTCACTCAAGAAGATGGCTTTTACCCTCAAATGAGCTTATATACTCTTGCCTTTTACCACTCTAGATTCTAGCACAGTTTTACTTATCCGAATCAATCACTACCAACCAATTAAGCACAACAGTAACTTAATTCAAAAGGAAAAACAAAGGATGCCTAAAGAAAGGAAGAAAAAACACAAAGCTAGATGCAATTTAATGTAAAGAAAATAAGAAAGATGAGAATAAACACATACTAGTTGGAGAAAATGTATGTGAGTGATTTTTGGTGCCAACTGAGCAATATGAAACAAGTTACTCAATTTAAGTGTAATGGAATCAAAAAAACAAAACTAGGAATTAAACTCAACCCTAAACTCGAATTGACAAGAACGTTCAAATCTGCCCCAATAACTTAAGAATTAAGAGTTAAGTAATTATATCAAAGACGCATGTTTTGAGTGAAAGAAAGTAAATCTTGAAACTTCTTGCTGCAAGAAAGCAAGTCTTGATGAATTTCTTGAATGAAGGATGTGTTTTTGAAGAATCTTGAATAATAAAGATGAATCTTGATGCGAGAATTAGAAATCTTGACGAATCTTGCAAGCAAATGAACTCAAATACACAAAGATTCACAATCTGGATGAATTCTTTATCCATCTTTTTTTTCTTTTTTTCTTTTTCTCTTTTTTTTCAAATTTGAATGATGAACTAACTATAATAATCAAGAACAAACAAAAAATTAAAGATAAAGATTTAATTTAAAACATAGGCTCTGATACCAAAGATGATACGGCAACAACATAGAGTCAATTTCTAGATCACCTCCATGTCAATGATTTTTCCCAATACCTAAATTCAATCAATCTAACATGACTCTTCAGCCCCAAAACAGCAAGGAATTGGTAACAAAGAGTATAAAAATTGCAAGAATTGAATTAACGCCACAAGTTCTAACTTACTTGATAAGTTGAATCAATCCTTAAGGTAAAACAAGCAACAATCTGAATTCTCTCTTAAAGAAGACTTTCAAAAAAATTTTAATTCACGTCTGATCTTAAGTTCACGCATAAAGCAAGGGTTTAAATGCCCTTGTGTAATAGAAACCTTAACAAAGATAACCTAAAAACCCTAATGAAGGCCTAAAACATCCAGAAAGGCTTTCTTGAAACAAATCTTCCCAAAACACAAATCCGACAAGGATTTGGGCTTCAAAACTAATTAAAATTGCCTAATCTTAGTCCAAATAGGATAAGGAAATAAGAAAACATAGAAGACTAACTTAAGAGGGGCGGATTGGGTTTTTAAACTAGGCCCATAGGCTTGGTTCCTTAAAATAAAACATGCACATGACTTTTTTAATGAAGCACATGCACATTTAACACAAATCAGCCCATGACAAAGTCCAAAAGAAGTCCACCCACCATTTACAAGATAAAATAAGCCCAAACACATTGATTAGACTTGTGCTTGTGAAAATTAGCTAAGTGTTAGCCCTCTTAGTTTGATACCTCCAATGTGCACACACATTTAGGCATCTCCCTAAGCTCTTCCCCAAGCTTGATCAACAAAACTTCTTGAAGTTCTTGTGAAACAAAAGCTTATGCATAAATCTGAAATTGTGCCTTGAGTTTGTTGGAGCGTGACCTTATAATTGGACCCATTAGCATCCTCAAGTCTCCATTGTCTTGGTGAGTTACATCACCATGTAACTCATCCAGCATATCATCTAAATGAGGGATAGGGTAATGATATTTCACCATGATTTTATTGATGGCTCTGCAGTCAACACATTCTCCATTTGTCATCTTTCTTAGGAACAAGTATAAATGACACAGCACATGGGCTCAAGCTTTCTCTCGCAAAGCTCTTTTTCGTAAGCTCTTAAACTTGTCTTTGGATCTCCTTAATTTCTTCTGGATTGGCTCTATATGCAGGCCTATTCGGAATTGAAGCTCCGAGAAGGAAGTCTATATGGTGTTCAATGCCTCTCAGAGGGGGCAATCCATTGGGAATGTCATCCAGAAATAAGTCACTAAAGTCCTGCAACAAAGAAAAAATAGTAGACGACAATGATGGACCAAGCTCATTAATAGTTTAGAAAACATCTTTATATAAAAAGTATATAAGATCTTCACATTTTAAAGCTCTCTTGATCTCACTTTTCCCAGCAAATAAAGTCCCTCTCTTTTCTTCATTTTTCCCACTCGTTTTATTTACTCTCTCTTTTCTTTCTTTTCTATTTCTCTCTCTTTCTTTTCTTTTGCTCTCAAATTGCATTCTTTCTCAATCATCACTTGATCCTCATAAGCTTGAATCAGCCTAAGAGGTTTTAGCACAATATTTTTACCATGGAAAGGAAAAGAATAACAATTTTTGTATCCATCATGCCTAACTTTCCTATCAAATTTCTAAGGCCTACCAAGCAAAACATATCCAGCATACATAGGTGAAACATCACATAAAATTTCATCATGATACTTGCCAAAAGAAAATGCAATCATCACTTGTTTGGTGACTTTCACCTCACGACAATCATTTAGCCATTGCAATTATATGGTATAACATGTTTCAAAATAGGCAAATTAAGCTTATAAACAAGTAAAGTGCTAGCAACATTGGTACAACTTCCACCATCTACGATGTATGAAAGATGTGCTCACGTTGCTCTTCTTTAAGATCTTCTTTTGGTTGGATATTAAGAGCAATCCTAGCCACAAGGGCTTTCACCAACCTCAGCATCGTAATTTACATCAGAAGCATCTGTCAATGGAGGCACATCATCAAAATCATCACTGTCACTACTTTCATTAGCAAAATCACCATTCTCAAGCAAAATCATAGTTCTTTTGTTAGGGCATTAAAAATATGACCAAAACCTTGACATTTAAAGCACTTAACTTTATAAGAAGGATGAAAAGAAGAAGAGGGTTTAGAGTTATTTTTACCCTTAGGATTTAGAGTAGAGAATTTAGGCTTACTTTCCTCCTTTGACTTGATGTCTCCTTTGGATTTGAAGAAATTTTTAGACTCCTTCAAGTTTTTCTTCCAGAAACTGATCCAGCACCATTTTGGATTTTTAATTGCTTTTTTTACCATGATGGCCTTATGCAACAACTCATCCATTTCAAGGAAATTTTGCAGCTCTACAATAGAAGCAATTTCAAGGCACAAACCATCAAGAAATCTTCTCATGGTAGCTTCCATGTCTTCCTCAACATTGGCCTTAATCATGATGATCTCCATCTCTTGGTGGTACTCTTCAACACTCATAGATCCTTGCCTCAATCTTTGCAGCTGCTTGAACAAGTCTCGATAGTAATGACTTGGAAAAAAGCACTTTCTCATGATGGCTTTCATTTCTTGCCATGTGCGAATTGGTTTTTCATGATTCGGCCTTCTGTTTACTTGCAATTGATCCCACCAAATATTAACATAGTCATAAAATTCAACAACAGCAAGTTTTATCTTTTTCTCTTCACTATATGTATGACACTCAAATACATGTTTTATTTTCCTCTCCCACTCTAAATATAATTCAGGATCATTTTTTCCTTGAAAAGAAGGGATTTTCAATTTTATGTTGTCAAATTCATTACGAGAAGGAGCTTGTTTGCCTCTCCTAGTATTGGGGCCTTCATCCTCCGATTGCACATCTTCATCTTCTTTATGGAACATCCTTCTAGGACCATTGGAGTTTGACTTGGATTGGATGTCATCCAACCTAGCATTCAACCTCCGGAATTGATCTTGCATAGCCTTCAAAAAGACATTGAGATCTTGTTCATATGATTCATCTTCTTGAGACATGTTTATGAACTGCAAAATGTTAGTGAACAACAAAAAATAATATGGACCTCACCACTCGACCTCACATATATACACTCAACAGATGCCAAACAACTCGTGTATCACACAAAAATTGACTTTTTCTATAATGAAAACACTCTTGCCTTTTATCACTCAACTTGCTTTCCATAGTATCCTTATTCGAAACAAGACACAATCAAATAGAAGCAATCAAATCAAGTGGCAGCTAAGACTAGAAACCCAAAGTAAAATTCTCAAAGAATCCAAAAGGGGAAATAGGGTGTGGAAAATAAAGAAGAAGTAAAGGAGACAAATACGCAAAAGGAAAGAAAAATGATGCGAAAGTGGAGAAACTTAGAAACCAAGTAAAGGAAAAATAGTATCAGGAATGAATTAAGGTAGTGATTACCTCCAGGCAAGTCACAAACTTGAAGCAAAAGAAAGATGAATGAGGCAAGAAATAAAATAGGAAATAGGAAAGTAATTGAAATAAGAAACTGAAGTAAGCTCCAAGCAAATAGGAAAGTATTCCACTTCTCTAGAAATTGCAACACACACAATTTGATTGTTTTCTTCTTCCTTTTTTTTGACGAATTTCTTTTTCCTTTTTTTAAAGATTTTCTTTTTTCTTTTTTTGACTTCTACTTCTTTTTGTCAGATAATTTGAAGTTCACACAAATAAATATGGATACAAAAAATGTAAAGGAATTTTCAAAAGCTGTATGCTCTCAAATTTCGACTTAGTGTAACTTGCCCTAGAAAGCTTGGATTTGAATGATTCTAGAACGAGAAGAAAGAAGAGATTCTGAACTTGAAGAAACACCTATTATTCAACCAAAAACTCGAACAAAAAGTGAACGAAATAGTGGATGAAAAATAGACAGAGAAGAAGAACAAAAATAAATAACAAAAGGATAGTTATTTGAAATTTAGCAACCAAAGTACTCTGATACCAAATGATGGGAGACCCAATAGGAACTTGTCCTAGAGAACCTTCAACAAGATGGAACTGTGCCCGGGAACGACTAGAATCAAATACATGGAAGCATAAGAAACAAAATTGAAAAGATAGAAATATAACACAAAGAGAAAAGGTGTTAGAGGAATGTTGGTCAATGTAAAGAACCGTAAGAGAACTTGTCTCTTAGAACCCTAGCAAGAATATTGGTCAATGGAAAGAACCCTAAGAGAACTTGTCTCTTAGAACTCTAACCTTGGGATGCCACAAAGGAAGATCGCTCCTTCGATAAGTCAAGTATTCTCAAAGAATACAAAGAAAGCAAGAATGCTCTCAATAATACTCATAAGTATTTTTAAATGAAAAATTCCCTTCCAAAGTACATAGAGGGTGCCTATTTATAGGAAAACTTCCTAACTTAATGTCCTAAAGAAAAAACTAAATAAAAGGAAACAAATCAGTCCCTAAAAGGAAAGAAAATAAACTTAGAAAGGTGTTAACTAGATGACCTTCTTTCAAGGAAAACAGAAAGGAAACTAATGATTTGAACATATTGGACCTTATAAATCACGACCTTCTCCTTATTTTTAAGTGGCACATAGTTGTCACATGATATTTTAAGTGAGTTCTCCCAATTAGACTCCATATGGGCCTTTGGACACTTCATGTTGGGCTTCCTGGAGTAAGACAATGCCTTTTGTTTATGAGATGAAATCTGACTCAACAACAGCTTTATCTCTTGAAGGTCTTCGATCAAACAATTCAATGCTTGCTTCATTGCTTTGGTCCTAGTTCTTGTCATTGAGCCTCCAACATCTTGTAATGGATATTTAAGAACATTAGACTTGAATTTTAGGCCTTTGATATGAGAATTTCGTTCAGCCCTTGCCTTGCACATTCAGACTTCAAATTCGATCCAATTTCAGCTCCTAAGTCTCCTTTTGCAAGCTCATGTCCATGCAAGTCATATCCTAGGCTTCCTTGAGGCAGATCACACCATGTTTGCTTCTCTTGATGTCTTTCACACGCCCATGGTTCTCCATCAAAAACACAAACAAAGGATAAAAAGAAGGTTATGGAGGCCACACTCTAGAAAGATGAGAAGAGGGAGTGATAAATCAGGTTTGAACACCACAAGATTGAATCAATCTTGATACGTTCTACAGTTCAATGAAGAACCCAAGAGAAAATTCACTCAATTCTTACAAAAAGATGTCAAAAGTTGTTTTGAATACATAAGATGCATATTTATATGCCCTAGGACTAAACCTAATAAAAGAAGTGAAAACAAGTCTGTTTGGTATGCCTATTAGCCCAAAATTCGTAATACCCAACCTTAGTGGGCTAATCAGCCCATTTAAGATCCAACTGACTCTAATATGCCCACTAAGTACTTGGACCACATTAATAATACTTGGGCTATATGTTCCACCTTCAAGGCTTCTCTTTTGGCCCAAAATAACTTGTTTGGTGTAAATATCTTTAGTCAGCCCATTAAGTGCTTCCTTCATCTTCTTAGCCCTTGACCTTGTAACTGGACCATCTAGAATGTGCAAAGAGACTTTAACAATTGTCCACACATTGGCTCCTTGGTTCTCATCACATCGAATCTTCTAAAAAATGCAAAAGTACTCTTCAAAGCACAATACTAAACAACAAAGCTCTAGCTTAGATATAGGTTTTAGTAGTTTAACGACTACGATTCCAAAAATATATATAGTAAATTAACAAATATAATAAAGCTAGTAAATGATTCTAATAAATGATAATGATGGAGGACTTTAGACTTAAGCCACATAGTATTCATTTAGTCACTTTCTAAAATCGCAAGAAAAAGGAAGTTCAACAACGATAATTTGATTCCTTTCCTAACTTTTGAAGAAAACTCCCACCATGCAAATGTTCAAAGGTTTTTAGACTCAAAGATTTTGAAAGCTCAAAAACAAAATTATTTGGAGGAAAAATCTTCTCAAATCACTCAAAAGAAGATGAGAATAAGATATATAGAAGAAAATCTATAGCTTTGAACATGGCAAGAACTCTGAATATTGTGGCTTCATCCTACTTTATGACTTTCCCTCCTCTTCCCTCAATTCTGATGAGCTCGTTAGGTCTATCTAAGGCGTTAAATGTTATTAAAATTTTTTAATTTTTTAAGAAAGTGGGCCTCACATTGCCAGGTCAGATATGACATAGCAGTATGAAGCTTGCAAATGAATTAAACTAATATTAATGACTGCCATGTCATCGTTAACCTAGCAGAAAACTAACAACTTTTAGTTTTTCCGTTATTATGGGGGTAATATTTAAACATTTTCTAATTATTAAGGTCTTATTTGTAGTCTTTGAAACATTAGGGTTAAATTTTCAATTGGTTACAACTTAGGGTCAAAATTGACACTTTTGCCATGTTAATTTGAAGAAATGTTCATTTTACATGGAACCTATTGTGTTTCTTGGCTTTGTTGTGAGTTGCCATGGAATTAGTGTGATGAAGAAAAGGTAAAGGCAATTAAGGAGATAACGTGAATGAGGTAAGGAGATTTCATAATCTAGCAAGTTTTCATAGGAGGTACATAAAGGATTTTAGTTCTATTACTTGACTTTTGAATGAACTTGTTAAAAAGATGCTGCATTTAAGTGATGTGATTTATATAAAAAAGGCTTTTAATACCTTGGAAGATAACTAAGGCACTTTTTTTAGGTTTGTCAAACTTTGACAAAGATTTTAAGATTGAGTGTGATCCACCAAGTTAATATATGGGAGCTATTTTGATGCAAGATTCCTAGTTGATTGCTTATTTTAGTGAGAAGCTTAATGGAGTGGCATTGAATTACTCTACTTATGACAAGGAGTTGTGTGCATTGGTGAGAACTCTACAAATGTGGTAACACTACTTGTGGTCGAAGGAATTCAACATACATTGAAATCATGAGAGCTTGAAATTCTTGAAAGCCCAAGCTAAGGTTAAGAAGAGACTTGCAACGTGGTTAGAGGTTACTAAAATGTTCTCTTATGTGACTAAATATAAGGGGAAGGAAAACATTGCTGTTGAAGCTTTGTCCAGAAGGTATATATTACCTACTACTTTGTCGACTAAGTTGTAGCACACCATAATACACCTTCCCATGCATGCACTTAGAGTGCAAGTTCATTGTCTACACATGGATACATGAATTCGGCAAAGAGGTTGAATTCGGCAAATGGGGAAGATTCATCATGTACCTTGCCGTAGAATGAATATACATGGCACCCTTTCACTATGGTATGTGTACTTTGGATGAAAGGATGTGTTGTTTCATCCAATGGTTGTGACCATTCGGCTAAAAAGGGGTTCATGTACAAGAATGAATAGTCGCTAGTGTACCATCAGGACTTTGACTGAAAATACATGGCTCTTTGCCAAAGGATGTGTCCCTTAGCCAAGAGTCATGATATTTCTCCAAGAGACAACTCTTGGAAGAATCATAATGTTTTTCCAAGAGATATAACTCTTGGAAGAGTCATGACTCTTCAAAGGCACATTTTGGTGGCCTATAAAAGGGAATTTTGTAGTTCCTTTGAGGGTGTTACACTCTTCTCCCTATCTTTGAGCCGAAAACACTCCCTTCTTTCAAGTCTTCATAAGTTGAAGCACTCTCCCATAAAATAGTTGTTAAGCTTATTAAGAGCATTGTGGGTAAACCATCAGGATTGCTACTTTCACAAGTTAGCAACTCTTATGACCTTAGTGCATTGTGACGAGATCGGTCTACTCCATCCATTCCAACCACGACGAGTTGGAGAAGAAGAAGAAGCCATAGTGGATCTCCACAAGGGAGGCAAAACATCAAGTTATTCCGCTACGTTTTAAGTTAGTATATCATCCTATCCTTCTTAGTGACATGTTTAAGATCTTGTATGCTTATGAAATCATGAGATATCTTGTTTAAGTTATGATCTAAAATCAATAAATAAATTAGCAAATTCCTGCAATAAAGATGCAACAACACTAGGCAAAGAAAAAATAAGGTCATTAGTTGGACGGTTAAGATCCTTGTACATAAGTACAAATAGCTATTGTCTCGCTAACATAGGACTCTTGACTTCACCGCGACTAGCATAGACACCAACCCTCCTACTTTTCATTCTCGTTTACACTCTCACTTTTTTCTTAAGCACTCACTTTCTTTTCTCTCAATTTATATTCTCTTGCTATCCTAATATTCTCATATGCTTCCCATGGTTTGAAAGTTGTTAAGACCACATGTTGGTTGTTCATGACAAAGGAGTAATTGTTTTTATACCCATTCTGTTGAAATTACTATCAAACAGCCATGGATGCCCCAAAAGAAGATGGGTAGCATGGATTAGTGCTACATCACATAGAACATTATCATTGCAACTCCCAATGGAAAACGCCAGTAGAACCTATTTTATCACCTTAACTTCACCACACTCATTCAACCATTGCAAATTGTGTGATTTTGGATGATTTAAAGTTTTCAACTTTAGTTTATCAACCAATAAAATGAGCAACATTAATGCAACTCCCACTATCAACAATCGTGCTATATACCTTGCTATTCACATGGCATCGAGTATGAAAGATATGCTTATGTTGGGTCTCATCACTTTCATTTTTAGGCTGAATGTTAAGAGTTTGCCTAGTGATCAACAATTCTCCACTCACGAGTCCTTTAACATCCACATCACTCTAATCTTCTAGTGATGACATTTTATCATCACTTGAGCTAACGCTCTCTACTTAATCATTGTCCAAAATAACCATAGTCCTTTTATTTGGACAATGACCTAACATGCCAAATTCCTTGACACCTGAAACACTTAGAGGGTTTAGTTTCAGTTTTACCTTTAGAAGAAGAAACCAAATCTTTGGCTTTTTCAACATCTTTTGGTCTTAAGGCAGCCTTGTTATCCTTCCAGTTGGACCTCTATAAAGAGATAGAAGTCAAACTAGATTCGGAAGTTCCCTTAGACATTAATGCCTTTCCACCTTAATGACCTTATACCACAAACCCTCCATCTCTACATAATGTTGCAAATCCACTACATCTGCAATCTCCTTATTCAAACCATTAATAAATCTAAGTATAGTAGCTTCTTGGTACTCTTCAACATAAGCCCTAATTATGGCTATATCCATCTCTTGTAGTATTCCTCTATGCTCTTGGAACCTTAAAGTCAAACTTTGTAACTTCCTAAACAAATCTTGATAGTAGTGTAGGGTATGAACCTTTAATGCATTACCACCTTCATCTCTTCCCATGACCGAATTGGTCTCTGTCCTTTCCTATGCCTACTAAGCACCATTTAATCCCTCCAAATGCTAGCATAATCTATTAATTCAACCACTACTAATTTGACCTTCTCCTCCACATAGGAGTTCTTACAATCAAACACATGTACCTTTCTTTCCCACTCTAAGTACAACATTGGATCATTTTCGCCCTAAAAAAGCCAAATTATTATCTTGCCTTTAGACAAGCCCTCTTTCCATCAAGAAACCAATTACTTCAAAATTGGCTTCCTCCTCTTCCTCCACATTTAGTGGTTGATTTCTATAATAGTTTGATATATTTGATGTCTCTAAATTATCCAATCTCATATTAAGAGCCTTGAATTAATCTTGGATGGCTTTCATGAACATCTTAAAGTCAATTTAACATTTTCTCCACTATTTGATGAGAACCAAGAAGCCAATGTGCGGACAGTTATTAAAGATCCTTTGAACATTCTAGATGGTCCAATTATAAGGTCAAGGGCTAAGAAGATGAAGGAAGCACTTAATGGGATGATTCAAGATATTTGCGCCAAACAAGTTATTTTGGACCAAAAGAGAAGCCTTGAAGGTGGAACATACAGCCCAAGTATTATTAATGTGGTTCAAGTACTTAGTGGACATATATTAGAGTCAGTTGGGTCTTAAATGGGCTGATTAGCCCACTAAGGCTAGGTATTACGAATTTTGGGCTAATTGGCATACCAAACAGACTTGTCTTCACTTCTTTTTTTTGGTTTAAACCTAGGGCATAAAAATATGCATCTTATGTACTTAGAAACAACTTTTGACATCTTTATATGAGAATTGAGAGAAACTTCTCTTTGGTTCTTCATTGAATTGCAGAACTTATCAAGATTGATTCAATCTTGTGGTCTTCAAACTAGACTGATCACTCCCTCTTCTCATCTATTCTGTAGTGTGGCATCCATATCCTTCTTTTTATCCTTTGTTTGTGTTTGTTGTGACCTAATTTATCTTTTTTGGAGGTGGAATATGTCTTGTTTTGTGGCTATCCAGATTTAG
This sequence comes from Erythroxylum baracoense, assembly GCA_025629805.1. NCBI lineage: Eukaryota > Viridiplantae > Streptophyta > Magnoliopsida > Malpighiales > Erythroxylaceae > Erythroxylum > Erythroxylum baracoense. The sequence continues at coordinate 10,845,630 of JAOTAY010000004.1, forward strand.
TCATTTTGGGGTTTGCATCACTATCACTCATGATTATACTTGCAACGAAAGAAATAGTAATAAAATAAATCAAGTCCTCACTCACTCCTTTTCATTTTTATACTCTAACTATTATTCACTTGTGTTTTTACTCAATCTTGGCTTTTCTCGATGTTGGACTGTCCACTCTTGCCTTTTACCACTCAACTTTCTCTTACAAGCGCTTTAACTAAAAACTGATAAATGGTCTCATCAAGAAAATATACAACAGTTTAAACATAATTACCTTGAATAAAAAAAATGCAATTAAAATTGAACAAGAAAAAAGAACACAAGGATATATGCAACCCAAATCAAGGAATTTGACTCTGACATTGAATAATAGGAAACTTGGTGAAGGAACACCTAAGACTCAAAATCAACCAGGAAAGAAAACCTAAAATCTTTCTTGAATCAAGCAAAGAAATCGACCCCAACCAAACTTGTTGACTGGAACCAAAGTTTTATTGTGATCACTACAAGTTCCCTTGAAGAGACTAGGTTTTATTCTTGACTAAAAAATCAAAGAAAGCTCTCACAAATAGGGAAACACTCAAATTTTATTGATGATAAGATGATGTTTATAATGCACTAGATTGCCTCGTTAAATAGCACCAAATCATCATCCTTTTAAGGAAATCTCTTCTTGACTACTCCTAAACATAACAAAATAGGAAAGACTTGACAAAGAAGGATTCCCTTAACCAATGGATACAAATCAGCCTTAAATTTGAAATCCTTCCAAACATAACTTGACAACTAATAATAATTAATGAAAGAGACTCAAAACACCAAACTTCCATCTAATCCTACACCTTTAGTGTTGATAAGAAAAATGAAGAACAGAAGAAAGAAGGAGAGAGGGAGAGAAGGAGAAGAGTCCAGAAAGAAGAGAGAAGAACAGAGAACCTTAGAGAGAAAGATACACACACAAACACATTAGCCAATTCATATCTTCTCGTGAGAGAAACAGTTACATATTTATACTAAATACAGCTGTCGCTATAATATTTTTATACGTAACAATCCCTTTCTCCTTTAGAAAACATTGTCCCCAAGGTTATGTTCCTGCTCTTTAATGCTGAAGCATGTTTGATTAATTAAAGTTCAGAATTTGATTGATCTTGCATGATTTGAATGCTAAAATTGGTAGCTTATATGCGTGTCCTATAATTAATTGATGGAGTAGCAATAACTTGTTAAGGTGCATGCTAGTTTTGATCTTAATAAGTTAGGAACT
>JAOTAY010000004.1:10865016-10882706 GCA_025629805.1 Erythroxylum baracoense
GATTCTTGCTTGTTTTACCTTAAGGATTGATTCAACTTATCAAGTAAGTTCTAACTTGTGGCGTTAATTCAATTCTTTCAATCGTTGTACTTTTTGTTACCAATTCCTTGCTGTTTTGGGGGTGAAGGGTCTTGTTAGATTGATTGAATTTAGGAATTGGGAACAATCATTGAAACGGAGGTGATCTAGACTTTGATTCTAGGTTGTTGTCGTATCAGATCCTCATATGCTTCCCGTTTGAGATGTGTTAAGATCACATTTTGGTTGTTCATGACAGAGGAGTGATTTGTTTTTATACCCATAATGTTTTCTATCAAACTGCCATAGACGCCCCAAAAGAAGATGACTAGCATGCATTGGTTCTACGTCACATAGAAACTCATGATTGTAACTCCTAGTGGAAAATGCCACTAGAACATGTTTTGTCACCTTAATTTCCCCACACTCATTTATTACAACTTGTAAGTTTTCAGATGTTTTGGGATTATCAACTTCAATTTATCAACTAATAAATTGCTAGCAACATTAGTAAAACTCAAAATCAATGATCATGCTACATACCTTGCTATCCACATATATGAAAGACGTGCTTATGTTGGGCCTCATCACCTTCATCCTAAGGCTAAATGTTAAGATTTCCCCTAATGATTAGTAGTTCTGCACTTCATTCAACATCCACATCACTACAATCCTCTAATGGTGGCATTTCATCATCACTTGAGCTAACAGTCTCTGCCTCACCATTGTCCAAACTAACCATTGTCCTTTTATTTGGACATTGAGAGGCAAAATTCCCAATCCCTTGACATCTGAAACACTTAAAATCATGTGATCTTGAGGAGGGTTTAGTCTAAGTTTTACCTTTAGATGAAACTGAATCTTTGGCATTTGGATCATCTTTTGATTTTGAGGCAGCCTTCCTATTCTTCCAGTTTGATCTCCATGAAGAGTTAGAAATTAAACTATGTTTGGAAGTTTCCCTATACTTTAATTGCCTTGCCACCTTTATGGCCCTATACGACAAATCGTCAATCTCTAAATAATGTTGCAAATCCACTACAACTGCAATCTCCTTATTCAAACCATTAATGAATCTAGCCATAGTAGTTTATTGTTCCTCTTCAACTTTAGCCCTAATCATGGCTACATCCATCTCTTTATTCCTCTACGCTCTTAGAACCATCAAACTTTGTAACTTCCTATATAAATCTCAATAGTAATAGTTGGGTATGAACCGTTTATGCATTACCATCTTCATCCCTTCCTATGACTGGATAGGTCTCTCTCCATTTTTAGAACTACTAAGTACCATTTTATCCCAGCAAATGCTAGCATAATCTATTAATTCAACTGTTTCCAATTTGACCTTCTTCTTCTCGGAGTAGTTACGATAAGCAAACACATGTTCTACTTTTCTTTCCCACTCCAAGTATAACTTAAAATCATTCTTGCCCTAAAAAGAAAGAGTCTTCATCTCAATAGTACTCAAATTATTATCTCACGCCCCACTTCCCCTCATGAAACCAACTTCTTAAAATTTTGCTTCCTCCTCTTCCTCCACATTAAGTGCGTGATTTCTCTATAATAGCTTCATATGATTTATGTCTTCAAATCATCCAATCTTATATTAAAAGTACTGAATTGATATTGGATGCCTTTTATGAACATCTTGAGGTCCATGTCAACATTTATCCAGTAATACTCATAGTTCAACCAGCAAAGAAAGAATTATCAATAAAACAAATCAGGTTATCCTCACTCTTTTCCTTACATGTTTACATTCTTATTATTTTTCACTCCTGTTTTCACTCAATCTTGGCTTTTCTTGATGCTTGACTCTCTGCTCTTGCCTTTTACCATTGAAATTTCTCTTACATTCCCTTTAACTAAAAACCTAATCAATGATCTCAATACGAAGACGGACAACAATTCTAAATCAACATGAAAGGTAAGATAGAAAATAATAGAAAGAAACTTTTAGCAAGGAGATAAAAAAAATTCATAACCCTATGAATTAGGTAATATTAGACGTCCATAAAAAGAAAGAAAGAGAAGAGACTTAAGCAAGAATAAGAAAAGTAAAATTAAGGTAGAAGATGATTACAAATACAAAGAAGATAAAAGGAAATAAATTACGAATAAAAGAATTAATGCAAAAAATGATTATATCAAAAAAGAAGATAAAAGGAAAATATGCACCAATAAGGAAATAAGAATCATGAATAAAAATGAATAAAAAAGGAAAGGACATAAATGGAAATAATCTAAGGATGATAATGGAAGTTTGAACCAAATGGAAGGATTAACACCAAAAACTTGTGCAACAATTGAAGATAAGGGGAATCTTGCAAATTTCTATCAAAATGGATTTGTGCAACTTTGTGCAACAACTGAAGGTAAAAAGATTTTTTTATAACTAATACTACTCAAACCAAATGAAAATATATTAAATTTAATGTAATTTTGGCTTAGGGGAAAAGAAGAGGACAAGAAACAATATACTAAAAAATCAAAGAAAAAAGAATACTAAAAAAATCAAGAAAGATTGAAGAAAATGAACACAATGATATATGAAACCTGATTCACAGAGTTTGACCTAATACCAAATGATTTGAACCTCACTTAAGAGTTGAAATCAATAAGGAAAAGAAACCCCAAAATCCTTCTTGAACCCAACCAAACTTGTTGATTGGAATTAAAGTTATAAGTTGATTACTTCAAGTTACCTTGAAGAGACCAAATTTAGTTCATGACTAAAGAAGCAAGAGAAAGCTCTCACAATAGAGAAACATCTAAATTTTATTGATGATGAGATGATTTTTGTAATACACCTGATTGCCTTAGTTAGTAGGCACCAAATGATGAAAATCCTATAATGAAATGTCTTCTTTACTATTCTTAAAACATAATTAAGTAGGAAAGACTTGACCATGATAGAGTGCCTCAACTAATGGATACAAATCAACCTTAAATTTGAAATCTTTCCAAAAACAACTAGATAACTAACAATAATTAATGAAAGAAAGTCAAACTAGAAATTGCCATTTAATCTCACATATTTATCCTTTTCAAAAGGTAAATATGCAGCTTGGGCTTGATTAAAAATAAGCATGCGGGTCTTCCTTGCATATTGGCCTCCAAGCATTATTTTTCATGCATTAGGCTTTGTCCATCATCTTGGATTTGAAGATAAGTAATTAATCTTAGTAATGCCTTATAAACTTTGACAACAACCATACTATCTTGAATGTCCAAGATAAACCCTTTGTGAGTTATTGGTTAGGGAAGCATATGGAGGAGGATTGACAGGTCATTTTGGCATTCTCAAGACTTTAGAAGTGCTTTAAGAACACTTTTATTAGCCTCACGTGCAAGTTGATGTTCAAGCTCTTACTAATCAATTTAGGTCATGTCAATGAGTTAGGAGCACATTTTATCAGGGTTTATATGTGCCTTTGTCCGTACCTTTAAGATCTTGAGATGACGTGAGCATGGAATTAATCATAGGGCTACTTCGCATGCAACAAGGAAAAGATGCAATCATGATAGTAAAGGATTGATTCTTCAAGGTTTAATTACCAAAAAAACCCAAACTTTCGTCAAATTTTCAGTTATAGCCCGAACTTTAAAAAGTAGCAATAAAAATGCTCAAACTTTTAATTTTTTTCAATTCTAACCTGAACTTCAAAAAGTAGCAATAAAATACTCAAACTTTCAAAATTTTCAATTCTAGCCAAAGTAACGTGTTTCCGTTAAGTTTGCTAATGTGACTTGCCACGTGTTTCAAAATGATGGAAAACCAACTAAGGACATGCAAAGGATGGTGCAATCTGGTTCAACATATTTCGATGATCCATTACACATTAGTAGAGGTCCAATAACTGGGGCTAAAGCTAAAAGGATGAAGGAAGCTCTTCATGAACTAACTGAAGATGTTTATGCTAAACGAGCAACAATAGAAGCTGATTTGGGCTTAGAGAGATCAATCAGTCCTATCACCTTAATTCACGCATTAAATAGGCCTAATTAGTTGTTTATTTGGCCTAATTAGAAGACAAGGTTATTTGATTATTTCAAGGAGATTTCTAACTGATTTGGGCTGCCTAAAAGTCCACTTTCTATATTTGTCTTTAGGAATCAGATTTGAAGAGGCTTTCCTATATCTTAGGGATTTCCTTATTTTTAGGAATAAATCATTGGTAGAAGATTGAATAGGGTTTTCTTTAGCCTATAATCGTTATCTTTGTACGAGAAGTCAGATTGGAATTGGCTTTACATTTTTACGTTTTTGGTGAGATTATTCACTTTGTTGGTTTTTCATTGAACTTAGAACTTATCAAGGTTATTCCTTATGGCGTTCATTTGATTTATCAGTCTCAATCTCTTTTTTCCTAGAGTGTGACGTCAATGTCCTTCTTTAAAACTTTGTTTCGTGTTTCTTTAACATTATTCAAGGTTTTTCTTGAAAACAGAAATGATTTAGCTTTTCTGGAAATTTCTCTCAACAACTTGTATGTGGGTTCCTAGATCTCGATTTATGGGGTTCATATCAGTTGGTATCAAGGATTGGGTTATTCTAAATCAGTTTGATGGGTATTACTTATTTTGTTTCAAGTTTCTTGTGCTTTTGATGATTTCTTCCATACACGTTTCTTGCAGATCTTGAAATCTGGTTGTTTTTCTTCCATACACGTTTCTTGCAAATCTTGGTTGAATGCTTCCATACACTTTCCTTGCAAATCTTGCAAATGTGGTTGTTTTTCTAGTTGCAATCTTTTCTCTTATATCCTTCTCAAACTTTGCAAATCTAGTCATCTTGTTAATTTTCTAAATTGATTGCTCTTTCTTATTATTTCATATATGTTCCTTCTTACCTTTTTTAACAGTCTCAATTGTGATTTGTTAAAAAACAAGAAAAAGAAAAGTAAAGAAAAGAAAACAAGACAAAAAAAGAAAAGAAAAGAAAACAAGACAAAAAATTGAAACAGATGAAAAAGAAAAAGAAGAAAATAGTGAAGGCTTAGTTATCCAAAAATAAGGTAGATTTGAGTTGAGAAAAAGGGGAGTACTTGATTTTCTTATTCCTACCTGAAATCTGAAATTAGTTCTTTTTTCCTTGATTCATCTTTGTTTCATTTTCTTTTCTTTGCTATCTTGTCCAGTTTCATTGTTTAAGCTCTTACCCTCATCCTATTTTCTTTGTTTCTTAATCTAGTTGAGTTCTTTGGATATTTTAAGGTAATTGCTTTCGATCAAAGTTTTTTTAGCTTCATAAAGAACTAATTTAAGTGAATTGAGTGGTAAAAGGCAAGAGTGATTACATTCTAGTTAAAAGCCTTAAAAGAGTGAAACACTTGTGAGGTTTGTTTCTTTGCAAAGTCATTCTTTGTTAGATTGCTATAATGGCTGAAGAAGGAAAAAGATAGGAGAGACATTCGAATAGAGAACTTTGCGTCAACACTTTGAGTGCATGGAGGTTAGATTTGGAGAAATCTTGAACAAGATGAAAAGACAAAAATGCTGCCATTGCTGCTCTGCAAAGGAATCAACTTCGTGAAGTTCCAATTATGCATAGACAAGAAAGGCGACAATACCATGTTGAACAAGATGATAGTGATGATTTTAATAAGGGAAAGGCCAATAACATATTTGATCAAGATAGAGGCAATCAAAAGGGGCAAAGGGTAGATCGTTATTATCGAAACTTGGGAAACATTAAAATGAAGATTCCATCATTTTCGGGCAAGAATGATCCTGATGCATACTTGGAGTGGGAGATGAAAGTGGGGTTGATCTTTAATTGTCGCAACTAATGTGAAGTGAAAAATGTAAAACTTGTTATAGTAGAGTTTACTGACTATGCTATTGTTTGCTGTGATCAACTTGGTTTGACTAGGAGATGAAATCGTGGGAGGTCAATTGAAACTTATGAGGAGACAAAGGCTATTATGAGTAGAAGATTCATTCCATTTCATTACTATAGGGAGTTGTATCAATGCTGCAAGGCCTAACCTAAGGATCTAAAAGTGTGGAAGAGTACCACAAGGAGATGGAGATAGCAATGATTAAGGCTAATATAGAGGGGGACCAAGAGGTGACCATAGCACGATTTTTGCATGGCTTAAATAAAGAAATTGCAAATTTGGTAGGGTTGCTACATTATGAGGACCTAGAGGATATGGTACATATGGCCATGAAGATTGAGAGGCAACTCAAAGAACAACGATCATTATGGTTTGGACAGAAATCGAGTTTTTCCTCTTGGAAACAAAATTGGAGCAAAAAGGATAAGGCTGATCTTAAGAGCAATTTTGAATCATCTAAACGTAAGAATGCTGGTTCTAGCCTAGATAAAGGTGCTAACTCCCAAACCTCTAGAAATAGAGATATTAAATATTTTAAATGTGATAGGACGAGGGCACATTGCATCCCAGTGCCTAAATAAGCGAGTGATGATTTTGAGGGGAGATGGTAATGTTGAGACCAAAGTTGAATCTAATGATGATTGCATGCCACAATCGGAGGGGAGTGATGATGAAGTGTATCCAGTTGCTAGTGAAATCCTTGTCACTAGGAGAGCCTTAAATGTGCAAGTGATGAAGGAGGATGAAGCACAACTAGAGAACATCTTCCACACACGTTGTCACATCAAGGACAAGGTATGTAGCATGATTATGGATGGCGGAAGTTGTGCTAATGTAGCAAGCAATCTTTTGGTTGAAAAATTATACCTACCTACAACTAAGCATCCTAGATCATATGTTTCAATGGCGCATGATTTCGGGGAAGTCAACATTAATAAACAAGTGCTGGTGTCATTTTCCATTGGTAGGTATCTTGATGAGGTGCTTTGTGATGTTATACTGATGCATGCTAATCATTTGCTGTTGGGCCAACCATGGAAATTTGATAGGAGGGTTATGCATAATGGATTCAATAATAGATACTCTTCTGTAATGCATAGGAAACCTATAACTCTTGTACCATTAACACGTCGACAAGTATATGAAGATCAAGTGAGGATAAAAATGAGTGTGATAAAAGGAAAGAATGAGGCTGAATGTGAAAAAAGAAAGAGTGAGGAAAGAAAAAGTGAGATTGAATATGAAAAAGAGGCTATAATCACAAAAAAAAGAACAAAAGAGCCTCAAAAGCAAAATGCAAAAGAAAGTGAGGTTAAGAGATCTTTTTGTTCAAAACAGCCAATGATTGTACTTCTGTACAAAGAGGCTTATTTTAATAGTAACGATCTTAAACCATCTTTGCCTAGTGCTACTATGTCTCTTTTGCAGGGATTTGTTGATGTCTTTCCTGATGAAGTTCCCAATGGTTTACCACCACTTAGGGGCATAGAACATCAAATTGATTTCATTCCCAGTGCATCAATTCCTAATCGACCAACCTATAGGAGCAATCCTGAGGAGACATTGGAATTTCAAAGGCAAGTTGAGGAGTTACTAACTAAAAGGTATATGAGAGAAAGTTTGAGTTCATGTGCAGTTCCTATTCTACTTGTTCCTAAAAAGGATGGAACATGGAAAATGTGTGTTGATTGTAGAGCTATTAACAAAATTATGGTAAAATATCACCATCCCATTCCTAGGTTGGGTGATATTCTTAATGAACTGCATGGTTCTTGTATTTTCTCTAAGATTGTTTTGAAGTATGGTTATCATCAAATTCACATGTGAGAGGGTGATGAATGAAAAACTACCTTTAAGACTAAGTATCGTTTATATGAGTGGCTAGTTATGCCTTTTCGTTAACTAATCCCCCTAGTACTTTCATGAGATTGATGAACCATGTCTTACGTGCTTTTATTGGTAAGTTTGTTGTTGTGTACTTTAATGACATTATAATTTATAGCAAGAACTTAGACAAACATCTTGAACATTTACAAAAAGTTCTATTTGTTTTGCGTGATGAGAAATTGTATGCAAACCTCAAAAAATGTTCTTTTGCACTAATCAGATTGTGTTCCTGTTACTGCTAAAGGAATAGTGGTTGATGAAGAAAAGGTTAAGGCTATTCGTGAGTGGCCTACTCCTAAATGAATAACTAAGATGCGAAGCTTTCATGGGTTCGCTAGCCTTTATAGGAGGTTTGTTAAAGATTTTAGCACCATTGTTGCACCAGTAACTGAATTGAGTGAAAAACTAAATGGGGTAGCCTTGAACTACCCAACTTATGACAAGGAGATGTATACTTTAGTGAGGGCCTTCGAGACATGGCAACATTACTTGTGGCCCAAGGAGTTTGTCATTTATACTGATCATGAGTCTTTGAAGCATTTAAAGGGCCAAGGTAAGTTGAACAAATGCCATGCAAAATGGGTGGAGTTCATTGAATCTTTTCCTTATGTGAACAAAGTACAAACAAGCTAAGGAAAATGTGGCTGCAGATGCTTTGTCTTACAGGTGTACTTAATCTCTATATTGAATACTAAATTGTTAGGCTTTGAGTATATTAAGGATTTATATTGTTCTGATCTTGATTTTGGTTTGAAGCTTGCAAACATGCTACCTTTGTAAAATTTTATAGACATGAAGGTTTTTTATTTTTTGAAAATAGATTGTTTGTGCCTATTTATTCTCTAAGGAAGTTACTTGTGTGTGAGTCTCATGGAGGAGGCTTGACGGGACATTTTGGTGTTTGAAAAACTTTAGATATACTTGTTGAGCATTTCTTTTGGCCACATATGAAATGTGATGTAGAAAGAAATTTTGATAAATGTGTAACTTACAAACAAGCCAAATCTAGGTCTTTGCCTTATGAATTATATAATCCTTTGCCAATAGCAAGTGCACCATGGGTAGATATTTCCATAGATTTTGTCTTAGGTTTACCTCGGTCAAAAAGAGGTAATAATTTAGTTTTTATTGTTGTGGATAGGTTTTCTACTTATTTCACTTCCTGTCATAAAACAGATGATGCTCACATTGTAGACTTATTCTTTCATGAGATAGTACGACTTCATGGAGTGCCAAGGAGCATTGTTTCTTATTGAGATTCTAAGTTCTTAAGCTACTTTTGGGAGAAATTGTGGGGTAAGCTAGGTACTAAGCTAACGTTTTCTACAACTTGCCATCCACAAACTGATGGGCAAACTAAGGGAGTTGATCTAACTTTGTCTATGTTATTTTATGCTATCATTCAAAAGAATCTGAAGAATTGGGAAGATTGTTTGCATATGTTGAATTTGTTTATAATCATTTTGTCCATTCTACTACTAATTTTTCATCTTTTGAAGTTGTGTATGGGTTTAATCCCTTGACTCTAATGTATTTAACACCCTTACCAATTGTTAGCGTGCTAGTTTAGATGGTATAAAGAAGGTTGAATTGGTGAAGCAATTGCACGAAAAGGTTGGACATCAAATCGAAAAGAGGACAAAACAATACGCTTCTCAAGCCAACAAAGGGTGTAAGAAAGTGATATTTGAACCAGAAGATTTGGGTTTGGGTTCATTTGAGGAAGGAGTGATTTCTAACAAAACGTCATTCTAAGCTACATCCACTAGGAGATAGCCCATTCCAAGTCATTGTTCATATTAGTGACAATGCATACAAGCTGAATCTACTAGGTGAGTATAATGTTAGTGCTACATTTAATGTTTCTGATCTCTCTCCATTGGATGTAGGTGATGAACATTCAAGGACGAATCCTTTTGAGGAGAGGGGGAATGACGGAAACCCAGCTAAAGACATGCAAAGGATGGTGCAATCTGGTTCAACATATTTTGATGATCCATTACACATTGGTAGAGGTCCAATAACTCAGGCTAAAGCTAAAAGGATGAAGGAAGCTCTTAATGGACTAATTGAAGATGTTTGGGCTAAACAAGCAACAATAGAAACTGATTTGAGCTTGGAGAGATCAATCAGCCCAATTACCTTAATTCACGCATTAAATAGGCCTAATTAGTTGTTTATTTGGCCTAATTAGAAGACTAGGTTATTTTCACAATTTCAAGGAGATTTCTAACTGATTTCAGTGCCCAAAAGTCCACTTTCTATAATTGACTTTAGGAATCAGATTTGAAAAGGTTTTTCCTATATCTTAGGATTTCCATATTTTTAGGAATAAATCATTGCTAGAAGATTGATTAGGTTTTCTTTAGCCTATATAATTGTTATCTTTGTACAAGAAGTCATACTGGAATTGGTTTTACATTTTTTGGTGAGGTTATTCACTTTGTTGGTTCTTCATTGAACTTAGAACTTATCAAGGTTATTCTTTATGGTTTTCATCTGACTTATCACTCTCAATCTCTTCTTTTCCTATACTGTGGCATCAATATCCTTCTTATTAATTTTGGTTTGTGTTTCTTTAACATTATTCAAGGTTTTTCTTGAAAACAGAACTGATTTAGCTTTTATGGAAATTCCTCTCAATGACTTGTTCATGGGTTCCTAGATCTTGATTTATGGGGTTCACATCAGATTATGTCTTTGGACCTCCAATTCCTTGTAAAGGATGTTCAAAATGTTTAGATACATGGACTTGATCTTCATCATTCCCTCCCTCCTTGAAAGAATTTGTCCTTGAATCACCAACATCATACAAATATAAATAAAAAAATTAAATGTAGAACTCCCATTACCATAACTACTTGGTAAGTCAAGCTTATAGGCATTACTATTGATCTTCTCTTGCACTTGGAAAGGTCCATCTCCTCAAGGCTGTATTGTTTTTCACGTGTTAGGCTTTGTCCATCATCTTGGGCCTAAAGATAAGTAATAATCTTGGTAATGCCTTAGAATCTTTGACAACATCCATATTTATCTTAAATGTCCATGATCAACCTTTGTAAAGCTCCTTCATGCGTTTAGTTCTTGCTCTTGTCATAGGACCTATAATGCCATCTAGTGGATCAGTGAATACCGATGCAAGCTGATCTCTTCATAAAGAATCTATTATTTGGTTTGAAATCCACATGCTATCTTTGTGGGATTCTACCTAGGGCATTATTTTTTGGTATATAAGCACTCTAAAACTCGTTTGTAATCAGAATTGATTGATTTCCAATTTCAATAAACACATTGAGTGTTCTTAGCATTCCTTTAGAGAAATCCTTTCTAGTGTTCTTCAAAGATTTGATTTTCATTAAATCAAAGGCTTGTGAAGATCAAAGTCCATTCCTTATCACCCAAATCCCTTTCTAATTCTGAGTGGCAAAAATATCTTCTTGAGCCTAATCAATCTTGATTCTTACAGAACGATCCTTGTATCTTGAATCCATTATTTGTGCTTCATCTGATCTGAGGTGAAGAGCATATCACCACCAATATTTCAAATTCTTTTGAATGATAGCACACAACAAAGTAGTAAGTGTCCTATTAATTACTTTAGTTTGTCCATTCATTTGAGAATGTGCAACAATAGAAGGTAAGAGTTTAATTCCAATTCTTTTCTATAAAGTAAAACAAAATTGACTTAAGAACTTAAGATGTCAATAACTTACTATTGTTTTAGGCAAACCATGCAAATGTACTATCTTTTTAAAAAAGAAATTAGCAATATATGTTGCATCATTTATTTTTAAGACAAGTAATGAAATGTGACATTTTACTAAACTTATTAACAAAAACTAAAAATATGTTATCCTTAACAATTTGAGACCTAGGACACCTAACTTTAAGTTCATAGATATATCAATCCAAGATTGATTAGGTATGGGAAAAGGTGTTTACAAACCATGCGTAAAAACTTCAGATTTAGCTTGTTTATATGTTATACACTTGTCACAAATAGATTGCATATCACATTTTATATTAAGCTAACAAAAATGCTCATGTAGTACATCGGTAGTCATTTACACACCAAAAAGTCCCATTAAACCACCACCCTAGTCTCCCTGACAAGCAACTCATGCATAGAACAATCAGGCACACAAAGTTTGTTTTTCTTAAATAGGAAACCATCACGCCAAAAATACTCATTACACTTATCCCATGCAATCCATATTTTACTTAAATAAACGTCATTAACATACAATCTTTAATAATTTCAAAACTAAGCAACTTAACTTACAATGTCAATAATCCATACCTCCTATAAAATGTATCAACAAAAATGTTTTAATGAACCCTAACCACTTGAAATTTCTTTTATTAAGCTTGCCTTAGGATTTCAAAATTCTCAAGCTCTCATGATCTGAATATATGATGAATTCCTCTGGCCAAAAGTGTTGCCATGTTTTGAGTTCTTAACAAAGCATAAAACTCCCTGTCATAAGTAGAATAATTCAATGCTACTTTTCTAATCTTCTCACTGAAATAAGCAATTTATGTAGATTCCTGCATTAAAACAACTTCTATACCAATACCTAATGTATCACACTCATTCTCAAAAGTTTTATCAAAGCAAGACAAACATAACAAAGGTGTATTAGTTATCTTATTTTTTGAATTATTAAAATCCTTTTCATGCACATCAGCCCACCTAAATGCATCTTTCTTTATAACAAATTTATTAAAAGGTGCTGTTATAGAACTAAAATCCTTTATAAACCTTTTATAAAAAATTGCTAGACCATGAAAACTCCCTGCCTCATTTGAATTCCTAGGTATAGGTCATTCCCTAATTGCCTTAACCTTTTTTAGTCAACAATAATTCCATGTAAACTCATAAAAAAGCCAAGAAACACAATTGATTTAATGCAAAATGAACATTTTTTTAAAATTGGCATACAACTTTCTCTCAAAACATGAAAAACATCATGCAAATGTTTAACATGATCACCCATACTTTTACTATACACAAAAATGTTATCAAAGTTTACTATAACAAATTTCCCAATGAAAGATCTCAAAACATGATTCATCACCTCATAAAGGTACTATAAATGACACTACCAACTATTGGTATATACCATATTTTGTCCTAAATGTAGCTTCCCATTCATCACCCTCTTTCATATGAATTTTATGATAGCCATTCTTAAAATAAATTTTAGAAAACACAAACGTATTATGTAATTTGTCAAGCATATCATCTAATAGGATAAGATGTCTATAATTTACAATGATTTTATTGCAGCTTGGCAATTTACTAACATGCACAACGTTCCATCCTTTTTAGGTACCAAAATCATAAGAATTGAATATGGGCTAATACTTCCCTTCATAAACCCTTTTTCTACCTACTCATCAACTTGCCCTTAAATCTCTTTAGACTCCTCAAAGTTAGTCCTATAGGTTGGCCTGTTAGGAACCAATGAACCTAGGACAAAGTCTAACTGCTGCTTATTACCTCTTAAAGGAGCTAAACCATGTGGTAATTCCTTAGAAACAAGGCTACAAATTCTTGCAACAAAGAATGACTTGTACAAAAGTACAAGTAGTTATTGCCTTACTAATATAGCACTCTTAATCTCACTTTTAGTCAAAAAAATGACTTTCTTATTTTTCTCTCTATCTTGTGCCCTGGATCAGAATTTTTCCCCTTATTAGTCATCACTTTGCTTCTTCCACTCTTCTTCTCATGATCATTCCTTTGGTCACTCTTCTTTGTTTTTTGCACTCATAGATCCTTTGTTCGGGAAACCTCTCCTTTCTTAAGTGCACCCAAACCCAATGACTGGTTCAAATATAACACACCTTCAACCTTTATTGGCGTGCTTTGCATATTGTTCATTTCTCCTCTCAATGTTGGCTCTAACTTTAGCATGCAACGCCTGCACAAATTTAACCTTTTTCATACCGCCAAGGTTAGTAAACTCATTAGAAGGAATTGGAAGAATTTCCATAGGAGTCTAAGGATTAAACCCATAAACAATCTCAAAAGGAGAAATTTGAGTAAAAGAATGAATAGCACGATTATAAGAAAACTCAATGTATGGGAGACACTTTTCCTAACTCTTCAAGTTTTTTTGGATGATCGCATGCAACAATATAGTCAAAGTTCTATTTACCACTTCAGTTTGACCATTCGTTTGAGGATGTGCAATAGTATAAAACAAGAGTTTAGTGCCAAGTTTATTCCATAGAGTTCTTCAAAAGTGACTAAGAAATTTCACATCTTTATCACTCAAAATAGTCTTTGGCAATCAATGCAATCTTACAACCTGTTTAAAGAACAAGTTAGCAATATGAATAGCATCATTGGTTTCAGAACAAGCAATAAAGTGAGCCATCTTGCTAGATCGATCAACCACCACAAAGATGCTATCCTTTCCATTAGATGATCTAGGCAATCCAAGCACAAAGTCCATAGATATATCAACCCAAGGATGAGAGGGAACATGTAAGGGAGAATAAAAACCATGTGATTGAACCTTAGATTTTGCATGCCTACAAGTAAAAATGTTCAAGCAAAAGAGCTAAAGTTTTCTCAACACCAAAATTACCCATCAATCCACCACCATGTGTCTCTCTAACAAGTAATTCATGCAAAGAGCAACATGGAATGCAAAGTTTATCTTTTTTAATAGAAATTCATCAAATCTATAGAAATTATCAATACCATGTTTTTCACAAGATTTCTAAATTTCTGCAAAGTCACAATCAAATTCATGCATACCTTTCAACATCCTAAAACCAAGTAATCTAGCATGCATAGAGGTAAGAAGAGAGTATCTCCTAGAAAAAGCATCAGCCAAAACGTTTTCTTTCCCTTGTTTATGTTTAATAACATAAGGAAAAGTTTCAATAAATTCCATCCACCTAGGATGTCTCTTGTTCAATTTACCCTGGGACTTTAGAAATGTCAAACTTTCATAATCAGAATGAATGATAAATTCTTTTGGCCACAGGTAATGTTTCCAAGTCTCTAAAGACCTTTTTAAAGCATGCAACTCTTTATCATAAGTGGAGTAATTTAAAGCAGCACCACTTAGTTTTTAACTAAAATAAGCAACAGGTTTAGAATTCTACATTAAAACAACACCAATGCCTATTCCAGAAGTATCACATTCAACCTTTAAAACTTTAGAAAAATCGAGGAGAATAAGAAGAGGAGCATTGGTCAATTTTTCTTTCGAGGTGTTAAAAGCAACCTTTTGTGAATCACCCCATTTAAAAATCACATTCTTTTTTACCAATTAATTCAAAGGGGTAGTAGTAGTAGAGAAGTCCTTCACAAATCTCCTATAGAAGCTTGCCAACCCAGAGAAGCTTCGAACTTCATTCACATTGTTAGGAGTTGGCCATTCTCTAATTGCCTTTACTTTCTCTTCATCAACTTGTAGTCCTTTAGCACCTACAATAAAACCAAGAAACATAACAGTATCCATGCAGGAACATTTTTCTAAATTTATATAAAGCTTATTCTCTCTTAAAAGTTCCAAACACATCATGCAAGTGTTTCACATGACGGCAAAGGTGGATCAAACGCATTAACAGTTAAGAAAACATCTTTATATAATAGTATACAAGATTCTTCACATTTTAAAACTCTCTTGAACTTGCTTTTTCCAGCAAATAAATTCACTCTCTTTTCTTCATTTTTTCCACTCGTTTTATTTTCTCTCTTTTTCTTTCTTTTCCACCTCTCTCTCTTTCTTTTCTTTTGCTCTCAATTTGCATTCTTTCTCATTCCTCACTTGATCCTCATAAGCTTGAATGGGCCTACGAGGTTTCAGCATAATATTTTTACCATGGAAAGGAGAATAGCAATTTTTTTATCCATCATGCCTAACTTTTCTATCAAATTGCCATGGCCTACCAAGCAAGACATGTCCAGCATAAAAAGGTGCAACATCACATAAAATCTCATCATGATACTTGCTAATAGAAAATGAAACCATCACTTGTTTGGTGACTTTCACGTCACCACAATCATTAAGCCATTGCAATTTATATAGTCTAGGATGTTTCAAAGTAGGTAATTTAAGCTTGTTAATAAGTAAAATGCTAGCAAAATTGGCACAGCTTCCACTATCTATGATTATGCTACAAACTTTACCATTAATGAGACACCTTGTATGAAGGATGTGCTCACATTGCTCTTTTTTAAGATCTTCTTTTAGTTGGATATTAAGAGTACGCCTACCCACAAGGGCTTCACCAACCTCAACATCACAATCAATATTGGAAGCATCCGTTAATGAAGGCACATCATCA
This sequence comes from Erythroxylum baracoense, assembly GCA_025629805.1. NCBI lineage: Eukaryota > Viridiplantae > Streptophyta > Magnoliopsida > Malpighiales > Erythroxylaceae > Erythroxylum > Erythroxylum baracoense. Next base: position 10,881,081 of record JAOTAY010000004.1, read on the forward strand.
AAATCATCACTGTCACTACTTTCACTAGCAACGTCACCATTCTCAAGCAAAATTATAGTTCTTATGTTAGGGCATTAAGAAGCAATATGACCAAAACCTTGACATTTAAAGCAGTTAACTTTATAAGGAGTAGAAGAAGAAAAGGGTTTAGAGTCATTTTTACCCTTAGGATTTGGAGTTGAGAATTTAGGCTTACTTTCCTTCTTTGGCTTAAAGCCTCCCTTGGTTTTGAAGGAATTTTTGGACTCCTTCAAGCTTTTCTTCTAGGAACTCGATCCAACACCATTTTGGATCTTTAATTGCTTTTCTACCATGATGGCCTTATGCAACAACTCATCCATGTTAAGGAAATTTTGCGGCTCTATAATAGAAGCAATTTCAGGGCACAAACCATCAAGAAATCTTCTCATGGCAGCTTACATGTCCTCCTCAACATTGGCCCTAACCATGATGATCTCCATTTCTTGGTCGTGTTGGATCAAAAACTTAAGCATTCAAGATTTGGCTAAAACGGTAGATTTCAAAACTTTTTTTTAGAAATCAAATTTCAGCGGAAGCAATATATCCAAATCAACATGTCAAGCCGTACATGATATGGTATAAGGAAAATATTTAACATAAGAACAAGGTGGTAGAAATATACCAACTCCTTTACTACAGCTTTAACTCCTCGTTGTGCTATCCTATCCTCGGCAATGTATCCTCTCCTAAGTGATGTATCCTCGACCAATCCGATCTAGAACTTGTTCTACTTGGATAACTTGGTTAACAAGATCCTTTGGTGGGAAAGGAGAAGAAAACTTGAAGAGATTTTGCCTTAGAAAAGGAAGCTAAAGATGAGACACCTCCAATGCAAATTTTGGCTATCTCATGCAAGATAATAGAGAGAGAGATAAAAACTCAATAACCCCTTGTATTCTTTCTCTCAATTTCGGTTAAGCCTCAAAGAACGAAGTAAAGTGCATCTAACGCATCACATCCATCCTTAATCAATCATAAAGAAGCCAATAAATGAGACTCTTCTTATTTGTTTTAAGATGGCTATATGAAAAGACCCATAACCTAAAATGATACATCTCATTTTCGATTTTGTGATGAAAGAAGAAAGAGTGTCCATCAAATGCACCTCTTTCTTCTTTAATCCAATAACTGTTAAATGGTTACATGCTATCATTAAAAGACAACCATTAAACCATTTAATGATAAGGTTATAACTCCATTTAGTGATGATAAAGCATATTAAAAACCATCTTAAATGTAGCAAACCACTGATAAATGTGTAGCTACACATTTAGCCCATTAAAACCGAAAATCCACCTCCTTTTATCGCTAATAACTTTGATTTAATTTAATTAATCTAATTAATAAAATTAAACCAAAGTCTAGCCCATTTCTAAATGTTAGTTTGGGCTTCTAATTAAAGTAAGCCCAACATTCAATTATAGGCTTTAAAATCTCTATTTCCAGTTCTTACTTTGCTTGATAACCTTCCTAAAAGCCAAATGGAGAATCTAATTGGACTTATATAATTCAAACTCCAATAAGCCCGGAATTAATTTAATCTCATTAGAATTAATTCTAGCTTATTAACTAAATGTCATTCCACTAAAGACAATTAGTTGAACT
>JAOTAY010000004.1:10882806-10894764 GCA_025629805.1 Erythroxylum baracoense
ATAAGCTCACACACTCTTGCCTTTTACCACTCAAGTGATGTCTTTAAAGTTACTTTTCGGAAATAAATTCAGCAAAAGTAAGCAAACAACAAGCAACACAAATTAATTGGAAAAATCAAGTAAACCCTAACAAGAAACGAAATAAGAACAAGTCTAGAAGCAAAGTAATGCACGGCCAGAAATAAAATAGTATGCTAATACACGAATGGAAAAGATGTGTATGCAATGATTTTTGTTTATAATTGAACAATATAAATGCAAAATTGTCCAATTCAATGTAATGGAAGAAAAGAATGGCACAAACAAGAAAGTAAACTAAGAATCAAATAAAGACACTCATTATATTGTAAAACTCAACAAAACCCGAGAGCTCAAAGAACAAATTTCAAATCTACCCAAGGTTTAAAATAGGCAACTCAACGTGTTTTTTAATGGTTTTTTCGATACTGTTCACCTTTTTTCACTACTGTTCACTCCTTTTTTTTGGTATTGTTCAGTTTTTTCGGGCACTGTTCATGGGGACGGGTACTGTTCACAGGTTGGGTACTGTTCATGGTCTGAACTGTTCACGGATAGGTACTATTCATAGGTCAGTACTGTTCACAGATCAGTACTGTTCACTTCTTTTTTTTTAGAAGCAAACAGGAAAAACACAATAAAGTTACGTATGAGTTCAGTAGAATTAAGTCAAAGCTCTGATACCAAAATGATACGGAAACTCCAAGAAAAATAAGGTTCTTGAAACCCCCTAATCCTATTGAATCAAAACCCTAATCTTTCTATTCTAAGAAGATGCTAGATCAAACCCCAAATCATAAGTTTGAGACCCAATCCCAAAGAAATCAAAAATCAATTTACGTTGCAAGTCCTTAATTATTGATGCAAATCAATTTTTTGAAGTAACCATGAAGACGCTCACGCCTCACTTGAAGAACTCAATTATGAAATTTTATTAATCATCCAATCTAGGGTTACAAGGATAAAATAAGATATAAATACCTTGACCAAGTCCTAACCCTAATAAGGAATGGATTTGTAAGCCCATTTAATGAAAACTAGGCTAATCCTATCAAATCTAGGAGCATCTAGCCCATTGAACATAGTCTGATCCAAGTCCTTTTAGGAATGAGCTAAACACATTAAAACAAATAAGTCTCAAAATAACGCAGACAAATAAAGCACATGCTATTAACTAAAAGAACAACCCATAAATAATTCCTTGGGCCTAAAATAAGAGATAATAAATAATAAGCCCAAATTATCAAAAATAGGCATAAATGGCTAAGTGCTAGCCTCTTCTAACGCCTCCTCTAATAAAGTCAGAAGCTTGGGCGTGCTTAGGTGTTCCTCTATGGATGTTTCAGTCTTCTCATGTACTTGACTTGTGATTTGGGCTTGAACAAAAGCGCATTGCTTGTTTAAGCCTTGAAGCTTGTTGCGTTGTAATTAGACCATTTGGCATGTGTAGCTTGTTAGGTTGATGTGTAAGGCATGGAACTCCATTGTGAAGGCTGGTTGTATCATACATGGTGCACATTTCTTTACAAAAATTGATCTCATGAGTGAATATCATCAGATTAGGATGAAAGTAGGAGATGAACAGAAAACTACTTTAAAAACTAAATATGGTTTCTATGAATGGGTGGTCATGTCATTTGGTTTGACAAACGCACCTAGCACTTTCATGAGATTGATTAATCATATTTTCTGTGAATGTATTGGCAAGTTTTGGTTGTATAGTTTGATGATATTCTAATTTATAGCAAAATTCTAAATGAGCATGTTTTGCATCTTAAATTTGTACTTGAGGCACTTAGAAGTGAAAAGTTGTATGTTAAGCTTAAAAAGTGTTCTTTTTGTATAGATAAAGTTGTATTTCTTGGCTTTGTTATTTCTGCCCGTGGTGTTCATGTTGATGAGGAGAAGGTTAAGGCTATCAAAGATTGGCTTACTCCTAAGTCAGTTAGTGATGTAGCTTTCATGGTTTGGCTAGCTTTTATAAGCGTTTTGTTAAGGACTTTAGCACCATTGCTGCACCATTGACTGAAACAATTAAAAAGGATGTTGGCTTTAAGTGGAATGAGGCACAATAACTTGCATTTAATACTTTGAAAGATAAATTGTGTTCTACACCTGTTCTAAGTTTGCCTAAATTTAATGAAGCTTTTGAAATTGAATGTGATGCTTCTGGGATAGGTATTAGTGTTGTTTTGATGCTGGGTAGGCAACTTGTGTCTCTCTTTAGTGAAAAGCTTCATAGACCACAACTAAATTATTCCACTTATGACAAGGAGCTTTATGCCTTGGTGAGAGCGTTGGACACTTGGCAATACTACTTATGGCCAAAGGAGTTTGTAGTGCATTCTGACCATGAATCACTTAAGCATTTGAAAGGCCAAGGTAAGTTGAACAAGAGACATGCAAAATGGCTAGAGTTCATTGAAACCCCAAGAAATCTGAGTTCTTGAAACTCCCCTAATTCTATTGGTTCATTACCCCAATTTTCTATCCCAAGAACATGCTAGATCAAACCCCATTTTTGTGAATTGAGACCCATTCCCAAAGAGTTCATAAACTAATTCAAGCTGCAAGTACTTACTTGTTGCAAATTAATTTCTTGAAGTAACCAAGAAGGCAATCACACCTCTCTTGAAGAAATCCAAATTCTGGAAATTTCATTAATCAAATGAAACAAAAGTACTTGATTGATCCTAGATTTCCTCATTTTATCTTCCATTTATCTTTATTAATTTAATTATGATTGATCCTAGATATTCCGAGGTTTTGATTGCCCTCTCTCGAGATCTAACCAAGTAATACCAATTGAAATAAATAACAGTTGATTTGAAGCAATTCTAAGGATAATTAACTCATAATTAAGATTTCTCGTCAATTGTTTATTAATCTAATATTTGCAAGTCTATTAAGGTATAAACTCTTGTTAAGCAACTCAACAAAGATAAATTTAATTCAATCTCTAGGTTTCTTTTCAAGTATAAGCTGAAAAGATACCACAAAGCAATATTATATTGAATTCAACAAAATAAACAAAACAATTCAATAGTAAACCCTTATATACATTTAGAATACCATAATCATCGTCAGAACATAACTATTCAAAATTAACATCCAAGGCAATGAAATAGAATAGGAAAATAATGAATAAACTTGAAAGCCTTGACTTGGAATTTCTGGAAAGCTGGAATTGACTTGATGTTTCCATTATTTGATCTTCTTCTTTATGATGCATAGACTATTTTTGTTTTTTCTCTCTTCCTTTTTAGGCGTCTCTGATGACTCTCATTGCCTCTCTCTAAATTCAAATGCTTCTAATATATCTTCTTTGATGTATTCTTCTTATTATCCTTATATATCAACAAACTAGGATTTCTGGAATATACATAGGCACTTATATGGTCACCGTGTATCTCTAAAAACACCTCAATTCATGACTTTATAAAGTTACAAAGACTTTCATGGGCAACATACATGATCATGTATGTCAACATATAAGGGCAAGTAACTCCACACAGGTAGGAATTGTGTCCTTGAAGCTCAAAAAAATACACTTGACATAAATTAAGCACCAAAAATACAATAAAAATATTAAATAACAACCAAAATACATTAAATATGAGTATATAAATATAAACCACGTTTAAAAAACAAAACAAAACAAAAAAAAGGACAAGAAAAGAAAAGACACGTTGTGAACTGATTTGTGTATGTTGCATCTGATTGTGTTATCTATTAGGATTGCAATCTGATTCATTTTTGTAATGAAATAATCATATTTAAGACAATTATTCATAAGACATTTTCTTTCCTTTTCTAAATTTGGTTAATTGACTCTAGATCATTTGTCCTCTCATTGTTAGACAATTCATGCATGAATGAGCAATTCTAAGTTGATCACTTCTCTTTTTATGCTATAATACATTATTTTGCATGTCTTTTGCTCCCTCTTGAAGTTATCTTATTTCCTTAACTCCTTAATTATTATTTTCTCTGTGTTTACGGTTTGCCTCAGCTAAGTTTTTAAAGTTACGATTTTTAAGACTTGCCATCATCTAACTGATTACTCCTCTTGATTTGTTAGTCTTGATTCTCTTAAGAACATATAAAAGGGGGGCTAGCTTGTGTGGGAAAAAAGGCAATAGTGGTGACATCAACATCATGAAAAGCCAAAAATAGAGTGAAACCTGAGTGGAATTTAAATTATTTCGAGTGTAAACACATGAGTTAGTGTGTGAGGATCCTATTGTGCTTTGCTACTAACTTTTTCTTGCAGGTTATAAACATTAATAGTGAAGGAGAACAATACAAAGACATCAAACTATTCATGAATGTCGTCAATGAACAATTTAAGAAGTTGAACACTAGGTTGGATGATTTGCAATCTTCATCAGCATCTAAATCCACTAGAAGACATGTGTTTGAGGAGGAAAAGGAAGATGAATCAAACTATGAAGATTCCAACTCTATAAGAGGCAAGAAGGATGTTTCTAAAAGGGATAGCAATTTAGGTAGCATAAAGATGACGATTCCATCCTTTCAAGGAAAGAATGATCCCGAGCTCTATTTGGAGTGGGAAAGAAAGGTTGAGCATGTATTTGACTGCAATAACTAGTACAAGGGGAAGAATATGAAACTTGTAGCTATTGAATTCATAGATTATGCAAGTATTTGGTGGGACCAATTAGTGATAAATAGAAGGAAGAATGGAAAGACCAATTTAGTCATGGGAAGAAATGAAGATGGTAATGCGTAAGAGATTTATACCTAGCCATTACTATAGAGATTTGCATAGAAAGTTGCAAGGGCTCTTTCAAGGGTCCAACAGTGTAGAAGACTACTACAAAGAGATGGAGGTGGCCATGATTAGAGCAAACATAGAGGAGAACTGAGAGACAACAGCGTCGAGATTTATAGGTGGTTTAAACAAAGAGATTGCTGATGTGGTAAGCACTATGTGGAGATGGAGGAATTGCTATATAAGGCCATTAAGGTTGAGAAACAACAAAAATAAAGAAAACCATGTGCGACTTCTAACTCTTCTTGGAAGTCAACTTGGAAAGACAAAGACACCAACTCAACCTTGAAATAGAAAGAAGATGCAAAGTCAAAGGATTTGGTTACTGCTTCTAAAGGTAAAATTGAAACTAAATCTTCTCCTATATCTCATGATATTAAGTGCTTTAGGTGTCAAGCGCTTAGACATATTGCTTCTCAATGTCTAAACAAAAGCGCTATGATCGTGTTGGAGAATGGTGATGTAGAGAGTGTTGGTTCAAGTGATGATGAAATGCCACCATTGGAGGACTGTTCTGATATTGATGTTGAAGAACTCGTGCATGGAGATATGTTGGTCGTAAGGGGTGCACTTAATATTCAGTCCAAGGATGAAATTGAAGGGGAGTCATGTGAGCACATTTTCTATATTCGATGCCATATTAAAAATAAGGTTTGTACCATGATTATTGATAGTGGCAATTGTACTAATGTTGCTATTACTTTGTTGGTAAATAAGTTGAAATTGGAGACCTTGAAGCATCCTAAACCATATAAGTTGTAATGGCTGAATGATTGTGGAGAAATTAAGGTGGCCAAGCAAGTTTTATTGTCGTTTTCTATTGGCAAATATAGAGACAAATTTCTTTGTGATGCGACCTCAATGCATGCTGAACACATTTTATTAGGCCGTCTATGGTAATTTGATAGGAAGGTTAGACATGATGGTTACACGAATTGTTACTCTTTTGTACTTAATAACTGAACCATTGTATTAACCCCTCTTAAACCTTTGCAAGCTCATGAGGATCAGATTAGGATAGCAAGACAAGCTTACTTTGCCAAGCGGACCTATTACAAGGCAACGTGCAGCAAGACTTAAACAAGCATTTCAACGGTTTGTTCAAAGCCACAATACATCTCACCTTGATAGGCCAAACCATCTATGGAGAATTCAAGTGGAGTAGTCAAACTTGTGATTCTTTTAGAGAGGGCGTGGAGGGGCTAATACTTAGCCAAATTTCAAGACAATTTCAATTATTCTTATGGGCTTAAATACATTGGGCTTGTTATTTATCCTTTATTTATTAGGGCCAAAAGACTTATTATGGACTGGGTATTTATTTGTAAGCTTGCCTTAGCTTTATTTAAGTTATTTTGGACTTATTTAAGTTAGTTTAGCCCAATCCTAAGTGGATTAGGATTAGATTGCATTATTGGGCAATAACTCCTAAACTAGTTAGGATTAGGCTTGTTTTTAGTATTAAATGGGTTTGTAACCTATTCCTTTTAGGGTTAGGATGTGAGAAAGGGTATAAGACCTTATTTTATCCTTGTAAACTTCAGATTAGTTGATTAATAAAATTCAGAGATATTTTCTTCAAGAAAGGCGTGTTCTTCTTGTTGTTACTTCAAGGATTGCATCACTTACCAAGGTACTCACTTGTGACATGTTCGATCTTTTGTTTTCTTTGTGTTTGGGTCTCAATTTTGTATAATTGGGGTTTGAACTAGCATGTTCTTAGAATAGAAAGATTGAGGATTTGATTCAATAGGATTAGGGGGTTTCAAGAACTTTGTTTTCTTGGAATTTCTGTATCAGAGTGAGTGAGGTTTTTGTCTTGTTTACTAATATTCATTTTATTCATTTTCTATTTTTATCATGTCTAAGCAAGAGGAAAGGGCTACCAAAGAGACTTTTACAAGCATGGATGGTGATCTCAAGTTCATGATTCAATCCATGCAACAACAATTTCAACAGTTTGACCTCTTGTTTAAGGAGATGAAGGACAAACTGGATTCCCTTGAAGCTCACAAGCATAGGAGGCAACCAAGGATGGTCCGAAACACTAGGGAGCAAACTGATTTTTCAGATTATGAAGAAGATGATGCCATGACCATTTTGCATGATAAGGAGTATGATTTAGAGGCTGTTATGGGTAGAGGAAGAGGTAGAGGAGCTAGGGGAAGGATGCATAGGCAAAATTTAGGTGGGAGAGATGATGATGTGGGTAGAAACTAAGGAGGAATGGATATGGTGGATAGAAGCTTAGGGAGCATTAAGACAAAGATACCATCAATCCAAGGTATGAATGACCCTGAAGCTTATCTAGAGTGGGAGAAAAAGATTAATTTGATTTTTGACTGCCACAATTATTCGGAGGAAAATAAGGTAAAGCTTGTTATTGCGGAGTTTAAAGACTATGCTCTTGTATGGTGAGATCAACTAGTGACTACTAGGAGGAGAAACCTAGAGAGGCCTATTGATAGTTGGGATGATTTGAAGCCTCTGATGAGGAGGAGGTTCATACCTAGCCACTACTATAGAGATCTGTTCCAAAGGCTTCAAAGCCTTACTCGGTCCAAGAGTGTGGAGGAGTACCACAAGGAGATGGAGATAGTCACGATTCGGGCTAATATGAAGGAGGACCGTGAGGCCACTATGGCAAGGTTCTTGAATGGGCTCAATAGAGATATTGCTAATGTTGTGGAGTCACAACATTATGTGGAGATTGAAGACATGGTACAAATGGCCATGAAGATGGAGAGACAACTCAAAAGAAACGGGGCAGCAAAGAACTTCAACAATTCTAACTTAACATGGAGGCAGAATTGGAACAAGTAAAATCAGAATTTTGGGAGTTCTCCTAAGCCTAAAACCGAGCCTATCAAGGCTAAAGATGATGACTCCAACAAGCCCAAAGGTAAATCTGAAACTAAAACTAATCGTTCTCGTGATATTAAGTGTTTTCGTTGATTGGGAGTAGGACATATTGCTTGTCAATGTCCAAACAAGAAAGTGATCATTATGAAGGAAAATGGAGAAGTGGAGACCGAGAGCGATGATGATTGTGATAACATGCCATCTTTGGCGGATGATAGTGATGATGGTGGAGCTAGTAAACCCGTAGATGGAGAGGAGATGCTATCCCTTGTAACTAGGCATGTTTTGAATGCTCAAAACAAGATGGATGATTCTGTCTAGCAAAGGGAGAACATATTCCACACTAGATGCCATAACAAGTCTAAGGTATGAAGCATGATCATAGGGGGAGTTGTACCAATGCTGCTAGCACATCCCTTGTAGAGAAGTTAAGCTTACCTACCATAAAACACCCTAAACCCTATAGATTACAATGGTTGAATGATTGTGGGGAGATTCAGGTAACTAGGCAAGTTTTGGTTAGTTTTTCTATTGGGAAATATTGTGATAAAGTACTTTGTGATGTTGTGCCAATGCATGCAAGCCATATCTTATTGGGTAGACCAGGGAAATTTGATAGGAGATTATTCCTTGATGGTTTTAAGAATCATTATAAGTTTGTAAAAGATGGGAAACCAGTAACCCTTGTTCCATTAACACCCAATCAGATTTATGAGGATCAATTGAAGCTTAGAAACATGGGCGAATATGAAAAGGTGGTGCGGGCCAAAACTAGTGTGAATGTGCAGAATGTTGTGGACGCTGAACCAACTAGGGGGAATAAGGATCTTGAAAGAGAGAGGGTAAGAAAAAGATGAGTTTCTTTGCAAAGGAAAGTGAGGTTAGGAAAACCTTACCAGCCGACCAGCCCATAATTCTATTGGTGTACAAAGAATTTTATTTTTAACACTAATGAAACTAACTTTTCTCTTCCTAGTTTTGTTGTTTCCTTGCTGCAGGAATTCAAAGATGTATTTCCTAGTGAGATTCCTAGTGGATTGCCACCCAGTAGAGGCATTGAACATCAAATAGACTTTGTATCTGGAGCGCTATCATTCCAAATTGTCCAACCTATAGGAGCAACCCAGAGGAGACCAAGGAGCTTCAAAGGCAAGTGGAGGATTTGATGAGCAAAGAGTATGTGAGGGAAAGCATGTGTTGTTCTGATGTTATTAATACCTAAGAAAGATGGGACTTGGAGAATGTGTATTGATTGTCGGGTTGGGAACAACATAACGATAAAGTATAGACATCCCATTCCTAGATTAGATGATATGCTTGATGAATTGTATGGATCTTGTGTGTTTACCAAGATTGATCTTAAAAGTAGTTACCACCAAATTAGAATGAAAGAAAGTGATGAATGGAAAACAACTTTTAAAACAAAATATGGATTGTATGAGTGGTTAGTTATGCCTTTTGGGTTAACTAATGCACCTAGCACTTTTATGAGGTTGATGAACCATGTTTTGAGTACTTTCATTGGTAAGTTTGTTGTGGTATACTTTGATGATATTCTGATTTATAGCAAGTGTTTGGGTGACCATATTGAATATTTAAGATGTGTACTTGCTGTTTTGACGAAAGAAAAGTTATTTGTTAACTTTAATAAATGTACTTTTTGCATGGACAAAGTTGTTTTTCTTGGTTATGATGTTAGTGCGAAAGGTATAGAGGTTAATGAGGATAAAATCAAGGTTATTAGAGATTGGCTGAAACCTATTTCCAATACTGAAGTAAGATCTTTCCAAGGGTTGGCTAGTTTCTATAGGAGATTTGTCTAAGATTTTAGCACTATAACTGCTCTATTGACTGAGCTTGTGAAAAAGAATGTGGGATTCCATTGGGGTACATCTCGAGAGAATGCTTTTAATACTATTAAAGACGGGCTATGTTTAGCACCTTTTTTAGCACTACCTAACTTTACTAAAACTTTTGAGATTGAGTTTCATGCCTTAGGGATAGGTATTAGAGCTGTTTTGATGCAAGATAGGCGTCCTATAGACTATTTTAGTGAGAAGCTTGGAGATGCTTCATTGAACTACCCTTCATATGACAAGGAGCTTTATGCATTTGTTAGAGCGTTGGAGACTTGGCGACATTGCCTTTAGCCTAAAACGTTTGCGATATATACTGATCATGAGTCCTTGAAGCATTTAAGGGGGCAAGGTAAGTTGAATAAGAGACATGCTAGATGGATAGAGTTCATTTAAACTTTTCCTTATGTGATCAAGTATAAGCAAGGTAAGGACAATATAGTTGCTGATGCACTATCAATGAGGTATGTTCTTCTTAACTCTATGCAAACCAAAAAATGCTTGGATTTAAATATATTAGAGATTTATATGCTAATGATGTTGATTTTTCTAATGTCTTTAGTGCATATGACCAAACAACATTTGGTAAGTTCTACAAGCATGATGGATACTTGTTTAGGGAGAATAAACTTTGCATACTAATCTGTTCTATGCATGAATTGCTTGTGCATGAGGTACATGTTGGTGGTTTGATGGGACACTTTGGTGTTGTTAAGACCTTAGAAGTATTGCATGAACACTTTTATTCACCTAAGATGAAATCAGATGTTATTCACATATGTAGTAGATGCAATGCTTGTAAAAAAGCTAAGTCTAAAGTTTTATCACATGGGTTGTATACTCCTTTACCCGTACCTAGTGAACCTTGGGTGTACATATCTATGGACTTTATTTTGGGGCAGCCTAGGACTAAAAGGGATAGGGATTCGATATTTGTAGTTGTTGATAGGTTTTCTAAGATGGCACACTTTATACCTTGTCATAAAATTGATGATGCAACTAACATAGCTAATTCCATGGTGTACCTAGGAGTATTATTTCTAATAGGGATGTTAACTAGGAGTATTATTTCTAATAGGGATGTTACCTAGAAGTATTATTTCTGATAGGGATGTTAAGTTCCTTAGCTACTTTTGGAAAGTATTGTAGGGTAAGTTGGGTACTAAACTTTTGTTTTCTACTACTTATCATCCACAAACTGATGGACAAATTGAGGTAGCTAATAGAACTTTAACTCAATTATTGTGCACTATCATTAAAAAGAACTTGAAAAAATCAAAGGAATGTTTGCCATTCATTGAGTTTGCATATAATAGGGCTGTACATTCTACTACTTCATTTTCACCTTTTGAGATTGTTTATGATTTTAATCCACTAATTCCTATGGATTTGTTAGCATTGCCTGTGAATGAAAGGGTTAGCTTGGATGGAAAAAGAAAAGTTGATTTTGTGAAGAACCTTCATGAGAAGGTACGGCTAAACATTGAGAAGAGGAATGAGCAATATGCCTCTAGTGCTAACAAATGAACGAAGCATATGTCCTTTGAACCCGATAATTGGGATTGGGTTTATATGAGAAAAGAAAGATTTCCAGCCCAAAGGAGATCTAAGTTGCTTCACAGAGGAGATAGTCCTTTTCAAGTCCTTGAGAAGATCAATCACAATACTTACAACTTGGACTTGCCTAGTGAGTATAATGTTAGTGCAACATTTAATGTTTTTGATCTTTCCTTTTATGATGCAGGTGATGATTCGAGGGCGAATCCTTTTAAGGTGAGTGGGGATGATGAGAACCAAGGTCAACATGTTCTTAATGGAAAGCTTGCTGCCATGGAAGGAGGACTATATGGAGGTGGGAAGCATGTTGCCATAGGTGGACAAGTTGCTGCTAATGATCCATTATACGTTCCTAGTGGGCCAATCATAAGATCAAGATCTTAGAAGATCGAGGAAGCCATGCAAGGATTGGTGCACAAAACTTAGGCAGATTTGGACTATTGGGTCGAATTAAAGTATTCACCATTCAAGAACAAGCTATTCAAGTAAGTCTTGGAAGAGGGAGATCCAATCTTGATCCATTGTATCAAGGTTGTGGAAGACTAAACCAATCTTAAAGATTACATGTTTGGGCTATGCATTCTTGGACAGATTCTTGAAGATTATATGTTTGGGCCATTAATTATGTCTAAGACTCAAGTATTAGTTTATTTGGTTATATTTTCTTAGTATGGCCAAAATTCTATGTTAGGGAGGCCTTTGGTTGTGTTTAAATCTGATCTGGTTTCTTTAGATTAGATTTGGATCAGATTTGATTAGTTTGAGTTTGATTTGTAATTAAGTCTTACAATCATATTCCAAGTGGGATTGGCATGACTTAGACTTTTGCTACAAGTAGGATTAGTTTGTTAAAATTCAGATTAGGTTTAT
>JAOTAY010000004.1:10894864-10920315 GCA_025629805.1 Erythroxylum baracoense
TAATTACAAAAATGCCACTCTTGTACTGGTTCTTAAACATCCGCTCGTACAATTTCCTGTGACCACCAAAAAAATGTCATGCATCATTAATTTGATGTCAACAAAAAAATTATTATTCACTGTTCTGTGGTTTTAATGACATTAGTCTCAAATACCGATTTATTTCAGTGTGCCGGGTAAACTAGATACCGGGTGTTATAAATTTTCATAGACATACAAGTAATGTTCTAAATTAAACTCTCATATGGGGTCAATTCAGTAGACTTGTTCTCTAACAAATACTCCCATATTTGTTTAAGTATCTCTGTACCTTAGCATATGAGATCATCCACTTCCTTCATAAGGAAGAAACATTTTTATGTTCTATTAATGCTCATTCTCAATAAAACAACGATTAGGCATAATTTAGGGATAATACAAAAATGCAATATGAATTTTATAATTATGATCTCATCATAATTTTATTTATTATGTACATTTATATGAATTTATCACATACATCTAAATATGTATAAGATAAAGAATGTCTTTAAATATTTATATTACTAAACTATAATCAATTGATTGACTTTAGGCCATAAACCAACACATGTTAGGTTACTAAAGGAAAAAATTAAAAAAAATAAAGATTTTGATTTGTTTCTTCTTAGATGACACTTTTCTCTACAACCCCAAACCTACCAGCACCCATTTCTCTGTATTCTTCGTCACTACTCCCTATTCTCTATAATCCAATGCCCCACCACTACCTTTGGTTTCTTTGTAACCTATATCACTATCACCTATTCTCTATAACCCAACCTACCACTATTGGTACTAGTGCTTTCCATTCTCTGTAACCTAATGATTACACCATTGCTTACCAAATCCTCGTCTTCTTTGTATCCTAATAAGAACAACACCAATGCCTCCTCTTCTATTCCACAACTCTTCAAATTTTCAAGTAATATTGATAGAAGATGCTACTTTTACTAATGTTTTCTCTTGAATTTGAAATGTAAATGGTCTGCATAAGTCTAATGTCAATGGTTTTTTGATAATTAATTGTAGTTATGTTTTTTATCAACTTTTTTAGTACAAGTAGCTACTAGATTTGCTATGATTTTTTTAGTGTTCTATTTTTTTTCTCAAATTTTAAATTCTCATTTTTTTCTTAATAAGTGAATTTAATATTATAAAAAGTTAATGTCGAAGATAACTTTATTACTTTAAGTTATATGCTTTTTATATCCCTTAATAAATATTGGGATAAACTTATCATTGAAAATGTGTTGATAAATCTCAAAGAGTGGATATGTTGAAGGTAGATTGAGTTCTTTGATTCTTTAAAAGGCTATTGCCTTTAAAAATGGAACCTAGCATCCTCTGGGTGTGGACCAATATATATTGGATGTTAAATAGGGCACCCTTGATGATGAGGTGATGATTTTAACATACTTCCTATACCCATAAAGCTTAGGATTGCATGAATGAATTTTAAGAAAACATTATTCATTATAGATATTTGTTCAAGTGAATCACATCTCTTTTTTACCTTTGCTCTTGAAGAAAAATTAACACCATTAAGGTGATGCATGAATCGAATCATTTGAAAGGTAAGGTATTGTATGTCACTTAGAGAAAGCTCATTAGACATCATCTGACCAATTTTAATGATATGTTTAATCTCAACTAGTTTGTTAACATATTTAGTAATTATAACATTCATTGTTAACCTGAAAACATTATTTAATTTTAACATAAATTCATGTTTCTTTAGAAACATAGCTGACATCTAATGAAATATTGGATGGTAGGTGATTTTAATATTTCTCTTTTTTATGTTGTAGAAAGTAAAAAATATTTGTAAGGAAAATTAAAATGTTATTTCATCAGAATTTAGCATTGCATGTTTATGTTTCCTATATGTTAGCTAACGATCATAATAAAGGAAACTATTTATGCTTAATATATCATTCCTGATGGTACTCGTACTTGACACTTGGCATCCAATGATAAGAAAATTATATTTTTTGCTTCTTTCCTTTGTTCACTTATTAATCCATCAAATTGAATAGCTCATTAATATTCATTGTTAGATACTAATACTCAAGTTATTTATAATACAGATTTTGGTAAATTTGAATTTCATTATAGTGGGTTATTGGAAAGAAATAGCGATAAAAAAATATGTTAGGTATATGATCAAAAGGAAGAAGTATATGGAGGTTGATGAACTTACCGTGCTAGTATTAAAAGGATTGTTAGACACAAAAAACATTAAGTGATATCTTTGTTATACAAATTCTCGACGAGTAGATAAGATGTTTAAGAGAGTTAAGCTTACACCATGATACAAACATATTGTCAGTGCTTAACCACATGCAAGACTTTATCATAATGTTCAATACTATTATAAGTATGGTTATGAGAATCCTACAATGGATGGTGAAGGAAATGAAAATAATGCATAAAAGAATATGAATGTGACTGAAGAAGTATTATTCTAAGTTAAGGTGGAAGAATATAAAGAAGATTTGTTTAATATAGAGATGAGTGCATCTAGAAATGAATCATTAGAAGAAGTATATGTAACTAATAACGAAGAGTATCTTAATGTTAGAAAAAATGAGAATAAATGTCCAAAAAGTTTTTAGCAGGTTAAAATGCGATGAAGTTGATAATATGGATGGACATAATGGGAAAGACTGCAATAAAGAGGTATCTTATTTCAGAATTTCACAAAGACAAGAAAGCAGTTCATATGGTTGGAGTAGATAATATAAGGATAATGATGTTGAAGTGTAATCACCTATATATAGTGATGATGAATTTTGCAAGACATCTATTAAGAATAATAAATATAGTTTGTTTAATCCAAAAATGGATATAAAGGTTTGTCAATTTCAAATTTGCTTGAAATTAAAGACGACAAATATTTTAGGGAAGAAATAAAAAAATTATAAATAGATATAATATTTTAATGGCCAAAACTAATATGAGAATGGAGGTTGATTATGATTCACTATGTCCCCTTAGGTTATATACCAACTAGATTGGAAATAAAAATATTTTTACGAAAATATAGGAAAAACCTTATTTGCAAAAAAGTTCAAATAAACAAGCAAGCTACCATAAATAAATAACAAATGAATTTATACACAAGTTTAGGAGAAACCTGAACTAGCCAATTACTAAGTTGATGGATAATCTTCGAAGTAAGCATACTTTACAAGTGACTAAGTCCCAATGTTATAGGGCTAAGTGGAAAATTACTATAATGCTATAAAGATCTATGCAAGATTATTATATGAATTTATAGTATTATGGACATAAGTTATGATGATCCAATAAAGAAGGGAAATTAATTACTCAAAGTTAACTTGATGAAAAGTCTAGAAAACTAATATTTAAAAGGTTTTATATGACATCTAGTACATTAAAGTATGATTTTCTTGTTAGTGATATGAAAATAGTTGGGCTTGATGGATGCTTATTGAAGATATTCTCTGATGGTGTTTTGTTAGCTAAAATCAGTTATAATAAAAAGAATTAGATGTTCCCTATAGCTTGGGTTGTGTTTAAGGGAGAAAATTACCAATCTTGGCATTGTATTTGAATCTTTTTATCGAAGATCTAAATATAAGTGGAAATCTATGGACTTCTGTAAGCAATCAGCAAAAGGTTATTTCAAAATATTCGTATTGTTTATGTTCATTTCTACATATGATACGAATTATTCTACTTCTATTACATTACTTTCCCCTTTCTTTTTCTCATTCTTAAGGTTTATCGGGAAACATTAAAAAATCTCTTTTTAGAAGTTGAGCATAGAAAATGCACCTAACATATTGATGTAAATTGACCTAAACTTTATGAAGGTTACAAATTTAAGAGTTTATTTCAACAAGTAGTGAGTTACACAATAAAAGGAGAATTTAATGAAATAATAGAGAAATTTAAGAAATTTACCAGAGAAGGAATGTGATGACTTTAAAGTAAAGGAAACTGAGACTTTTGTAATGCTAATTATGAGCATAAGACCAAAATGTAAACTTGTTCACAATAGCATATCAAAGTTATTTAATGAATTCTTTTTTGAAGCATATACAAAAAGCTTGATCAATATGTTAAAGATTATTTAAGTTACCTTAATGACTTGGATTGATAAAAAAATGGATGTGATGATCAAATCTAATTAACGATATATATCAAGGTTAGGAAAGAAGATAGAGGTTGTACAATAGCAATATAGGATGTAAGGCACTGTATCACCAAAACTAATGAGAATTTAAAATTTAAAGTGACACATTTTACAAACAAGGTCATTATTGATTTACAAACAAGAACATATCAATGTGGATTTTAGGATTTAATAAGGAACCTATGTAAGCATGCAATGGCTTATGCATCTTATCAAAAGGAAGAAACCGATGATTGTGTAATCTAATTCTCAAACCATGAATACTATTTGAAGAGATATCAAAATATGCTATGGAGCTCCTTAGTGGTCTAATTTGTTTGAAGACTACAAACCTGCAACCCTTGTTACCTTTTTTGATAAATAAGTTGCTCCAAAGACCCAAAAAAACTAGAAGAAGGGATAAAGGTGAAGAACTACAAAATCCAAATAGATTAAGTAAGGTAGGAGCAATTATAAGATTATAAAGTTGGTCATAATAAAAGAGGATGCAAAAATAAAGATCAACTTCAAGACAACTTGAAATTATTAAGGTGATTGTATGCTTATTTTTATTCGCACTCATTTAAAATTTTGTTTAAAATGTCAAATTGTTCATTACAAACTATACATATATAACACAACAAAAACAACAAACGTCACTGAAAAATCATCTACATCCAATATTTGTATTTATCTAATTAGAAGACCTAAACAATCATAATCTATAAGGTAAGACATTGTATTGTCTAGCTTAAGGAGGGGGAAAAGAGTGGTTAGTTAATATTCACCTTTATTTCCTAATTAGCATTAAATTATTCAACTTCATAATAATTTAGATTTCTACAGGTAGCTCAAGGATATGGAGTAACATTTAAAAAAGTTAGTAGGAACACTTATTTTATGGTTTGTTACGTAAAATACATTTGTACAAATTATATGTAATTAAATCCTTAATGTTAACAATGTATTTTGTGTTTATGATGTACTATAAATGGGTGAAAGTCAATTTTAAATGTTTATACCTCCAAAGAACAATGCAAATATAATTATAAATACAAATGCATAAACAAATACTTAAAATAGGAGGAGGTTTAAATTGATGGAAAAAAGATCAAATCCAAAAATCTTTCAAGATGTTGATGGTGAATCTACTACATATTAAATCATATGTTTGTTGTAATTTGGTTGGGACTTTGAACTATGTTATGTTGAACTTATTCCATTATGATGTATGGAATAAATGAAGTGATTATTGCGTATTGATATATCAATTGGTGATCATTGTATATTCTTAAAATGGAGTTATAATTCTAGAATTAGTGACCCAATTCTCATAGGAAATAATAAATCTTTCTTATGTATGTTAGTGGCTTGCAAAAAGATAAGTGTATGTCTAGTGGCTGCATTATATGTTTTCTTATGTTAACGACTTAATTCTCATATGAAATAATAATACTTTCATTTAACATTTTTTAGAAACTATAACAACCAAATATTCTGTGAAGACTTGATGAAGCAAAGACATTGGACATTTTTTCAACATATATTTCTTTGAGTCAATTTATAATCAGTTCACCTTTAATAAGTGCAATTATACAACCAAATGCTTAAAGTTTAAAGTGGTAAAATGCTTATATACTAACTACAATTGTGTTAACATTGGAGTTAGATACATCAGATGCTCAAGATATATAACATGGGACTTATAATATAAAGATAAAAACACAAATATTACACTTATTACAAAATTTAAATTTTTAAGAATTATTACCCAAACTTACCTCTTACAAGCAACAATACATCTTATGATAAGACTATTACCTAATGCACAATTGATGTCTAGAAAAACTTCTAATAGGAATAAACTTTCAACTCATTTATTAAGACTGAATATCTGTATGGCACTTATAATTTGAATATTTATTGATAGTTGTATAATAAGGTCATCGTTAAAACCACAATTGATATGTTCACTTTTGTATTAATTCACTAATAAAAATATTATCAAATATTAGGCTTAACTTTTGATATATGTAGATTTGCCTTATCATTACAATAAAAGTAGTTAATATAGGGAATTTGACATATATAAAAAGGGGACTAGATAACAATATAATTTAAACATAATGAATAAACTCCAATAATGAAAATAGAAATTACTAATATTATTTTACCAATGAACACAATTCGTTATCTATGTAAATTTGAGAATATACCCTTTCAACTTCTGTTAAACTGTCGAAACAACAAAGAGTAACGTTCTTGAATCCATTTATGACACCTTTGCACTCTTCCCATGTAAAGTATATACTAGGTACATAAGTAGCAAAAGCCACATGTACTTTGTTTCTACCCATATTTTTCATAATTATATTATCCTATCATCATATGCAAGATAATTAAAAACAACAAATACACACATGCTTCACCAAATCAAAATAATGTAGATAACCGTATGTGTCGCCAAAGGAAAGAGATAATTTACATACATAGCCTTCCATTTTTGTATTGAATTTGCATGCAACACCTAATTTAATTATGTCTACTTATTGAGAAGCATAGGAAATATAGTTAAATCTTATTCAAGTTATAGACGGAAAATAGGTCAAAGTCAATTAGGGAATAAAAGGAAAGGTTTGTATAAAACTTCGGATTATAAATGAACTTTTATAAATTACAATTGTGTCATGTTATATTCCAAAGTAAATTTCCAACTTAATTTAGTAAAGAAATATATATATCCCTTTTACTTCACCAAGTATACATACACATTCTCTTAGACAAGGTCAATATGATTTTTAATTTACATACAAAAGTAACTTTAAATAAAGAAACATGAAACTATACCCATCATATCTATTTAAAATTTATTGAAAATTGATGGCAAAACATATGCTTCACCAAGTGGTAACCAAATGAAATAATAATAATACATTATAACATGATAATAGACCCATACAAAAGATCAAAATAGTCAACAAAATAACAAATCAACAAAATAATGATATAACAAAACACGACAATAATTTTAAACCAAAGAAGTATGAATACATAAAAAGTATGGATATAGAAGTCAATCAAATCAATAAAAATAATTGTAAACCTATCAAAGAAACATAGATCTAGGAATAGAAATTAAAATCAATATTAATATCAATATCAATATCAATATCAATATAGTTGGCTCTTAAACTAAATGAGAAAGCAATCATACCTTAATAGAGCAAGAGATAAGAAGGATTTCACTTATATTTTCTCATTTTTTGGAGCTATTTAGTTAAAGGAAATCAATAAAAATGATGCTGATGTTTTTTTATTTTAGATTTGGAAATGAAAAAAATAATCAACTTCAGCAAATCAATATAAGTGATTAGTGATTTTTTAAATTTAGCTTTGGAAGACTAGGTTAGCTTATGTTTTTTTAATTCAAGAATCTATCATCTCTTATTATTTCCACATGGATGCAACAAGTTAAATACATTTATCACATCAGCACCATTAACCATATAGTTAATAGTAGGATATCTTTGTGACAACTTGCAATTTTAAGTACTTTATTATTGCTTGTCATAGTTCTAGCTAATATTACCTGAATAAAAGTACTAACTTAAGAAAAATATAAAATTTTCATTATCTTATATTGTTTAAATGACTTGAGAAGATCTTGAAATTTTCTTCTTCAAATAATCAAAATCATCAATCTCACTCAAGTCTCCTAAGGTGGGGAAACATTATGTCATCTAATCTCTATTCTCATGTTTTCAGTCACTCTTAATACAATAAGGTTTATATTGTCATAAATATGTATTTTTAATACAACTTCTTATAGCATCAGGAAAGCCAATCATCCACTATTGGCAATCTATGTTAGCTAGTGCAACCATTATCTTACCTAAAATAAATCATCTAATTAGGAATCAATTGGTATATATAAGGATGACAATTTGTTCGCACAACTAGACCCAAAGTTAATGAGTTTGAACTGAGTTGATTGGGCTTCGAGTAAAGTTCAAGCCTTTTTTTAATTTCTAAGCTCAAAATCGAGCTCGGGTTGAGATTGCTCAATTCAACCTGAGTTGAAGTCTAAAAATATCAAGTAAAATGATGTTATTGTAAGTTAAATAATATTGTATTAAAATTTTAAATTAAAAAATTAATTAAACCAAGCTTAGGCCCAAACATAAATTTTTAGGCTAGCCTATTTCAATGCCAAACCTAGATATATGTGATCAAGGTTGAGGTTTTAAATTGCAAATTTTAAAGCTAAGAATAAAAAAGACATCAATAATCTTACGATGATGCTCAATAAATGATAATTTCCAAGGTTGAAAGATTAGGCTTTTAATCATCTAATTAAGTTGAATACTCACATTACTAGTGTACTAACATTATTTTGTCTAATTGCCTAACAACAAATTGTTTATTCAGACACACATTCATTCATTCATTCATATATATGACACAATTTTACTATTATCAATCTAAAAAAAGATTCAAACAACACATAAATAGATAAACTACAAATGCTAATTGTTAAAAAATATATAACAAAAATAGAATGAAAGAAGAGAAAAAGAATATAAAATTTAATGAGTTTTGACCAATAAATGATGTGTCTACATTCTTAGAAGCAAAGTAATTATCTTTTTTAGTATATTAGAAACATAGTTGCATCAAATTATATACATATATAAATATCAATGTAAACTCTAGGGTCACTAAAAGGAACCAACCTAAAATCAACATATTCGATTAGAGTTAACCATATTTGATTCATATTTGGCTTTTAAAAAAGTTTAGGTTTTGAGTTAAGGTTAAAGGCTTGAGCTTCACAACTCGACTTGTTCAAAATTCTAAACCTCCTATATATATATAAAATAATCTTGTTTTATTTATGTAAACAAAATGACATTGTTTTGTACATTGATGAATACTCTCACTATATATCTCTCTCACTCCTCCAAACTATTGTTCTCGCTCTTATTAAAATATGGTGTCATGTTCAACTCATTTTCTTCCCCATCATTTTGATATCTTTATTATCCAACATTGCCAATTATGCTTAACAATATCCCAGTCAGGGCCCTAGACACCTGTGGTCCAAACCTGACTTAAACTTGTAATTTTTATCCTAGGCTCGACTTAAGGCCTAATTAAGCCTAAGTTTTCAAGCTTGGGTAGTCATGAAGCCCGATCGAGTTAGGTCAACTCTAACAAATTCCTACTAAGCCTAAATTCATATTTTTATCTCCATTTTCAAGTTATATTTAGGAATAAAACTAGTGTCCCATTTTTAGGAACCAAAACATAAAAAAGATGATATGCCTTTTACTGTTTGTATATCAAATGCAATAGGCAAAAACAAATTGATGTTATTGGAACCAAATTCTAAATTGCTCAATTCAAAATCAAATGATGATAAGAAACAAATTTAGCTATTTAGAATTTAGCTCTTGTGATAGGTGAAACATAGCCAAACTTGTTTACTAATTGATTCAGAGGCATCACAGTAGATGGAGAAACGCAGCTATTGAGATAGTGGAGACATAGGTAACAACTAAGGTAGTGAATTTATTTTCTGAATTTCCTTATAGATCTCTATTTCAAAAATCTTATTGGCAATACCCAACTCCTTCATATTAAATTTCTTTCTTAATAAAGTCTTTGGTTTATTTAGATTAAGCTTAGTTCTAGCAACAATTAATATATCATTCACATAGAGTAGTAAGAAAATAAAAGGACCATCAGCAAGGCTCTTAACATACACACAATAATTATTATCACTTCTCTTATAGCCAACTCAAATCATATAAGAGTCTAATCATTTGTACCATTATGGTAGAGACTACTTTAACCTATAAAGTGACTTTCTTAATTTATAAACTAAGCGCTCCTCTTTAGGTTAAATCTAGCTACTCCATATAAATATATTCCTCTAAATCACCATAATAAAAAGTGGTCTTAGAATCTATTTGCTTTAAGTTTATATCTAAACTGACTATTAATGTCATCATTCTCTCGATAGAAGTATATCTAACCACAAAAGAGAAAATCTCATCATTGTCAACCCTCTTTTGTTGCAAATACCCTTTTGTTACTTGGCAAGCCTTATACTTTTCCTCTTTTCTCTGATACTATCAACTTCCTCTTATATACCCATTTACACATTATAAGTCTCTTCCCTTCAAAAAGCTAAACTAGCTTATAGTCCTTATGTAGGGACTCTAGTTTTTCCACCATATTACTCATCCATCTATCCTTCTCTTAACTATCTATAACCTTTTAAATGGTAGTTGGAACCCTATCACTAATGATAAGTGCAAAAGAGAATGAGTCTTTCCAAGTGTATCTATTTGAAGGCTCTAAATATTGAACACTTTACAAACCAAAATAAAAATTTGGAGTATTTCATTTGATAAGAAATATTACCTATCCATTGACATTTATCATGAAGTTGAATGTACGTTTGGGCATCCCTAAATTATATGTGCCAATAGGAACTTGATTGAAAAACCTTCCCGATCATTATATTTACATGATAACACCCTCCAGCTAGACAAGTATAGTAGTGACTTAAAATCTTCCACCTTCTGTCTAAAAAACACATCTTTGAACTATCTGGTGAACACAAATCTTAAACAAATAAATCAAAGGTAATTTTTCAAGTTGGAGAAGAATTTTTTTATTTTGTTGATGAAAAATCCCCTTAGGAAGAATCCTAGCATCCAAATAGTTAGCAATATCACCAAACCATGAAAGTTCAGGTTCATTAACCTCTTTAAGACTGTACAAATGCTCTTTAAGAAAATGTTTAATTAATATTGTTTTCTTTAAGCTTATCCAATTTAGGATTTTCCAAACATGATAAATTGTCTACTATCAAGTTTTTAATGCCCCCTTTAATCTTTAATCTCTAGATAAAATTCCTACAATAACAAAATCCATCTAATTGATCTTGGCTTGACATCCAATTTATTCAGCAGATATTTCAATGTAGAATGATCAAGTGTAAACAATAAATTTAGAACAACTTACATAAGATCTAAAATTTTCAAACATAAACCATTACCAGCACCTCCTTCTTTATAGTTGTATAGTTTTCTTCAGCATCCATCAAAGTCCAGTTAGTATAATAGATGGCCTAAAAATGCTTATCCTCCTCTATCAAAAAACTACACTTACTCCAAAATCACTTGCATCACACATTAGTTCAAAAGGAGGATTTCAATATAGGGAAACCGTAATTGGGGCATTAATTAAATTTTTTTAAGAAGAGGAAATGTATCCAAACACTCTTGAGTGCAAATAAAAAGTCCATTCTTCTCAAGTAACTTAATTAATGGCCTAGAAATTTTAGAAAAGTCCTTGATGATCTTTTATATAAACAAGGATATTCTAGGAAACTCCTGATAGCCTTAACCAAATTAGGGTGTCATAATTTCTTAATAGTTTCCTATTTTGTTTTATCAATCTCTCTACCTCAGTAAGAGATTTTATAGCTTAAAACTATGCCCTCTTTAACTATAAAATGAAAATTTTCCTAGTTTAGCACCAAATTGGTTTCCTTATATCATATGAACATTTTTTTTCTAAATTTGGGAGGCATAAATCTAAAGAATCTCTAAAAAAACAAAAAAAACCATAAATACCTCTATAATATCCTTGACTAGTCACCAAAGGTCTCCTTTATGCAACTTTAAACTGACATTTGGATAAGTGAATGTTGTTTTCTTTTGGTCCTCTAAGGCCATACAAAAATAGCCCAACAAGCCATTTAGAAAATAATAATACATATAGGCAGCCAACTGCTTTAGCAACTGATCAATAAAAGGAAGAGAAAATGATCTTTCTGAGTAGCATCATTCAGCTTCCTATATCCTATACACACTCACCACCTGACAATGGTCCTTGTGTGGATCAACTCGATCCCCTTACTAGGCACCACCATTATCCCAGGCTCACCTAAAAACTATAAAAAAATAGGGTAAATTATTCCTACATCAAGAAGTTTAATTACCTTTACCTTTATAACGACATTCATGTTTAAATTTAGGCTATATTAAGGTTGTACCACTGGTTTAAAATTATAATCCATTAAAATTTTATATGTACAAAAATAAGGGTTGATCCCTTTAATGACTGAGATCTTTTATATTATAGCCTTCTTATGTTCTCTAAGCGTCTTCAATAATTTTTCTTTTCGGTTTGCCTTTAAGTTTGATGTTATGATTACCAACAACTTCGAATCCTTCTCCAAAAATGAATACTATAGAAGATCAAGTAGTTTCTTTAGTTCCAATATAGGTGAATCTTTAATAGAGGATTTCAACCTCGTTTCTTTACCCCTATATATTTCTTCGAATTCCTTCCTCTGCACTATGGGCTCGTTAATTTAAGATAGGCTACTTACTCCTTTACTAAGGGGTTTACATCATCCTCTTCTTCTTAAGTAGTGGCTTACTCCTTTTATTCCTACCTCTAGCTCTTCTCCATTCCACAATGTTAGCATATTCATATGTTCCTTAACACCTAGTTCTTTAGTGCATTAAAGGGTAGCCTTAGTTAAAGCAACAAATTGCATAAAGATATATCCTCTAACTGCCATTCATGCACAAATCTAGATAAGACATAATGATCAATCCACTCTAGATTCTAAGTATTCCTATACGAGGCATCTTGAAGCCAGTTTTCTATATGAATTAGATGCCCCCACATATGGCCTAATGTTTGACATTTTTTATTTAGGCAGTTTCCTTTATAAATGTGACGACATATAATGGATGTTTACTGAGCTTCTAAAACTGCCATAAGAGACGACATACCATAATCCCCATGAGAACGTTGTCCTCTCCATCCCTCAATTATGTTTAATGGCTATAATAATAAGTATCCAAATCCTACAAACAAACCGCAACACAAGATCATGACAAAGGGCTATAAAAATTAATAAACTATAAAAGAAATGAAATGAAAATAAATGGCTAGAATAATATTAATTAAGCTTTCCTAATATCCTAGTCCCCAACAATGGTACCAAAAACTTGGTGAGTAGACATGGGCATGTTGATGAATTTGTAGCTTAAATTTAGCTTTAAGAGTTTCTGAAGCTAACACGTGTATAAATATGGGTGTGCTGCATGAATATGGCCTTCTTATAATTCAACACTAGTATGTTGCCAGCCTATATAGGTGTGAACTACAAACAATCCTCGCACACCTCCAAACTCTCTTACACAATCATTTATATTCTCTTATACTTTAAAACTCAATCAAAAAAGCTCTTAATTACTCCAAGCTTGTTTGAATTTGTTTTTTTAACTTTAAGTGAATGAGTTAGACCTAGAAATAAAATGTGAACAACTTATGTACCAAAATCAATTAAAAATAAATAAACAAACAAAATGTATTAAAAAGGGAGTAAAATATGACTAAATCACCACTTATCATTTATATTGACATGAGCAATCATTAATAACCTAAACACTTTGAGTGCATAGAGTGACACAAATAGGAGGGTATTAATTCCTACTACATTTGAATTAAAATGATTATTGAGACGATTGTTTATTTATGTAGTTTATAAGAACTTATATTATTAATTACTTATTTTCCTATGTTTTGGTTTTGATTAATGAGACCTAGTGAATTTAAGTTATAAAGGGATTAGTTAAGAAGTGAAAGAGAAGGGTATGAAGAGAGGTAGATGAGTCTAAACTATTATATATTTGAGGGCAATCATTGTCTAAGTGTGGGAAAATTTGATAGCATTCATAAAGTACATATATATCATATTACTTCCCTATATTTTGATTAATAAAATGTTCATAATTATAGAGTACAATTATATATTTTATGCTTTATGGAATATATTAGAGATTGGGATCAAAATGTGCTTGAAAGTGGAGATTTAGAAAAGGAGCAAAGATACAGATTTTGGAAAAGAATGGAAGCTGTAGAAGAAAAATTCCATAATAAGTCTGAGCATAAGGCGACAAATGGTGCAGCAGGATTTGATCTATACAGTAAAGAATCAGCTTTATAACCTCACAGTAAGTTTCAAAATAGCTGGTTGTACAGAATTCGAGGTACAAGCCGTACTAGATACAGGTGCAACAAAATGTTGCATAAAGTTAGAAGCAGTACCAAAAGAAGCCATAGAAAAATCAAAATGGCCAGTATCTGTATATGGTATTAATTCCATTACAAAAGCTGAGTATAAACTCAAAGATGGATTAATGACCATAGGAGAAAATAATTACAGAATTCCATTTACATTTTGTATACCTATGGATTCTCATGAAGGTATACAAATGTTAATTGGATGTAATTTTATAAGAGCTCAACATGGAGGAGTTAGACTGGAAGGAACGACTGTTTCCTTCTACAAGAATTTGTCTACAATACAAACAAGTACAGAAATAATGGCAAAATATGCCATACCAGAATTGGAATTAGAAACTGATGAATATTATACCATAAAAGAAATGGTATACTATAACATCGGAAAAAGCATTCCACAATATTCAACAGAAATTGTGGAAATCTTAAAAGAATTAGAAGAATTGGAATTCATAGGAAAGAATCCACAGAAACATTGGTTAAAAAATAAAGTGGTATGTAAGTTGGAAATTATTAATCCTGATATAACCATTCAGGATAAGCCACTTAAACATGTGACTCCATTAATGGAATCACAATTTAAGAAACACATAGAAGCTTTATTAGCTTTGGGAGTCATAAGACCGTCTGAATCCAGACATAGGACTATGGCAATGATAGTCTATTCTGGAACAACGATAGATCCCATAACAGGAGAATCTAAACATGGGAAAGAAAGAATGGTCTTTGACTACAGAAAATTAAATCAGAATACACATAAGGATCAATATTCCTTACCAGGAATAAACACAATCCTTAAGAAAGTAGGAAATAGTAAAATCTATAGTAAATTTGATTTGAAAAGCGGATTTCATCAAATTGCTATGGATCCAGAATCCATTCCATGGACAGCCTTTATTGTACCTGATGGGCTTTACGAATGGTTAGTTATGCCATTTGGGCTCAAAAATGCTCCAGCAGTATTTCAAAGAAAAATGGATTATTGCTTTAAGGGTCATGAAAGCTACATTGCAGCTTACATTGATGATATCCTTATATTTTCAGAAACAGAAAAAGATCATAGAAAACATTTACAAATATTCTTTAATATTTGTAAACAACATGGATTAGTTTTATCCAAAGAAAAAATGGTTGTGGGAGTTCCTGAAATTGAATTTTTAGGAGCTATCATTGGAAATAGAAAATTAAAATTGCAACCTCATATCATCAAGAAATTATCTGAATTTCCTGATGAGCAATTAAAAGAAAAGAAGGGTCTAAGGTCCTGGCTAGGAATCTTAAATTATGCCAGAAATTATATCCCAAAATTGGGAATATTATTGGGACCCTTATATAATAAAACAGCACCAAACGCTGATAAAAGAATGTCCAACATGGATTGGGAATTAGTCAGAAAAATTAAGGCTATGGTCAATAGTCTACCAGAAATGGAGTTACCACCTGTAGGGTCCTACATTATCCTAGAAACCGATGGATGTATGGAAGGATGGGGTGGCATAGCTAAATGGAAAAAGAATAAATACGATCCTATAAGTACAGAAAAAATTTTTGCTTACTGTAGTGGAAAATTTACAACTATTAAATCCACTATAGATGCAGAAATTGCAGCTTGCATTAATACTCTTAATGCAATGAAAATTCATTATTTGGATCAGAAAGAAATCACATTAAGAACAGATTGCCAAGCAATAATTAGTTTTTATAATAAGCAATCACAGACAAAACCATCAAGGATCAGATGGATTAATTTCACTGATTTCATTACTGGAACAGGAGTAAATATAATTTTTGAACACATTGATGGTAAGAAAAATATCCTTGCTGATCAATTATCACGAATTGTTAATTTACTGGCAGGTACAGAAGAATGGAACCAGGAAGACGATCAGGAAAACAACCACAAGAAGAATCAGAACCAAAAAGAAATACTCATGAAGTTGCCTCAAGCTATAGAAGAAATAAAAATGTTGCAGAAGAAAGACCAATGGAAAGCTCAGAGCCTACTCAGCGGAATCCTCCGGGTTTCGTTCGATTAATTGACCTAATGCAACAAAGATTGAAAGAAGCTGAAGGATTAAAGAAAAGATCTTCTTCAGTCTTGCAAGAAGAAAGAAAGAAAAGGAGATTTTGCAGATTCGGCAAAACTCAATTACCAATTTTAGAAAAAGATAACCCAACTGGGTATCGACCTTTGGAAAATCTTCCAATAGATGAACAACAGAAATGTCTCTTAGATGCAATTTGGCGTGCATCTAACAGCAAACAGAAGCATGACGCATGTTGTGCAACCCAGTACTATTTTAGCAAAATCATGGAACCACCACAAGGCAAAAGTTTCTCATATTATGCCTTAACCAATGGTCCAAATAAAGGAATTTATTGTTATTATTCTACTCTTTGCAGGACCATCAGCACCATGACAAAACCAAAATTTAAAGGATTCTATTCCTTTAATGAAGCACTTAATTACATCTGGAACTATGTTTCAGATCATCAAGAAGAAATATTCATTGAAGACGAACCAAGAGCTGGTCCATTAGTTGAGCAGTATGATCAAGAGATCAGGCGTTTATCACAAGAAGTTGGTGAATTAATAGAAACAATTCATGAATTAAAGCAAGAACGCCTGGAAGCTGATGTCATCAATGATGAAATGGTAATAAGCCAAGAACATCAAAATCAAACTCAGGAACCCGTGAGTCATCAGGAAGAAATTATTTATGGTGGAGATACTATAGCAGGATCCAGCCAAAAGGAAGAAGGACACGAAGACCGACGAAATCCACGATATCTAAAAAGGAAATGATTCTTTTAGATAGTGGAAAACAAAGAAATGATGAGATTCCTCATCAAATTACAGAAAATTTGACATCTGTAAAAAGTATGTAGTAGGTGGAAAAGCAATTCCACTTAAGTACTGTTTAGGTTTGTCGTTTGTAATAATATAAGTAAATGGCAGACAAAAGCTAATCAAATAATTTGGAAAAGAATTGAATTACTTGCCTATGGGGCCCAATGCGCACCCGGAGTAATTATTCTACTACCAAATTATTCGTTAAGCTAGGTAGTATATAAAGGGTTTGTATGTAACCAGAGAAGGCATCGAAGCACCGAACAACGCTTCAGAACTTCTCTCTAAAAAGTCTGTAAAAATTTCTCTATCAATAAAAGTGTGTTTAGTTACTCCCTATTTTGCAATACTCCCTTACTTCAATAAGTAAGCTTGCAAGATCTCAACTGGACGCATCTCAACTTGGTATCAGAGCTTGACTTAAGGTATGAGTAACTAATTAATTAAGGTTTAGCTGTTTATTTAAGTTTGATTAAAGTGTTTAGATTCATCTTTTTAACATCTAAGTTCTTTTACTTCCATGGATTTATCAGTATTTTGGAAAACAGCATGCCAGGATATTTTGAAAAAATTAGGGGATTAAAATTGATGATCAGGGATCAGGAGCGTTATCTACATACTCTTCTAGGTCTTATAGAAAGAAATGAAATAAGACTAGAAAAATACAGAAGGATACTTGAAGATCCCAACCTTATCACAGACCCAAATCATCCGAATTTCAGAGAAATTGAAAATCTTAAGCAAGATGTTTATTATCAGCTCGGAGAAACAAAGCACTTGATCTATCTTTGTCAACAAGATATTGTATCTATTCGTGGAAGGATCAAGTTTTATAGGTCTTTGATAATACCTTATATTAGCTAAATCGCTGTACCTGTTTCTTTCTTAATTAATAAGATAAATGACTACGCCGTGAGGATTGAAGAATAAAAGTAGAGTACCTGTTAAGCCAATGAAAAGGCGTGTGGAAGGGAAATTGAATTCTAAATCCAAAACGGGAAAGCATTTATTGAGGTAATTAAGAAAGTAATGAGTGATAAATTACAGCAATCAATTGAAAGGTATTGGCAAAACAGAAAAAGTTTGGAATATCTTGATTTAGCTGTTGAACCAAAGTCTGGGATACAATCCATCGAAGGGATAGAATTTTCTTGTTATAAAGACGGATTTAAACATGTTTATCATTCTGATAATAGACAGTTAAACTTGTTGTGTGATTTGCAGTTAAATACTTTGCATAATCTTAATGTTTTGTATGATCGTCTTTTATTACTTTCAAAAGTTAGTTTAAAATATTTCTTGAATTTGAAAGAAAACTTGGAAAAACAAGAAAAACATTTGGAACTGTTAGAAATAATTAACAGAAAACTTAGAAATTTATCTGCTTTTGAGCAAGCAATTAAATCAGAAAATACGACCAACCATTTATTAAAGAACTTGGAAAAGAGACAAAAGAAGGTGGAAGAGTTGATTGAAAATCTTCATCAAAAACTTCTTTAATGTCCTGGTTGTCAGCTGCACAGGACGAGGATTATAAGGAAGCTCTAAGTGCAACAGAATTATTAGGAGTTCCGGCTGAAGGTTTTAAGAAAATCGAAGAAGGGATTTCTATAGCCAAAGCAGCCCCAGTAATTGTGAAACAGAACAACATCTTAATTTATTTGTTAATTAAGATATCACAGAAATTAGAAAAATTAGAAAATTCTTTAGCCAAAAGAAAAGAAGTTGTATCTGAGGATAACAAAATCAAAGAAATCCTTGAACAATTAAATCAAGGAATAAACAGAATTAAAATTTCGGAAAAAGGTGAATCATTACCACCTCAAGTAACTAGAAAAGTTTACTATTACAAAAATCCACAAGAGATTTTTGAAAAAGAAAAAGCTAAACTCATAAGATCAAAATCAAAATGAGTAGAACAGAAGCTAGACAAAGTTTCAGCCTAACAGAACCACGACAAAGTACAGAATTAAACAGGGGATTAATTCCTGTAAGAAACTCAGAAAATACTCAGTTAATTCCTACAACTGAAGATCAAATTCGTGATTATAGGAGATGGCAACAAGCTATCTCTAATGCATCACAAAGAATTTCTTTTGGAAGAAAAAGAAATAAAAATAAGCTTCGAGCTTTAGAAATGGATCTAAATCCAGAAGAACAGTTAAGACTATCGAATAGGCAAAGAGCAAGTATAGTACCTGCTGAGGTACTATATACTACTAATTGGGCAGAACCATGTCATAAAGTGTATCAACACTATTCAGAAGAAAGAAAATTGATTATTGGCCCCAATGATCAAGAAGAAATAAAATTAATCACAGAAGAGTCTTATAGAAGACTACAACAACAAGGGTTACAACACATTCATCTAGGAATGGTTATGATAAGAATACATGCTTTACACAGAAAGCAAGCAGGTGTCAAAGTGCTAGTTGTAATCAGAGATACTAGATGGGGAGATACAAGGGGAATTCTAGGTCAAATGGAAATAGATTTGGCTAATGGAACAGAATTGGTATATTTCTTGCCTGACCAAATGATGTCCATAGTGGATTTCTATAATCATATAGAAATCGTTGTTAAAACAATGGGCTATGAATCATGGATAGGAGGAGAATCTAATTTGCTCATAACAAGATCAATAGTTGCCAGACTAACAAATACAAGTTATGTAGCATTTAGATACAATGTTACTGATCTAGTGGAATACCTAGCTAGTCATGGGGTAAAAGCTATTCCAGGAGAAGCCTATTCAACACAGTATATGGAAGGAGAAAGATGGAATATAAAACCTCCTACAGGCTCAATTGCAAGAATCCCTAATAAGGCCAGTGTTTGGGAAAATAATGATGGATCCACAAGTATTAGATTTACTGGCTATGGAAATAGAGGCCCAGCCCAGCCTATAAATATGGATAATCAAGATCTAGAAAATTTAGAAGAAGAAATAGAAACAGCAAATGTTCTTTTACATGAAGAATTTGAAATTAGTCAGCATGAAATCAGACAGATAAATAGAATGCTACCTGAGCATTTTATTGAACAAGAAAGGAAAAAGGGAATAATTTGGGATTATCTAGGAGAAGATTGTAAATACATGGTAAAGTATACAATTCCTGAAAAAGAAGAACCAGTGATTACAACTGGTTGGGATGATGAAGATAAAGATGATTTACCATGGTATCTACAAAATAACTCAGAAACAGAATATGTTCTAATGGCTGAAGAAATGGATTATCCAAAATTAAAATCAGAAATTGATTTTAGAAATGCTCCAACATTACAGAAATTATTAAATCCAGAAATTATACATGAAAAATCAGCATCAGCTTCTAGAGAAGGAGTAACATCTGGATATAGACCTCCACAGGAATATACAATGGGTCCTCCCCAATATCCACCTGCAACTGGAGAAAGAAAAATAGACATTCCAGAAATAAAAGAAAAATGGGGAAAAATGAAAGGAAAATCTGTAGATTATTGGAATCAATGGACTTTACCCCCAGCTCAAGTACAAACTGGTGTTATATTGGTATTACCAGATGACATCACAAAATATGAGGATGTGATCACAAGATGGGAATCAATAAATACTAATGTGATCAACAGAATGAATTGGCCAGATAACCAAGCCAAGGTTATCTATGTTGAAAATCTGTTAGGAGAAGTAGAAAAAAGAACATTTCAACAATGGAGAATGGCCTATAGAGAAGAATATGAAGCATTGGTTACTATAGCCGATGATATACAGAATGTATTTTCTCAAATACGAAGAATAATAACCTTGGAAGATCCTTACCAAGGAACAACAGCAGCTCAGGATAGAGCATATGCTGATTTAGAAAGACTGAACTGTCAAGAAGTTAAAAATGTCATTCAATTCATGAATGAATATAAATATTTGGCAGCAGCATCAGGACGAATGTTTATTAGTCCTGAACTTTCAGAAAAGTTTTTTAGAAAATTACCTCCATTAATTGGAAAGAAAGTTGAGGAGGAATTTTTAAAGAAACATCCAGGTAATCAAATTGGTGTATTACCCAGAATACACTTTACTCAACAATACCTGGCAGAAATATGTAAAGAAGCAGCAATACAAAGAAGTTTGAAAGATTTAACTTTTTGCTCAAAAATACCTATACCAGGGTATTATCAAGAAGGAAGAAAATATGGTTTAAGAAAAGCTAAGAGTTATAAAGGAAAACCTCACAAAACACATGTGAGAGTTTTTAAAAGAAGAAAACCACCAACACATAAGTGTAAATGCTACATTTGTGGTGAAGAAGGGCATTATTCAAGGGAATGTCCTAAACAGAAAGGCAATATTGCTAGAGCAGCAATAGTAGATGGATTATCACTACCTGATGACTGGGATGTAATCTCAGTAGATATGGATGAACCAGATAGTGATGGAATCTGTTCAGTATCAGAAGGAGAAAATCAGGATCATTCAATAGTATTGAATACTTTGACAACAGATCCTTCAGAAACATTATTCATGGCTACTGACAAACCAAAATACAATTGGTTAGAAAAAGTGCCGTTATCTTCAGAAATAGAATCATGTCAACATACATGGCAATATAATCAAGAAATAGAAAATATTGATTATATTATTTGCAAATTTTGCAAATCCAGAACAAATGACAGAATGAGAATACATTGTCCAAAATGTAAACTTACAGCATGTGCTTTCTGTGCACAAATACATTTGGATATACGTATTCAAAAGAAACCAAATACATATATACCTATCCTATCTGATAAGGATAGAGTAATAAAAGAAACTGCTGAATACATTACTCAAATATTAACAGAAAATGAAAAGTTAGCTCAGCAAAATAAGAAATTAGATGAAATTGCTCAAAGATTTCTATCTGAGCAATATCTTCAACAAGAAAAATTTGATGAAGAAAAATTAAAGAAAGAATTAAGAGCTTCAAATAGAGCTCTTACAATATATGACAAATCTGATCAATCAGAGTGTCAGCAAAGCGTGGTGGTATCCCCCTATCAATTTTTTGTCAAATTTGTTCAGGAGGTATCCCATGCAAAAATTCCAGACAGAAAAACAAATGGTGCAGCAGGATTTGATCTATATAGTATAGATTGTGAAATTATACCACCATTTGACAGGAAAGCAATTTCAACTGGAATAAGAATGGAAATTGGAAGGCCTGGAATATATGGAAGAATAGCAAGAAAATCATCACTTGCTAAAGAAGGAATTGATGTAGCAGCAGGAGTAATCGATAATGATTACAGGGGAATAATTTATGTGCTGTTAGTCAATCCAGGCAGAAAAGAATATTTTGTGGATGTTGGAGATCCTATTGCTCAAATTATATTTGAACAATACTTTGTGCCACAAATACAGAAAGTAGAAAAACTATCTGACACAGAAAGAATGACAAGTATTTTTACAAAAGAAAAAGAAAAGGAAGCTGTATTAACGGTATGCCCTCATCTGTTAAACGCTTGAGAATATATAGCTTCGTACACAATTATTGTTTTTTTTCTTTTAAGATTTTAATAATATAACATCCAACCCTATCTAGATCATTCCAATTTGCTAATCCTTACAACTTTTTCAGTCACTTTTAAGTCTTAATCCCAGATTCTAATCTTTGTTTTTGTTTTCCTATTACTTTGCTTGACATTTCCTATTAATTTTATTTTTTAGATATGAACGGTGAAGGTAATCAAATGGATAATCAAACACGAAAATTGATTCGTATATATCAATTAGCGCTTGTTCATGTTGCTTGTCTTGTGATCTATTGGTGGGTGTTACGTAAGAGACATGCAAAAGACAAAGTTGAAATGCTTACACCATCGAAGAGATCGCAATCAAGGGAGAGTATCATGCGAAAAATTTTATTTCATTCTAATGGGAGAAATATAATTAGAATGCAGCCTAAACCATTCGTGGAATTATGTGATTTATTAGTTGGAAAAGGTGTGCTTCGACCCACTGTAAATGCAACTGTTGAAGAACAAGTAGCAAAGTTTCTATACATATTAGGGCATAATGTTACCAATCGGGAGATTGCGTTCTTTTGGAGTCGATCTGGGGAAACTATAAGCCGTCATTTTCATAGCGTTTTGAAAGGAATTATACAGCTAGAAGATATGTTTCTAAGACAACCTGAAGGATTAGAAAGCCCAACAGAAATATTGAACAGTAATAGATTCTACCCATTTTTAAGGTGATTTTCTTTTCTTAAGTTAGTTTAATTATATTAAACAACACGCATAATATTCAAGAATAATATACTTAAATGTTAGGATTGTGTTGATGCAATTAATTGTACACATATCCGTGTGAAAGTACCTGCTTGAGATGCTCCTAGATTTCGTGGGAGAAAGGACTATCTAACACAAAATATGTTGTGCGCTTGTTCTTTTGATATGAAGTTCACGTATGTATTGGCTAGGTGGGAAGGAATAGCATTTGATTCACAGATTATGAAAAGTGCACTAACCAGGCAGTTCTCACTTAAAATTCCCCAAGGTAAAAATAGGGTTTTTCAAATCTTATTAACTAATAAATGTCATATATTACATTTTGACATACTTTTATTCATGATAGGAAAAGACTATCTTGTTGTTGCTGGATTCATGTTGAGAAATGGACTTATTACACCGTATAGAGGGGAACGATATCACTTGAAAGAATATTCAAGGAATCCTCCACGAAATGCTCATAAATTATTCAATCGTCGACATTCATCATTGCGTAACATTATCAAAAGGGCATTTGGTGTGTTGAAAAAATGGTTTTCGATTATAGCATCCACCATATAACCATCCTATGGCATTCAGACTCAAAAAAAATTATTATGGCTTATGTCATTCTGCACAATTTCTTAATTGGTGCAGATCCAGATGATCCATTTCTTAATGAAGAGTATGATGGAGGGGAAAATGATAACCAAGATGGGTATGAAAATGACAACGAAGATGATGCACACAGTGGAGAAATTATCAAAGATAACATGGCTGCTCATATATGGGCTAATTACACTTTAAGATTGATATTGCCACATCATAATAAATTTATGTTTTCGATTATTTTATATTGCTTTAAAATATGTATTGGCTACTTGTATATAAATATGACGCTATTTATTAGTGTTATTAATGTTTTCACATGCAATTGTGGCTTTGAAATGCTTATTCATTATTCTTTCCTTTTATATTATTTGGAAATTTTTGAAGTTTCAATATTGTGTATGCTTTTGATATAAATTTAAGATTTTGGAGTTAAATTTGTGACATACAAAATGCCACCTCGAAGAGAGACGTGCTTTTGGAATCAAGATATGGATGATGCTTTGGTTGTTGCATACTTGCACCAGCATCGACAAGGCAATCATGTTAGTGGGACTTTCACATCATATGCACTTGATAAAATTGAAGCTGAACTAAAGGAAAATTTTCCATATAAAGGAATCGATAAGGAAAAAATAAAAAATCAGAACAAGTGGAGTAAATGTTGTGATTTATTTTCAAATAGAGGTAGTGGATTTACATAGAATCCATTAACAAATATGTGGACTGCTGAGCCAGAAGTGTAGGAGACCTTAATCCAGGTGAACTTGTTTAGTAATTAGTTGGAAGAAAATATGATATATGATGTGATTTGGTTAATTTATTAACTTATTTTTGTAACAGGCTAAACCAGAAGCTGTTGAGTGGAGGAAGAAGCCTTTTCATAACTACGAGAAGATGGTAGAGATTTACGGACGTGATAGAGCAACTGGCGAGCATACTGAAACAGTACAAGAGATAAGAAGGTGCACCATTTCTGTCGATATTGGGTTTTCCAACACTATGGATGAAAATGATGACATGTTGTATTACAATGACTTCAGTGTGGAAGACAATGTAACGATGGATGGTGATCGCATTGAATCTCTAATGGGAATGCCAACTCATTCATAAAATGCAAACCCAAGACAATCATAGAAAAGGAAAAACAGGGCAGATGATGGTGAAGATGTAATCAAAGATGGCCTTCAGATAGTTGCAAAAGCTATTATAAAATCTACTGCACTGTTAGTTAAACCACTTCCCATTTCAGAAAAAAGAACTATTTAATCATTTGATAGAGTTGGGACTGGAAGGATCCAAATTGTATAAAAGTTATATTTTCCTTGTTCATAGGCTAGATGAAGTCAAGGCATTACTTGGTGCACCTGTAAATCTTCGGAAGGACATGTTGGAGTTTATGATGTCTTCTTAGGAATAGAAGGCTGTGTAGTATATGTTGATGACTTGTTATCAGGTCCTTTTCCCTCTGGTCAATGTGTTCAT
>JAOTAY010000004.1:10950506-10978424 GCA_025629805.1 Erythroxylum baracoense
AATTCACTATTTACTATGCATGTGCATATATGAATGCATGCATATGTCACTATACATTTATACACTCCTAAACATGGAAATTTACCAATATACCCTTCCTATAGGTGAGGGGATGTTACACCTTTGGTGGGAAAAACAACACTTTGGCACACCTTTAGTAGGAAATCAGTACGATGGCATAGTCATTAGGCACCTTTTATGGGCTAAACAACCCGTTGACATATTTTCTAGGCACCTTCGGTGGGAAAAACAACCCGTTGGCATACCTTCAATAAGGCAAATAGCCTGATGACGAGGTCACTAGGCACCTTTGGTGGGAAAACAGCCCGTTAGCACATGTTTGGTGGGAAAAACAACTTGTTGACACGATTGCTAGGTCCCTTCAGTGGTAAAAATAGCCCTTCGGACCTCCTTCGGTGGGGAAAACAGTCCATTGGCACACCTTTAGTGGGGAAAATAACTAGTTGGGTACCTTGGATGGGCAAAACAACCCATTGGTCACCTTCAGTGGGAAAAATAGCTCGTTTACATAACTTCGATAGGAAAAACAGCCTATTCACACTCTCTAGGAACCTTCGATGGGCAAAACAATCCTCAGGGCACCTTCGGTGGGAAAAACAGCCTGTTGGCACACCTTCTGTAGGCAAAATTTTCTGTTGGAACATGTTCGGTGGGTAAAATAGCCCATATGCACGTTCTCTATGCAACTTTCGTAGGAAAAATAGCAAGTTGGCACACCTTCGGTAGGGAAAACAGCACATTGGCACTATTGCTAGGGACCTTTGACGGGATAAATAGCCCATTGGCATGTTTGCTAGGAACCTTCATTAGGCGAAACAACTCGTAGAGCCCGTCAGCACATCTGCGGTAGGCAAAATAGCCCGTTAGAACACCTTCGGTAGTCAAAATAGTCCGATGGCACATTCGCTGGGCACCTTCGGTAGGCAAAACAACTTGTTGGCACACCTTAGGTGGACAAAATAGCCCGTTGGCATGATTATTGGGTGCCTTTGATGGGAAAAATCACTCGTTGGTATGTTTGCTAGGCACCTTTGATGGCAAGAAAAGCCCATTGCCACACCTTTGATAGGAAAAACACCACATTAGCACACCTTCGGTGGGAAAAGCACCATGTTGGCATGGTCACAAGGCACATTCGGTGGGAAAAATAGCCTGTTGGCATGGTCTTCAGGTAGCTTGGGTGGGCAAAACAGCTTGTTGGCACATTTCCGACTCACCTTCAGTAGGCAAAATAGCTTGTTAGCATGGTCCTAAGGGACATTAGGTGGGCAAAATAGTCTGTAGGCTTTAGTGGGGAAAAAAGGTCATTGCCACACCTTCAGTAGGTAAAACAACCCGTTGGAACACCTTTGGTGGGCAAAATAGCACGATGACGCATTCGCTAGGTATCTTCAGTGGGAAAATAGCCCGTTGGCACACCTTTGGTGGAAAAAACAACATGTTGACACGGTTGCTAGGCACCTTTGGTGGGCAAAACAGTCCGTAGGGCACCTTTGATGGGAAGCATAGGCCGTTGAACACATTCGGTGGGCAAAGCAACCTGTTGGCACACTTTGGGTGGGAAAAACACCATGGTCGTAAGGTCACTAGACACCTTCGATGGCCAAAATAGCCCACTGGCACATTCACTTGGCACCTTTGGTGGGCAAAATAGCCCACTGGCACATTCACTAGGCACCTTCAGTGGGAAAAACAACCTGTTGACATACCTTTGGTGGGCAACACAATCTGATGGCACGATCATTAGGTATCTTCGTTAGGCAAAACAGCCCGTTGGAACAACTTCGGTAGGCCGAACAGCTTGTTGGCACACCTTTATGGGCAAATCAGCACGTTGGCATGTTTGTTAGGCACCTTTGGTGGAAAAATAACCAGTTGGCATGTTCGCCAGGTATCGTTTGTGGAAAAAATAGCCTTTTTTCTCACCTTTGGATGGGCATATAGCCCATAGTCACAGTCGCTATGCACCTTTGGAGGGCAAAATAATCCACTGGCCACCTTTGGTGGGAGAAACATCCCATTGGCACACCTTCGATAGGAAAAACAACTCATTAGCATGGTCACGATGCACCTTCGATGGGGAAAATAGCCTGTTGACATATTTAGTAGGCACTTTTGGTGGGGAAAAACTCCCCAAAATAGCTCGTGGGCACATTCACTAGGCATTTTTGGTGGGAAAAACAACCTGTTGGCATACCTTTGGTGGGCAACACAGCCCATTGCCACACCTTTGGG
The DNA here is from genome assembly GCA_025629805.1 of Erythroxylum baracoense. Taxonomy (NCBI): domain Eukaryota; kingdom Viridiplantae; phylum Streptophyta; class Magnoliopsida; order Malpighiales; family Erythroxylaceae; genus Erythroxylum; species Erythroxylum baracoense. The sequence goes on from JAOTAY010000004.1 coordinate 10,952,763, forward strand.
GGGTGAAGAACACATTTGTAAGGTTGCTAGGTACATTAAATGGGAAAAAGACCTGTTGGGCACCTTTCGTGGAAAACACAACCTATTGGCTCACCTTCAGTAGGGCAAATAGCTCGTTGGCATGGTTGCTATGAACCTTTGGTGGGTAAAAGAGTCCATAGGGTGCCTTTGGCAAGAAAAAGAACTTATTAGCACACCTTCGATAGGTAAAATAGCCCATTGGAATATCTTTAGTGGGCAAAATACCCCATTGTCAAATTCGTTAGGCATCTTTAGTGGGAAAAGCAGCCTATTGGCACAACCTTGGTGGGAGAAACAACACGTTGGCACTGTCTCTAGTCACCTTCAGTGTGCAAAATAGCCTGTTAAATGATAGCCAAGCACCTTCGGTGGGAAAAATAGTCAGTTGGCACATTGAATAGCCACCTTCGATTGGCAAAACAAATCGTTGGCACAATTGCAAGGCACCTTGAATGGGAAAAATAGCTCGTTGGCACACCATCGATGGGGCAAATAACCCGTTGACACGGTCTCTAGGCACCTTTTATAGGCAAAATAGTCCGTTGGGCATCATCGGTGGGAAAAATAGCCCATTGGCAGACCTTTGTTATGCAAAACAGCCCGTTTGCACACCTTTGATGGGCAGAATAGCCCGTTGGCACATCTTTGGCGAATAAAATAGCCCATTGTCATAACCGCTAGGCACCTTCGATGGGAACCACAACTTGTTGGCACACCTTCGGTGGGCAAAATAGCATATTGGCATGGTCATTAAGCACACTCAGTGGACAAAACGACCTGTTGGCATGTTGTTTAGGAACATTTGGTGGGAAAAGTAGCCCATTGGCACACCTTCGGTGGAAAAAATATCCCATTGGCAGGGGCAACTTTGCTAGGAAAAACAACCCTTTGGCTAGCATAGGTGGGAAACAAAGCCCATTGGCATACATTCGGTTAGAAAGATAACACATTGGCACTTTGTTAGGTGTCATCGATAGGAAAAATAACCTATTGACACATTCGCTAGGCACTTTCGATGGGAAAAACAATTCGTTGGCACACCTTCAGTGGGAAAAACAACACATTGGTATGGTCGCTAGGCACCTTCGGTGGGAAAAATAGTCTGTTGGGAACCTTTGGTGGGCAAAACAACCCATTGGCACACCATTGGTAGGTAAACCAACCTGTTGGCACACCTTCGGTGGGTAAAAAGCACATTGACACGATCACTAGGCAACTTCAGCGGACAAAACAGCTCATTGGGGACCTTCAGTAGGACACATAGCCCTTTCGCACAATTTCGGTGAGCAAAATAGCTCGTTGGCACGATAGCTAGGCACTTTCGGTGGAAAAAATAGCCCGTTGATGCACCTTCAATAGGCAGCTTTGGTGGGAAAAATAACCCATTGGCACGGATGCTAGGCACCTTCATTGGGCAAGATAGCCCATTGGCATGATTGCTAGGCACCTTCAGTGGGAGAAAAGCCCATTGGGCACCTTCGGTGGAAGCATAACCAGTTTACACACCTTTGGTTGATAAAACAACCTATTGGCACAGTCGCTAGGTACCTACGATCGGTAAAACAACTCGTTAGCATGTTCACTCGGCACCTTCGGTAGGAAAAATAGAATGTTGGCATGATTGCTAGGGTCTTTCGATGGGCAAAATAGCTCATTGGCATACCTTTGGTGGGCAAAGCAGCCCATTGGCATACCTTCGGTGGGCAACGCAACCTGTAGTCACCTTGTCAGGCATCTTCAATGGGTAAAACAGTTAGTTAGGCACCTTCGATCGGAAAAACAAGACTTTGGTAACCTTCAATTGGAAAAACAGCCTGTTGGTATAGTCATTAAGCACCTTCGGTGGGCAAATCAACCTGTTGGCACCTTCGGTGGGAAAAACAGCCCATTGGCACAACTTCGGTGGGCAACACAACCTGTTAGCACCTTGCCAGGCATCTTCGACGAGCAAATAGTCAGTTGGGCACCTTCAATAGGAGAAACAACTCATTGGCACACATTCGGTAAGAAAATCAGCCTATTGGCACACATTCGACAAGAAAATCAGCCTATTGGCATACCTTCGATGGGTAAAATAACCCTTTGGAATGGTCGTTAGGCACCTTTAGTGGCAAAAATTGCCCATTGGGCATCTTCGGTGGGAAACATAGCACGTTGGCACACCTTTGGTAGACAAAACAACCTATTGGTAGGATCACTAGGCGTCATAGATGAGAAAAATGGTTCGTTAGCACATTCACTTGCCACCTTTTGTGGGAAAAATAGTTATTGGGAATCTTCGACGGGAAAAACAATCCGTTGGAACACCTTTAGTAGACAAAATAGCCCATTGGCACACCTTCGGTGGGTAAAACAATACATTGGCATGATCATTAGGCACCTTTAGTGGGCAAAACAACTCGTTGACACATTCTCTAGGCACCTTTTGTGGGACAATAACCCATTAGCACACCGTCGGTGGAAAAAACAGCCTGTTGTCATGGTCACTAGGTACCTTTGGTAGGAAAACAGCTCGTTGGGTAGCATCAGTGGGAAACACAGCCTGTTGACACACCTTTGGCTGGAAAAAGCATATTAGCACGGTTGTTAGGTGCCTTCGATGGGAAAAATAAGCCGTTGGCACATTCGTTAGACACCTTTCATGGGAAAAATAGCCCGTTGGCACACATTGAGTGGGAAAAACAGCAAATTGGCATAGTAGCTAGGTACCTTTGGTGGCAAAAACAGCCCATTGGGCACATCGGTGGGAAACGCAGCCCATTGGCATGGTCATTAGGTGCCTTCGATGGGAAAATAGCCTGTTGGCACACATTGAGTGGGAAAAATAGCAAATTGGCGCGGTAGCTAGGTACCTTTGGTGGGAAAAATAGCCCATTGGGCACATCGGTGGGAAACACAGCCCATTGACACACCTTCGTTTAGAAAATAGCACATTGGCACGGTCGGTAGGTGCCTTCGATGGGAAAAATATGGTACATTCACTCGACACCTTCAATGGAAAAATAGCTCATCGACACATCTTTGGTGGAGAAAAATAGCACATTGGCATGGTCACTAGGCACCTTCGGTAGGAAAAACAGTCCATTGGGCACCTTCGGTGGGTAAAACAATCTATTGGCACACCTTCGGTAGGCAAAACAGCTCGTTGGCACACCTTCGGTGGGCAAAAATCACAATGGCATAGTCATTAGGCACCTTCGGTGGGCAAAATAACCTGTTGGGGACCTTCAGTAGGAAACACAGCCTGTTAGGCCAGTTTTGGTGGGTAAAACAACGGGATGGTAAGGTCGCTAGGCACCTTTGGTGTAAAAAAATAGCCTATTGGCACACCTTCAGTAGGTAGCTTTGGTGGGAAAACAACCCATTGTCACGGATGCTAGGCACCTTTAGTGGGAAAAATAGCCCGTTGGCACGGTCGTCAGGCACCTTCGGTGGGAAAAACAACCCATTGGGCACCTTCAGTGGAAACAGAAACAGTTGGCACACCTTTGGTAGGCAAAACAATTTGTTGGCACGGTAGTCAAGTACCTACAGTAGGCAAAACAACCGATTAATACTATCAACAGGCACCTTAGGTGGGAAAAATAGCACGTTGGCGCAGTTGCTAGGGTCCTTCGATAGGCAAAATAACTCGTTGGCGCAATCACTAGGCACCTTAGGTCGGATAAACAGCCAATTGGCACACACTTGGTGGGCAAAATAGGCCGTTTGCATACCTTTGGTGGGCAGCACGAGCAGTTGGTACCTCGTTAGGCATCTTCGACGAGTAAAACAATCAGCTGGGAAACTTTAATGGGAAAAACAACCTTTTGCACACCTTTGATAGGCAAAATAGCCTGTTGGCACGGTTATTAGGCACCTTCGGTAGGCAAAAAAACTTGTTGGCACATTCTTTAGGCACCTACAGCGAGAGAAATAGCCCATTGGCACACCTTCAGTGGGCAACATAGCCTGTTGGCAACTCGTCAAGTATCTTCGAAGGGCAAAATAGTCAGTTGGGCACCTTTGATGGGAAAAACAACTCAATGGCACACTTTTGCTAAGCAAAACAACCTATTCGCACACCTTCAATGGTCAAAACAAGTCATTCATATGATTGTTAGGCACCTTCAGTGGGAAAAACTGCTTATTGGGCATCTTCGGTGGGAAAAACAACCTGTTGGCATACCTTTGGTAGACAAAATAGCCCATTGGCAAGATCACCAGGCCCATTAGATGGGAAGCCCGTTGGCACATTCCTTAGGCACCTTTTGTGGTAAAAATAGCCCGTCTGTACATATTTGATAGGTAAAATAGCCTATTCGCACGTTTGATAGACATCTTTTGTGGGAAAAATGGCCCGTTGGCACACCTCTGGTCCATAAAACCATTCGTCGGCACATTTGCTAGGCACCTTTGGTCAGAAAAATAGCCCATTGGCACAGATGCTAGGCACCTTCAGTGGGCAAAAAAGCTCGTTGACAGGGTCATCAGGCACCTTTGATGGGAAAAATAGCATGTTGGGCACCTTAGGTGGAAACAGGACTGGTTGGCACACCTTTGGTGGCAAAACAAACTGTTGGCACAGTCATCAGGTACATAAGGTGGGCAAGACATCACTTTAGCATGATCACTAGGCACCTTCGATGGGGAAAACAACATATTGACACAGTTGCTAGGGTCTTTCGATGGGCAAAATAACCCGTTGGAAAAATCACTAGGCTTCTTAGGCGGGATAAATAGCCAGTTGGCACACCTTCGATAGGCAAAATAGTGGACAAAATAGCTCATTGGCATACCTTTAGTGGGCATCACAGCCAGTTGGCACCTCGCCGACATCTTCAGTTGGCAAAACAGTTAGTTGGGCAACTTCGATGGGAAAACAATCCTTTGGCACACCTTTGATAGGCAAAACACCCTATTGGCAAGGTCATTAGGCACCTTTAGTGGGTAAAACAACCTTTTGGCGCGTTCTCTAGGCACCTTCGGTGGGAAAAATAGCCCATTGGCACACCTTCGGTGGGCAACACAACCTGTTGGCACCTCGCTAGGCATCTTCAACTGGCAAAATAGTAGGTTGGGCACCTTCGCTGAGAAAAACAACTCAACGACACACCTTTGGTAAGCAAAATAACCAGTTGGCACACCTTTGGTGGGCAAAACAACTCGTTGACAGGGTCGTTAGGCACCTACAGTGGAAAAACTTCCCATTGGGAGACTTAGGTAGGAAAAATAGCCTATGGGCACACCTTCAGTAGACAAAACAACCCATTGGCAGGATCACTAGGTGCCTTAGATGGGAAAAATAGCTCGTTGGAACGTTCACTAGGCACCTTCTGTGAGAACAAGAACTCGTCAGCACACGTTTGGTAGGTGAAACAGCCTATTGGCACATTAGCTAGGCACCTTCTGTGGGAAAAATAGCCCGTTGGCACACCTTTGGTGGGCAAAATAGTCGGTTGGGATGTTTGCTAGGTAGATTTGGTGAGAAAAACAACCTATTGGCACGGATGCTAGGCACCTTCAGAGGGCAAAATATCCCGTTAGCATCATCGTCAGGCACCTTTAGTGGGAAAAATAGCCCGTTGGGCACTTTTGGTGGAAAAAGAACCAGTTGGCACAACTTTGGTGGGCAAACAACCTATTGGCAGGGTCAACAGGTACCTAGGTGGGCAAAACAACCCCTTAGCACTATCGTTAGGCGCTTTTAGTGGGAAAAATAGCACGTTGGCAAGGTTGTTAGGGTCCTTTGATGGGTAAAATAGCCCGTTGGTGCAATCACTAGGCATCTTAGGTGGTATAATAGCCAGTTGGCACACATTCGATGGGCAAAACAACCCGTTAGCATACCTTCGGTGAGCAACACAGCCTGTTGGCACCTCGCTAAGCATCATCGGTGGGCAAAATAGTCAGTTGTGCACCTTCGTTGGGAAAAACAACCATTTTCACACCTTAGATAGGCAAACAAGCTTGTTAGCACAGTCATTAGGCACCTTCAGTAAGCAAAACAACATATTGGCACATTCTCTAGGCACTTTGGTGGGAAAAATAGCCCATTGGTACACCTTCGGTGGGCAGCACAGCCTGTTGGCACCTCGCCAGGCATCTTGGGTTGGAAAAATAATTAGTTGGGCACCTTCGATAGGAAAAACAACTCAATGGCACACCTTCAGTAAGCAAAACAGCCCGTTGGCACACCTTTGGTGGGCAAAACAACCTATTGGCACAATTGTTAGACACCTTCAGTAGGAAAAGCTACCCATTAGGCATCTTTAGTGGGAAAAACAGCCCATTGGCACACCTTTGATAAACAAAACAGCCCATTGGCAAGATCACTAGGCACCTTAGATGGGAAAAATAACCTATTGGCATGTTCATTAGGCACCTTTTGTGGGAAAAACAGCCCGTCGGCACACATTTGGTAGGTTAATTAACCCATTGGCACATTCGGTAGGCACTTTCTGTGAGCAAAATAGCACGTTGGCACACCTTTGTGGGAAAAATAGCTCATTGGCATGTTCACTAGGCACCATTGGTGGAAAAAATAATGCATTGGCACAGATGCCAGGCACCTTCAATGGGCAATATACCCCATTAATAGGGTTGTCAAGCATCTTTGATCGAAAAAATGGCCCGTTAAGGACCTTCGGTGAAAGCAGAGCCAGTTGGCACACCTTTGGATGGCAAAGCAACCTATTGGAAGGGGTTGCTAGGTACCTACGGTGGGCCAAATAGCCCGTTAGCACGACGCTAGGCACCTTCGGTGGGAAGAAATAGCACGTTGGCACAGTTGCTTGGGTCCTTCGATGGGAAAAATAGCCCGTTGGCGTAATCACTAGGCACCTTAGGTGGGATAAACATCCAGTTGGCACACATTCGTTGGGCAAAACAACTAGTTGGCATACCTTCGATAGGCAGCATAGCCTGTTGACACCTTGCCAGGTATCTTTGGGGGAAAAATAGTCAGTTGGGTAACTTCGATGGGAAAAACAACCCTTTGGCACACCTTTGATAGACAAAATAGCCTATTGGCATGGTCATTAGGCACCTTTGGTGGGCAAAACAACCTATTGGCACATTCTCTAAGCACCTTTAGTGGGAAAAATAGCCCATTGGCACACCTTCGGTGGGCAGCACAGCCTATTAACACCTCACCAGGCATCTTCAGTGGGCAAAATAGTTGATAGGTCACCTTTGATGGGAAAAACAACTCAATGGCACACCTTAAGTATGCAAAATAGCCCGTTGGCATAACTTCGGTGGGCAATACAACCTGATAGCATAGTCGTTAGGCATCTTCGGTGGGAAAAACTTTCCGTTGGATGCCTTTGGTACGAAAAATAGCCCATTGGCATACCTTCGGTAGAGAAAAATAGCCCATTGGCAAGATCACTAGGTGCCTTACATGGGAAAAATAGCCTGTTGGCACATTCACTAGGCACCTTCTGTGGGAAAAATAGCCCGTCGGCACACGTTTGTTAGGTAAAACAGCTCGTTGGCACATTCGCTAGGCACCTTTTATGGGAAAAACAGCTCGTTGGCACATATTTGGTGGGCAAAATAGTCCGTGGGTGCATTCGCCAGACACCTTTAGTGGGAAAAGAACCCATTGGCACGAATGCTAGGCACCTTCAGTGGGGAAAATAGCCCGTTGGTAGGGACGTCAGGCACCTTCAGTGGGGAAAATAGCCTGTTGGGAACCTCCATTGGAAACAGAACTAGTTGGCATACATTTGGTGGGCAAAACAACTTATTGGCAGGATAGCCAAGTACCTACAGTGTGTAAAACAGCCCGTTAGGACGATCACTAGGAACCTTCAGTGGTAAAAACAACATGTTGACACGATTACTAGGGTCCTTTAATGGGCAAAATAGCCTATTGGCGCAGTCACTAGGCACCTTAGGTGGGATAAACAGCCAGTTGGGACTCATTCGATGGGCAAAACAGCCCGCTAGGACACCTTCGGTGAGCAACATAGCCTGCTGGCACATTCTCTAGGCACCATTGGTGGGAAAAATATCCCATTAGCATACCTTCAGTAGGTAACACAACCTGTTAGCACCTCATCAGGCATCTTCGGCGGGCAAAATAGTTAGTTGGGCACCTTTAATGGGAAAAACAACTCAATGCCACACATTCGATAAGCAAAACAGCTCGTTGGCACACCTTCAGTGGTTAAAACAACCTATTGGCACAGCTGTTATGCACCTTCAGTGGGAAAAACTACCCTTTGAACGTTTTAGGTAGGAAAAATAGCCCGTTGGCACACCTTTAATAAAAAAATAGACCATTGGTAGGATCACTAGGTGCCTTAGATGGGAAAAGTAGCCCGTTGGCATGTTCACTAGGCTCCTTCTATGGGAAAAATAGCTCGTCGGCAGACATTTGGTAGGCTAAACAACTCGTTGGCACTTCGCTAGGCACCTTCTGTGGGAAAAACAATCTGTTGGCATACCTTTAGTGAGCAAAACAGTCCGTTGAGATGTTTGCTTTGCACCTTTGGTGGGAAAAACAACCCATTGGCACAAAAGTCAGGCACCTTCAGTGGGCAAAATAGCTTCTTGGTAGGGTTGTCAGGCACCTTCGGTGGGAAAAACAGCTCGTTGGGTACCTTCGGTAAAAGTAAAGCCAATTGGCACACCTTTGGTGGGCAAAATATCCTGTTGGAAGGGTCGTCAAGTACCTACAATGGGCAAAATAGCCCACTGGCATGATCGTTAGGCACCTTCAGTGGGAAAAATAGCACGTTGGTACGGTTGCTTGAGTCCTTCGATGGGCAAAATAGCCCGTTGGCATAATCACTAGGCACCTTAGGTGGGATAAAGAACCAGTTGGCACATATTCTGTGGGCAAAACAACTCGTTGTCATACCTTTGGTGGGCAACACAGCCTGTTGGCACATTCTCTAGGCACCTCTGATGGGAAAAATAGCTCATTAGCATAACTTCGGTGGGTAACACAGCCTGTTGGCACCTTGCCAGGCATCTTTGACAGGCAAAATAGTTAGTTGGGCACCTTTGGTGGGAAAAACAACTCAATGCCACACCTTAGGTAAGCAAAACAGCTCGTTGGCACACCTTCAGTGGGTAAAACAACCTGTTGACACAGTTGTTAGGCACCCTCAGTGGCAAAAACTACCCGTTGAGCGTCTTCGGTGGAAAAAATAACCCATTGGCATACCTTTAATAATCAAAACAGAACATTGGCAGCATCATTAGGCACCTTAGATGGGAAAAATAGCCTGTTGGCAAGTTCACTAGGCATCTTCTATGGGAAAAACAACTTATCGGTACAAATTTGGTTGGTTAAAGAGCCCGTTGGCACTTCGCTAGGCACCTTCTATGGGAAAAACAATCTGTTGGCACACCTTTGGTGGGCAAAACAGTCCGTTGGCACATTCGCTAGCCACCTTTGGTGGGAAAAACAACCCATTGGCACAGATGCTAGGTGCCTTCAATGGGCAAAATCGCCCGTTGGTAGGGTTTTTAGGCACCTTCGGTGGAAAAAACAACCCGTTAGGAACCTTCGGTGAAAACAGAGCCAATTGGCACACCCTTGGTGGGAAAAATAACCTGTTTAAAGGATCACCAAGTACCTGCGATGGGAAAAATAGCCCGTTAGCACGATCGCTAGGCACCTTCAGTAGGAAAAATAGCACAATGGTACAGTTGCTTGGGTCCTTCGATTGGCAAAATAGCCTATTGGCCCAATCACTAAGCACCTTAGGTGGGATAAACATCCAGTTGGCACACATTCGGTAGGCAAAATAACTCGTTGGAATGCCTTTGGTGGGTGACACAGTCTGTTGGCACCTTGCCAGGCATCTTCGGCGGGCAAAACAGTCAGTTGGGAACCTTTAATGGGAAAAACAGTCCTTTTGTACATCTTCGATAGGAAAAATTGCCTCTTGGTATGATCATTAGGCACATTCAGTAGGCAAAACAACCTGTTGGTACATTCTCTAGGCACCTGTGGTAGGGAAAACAGCCCATTGGCACACCTTCGCTGGGCAACACAACATGTTGGCTCCTCGTCAGCCATCTTCGAGGAATAAAATAGTCGGTTGGACACCTTCGATGTGAAAAACAACTCAATGGCACACCTTCAGTAAGCAAAACAGCCAGTTGGCACACCTTCGGTCTTGGGTGGGCAAAACAACCCATTGGCACAGTCGTTAGGCACCTTCAATGGGAGAAACTGCCCATTGGGTGTCTTTGGTGGAGAAACAGTCCATTGGCACACCTTCAGTAGGAAAAGCAACCCATTGGCAAGATCACTAGACGCCTTAGATAGGAAAAATAGCCTGTTAGCACGTTCACTAGGCACCTTTTGTGGGAAAAATAGCCCATTGGCACACATTTGGTAGGTAAAATAGCCCATTGGCACATTCGCTAGGCACCTTCTATTGGAAAAATAGCCCGTTAGCACATCTTTGGTGGGTAAAATAGTCCATTGGCACGTTCGTTAGGCATCTTTGGTTAGAAAATAGCCCATTGGCAGGAATGATAGGCATCTTCAGTGGGTAAAATAGACCGTTGGCATAGTCATTAGGCATCTTCGGTTGGAAAAAACGCTCGTTGGCACCGTTAGTGAAGGAGAACCAAATGGCACTCCTTTGGTCGACAAAACAACCTATTGGCAGGGTCGCTAGGTACTACAGCGGGTAAAACAACTTGTTAGCAGGATTGCTAGGAACCTCCGGTAGGAAAAATAGCATGTTCGCACAGTTGATAAGGTCCTTCGATGGACAAAATAGCCCACTGGCGCAATTACTAGGCACCTTAGGTGGGATAAATAGCTAGTTGACACACATTTGGTGGGCAACGCAGCCTGTTGGCACCTTGCTAGGCATTTTCGGCAGGTAAAATAGTCAATTGGGCACCTTCGATGGGAAAAAAACCCTTTGCCACACCTTGGACAGGCAAAACAGCCTGCTGACACAATCATTAGGCACCTTCAGTTGGCAAAACAACCTATTGACACATTCTTTAGGCACCTTTGGTGTGAAAATAAGTCCATGAGCACAACTTCAGTGGGTAGCATAGCCTGTTGGCACCTCGCCAGGCATCTTGGGTGGGAAAAATAGTCAGTTGGGCAACTTCGATGGGAAAAACAACTCAATAGCACACCTTTGGTAAGCAAAACAGCCTGTTGGCACACCTTCGGTGGGTAAAACAACTTATTGACATGGTTGTGAGGCACCTTCAATGGGAAAAACTGCTCGTTGGGCATCTTCGGTGGGAAAAACATCCCATTGGCACACCTACGGTAAACAAAACAGCCTGTTGGCATTAGGTGCCTTAGATAGGAAAAATAGTCTGTTGGCATGTTCATTAGGCACCTTCTGTGGGAAAAATAGCCCGTCGGCACATGTTTGATAGGTTAAACAGCCCATTGGCACATTCGTTAGGCACCTTCTGTGGTAAAAACAATCTATCGACACACCTTTAGTAGGCAAAATATTTCGTTGCTACATTCGCTTTGCACCTTTGGTGGGAAAAACAACCTACTAGCACAGATGCTAAGCACCTTCAGTGGGTAAAATAGCCCGTTGGCAGGGTCATCAGGCATCTTTGGTGGGAAAAAATAACCGATTGGGCACCTTCGGTGAAAGCAGAGCCAATTGGCACACTTTTGGTGGGCAAAACAACCTGTTGGAAGGGTCCCCAAGTACCTGCTATGGGCAAAACAGCCCGTTAGCACGATCGTTAGGCATCTTCAGTGGAGAAAACAACACATTGGCAAGGTTGCTTGGGTCCTTCGATGGGCAAAATAGCCCATTGGCGCAATCACTAGAAACCTTAGGTGGGATAAACAACTAGTTGGCACACATTCGGTGGGCAAAACAACACTTTGGTATACCTTCGGTGCGTAACACAGGTTGTTGGCACCTCGTCAGGCATCTTCGGCAAGCAAAACAGTCAATTGGGCACCTTTGATGGGAAAAACAACCCTTTGGCACACCTCTAATAGGCAAAACAGCCTGTTGGCATGATCATTAGGCACCTTCAGTGGGCAAAACAACCTATTTGCACATTCTCTAGGCACTTTCGGTGGGAAAAATAGCCCATTGGCATACCTTCGGTGGGAAAAACAGCTCAATGGCACATCTTCGGTAAGCAAAACAGCTCGTTGACACACCTTTGTTGGGCAAAACAACCTATTGGCATGGTCATTAGGCACCTTCGGTGGGAAAAATGGCCCGTTGGCAGACCTTTGGTAGGTAAAACAGTCCATTGGTAGGATCAGTAGGTGCCTTAGATGAGAAAAATATCCTGCTGGCACATTCACTAGGCACCTTCTGTAGGAAAAACAGCCCATCGGCACACATTTCGTAGGTAGAACAGCTTGTTGGCACAATCACTAGGCACTTTCTAAAGGAAAGACATCCCATTGGCGCACCTTTGGTGGGCAAAACAGTCTATTGAGACATTTGTTAGGCACCTTTGCTGGGAAAAACAACCCATTGGCATAAATGCTAGGCACCTTCAATGGGAAAAATAGTCTGTTGGCACAATCGTTAGGCACCTTCATTGGCACACCTTTGGTAGAGAAAATAGCCCTTTGGCAAGATCACTAGGCACCTTAGATGGGAAAAATAGCCCGTTGGCACATTCACTAGGCACCTTCTATGTGAAAAACAGCCCGTCGGTATGTATTTGGTAAGTAAAATAGCCTGTTGGCACATTCGTTAGGCACCTTTTGTAGGAAAAACAACCCATTGGCACACCTTTGGTGGGCAAAATAGTCCGTTGACACGTTCACTAGGAACCTTTGGTGGAAAAAACAACCCTTTGGTGCACATTCATTAGGCAAAATAGCCCGTTGCCATAGTCTCTTGGCACCTTCGATAGGGAAAATAGCTCGTTAGGCTCCTTCGATGGGAAGCACAACTCATTGGCACACCTTTAATAGGCAAAATAGCCCGTTGGAACACCTTTGGTGGGCCAAATAGCTAGTTAGCATCACTGCTCGACACCTTCGGTGGGCAAAACATCCTAGTGGGCACCTTCGGTGGGAAAAATAGGTCGTTTGCCCACCTTCGATAGGCACAACAACCTGTTGGCATGGTCACTAGGCACCTTCGATGGGCAAAAAAATGTGCAGGGCACCTTTTGTGGGAAAACAACCCTTTGGTGGGCAAAATAGCTCGTTGGAACACCTTTGGTGGGTAAATTAACCCTTCGACACGTTCACTAGGCACCTTTGGTGGGAAAAACTGCACGTTTGCATAGTCGCTAGGTACCTTTGGTGGGAAAAATAGCCCGTTGGTATAGATGATAGGCACCTTCGGTCAAAAAAATAGCCCGTTGGGAACCTTCGGTGGTAAACGCAGCCCGTTGGTACACCTTTGATGGGAAAATCAGCTCATTGGCACTGTCAGTAGGCACCTCCATTGATGAATTGCATGGGATGCTAAAGACTGCTGAAGAAAACTTGAAGGGAAAGGTTAAGACCACCTATGAAGTTCTTGTGGTTCAAAAGGGAAAGCGCTTCAAGAAGAAGGGCACAAGCAAGGCCAAAGGTAAATTACCCAAGCCCAAGCCCAAGCCTAAAGCTAAGACTAAGGCACCCAAGGAGGGGGTTTGCTTTCATTGCAATGAACATGGTCATTGGAAAAGGAACTATAAACTCTATTTGGAAGAGCTGAAAGAGAAGAAGAATAGTGTGACTACTTCTTCATGTACGTTTATTATAGAAGTCAATTTTACTCCTTCTGCATCTTAGGTATTGGATACTGGAGGTGCAACTCACATTTGTACTAATATGCAAAATCTAAGAGGGACTAGAAGATTAATTGTTGGTGAGATCGACCTACACGTGGGAAATGGACCAAGAGTTCCTGCTTTATCCGTGGGGACCTATGATCTTACTTTACTTACTGGACTCATTTTAGAGCTTAGGAATTGTTAATATGTACCTACTATGAATAGGAATATTATTTCTTTTGCTTGTTTAGAGAATGATGGATTTAGATTTTCTATTGAGAATAGAAGTATTTCCATTTAAAAAAATGACATTTTATATGGCATTGCACGTCAATTAAATGGCATCTATACTCTAGACACTGAGCCTCTCACAAATGATTCCATCTATAACATAAATACCAGGAAGTTCAAATCTAATGATTTGAACCCAACCTATCTCTGGCATGGTTGTTTAGGCCATGTAAATGAGAAATGCATCTCAAAACTCCATCAAAATGGATTCATTGATTCTTTTGAATCTTTTGAGACATATGATTCTTATTTACTGGGCAAGATGACAAAGGCCCCCTTTACAGGGAAAGGGGAAAGGGCCAATGAGCTATTAGGCCTTATACATACTGATTTATGCGATCCTTTTAGCATATCAGCTGGAGGAGATTATTTGTATTTCATTACTTTTTCAGATGACTTCAGTAGATATGGATATGTCCATCTAATGAAGCACAAATCTGAATCTTTTGAAAAGTTCAAAGAGTGTAAGAAAGAACTACAATATCAGCTTGGCAAGACAATTAAAATCCTTTGATCTAATTAAGGAGGTGAATACTTAAGCCAAGAGTTTGATGATCATCCTAAGGATTGTGGAATTGTTTCACAATTGATTCCTCTAGGAACTTCTCAATGGAATGGTGTTTCTGAAAGGATAAATCGAACTCTATTAGATATGGTTCGATCAATGATGAGTCAAACTGATCTTCCAAAGTCTTTCTGGGGTTATGGTTTAGAAACTGCAGCATTCATACTGAACCGTATTCCTTCAAAAGCTATAAAAAAGACACTTTATGAGTTATGGATTGGGAAATGTCCTAGTCTATCTTTTCTAAAGATTTAGGGTTGTGAGGCTTATATGATGCGTCTAACCGCCGACAAGTTGGCACCTAAATCTGAAAACGTTTATTTGTGGTATATCCTAAGGAAACTAAAGCATATTACTTTTACATCCCATTTGAGAACAAAGTGTTTGTTGCTCAAAATGGTGTTTTTTAGAAAAATAATTTATTTCCAAAGGAAACAGTGGGAGTAAAGTACAACTTGAAGGAATTCAAGTTCCACAAAATGACGTTAAGCCTAAGAAGGAGATTGGAGAAAGCTCACAACCTGTTGATAAGTAGCCTTTAACAACACAAGGCCTACGTAGATCTAGTAGGATTCGTCATGAGCCTGAGATATATGGATTTCTCGTTACTGATGATGATAATGTGATGTTCATTGATCATAATGAGCCCACAACCTATCAAGAAGCTATAGAAAGTCCAGAACCTGATAAATGGTTATAAGTATGACAATCAAGTCTGGACTTTGATTGATCCATCTGATGGATTGAAGATCGTTAGATGTAAGTGGGATTTAAAGAAGAAATTTGACATGGATGGAAATATGCACACTTATAAAGCAAGACTTGCTGCTAAAGGTTATCGACAAGTTCATGGAATTAAATATGATGAAACATTATCTCCAGTAGTCATGATTAAATCCATTAGAATTCTTATTACCATAGCTGCATACTATGATTATGAGATATGGCAAATGGATGTCAAAATGGATTTCCTTAATGGAAACATACTCAAGGATGTATATATGATACAGCCTGAGGGTTTGGTCCATCCTAAGAATTCTACAAAGGTGTGCAAGCTTCAAGGATCCATTTATGGATTGAAACAAGCATCGAGAAGCTGGAATCTTAGTTTTGATAAAGTTATCAAAGAGTTTGAATTCATCAAGAATGAAGATGAACCTTGTGTTTACAAAAGGGTTAATGGGAGTGCTGTTGTCTTCTTAGCTTTATATGTTAATGACATATTGCTTATTGGAAACGATATTCCTACCCTACAGAGTGTTAAGATTTGTTTAAAGAAATATTTCTCAATGAAAGACTTAGGTGAGGCTGCTTATATTTTAGCCATTAAGATCTATAGAGATAGATCAAGAAAGCTTATAGGCCTAAGTCAGAGTACATACATAGATAAGGTACTGAAGAGGTTCAGTATGTAAGATTCCAAGATAGGATTCTTGCCTATGTCACATAGAATCAAGCTTTCTAAGAAGGACTATCCTACTTTAGGTAAAGAGGTTGAACATATGAGTAAGATTCCATGTGCATCTGCAATTGGATCTATCATGTATGCCATGTTATGTACTCGACCAGATGTCTCATATGCTATGAGCAAAACAAGTAGATATCAATCTAGTTATGGTAAGAGTCACTTGGTAGTAGTTAAGAATATCCTTAAGTACTTAAGAAGAACTAAGGATATGTTCCTAATCTATAGAGAACTTGTAGGAAAGCTAGTTGTAAATGATCCATTCCACTGCGTATTATGCATTCCCGGGCCATAAGCAATCCAACAAAAATAACCCGTTGGCACGCTTTCTAGGCACCTTCAGTGGGAAAAATAGCCGATTGGGGCACTTTCGATAGGCAAAACAGCCTATTGGCACACCTTCGGTGGGCAAAATAGTCCGTTGGCACGATCGTTATGCATCTTTGGTAGGAAAAACAACCTGTTAACACACCTTTGGTGGGAAAAACAACCCGTTGGCACGATTGCTAGGCATATTTAAGGGCAAAATAGCACATTGACATGATCTCTAAGCACCTTCGGTGGGATAAACAACCTATTGGCACGGTCATTAGGCACCTTCAGTGGGTAAAATAACCTGTTGGTACATTCTCTGGGCACCTTCGGTGGAAAAAATAGCCCATTGGCACACCTTCGGTGGGCAACACATTCTGTTGGCACCTTGCCATGCATCTTTAGGAGGCAAAATAGTCAGTTGGGCACCTTCAATGAGAAAAACAACTCATTGGCACACCTTCAGTAAACAAAACAGCCCTTTGGCACACCTTTGGTAGGTAAAACAACCCGTTGGCATGGACACTAGGCACCTTCATTGGAAAAATTGCTTGTTGGGCATCTTTGGTGGGAAACAGAGCCCGTTGGCACACTTTCGATAGACAAAATAGAATATGGGTAGGATCAGTAGGCGCCTTAGATGGGAAAATAGCCCGTTGACACATTCACTAGGCACCTTCTATGAGAAAATAGTCATTGGGAAACTTTGGTGGGAAAAACAATCCGTTAGCACACCTTCAGTAGGCAAAACAGCTCGTTGGCACACCATCGGTGGGCAAAACAGCACAATGATATGATCATTAGGCATCTTCAGTGGGCAAAACCACTTGTTGACACATTCTCCAGGCTCCTTTGGTAGGAAAATAGCATATTGGCATACCTTTGGTGGAAAAAATAGCCTGTTGGCATGGTCACTAGGCACCTTCGATGCAAAAAATAGCCTATTAGGTAGCATTGGTAGGAAGCACAACCTATTCGCATACCCGTCGGGAAGTTCGTTAGGCACCTTCGTTGGGAAAAATATCCTGTTGACACACATCGGGTGGGAAAAACAACCCATTGGCACCGTAGCTAGACATCTTCAGTGGGCAAAACAGCCTGTTGGCACGATCGCTAGGCACCTTCGGCTGGAAAAATAGTCCATTGGGCACCTTCTGTTTAAAAAAACAACCCGTTGGCACACCTTTGGTAGTCAAAAGAGCCTATTGGCACACCTTCGGTGGGCAAAATAGCACATTGGTATGGTCATTAGGAACCTTCGGTGGGCAAAATGACCCGTTGGCACGTTCTTTAGGCACCTTTGTTAGGAAAAGTAGCCCATTAGCACACTTTTGGTGGAAAAAACAGTTTATTGGCACGGTCAGTGGGTACCTTTTTTGGGAAAAACAGCCCATTGAGCAGCATTGGTAGGAAACACAACCCATTGGCACACCTTCGGTTCGAAAAAAGCACAATGGCATAGTCATTAGGCATCTTCGATGGGAGAAATAAGTTGTCGACACGTTCGCTAGGCGCCTTCGATGGGAAAAGTAGCCTGTTGGCACAGCTTCAGTAGGAAACAACATATTGGCATAGTCGCTAGGCACCTTCGGTGGGAAAAACAGTCCGTTGGGCACCTTTGGTGGGCAAAACAGCCTATTGGTACACCTCTGGCAGGGAAAACAACCCGTTGGCACACCTTCAGTAGGCAACTTTGGTGGGAAAAATAACCCATTGGCACGAATGTTGGGCACCTTCAGTGGGCAAAATAGCTCGTTGGCATAGTCGTCAGGCACCTTCGGTAGGAAAAACAGCCCATTGGGAACCTTTAGTGGAAACATAACCAATTGGCACACCTTTGGTGGGCAAAACATCCTGATGGCACGTTCGCCAGGAACCTACGGTGGGCAAATCAGCCTGTTAGCATGATCGCTATGCACCTTCGGTGGGAAAAATAACACGTTGGCATGGTTGCTAGGGTCCTTTGATAGGCAAAACAGCCCGTTGGAGCAATCACTAGGCATCTTAGGGGGGATAAATAGCCAGTTGGCACACATTCAGTGGGTAAAATAGCTCGTTGGCATACCTTCGGTGGGCAACACAACATGTTGGCACCTCACCAGGCATCTTCAACGGGTACAATAGTCAGTTGGGCACCTTTGATGGGAAAAACAACCCTTGGCACAACTTCGGTCGGTAAAACAGCCCATTGGCATAGTCATTAGGCACCTTCAATGGGCAAAACAACCAGTTGGCACATTCTCTAGGCACCTTTGGTAGGAAAAACAACCCATTGGCACACCTTCGGTGGGCAACACAGCTTGTTGGCATCTCGCTAAGCATCTTCGGCGGACAAAATAGTCCGTTGGGCACCTTCGATAGGAAAAACAACTCATTGGCACATCTTTGGTGGGAAAAACAACCCGTTGGCGCGGTCGCTAGGCACCTTTAATGGGAAAAACTACCCGTTGGGCTTCTTCGGTGGGAAACACAGCCCGTTGGCACATCTTCGATGGACAAAACAGACTATTGATAGGAGCACTAGGTTCCTTAGATTGGGAAAATTGCCCGTTGGCACGTCAAGTAGGCACCTTCGATAGGAAAAACAGCTCGTTGGGCACCTTCGGTTGGAAGCATAGCAGGTCGGCACACCTTCGATAAGCAAAAAAACCTGTTGGAACACCTTTAGTGGGCCAAATATCCAGTTGGCACCATCGTTAAGCATCTTTACCTGGCAAAACAACCGAGTGGGCACCTTTGGCAAAAAAAATAGCCCGTTGTGCACCTTCGGTGGGAAACACAACCCGTTGACAAACCTTCGGTGGGCAAAACAACCCTTTGAAACGATCGTTAGGCATCTTCGGTGGGCAAAATAGCCCGTTAGCACTGTCGCTAGGCACCTTTAGCAGGAAAAATAGACTGTTGGCATACCTTCGGTGCAAAAAGAAGCACGTTGGCACTATTGCTAGGGACCTTCGGTAGGAAAAACAGCATATTAGCGCAATCACTAAACACCTTAGGTGGGATAAACAGCCAGTTGGCACACATTTGGTGTGCAAAACAGCTCATTGGCATGGTCGCTAGGCACCACCAGTGGGTAAAACAATCCGTTAGGCACGTTCCCATAGCCTGTTGGCACGGTTTCAGTTGGCAAAACAACACGTTGGCACATTCGATAGGCACCTTCGGTGGGTAAAATAGCCCATTGGCAAGTTTGCTAGGCACCTTCGGTTGGAAAGATAGTTGGTTGGGAACATTCAGTGGGAAAAACAATCCGTTGGCACATCTTCAGTAGGCAAAACAGCCAGTCGGCACACCTTCAGTGGGTAAAAAAACACATTGGCACGGTCATTGGGCACCTTCGGTAGGTAAAACAACTCGTTGGTACAGTCACTGGGCACCTTCGGTAGGCAAAACGATGCATAGGGCACCTACAGTGGGAAAACATCCCATTGGCACACCTTCAGTAGGCAAAATAGCTCGTTGGAACTTGTTCAGTAGGTAAAAAACCGTTTGGTATACAAATTCGGTGGGAAAAACTGCACATTGCCACAGTCGCTAGGCACCTTCGATAGGAAAAATAGCTCATTCCTCATCTTCGATAGGAAGCATAGCTTGTTGGCACATCTTTGATAGGGAAAATAGCCCGTTGGAACACCTTCGATGGGCCAAATATCTAGTTGGTACCATCGTTAGGCACCTTCGATGGGCAAAACAATCCAGTGGACACCTTCAGTGGGAAAAACAACCAAGTGGGCACCTTCGGTGGGAAAAGTAACCCATTTGCACGCCTTTAGTAGGCAAAACAACCCATTAGCAAGGTCACTAGGCACTTTTGGTCAACAAAATAGTGCATAGGGCACCTACGATGGAAAAATAGCCCGTTGGCACACGTTCGGTAGGCAAAATAGCTCATTTTTGGTGGGCAAAATAGCCCTTTGACACGTTCACTAGGCACCATTGGTGGGAAAAACTGCACATTCGCACGATCACTAGGCGCCTTCGATGGACAAAATAGTCCATTGGCATAGATGCCAGGCACCTTCGATAGGAAAAATAGCCCGTTAGGAGCCTTCGGTGGGAAACACAGCTTGTTGGCACAGTTTTGATGGGTAAATTAGCTCGTTGGCACAGTCGCTAGGCAGCTTCAGTGGAAAAAACAACCTATTGGTACATCTTTGGTGGGAAAAACAGCTCGGTGACATGGTTATTAGGCACATTCAAGGGCAAAATAGCACGTTGGCATGATCTCTAGGCACCTTCTGTGGGATAAACAGCTAGTTGGCATACATTCAATTAGCAAAATAGCACGTTGGCATAATCTCTAGGCACCTTCAATGGGAAAAACCATTCGTTGGGCACCGTTGTTAGGAAAAACAACTCGTTGGCACGGTCACTAGGCACTTTCAGTGTGAAAAAACTGCCCGTTGGGTACCTTCTGTGGGAAACATAGCCCATTGGCATAATCTCTAGACACCTTCGGTGGGATAAACATCTAGTTGGCACACATTCGATGGGAAAAATAGCTAGTTGGCACGATCTCTAAGCATTTTCAGTGGGAAAAACAATTCGTTGGGCTCCTAAGTTAGGAAAAATAGCCTGTTGGCACACGTTCGATGGGCAAAATAACTTATTGGCAAGATAGCTAGGCACCTTCAGTAGGAAAAAACTGCCTGTTGGACACCTTCGGTGGGAAACACAACCCATTGACACACCTTTCATAGGCAAAACAGCCCGTTGGCACACCTTTGATGGAAAAAACAAGTAATTGGCATGGTCATTAGGCACCTTCAGTAGGAAAAAAGCCTGATGGATAGCATTGGTGGGAAACATAGCCCGTTCATACACCTTGGATGGGAAAAATAACACGTTGGCATGGTTGATAGTCACCTTCGGTTGGCAAAATATATTATTGACACAGTCTCCTGGCACCTTCGGTGGGAAAAATAGCCTGTTGTGCACCTTCATTGGGAAACACTACCCATTGGCACAGCTTTGGTGGGCAAAACAACCCTTTGGCATGGTCACTAGGCACCTTTGGTGGGCAAAACAACCCGTTAGCATGGTCGCTAGGCACCTTTGGTAGGAAAAATAGACTATTGACACACCTTCGGTGCGAAAATTAGCACGTTGACGTGATTGCTAGGGACCTTCAGTGGAAAAATAGCCCATTGACACAATCACTAAGCACCTTATGTAGGATAAACAACTAGTTGACACACATTTGGTGGGCAAAATAGCTCATTGGCACGGTCGTTAGGCACCTTTGGTGGGAAAAACAACCCGTTACACCCCTTCGGTAAGAAACACAACCCGTTTCCACAGTTTTAGTTGTCAAAACAACACGTTGGCACATTCGATAGGCACCTTCGGTAGGCAAAATAGCCTTTGGCATGTTCAATAAGCATCTTCGGTTGGAAAAATAGTTCGTTAGGAACCTTCAATGGGAAAAACAATCCGTTAGCACACCTTCAGTAGGCAAAACAGTTGGTTTTCACACATTTGGTGGGCAAAAAACACATTGGCAGTGTCATTAGGCACCTTCGATAGATAAAGCAACTTATTGGCATGGTCACTGGGCACATTCGGTGGCCAAAATGGTGCATAGGGTACCTACGGTGGGAAAACATCCCGTTGGCACACCTTCGGTAGGCAAAATAACTCGCTGGAACTCGTTTGGTGGGTAAAAAAGCCATTCGACACGTTTCCTAGGCAACTTTGATGGAAAAAACGACATGTTGCCACAGTCGTTAGGCACCTTCAATAGGAAAAATAGCTCGTTCAGCACCTTCGATGGGAAGCAAATCTTGTCAGCACTTCTTCGATAGGCAAAACAACCGCTATAACACCATCGGTGAGCCAAATATCTAGTTGGCACCTTCGATGGGAAAAACAACCCAGTGGGCACCTTCAGTGGGAAAAATAACCCATTTGCACGCCTTCGGTAGGCAAAACAACCCGTTGGTGTGATCACTAGGCACCTTCGGTGGACAAAACAGTGTATAGGGCACCTACGGTGGAAAAATAGCCCATTGGCACACCTTTGGTAGGCAAAATAGCTCGTAAGAACACCATCAGTGGGCAAAATAGCCCTTTGATACGTTCACTAGGCACGTTTGGTGGGAAAAACTGCACGTTCGCACGATCGTTAGGCACCTTCGGTGGGCAAAATAGCCCATTAGCATAGACAGCAGGCACCTTCGATAGGAAAAATAGCCCGTTGGGAACCTTCAATGGGAAACAAAGCCTGTTGGCACAGCTTTGATGGGTAAATCAACTCGTTGGCATAGTCGCTAGGCTCCTTCGGTGGGAAAAACAACCTATTGGCACACCTTTGGTGGGAAAAACAGCTCACTGGCATGGTTATTAGGCACATTTAGGGGCAAACTAGCATATTAGCATGATCTCTAGGCACCTTTTGTGGGATAAATAGCTAGTTGGCATCCATTCAGTTAGCAAAATAGCACATTGGCATGATCTCTAGGCACCGTCGTTGGCAAAAACAGCACGTTGGCATACCTTCAATAGATAAAAAACCTCGATGGCAAGGTCGCTAGGCACAATCAATGGGGAAAACTATCTGTTGGGCACCTTCGGTGGAAAACATAGCCTATTGGCATGATCTCTAGGCGCCTTCAGTGGGATAAACATCCAGTTGACACACATTCGGTGGGCAAAACAACCAGTTGGCACGATCTCTAGGCACCTCTGATAGGAAAAATAGTTCTTTGGGCTCCTTTGTTAAAAAAAATAGTCGGTTGGCACACCTTCAATGGGAAAAATAGCTCATTGGCACGATAGCTAGGCACTTTCAGTGGGAAAAAATTGCCTGTTGGACAGCTTCGGTAAGAAACATAGCCTGTTGGCACACCTTTCACAGGTAAACAACCCATTGGCTAACCTTTGGTGGAGAAAATAGGTCGTTCGCGTGGTCACTAGGCACCTTCAGTGGGAAAAAAGCCTGTTAGATAGGATCGGTGGGAAACATAGCCCATTCAAACACCTTTTGTGGTGAAAATAGTACGTTGGCATGGTTGTTAGGTACCTTCAGTGGGCAAAATATACCATTGGCACAGTCTCCTGGCACTTTCGGTGGGAAAAACAACCCGTTTTACACCTTCGATGGAAAACACAACCTATTGGCACACTTTCGGTGGTCAAAACAACCCTTTGGCATGATCGCTAGGCACCTTTAGTAGGCAAAACAGCTCGTTAACACATTCGCTAGGCACATTTGGTGGGAAAAATAGACTGTTGACACACCTTCAGTGTAAAAAACAACACATTGGCATGATTGCTAAGGACTTTCAGTGGAAAAATGGCCCGTTGGTGCAATCATTAAGCACGCACATTTGCTGGGCAAAACAGCTCATTGGCATGATTGCTAGGCACCTCCGGTAGGAAAAACAACCCGTTAGACACCTTCGGTAGGAAACATAGCCCGTTGGCATAGTTTCAGTTAGCAAAACAACACGTTGGCGCATTCGATAAGCACCTTCGGTGGGAAAAATAGCCTTTGACACGTTCGCTAGGCATCTTTGGTTGGAAAAACAGTTCGTTGGGAACCTTCAGTGAGAAAAACAATCTGTTGGCACATCTTCAGTAGGCAAAATAGCCGGTTGGCACACGTCCGGTGGGAAAAAACTCATTGGCGCTGTCATGAGGTACCTTTGATAAGCAAAACAACTCATTGGCACGGTCACTAGGCACCTTTGGTGGGCAAAACGGTGTATAGGGAATCGACAGTGGGGAAAACATCCCGTTGGCACACCTTCAATAGGCAAAATAGCTTGTTTGAACTCATTCGGTGGGTAAGAAAGCCATTCGACACATTCGTCAGGCAACTTCAGTGGGAAAAACTACATGTTGCCACAGTCGCTAGGCACCTTCGATAGGGAAAATAGCTCGTTCAGTTGGCATATCTTCGATAGGCAAAACAGGCCATTGGAACACATTCGGTGGGCCAAATATCCAATTATCACCATCGCTAGGCACCTTCGATGGGCAAAACAACCTAGTGGGCACTTTCGTTGGGAAAAACAACCCATTTGCACACCTTCAATAAGCAAGACAACCCGTTGGCACGGTCGCTAGGCACCTTTGATGGACCAAACAGTGCATAGGGAACCTACGGTGGAAAAACAACCCGTTGCCACACCTTTGGTAGGAAAAATAGCTCATTGGAACACCTTCAGTGGGAAAAATAGCTCCTCATCATATTCTCTAGGCAAATTTGGTGGGAAAAATTGCACATTCACACGGTCACTAAGCACCTTTGGGGGGAAAAATAACCCATTGGCATAGTCGCTAAGCACCTTCGATAGGAATAATAGCCCGTTTGGAGCCTTTGGTGTGAAACATAGCCCGTTGGCATAGCATTGATAGGCGAATCAGCTCGTTGCCATAGTTACTAGGCACCTTCGGTAGGAAAAATCACCTATTGGCACAACTTTGGTGGGAAAAACAACCCGCTGTCAAGGTTGTTAGGCACATTCAGGTACAGAATAGCACGTTAGCATGATCTCTAGGCACCTTCTATAGGATAAACAACTAGTTGGCATACATTCAGTTGGCAAAATAGCACGTTGGCATGATCTCTAGGCACCTTAAATGGGAAAAACTATTCATTGGGCACCGTCGTTGGGAAAAACAGCCCGTTCACTACAAGAAAAGTAAGAATTAACGACGGAACATTAGCGACGGAAAATATACCGTTGCAAATTACCGACGGAACATCTATTTCCGTTGGTAAAGTTGATGGAAAAATTTTTGTTTAGCGACAATACTAATATCCGTCGCTAAATATGGAGGGAAATCATCCCGGTAAATTTTGCAATGTAATTTAGCGACGGTATAAGATGTCCGTCGGTAAATAAGTCTTATTTAGCGACAGAAATTACCAACAGAAAATTACCGTTGCAAATTACCGACGAAAAGTCCATTTCTGTTAGTAAAGTTGACAAGGAAAATTTTTATTTAGCGACGGGATAATATGTCCGTCGGTAAAAAGGCGGGAATTGTTGGCAGAATAAAAAAAATTTGAGTTTACCAATGGAAATTTCCGTCGGTAAAAATGTGGGAATTGTTGGCAGAATAATAAAATTTTGAGTTTACCAACGGAAATTTCCGTCGGTAAATTTTCTTTAAATTTAAACTCACCCGGCGTCCCCCCTCCCCAACCTACGTCTTCTTCTTCCTTCTTTCTGCTACGTCTTCTTCTTCCTTCTTACTGCTGCGTCTCCTCTCCGGTTTTCTTCTCTCCTGTTTCTCTGTTGTGGACTCCTCTTATGCTCATCGGTGTTGTCTTTTCCAACCATTGTCATCGTGTCCTTTAGTGGAG
>JAOTAY010000004.1:10978524-10989670 GCA_025629805.1 Erythroxylum baracoense
CACACGTTCTGTGGGGAAAACAGTCTATTGGCACATGTTTTGTGGGTAAAATAGCCCGATGGAACGATTGCTAAGCATATTAGTGGGAAAAATAGCCCGTTCGACTCACCTTCGGTGGGCATAACAGACCGTTGGCACGATTACTAGGCACCTTCGATGGGAAAAACAACCCGTTGCACAACTTTGGTGGGCAAAACAGCCAGTTTGTGGGGTCACTAGCACCTTCGATGAAGAAAACAACCCTTTAGGAACCTTTAATGGGAAAAAAAGCCTGTTGGCACGATTGCTAGGCGTCTTTGATGTGCAAAAGAACTCGTTAGCATGGTTGCTAGGCATCTTCGGTGGGAAAAACAACCTGTTGGGCACCTTTAGTGGGAAAAGCACCCCTTTCACACATGTTTGATAAGAAAAATAGGCTGTTGACACATGTTCGGTTTGTAAAACAATCCGTTGGCACACATTTAGTGGGCAAAATAGCTTGTTGGAATGGTCGCTAGGCACATTTGTGGGAAAAACAGCACGTTGGCACACCTTCGGTGGGCAAAATAACCCGTTGACATGGACGCTAGGAACCTTCGATGGGAAGAACAACCCGTTCGTACGATCGCAAGGCACTTTGGTGGTAAAAATAGCCGATTAGCACACCTTCGGTGGTCAAAACAGCCGGTTGTCATAGATGCTAGACACTTTCGTTTGGAAAAACAGCCCGTTGGCACACTTTTAGTGGGCAAAACAGCCTATTGGCGTGAACGTTAGGCACCTTAGGTGGGTAAAGCAGCCCATTGGCACGGTCGCAAGGCACCTTCAGTGGGAAACACAACCCGTTGGCACACCTTCAGTGGGCAAAACAGTCAGTTGGCATAGAACTACGTACCTTTGGTGGGAAAAATAACTCGTTGGAATACCTCCAATGGGCAAAACAACTCATTTACACGGTCGCTAGGCACTTTTGGAGGGGAAAATAGCCCGTTGGGCAACTTCGGTGGGCAAAACATCCCATTGGGCCAGTCACTGGGCACCTTGGGTGGGAAATTAACTCGTTGGCACACCTTCAATATGCAAAATAGTTCGTTGGCATAATCGGTAGGCACCTTCGGTAGGAAAAACAACCCGTTGGCATAGACGCTAGGCACCTTAGGTGGGAAAAACAACCCTTTGGCACGGTCGCTAGGCCACTTCAGCGAGAAAAACAGCTCGTTGGCACACCTTCAGTTGGAAAAATAGCCAATTGGCAAGGACACTAGGCACCTTCGGTCGGAAAAACAACATAGGCCTCTCTAGTGGGAAAAACAGCTCGTTGCAACACCTTCGATGGGAAAAACAATCCGTTCGCATGGTTGCACCTTTGGTGGAAAAAACAACCCGTTGACACACCTTCAGTGGGCAAAACAGCCAGTTGGCACAAACGCTAGGCGCCTTAGCTGGGAAAAATAGTCCGTTGACACACCTTCGGTGGGCAAGACAACAAGTTGACACGTACGCTAGGCACCTTCGGTGGGAAAAAAGCCTAGGCCCCTTCAGTGGGAAAAACAGCTCGTTGGCATACCTTCGGTGGGAATAACAGCCCGTTGGCACACCTTTAGTGGGCAAAAAAGCCCGTTGGCATAGTCGTTGGACACCTTAGGTAAGGCATCTTTGGTGGGAAAAATAGCCCATTGGCACCTTCGATGGAGAAAACAGCTCGTTAGCACACCTTCGACAAGGAAAACAGCCTTTTGGGCACCTTCGGTCAGCAAAAGTGCCCGTTGGCATGGTTGTTAGGCTCCCTTGGTGGGAAAAATAGCCCATTGGCACACCTACTGTAGGTAAAATAGACTATTGACACGGTCGCTAGCGCCTTCAATGGGAAAAACATCCCGTTGGGCACCTTCAGTGGAAAAAGCAGCCCGTTGATACAATCGCCAGGCACCTTGGGTGGGAAAAATAGGCCATTAGCAGATCTTTGGTGGGAAAACAACTTGTTGTCACACCTTTGCTAGGCCAAACAGCCAGTTGACAGGGTTGTCAAGCACCTTCGGTGAGGGAACAAGGCCTTTAGGCACCTTTAATGGGAAAGACAGTTTGTTGGCACGATCACTAGGCTCCTTTGTTGGGAAAAGTAGCCTATTGGGCACCATCGGTGGGAAAAGCAAGCCATTGGCACACTTTTAGGAGAACCAGCCCGTTGACGCACGTTCAATGGGAAAAATAGTTTGTTGGCACACGTTTCATAGGAAAAATAGCCTATTGGAATGGTTGCTAGGCATATTAGTTGGAAAAACATCCTGTGGGGTACAGCTTAGGTGGGCAAAACAGCCTGTTGGCACGGTCGCTAGGCACCTTCGGTAGGAAAATTAGTCTGTTATCACACCTTCAGTGGGCAAAACAGCCATTTGGCACAGATGCTAGGCACCTTCGGTGGGAAAAACAGTCTGTTGGCATACCTTTGGTCAGCAAAATAGCCAATTGGCAAGGATGATAGGCACTTTCGGTGGGAAGAACAGCATAGGCCTCTTTAGTGAGAAAAACAACCCATTGGTACACCTTCGGTGAGAAAATCAATCCGTTCATATGGGAAAAACAGTACATTGACACACCTTCGATGGGCAAAACTGCCAGTTGGCGCAGACGCCAGGCACCTTGGGTGGGAAAAAGAGCCAGTTGGTACGGACTCTAGGCACCTTCAGTGGGAGAAACAACCTAGGCCCCTTCAGTGGGAAAAAGCCCGTTGGCACACCTTCGGCAGAAAAAATAGCCTAGTTTCTTTCGATGGAAAAAAGAATCTATTGGCACACCTTCGGTGGGAAAAATAGTCTCCTCGCATGGTCGCTAGGCACATTCAATGGGAAAATTAGCCCTTTGGCATACCTTCGATGGGCAAAGTAGCCCGTTGGCACAGACGCTAGGCACCTTGGGTGGGAAAAATAACCCGTTGGCACGGTCACTAGGCACCTTCAGTGGGAAATACAGCCCGTTGGCATACCTTTGGTGGGCGAAACGACCAGTTGGTACAGATGCGAGGGACCTTTGGTAGGAAAAACAGCCCATTGGCATACTTTCAATGGTAAAAGAACCCGTTGGGCAACTTCAGTAGGAAAAACAGCCCCCTGGTACGGACGTTGGGCACCTTGGGTGGGAAAAATAACCTGTTAGCACACCTTTGGTGGGAAAAATAATCCGCTGGCATGATCCATAGGCACCTTTAGTGGGAGAAACAACCCATTCGCACGTATACGGTGGGGAAAATACCTCGTTGGCATTGACGTTAGGCATCTTGGGTGGAAAAAACAGCCAGTTGGCACGGTCGCTAGGCACCTTCAGTGGCAAAACAACCTATTGCCACACCTTCGATCGACAAAAGAGCCAATTGGTAAGGATGCTAGGCACCTTCAGTGGGAAAAACAGGATAAGCTCCTTTTGTGGAAAAAATTGCCCGTTGGCACACCTTTGGTGGGAAAAACAATCCGTATGCATGGTTGTTTTGCATCTTCGGTGGGTAAAATAGCTCGTTGGCACACCTTCGATGAGCAAAATATCCAATTAGCACAGACGTTAGGCACCTTAGGTTAAAAAAAATAGCTCGTTGGCACGGTCGCTAGGTACCTTCGGTGGAAAAAACTTCTCGTTGGGGCACCTTTGGTGGGCAAGACAACCAGTCGGCATAGACACTAGGCACCTTCGGTGGGAAAATAGCCTAGGCCCCTTCAGTGGGAAAAACAACCAGTTAGCACACCTTCGGTGGACAAAACAGCCATTTGACACAAATGTTAGGCACCTTGAGTGGGAAAAATAGCCTGTTGGCAGGGTCACTAGGCACCTTCTGTGGAAAAAACTGCCCGTTGGCATACCTTCGGTGGGCAAGACAGCTAGTTGGCATAGACACTAGGCACTATCGGTGGGAGAAACAACCTAGCCCCTTCAGTGGGAAAAACAACACGTTGGCACGCCTACGGTGGGAAAATAGTCCATTCGTATGGTCATTGGGCACCTACGATGGGAAAAATAGCAAATTGCCACACCTACGCTGGGCAAAACAGCCCATTGGCGCGGACGCTAGGCACCTTCGCTAGGAAAAATAGCTCGTTGGCACACCTTCGGTGAGAAAACCAACCTATTTGCACACCTTCATTGGGCAAAACCACTAGTTGGAACAGTTGATGGGCACCTTCGGTAAGTAAAACAGCCTATTGGCACACTTTCAGTAGGCAAAAAATCCCGTTGGTGTGGCCACTCGGCAGCTTTGGTGCTAAAAATAGCCTGTTGATACGGTCGGTAGGCACATTTTGTGGGAAAACAGCGCGTTGGCACACCTTTAATGGGCAAAATAGCCAATTGGCACACTCATTCGGCACCTTTGGTAAGGAAAATAGCCCGTTGGGCACCTTTGGTGGCAAAAACAGCTAGTTGGCATACCTTTGGTGGAAACAACAGCCCGTTGGCACACATTTGGCAAGAAAAGCAGCCTGTTGGCACAGTCGCTAGGTGCCTTCAGTGGAAAAAACAAGTTGTTGGGCACCTTCGGTGAGAAAAGAAGACAAGATCGCCAAGCCCTTTTAGTGGCAATAATAGCCCGTTGGCACACCTTCGCTGGGAAAAACAATCCGTTCGCATGGTTGTTAGGAACCTTGGATGGGAAAAATAGCCCACAGACACAGCTTCAGTGGGTAAAACAACCTATTGGCACAGACATTAGGCACCTTGGGTGGGAAAAATAGCCTATTGGCACGGTCGCTAGGCACCTTCAGTATGAAAAAGAACCCGTTGGCACACCTTCGGCGGGCAAGACAGCCAGTTGGGACGGACGCTAGACACCTTTAGTGGGAAAAACAGCCTAGGCCCCTTCAGTGGGAAAAACAACCCATTGGCACACCTTCGGTGGGAAAAATAATCCTCTCGCATGGTTGTTAGGCACCTTAGTTGGGGAAAATAGCCTTTTGGCACACCTTTGGTGGGCAAAGCAGCCCGTTGACACAGACATTAGGCAAATTGGGTGGGAAAAACAACCCGTTGGCACATATGATAGGCACCGTCAGTGGGAAAAATAGCCCGTTGACACACCTTCGGTGGGCAAAACAGCTAGTTGGCACAGACACTAGGCACCTTTGGTAGGAAAAACAATCCATTTGAATGGTTGCTAGGCACCTTCGATGGGAAAACAGCCCGTTAGCACTCCTTTGGTTGGGAAAACAGCCAGTTGGCACGATCGCTAGGCACCTTCGATGTGAAAAACAGTCTATTTGCACAGTCGATTGGCACATTCGGTGGGAAAAATGGCCCGTTGGCACAGTCGTTGGGTGCCTTCGATAAGGGAAACAGCCCGTTGGGCACCTTCGATGGGAGAATTAGCCCATTGGCATCCCTTTGGTGGGAAAAACAATCTGTTGGCAAACCTTCGGTGGGAAAAATAGTCTGGTCGCATGGTCGCTAGGCACCTTCGTTGGGAAAAATAGCCCTTTGGCACATCTTCGGTGGGCAAAGTAACACCATTGGCAAGGACGCTAGGCACCTTGGGTGGGAAAAATAACCTGTTGGCACGATCGCTAGGCACCTTCAGTGGGAAAAACAACCTGTTGGCACACCTTCAGTGGGTGAAACGGCTAGTTGGCGCAGACGCTAGGCACATTTGGTAGGAAAAATAGCCCATTGGTATGCCTTCAAAGGGCAAAACAGCTCGTTGCAATAGTTGCTAGGCATCTTCGGTGGCAAAAACAACCCCTTGGCACACCTTCTACCGACAAAACAACCAATTGGCAAGGACGCCAGGCACCTTCGATGGGAGAAACAGCATAGGCACCTTCAGTGAAAAAACAGCTCGTTGGCACACCTTCTGTGGGAAAAACAATCCGTTTGTATGGTCGTTATGCACCTTCGGTAGGAAAAACAGTCCGTTGGCACACCTTCGAGGGGCAAAACGGCCATTTGACACAAACGTTAGACACCTTGGGTGGGAAAAATAGCCCGTTGACACGGTCACTAGGCACCTTCTGTGGAAAAAACTGTCCGTTGGCACAACTTCGATGGGCAAGACAGCCAGTTGACATAGACACTTGGCACCTTTGTGGGGGAAACAGCCTCGGCCCATTCAGTGGGAAAAACATCACATTGGCACACCTGTAGTGGGAAAACAGTCTATTCACATGGTCACTGGGCACCTACGATAGGAAAAATAGCAAATTGCCACACCTGCGCTAGGTAAAACAGCCTATTGACACGGACGTTAGGCACCTTTGTTAGGAAAAGAAGCTCGTTTGCACACCTTCAGTGGGCAAAACCACTAGTTGGCACAGTCGTTGGGCACCTTTGGTAAGGAAAACAGCCTGTTGGCACACTTTCGGTAGGCAAAAAATCTCGTTGGTGAGGCCACTTGACACCTTCGGTGGTAAAAATAGCCTGTTGATACGATCGCTAGGCACCTTTAGTGGGAAAACAGCGCATTGGCACACCTTTAGTGGGAAAAATAGCCTAGGCCCCTTTAGTTGGGAAAACAACCCGTTAGCAGACCTTTGGTGGGAAAAATAGTCCACTCGCATGGTTGCTAGGCACCTTAGGTGGGGAAAATAGTCTTTTGGCACACCTTCGGTGGGCAAAGCAGCCCATTGACACAAACATTATGCACCTTGGGTAAGAAAAACAACCCATTGGCACAGTTGTTAGGCACCTTTAGTGGGAAAAACAGCCCGTTGACACACCTTCGGTGGGCAAAACAGCTAGTTGGCACAATCACTAGGCCCCTTTGGTAGGAAAAACAATCCATTCGAATGGTCGCTGGGCACCTTCAGTGGGAAAACAACCCGTTGGCTTGCCTTCGGTTAGGAAAACAGCTAGTTGGCACGGTCGCTAGGCACCTTCGGTGTGAAAAATAGTCTGTTCGCACAGTTGCTTGGCACATTCGGTGGGAAAAACAGCCCGTTGGCACACGATTAGTGGGCAAAATAGCCCGTTGGCACAGTCGTTGGGCACCTTCGATAAGGGAAACGGCCCGTTGGGCATCTTCGGTGGGAGAAACAGCCCATTGGCACCCCTTTGGTGGGAAAAACAGCTCGTTGGCATGCCTTCAGTGGGGAAAACAGTCCATTGGCAAACCTTCGGTGGGAAAAATAGTCTGGTCGCATGGTCACTAGGTGGCTTCAGTGGAAAAAACATCCCATTGGTCACCTTCGATGGGAAAACAGCCCATTGGAACATCTTTCGTCAGAAAAGCAACCCGTTGTCACACCTTTGATGGGCAAAACAGCAAGTTGGTAGGGTCATCAAGCACCTTCGGTGAGGAAAACAGCCCTTTGGGCACCTTCAGTGGGAAAAACAGTCTGTTGGCATTATCGCTAGGCACCTTTGGTGGGAAAAATAGCCTGTTGGGTACCTTCGGTGGGAAAAGTAGTTCATTGGGACGATCGCTAGGCACCTTCTTTGGGAAAAACTATCTGTTGGTAGAACATAGTTGGGCAAAATTGCCAGATGCCACAGACACTAGACACCTTTGGCGGGAAAAACAGCCCTATGGCATGATCGCTAGGCACCTTCAGTGGAAAAAACAACCCATTGGTCGACCTTCAGTGGGCAAAATAGCCAATTGGCACAGACGCTAAGCACCTTTGGTGGGAAAAAAAGCCTGTTGGCATACTCTCAATGGGCAAAATAACCCGTTTACACAGTCATTAGGCACCTTCGGTGGGAAAAATAGTCCGTCACCGCATGTGTGGTGGGCTAAACAGCCTGTTGGCATGATCGCTAGGCCACTTCGTTGGGAAAATAGTCTTTTGGCATACTTTTGGTTTGTAAAACAGCCTATTGGCAAGGACACAAGGCAACTTCAGTGGGAAAAACAGCATATTCCCCTTCAGTGGGAAAAACAGTCCGTTGGCAAACCTTCGGTGGGATAAATAGTCTGCTTGCATGGTCGCTAGGCACCTTCGATGGGAAAAGTAGCCCTTTGGCACACTTTCGGTGGGCAAAGCAGCCTATTGGCACAAACGCTATGCACCTTAGGTGGGAAAAATAACTTGTTGGCACCGTCGCTAGGCACCTTCAGTGGAAAAAAGAGCCAGTTGGCATACCTTCGATGGGTGAAACGGCCAGTTAGCACAAACAGTAGGCACCTTTGGTGACAAAAATAGCTCATTGAAATACCTTCAATGGGCAAAAAAGCCTATTTGCATGGTCAGTAGGCACGAACAGTGGGAAAAATGGCCCGTCGGATCACGTTTG
Organism: Erythroxylum baracoense; assembly: GCA_025629805.1. Taxonomy (NCBI): domain Eukaryota; kingdom Viridiplantae; phylum Streptophyta; class Magnoliopsida; order Malpighiales; family Erythroxylaceae; genus Erythroxylum; species Erythroxylum baracoense. Next base: position 10,986,709 of record JAOTAY010000004.1, read on the forward strand.
ATGGGCTAAACAACCCATTGGCATGATCGCTAGGCACTTTCGGGGGGAAAACAGCCAGTTGGGCAACTTCAAAAGGCAACACAGCCCGTTGGTACAGTCGTTGGGTGCCTTGGCTGGGCAAAATAATCTGTTGGCACACCTTCCATAGGAAAAATAGTCCGTTCGCACAATCTGTAGACACCTTTAATGGGAGAAACAGCCCGTTGGCTTGCATACGGTGGGCAAAATAGCTCGTTGGAATGGAACTGAGGCACCTTGGGTGGGAAAAACAGCCTGTTGGCACGATCGCTAGGCACCTTCAGTGGGAAAAACAGCCCGTTGGCACACCTTTGATCGACAAAACAGCCAATTGGCGAGGACGCTAGGCTCCTTCGGTGGAAAAAATAGCATATGCCCCCTCAGTGGAAAAAATAGCCCATTGGCACACCTTTGGTGGGAAAAACAATCCGTTGGCACACCTTTGGTGGGCAAAACAGCCAGTTGGCACAGACGCTAGGCACCTTGGGTAGGAAAAATAGCCCATTGGCATGGTCACTAGGTGTCGCCGATGGGAAAAACTGCCCGTTGGCATACCTTCACTGGGCAAGACAGCCAGTTGGCACGGACGCTTGGCACCTTCAGTGGGAAAAATAGCCTAAGGCCCTTCAGTAGGAAAAACAACCTGTTGGCACAACTTCGGTGGAAAAACAGTCTATTTATGTCGTCGTTGGGCACCTTCGGTGGGAAAAATAGCCTTTTCGCACACCTTCGGTGGGCAAAACAGCCCGTTCGCACGGACGCTGCGCACCTTCGGCTAGAAAACAGCTCATTGGCAAACCTTCAGTGGTAAAAATAGCCCATTGACACGGTCGCTAGGCACGTGCGGTGGGCAAATAGCCCATTAGCAAACCTTCAATGTGTAAAACAACCAATTGGCACAGTCGTTGTGCACCTTCGGCAAGAAAAACAGCCCGTTGGACATCTTTGGTGGGAAAAATAGCTCGTTGGCACACCTTCGGTGGAAACAACAGCCCATTGGCACACCTTTACAATAAAAATAGCCCTTTGGCATGGTTGCTTGGTGCCTTCAGTGGAAAAAACAACCTGTTGTCACACCTTTGATGGGCCAAACAACCAGTTGGTAGTGTCATCAGGCACCTTCGGTGAGGAAAACAGCCCTTTGGGAACCTTCAGTGGGAAAAATAGTCTGTTGGCACTATCACTAGGCACCTTCGGTGGGAAAAATAACCTGTTGGGCACCTTCAGTTAGAAAAGTAGTTCATTGGCACGGTCACTAGGCACCTTCCATGGGAAAAACTGCCTGTTGCCAAACCTTCGGTGGGCAAAATTGCCAGATATCATAGACACTATACACCTTTGGTGGGAAAAACAGCCCTATGGCATGATCGCTAGGCACCTTCAGTGGGAAAAATAGCCCATTGGCTGACCTTCAGTGGGCAAAATAGCTAGTTGGCACAGACACTAGGCACCTTTGGTGGGAAAAAAAGCCCGTTGGCATACCTTTAATGGGCAAAATAGCCTGTTTACATAGTCATTAGGCACCTTCGGCGGAAAAAATAGTCCATCTCCACATGTTTGGTGGGCTAAACAGCCTGTTGGCATGATCGCAAGGCCACTTCGTTGGGAAAAACAATCTGTTGGCATATTTTTGGCTGGTAAAACAGCTTATTGGCAAGGACGCAAGGCAACTTCGATGGGAAAAATAGCATAGGCCCCTTCAGTGGGAAAAACAATCCGTTGGCAAACCTTCGGTGGGAAAAATAGTCTGATCGCATGGTCACTAGGCACCTTCGATGGGAAAAATAGGCCTTTGGCATGCTTTTGGTGGGTAAAGCAGCTCGTTGGCACAAATGCTATGCACCTGGGGTGGGAAAAATAGCCCGTTGGCACGGTCGCTAGTCACTTTCAGTAGAAAAAACAACCAGTTGGCACACCTTCGGTGGGCGAAACGGCCAGTTGGCACAATTAGTAGGCACCTTTGGTGGCAAAAATAGCTCATTGAAATACTTTCAATGGGCAGAAAAGCCTATTTACATGGTCAGTAGGCACGAACAATGGGAAAAATAGCCCGTCAGATCATGTTTGATGGGCTAAACAACCCGTTGGCATGATCGCTAGGCACTTTCGGGGGGAAACAGCCCGTTGGGTGACTTCAAAAGGCAAAACAGCTAGTCGGTACAGTCGTTGGGTGCCTTGAGTAGGCAAAATAACTCGTTGGCACACCTTCCATAGGAAAAATAGTCCGTTGGCACAATCTGTATGCACCTTCAGTGGGAGAAACAGCCCGTTGGCATGCATATGATGGGTAAAATAGCCTGTTGGCATGGATGCGAGGCACCTTAGGTGGGAAAAACAGCCTGTTGGCACGATCGCTAGTCACCTTTGGTGGGAAAAACAGCTCGTTGGCACACTTTTGATCGACAAAACAGCCAATTGGCAAGCCCCCTCAGTGGAGAAAATAGCTCATTGGCACACCTTCGGTGGGAAAAACAATCCGTTGGCATGGTCGTTATGCATCTTCAGTGGGAAAAACTGCTCGTTGGCACACCTTCGGTGGGCAAAACAAGCAGTTGCACAGACGCTAGGTACTTTGGGAAAAATAGCCTAGGGGTAGGAAAAATAGCCCGTTGGCATGGTCACTAGGCGTCGTCAATGGGAAAAACTGCCCGTTGGCACACCTTCGGTGGGCAAGACATCCAGTTGGCGTGGATGCTTGGCACCGTCGGTGGGAAAAATAGCCTAGGGCCCTTTAGTGGGAAAAACAACCTGTTGGCACAACTTCAGTGGGAAAAACAGTCCATTTATGTGTCGCTAGGCACCTTCGGTGAGAAAAACGGCCCGTTGACACGGTCGCTAGGCACATTTGGTGGGAAAAACTACCCGTTGGCACACCTGCGGTAGGCAAGAGAGCCAGTTGGCACGAACGCTAGGCACCGTTCGTGGGCAAAAAAGCAAAGACCCC
>JAOTAY010000004.1:10997359-11018260 GCA_025629805.1 Erythroxylum baracoense
GCACTCCTTCAGTGGGCAAAATATCCCGTTGGCATGGTCTCTAGGCACCTTTGATGTGCAAAAAAGCCTGTTGGCATAGTCTCTACACTTTTAGTGGGAAAAACATCCCGTTTGCACACCTTCAGTGCACAAAACAGCCCGTTGGCACGGCCGCTAGGCACTTTGGTTTGAAAAATAGCTCGTCGGGACACCTGCGGTAGGACAAACAGCTTGTTGACACGACCGCTAGGCACTTTCAGTGGGAAAAATAGCCCATTGGGCACCTTCGGTAAGAAAAACAGCCCGTTGGCACATCATTGGTGGGAAAAATAGCACGTTGGCACGGTCATTAGGCACTTTCGGTAGGAAAAATAGCCCGTTGGCACACCTTTGGTGGGTAAAACAGCCCGTTGGCATGGACGCGACATACCTTCGGTGGGAGGAACAGCCCGTTGGTGCAGCTTCAGTTGGCAAAACAGCCTGTTGGCACAGTCGCTAGGCACCTTTAGTGGAAAAAAGATCCCATAAGGCATCATCAGTGGGAAAAACATCCCATTAACAAAGTCACTAGGCACCGTCGGTAGGAAAAATAGGCTGTTGGCACACCTTCAATGGGCAAAACAGCCAGTTGGCACAGTCCTTGGGCACCTTATGTAAGGAAAATAGCCCTTTGGGCACCTTCAGTGGAATAAAGGCCTATTGGCATGGTCGTCGGGCTCCTTTGGTGGGAAAAACAGCCATTTGGCACAATCGCTAGGCACCTTCGGTGGGTATAACAGTCAGTTGGCACGGACGTTAGGCACTTTCGGTGGGAAAAATAGCACATTGTCACGGTCGCTAGGCACCATTGGTAGGAAAAACAACTCGTTGGCACACCTTCGGTAGGACAAATAGTCTGTTGGCATGGTCACTAGGCATCTTCGGTAGGAAAAACAGCCCATTGGCACACTTTTAGTGGCAAAACAGCCCGTTGGCATGGACGCTAGGCACCTTTGGTAGGAGAAATAGCCCGTTGGGTAGCTTCAATGGGAAAAATAGCCCACTGACACACCTTCGGTGGGCAAAATAGCCCCTTGACAAGGTCGCAAGGCACCTTCGGTGCGCAAAACAAATCGTTGCAACGGTCGCTAGGCACTTTCGGTGCGAAAAACAGCCTATTGGGCACCTTTGGTGGGAAAAACAACCCTTTGGCACACCTTCGGTGGGCAAAACAACCCGTTGGCACGGTCTCTAGACACAAAAGGTGGGAAAAATAATCTGTTGCGCACCTTGGGTGGGAAAAACATCCCGTTGGCACACCTTCAGCGGGCCAAACAGCCCGTTGCCATGATCGCGAGGCACTTTGGATGGGAGAAATAACCCGTTGGGCACCTTCGATGGTAAAAACAACCAGTTGGCACACCTTTGGTAGGAAAAGAGGCCGTTGGCACAACCACTACGCACTTTCGGTGGGAAAAATAGCTCTTGGCAAGGTTGCTAGGCACTTTCGGTGCGAGAAACAGCCTGTTGGCACATCTTTAGTGGGTAAAATAGCTCGTTGGCAATGTCGCTAGGCAATTATGGTGGGAGAAACAGCCCGTTGACGCACCTTCGGTAGGCAAAACAACCCGTTGACACGGTTGCTATGCACCTTCAGTGGGAAAAACAGCCTATTGGCACAATTGCTAGGCTGCTTCGGTGGGAAAAATAGCCCGTTGGCACGGTTTCTAGGCACTTTTAGTGGAAAAAAACATCCCGCTAGGCTCCTTCGGTGGGAACAGCAGCCCCTTGATAGGATCGTTAGGCACATTCGATGGGAAAAATAGCCCGTTGGCGCACCTTTGGTAGGCAAAATAGCCCGTCGATGGGAAAAACAGCCTGTTGGCATACCGTCAGTGGGCAAAATAGCCAGTTGGCACAGTCGTTGGGCACCTTCGATAAGGAAAATAGACTCTAGGGCACCTTCAGTCAGAAAAACGGCATATTAGCATAGTCGCTAGGCTCCTTTGGTGGGAAAAACAGCCCGTTGGCACGATCGCGAGGCACCTTTGGCGGGTAAAACAATCAGTTGGCACGGACGTTAGGCATGTTCGGTGGGAAAAACAGCACTTTGGCAAGGTCGCTAGGCACCATCTGTGGGAAAAACAACTCATTGGCACACCTTCAGTAGGACAAATAGTCCGTTGGTATGATCACTAGGCATCTTCGGTTGGAAAAACAGCCCGTTGGCACGACCGCTGGGTAATTTTGGTGGGAAAAATAGCCCGTTGGTCACCTTGGCAGGAAAACACCCCGTTGGCACACCTTCGGTGGGCAAAACAGCCCATTGAGATGATTGCTAGGCACTTTTTGTGGGAAAAACAACCCGTTGACACACCTTCGATGGGCAAAGCAGCCCGTTGGCAATGTCGCTAAGCACCTACGGTGGGAAAAACAGCACGTTGGTGCACTGTCGGTAGGTAAAATAGCCTGTTGGCACGATCGCTATGAACCTTTAGTGGAAAAAACATCTCGTTTGGTACCTTCGGTGGGAAAAGCAGCCCATTGACACGATCACCAGGCACCTTCGATAGGAAAAATAGCCCATTTGTAACACCTTCGATGGGCAAAACAACCCGTTGGCATGGCTACTAGGAACTTTTGATCAGAAAAATAGCCCGTTGGGCACCCTTCGGTTGGAAAAACAGCCGGTTGGGCACCATCGGTGGGAAAAATAGCCCCTCAGCACACCTTCGGTGGCAAAAATAGCCCGTTGGCACAGTCTCAAGGCACCTTTGATGGGCAAAATAGCTCATTGGCACAGTCTCTACACTTTCGGTGGGAAAAACAGCCCGTTGGGCACCTTTGGAGGGAAAAATAACACGTTGGCACATCTTCGGTGTGCAAAACAGCCCGTTGGCATAGCTGCTAGCCACTTTCGGTGGGAAAAGCAGCTCATTGGCACACCTGCGGTGGGATAAACAGCTCGTTGGCATGGTCGCTAGGCACCTTCGGTGGGAAAAATAGCCTATTGGGCATCTTGGGTGGGAAAAATAGCCCGTTGGCACACCTTCGGTGGGAAAAACAGCCGGTTGGCACGGCCACTAGGCACTTTCGGTGTGAAAAATGGCCCTTTGGCACACCTGCGACAGGCTAAATAGCCTGTTGGCACGACTGTTAGGCACTTTCTGTTGGAAAACAGCCAATTGGGCACCTTGGTGGGAAAACACCCAGTTGGCACACTTTCGGTGGGCAAAACAACCCGTTGGCACGGTCGCTAAGAACTTTTGGTGGGAAAAACAACCCGTTAGCACACCTTCGATGAGAAAAACAGCCCATTGGCAATGTTGCTGGGCACCTACGGTAAGGAAAACAGCCCATTGGCGCACCTTTAGCTGGGAAAATAGCCCGTTGGCACGATCGTTACGCACCTTCAGTGGAAAAAAATCCTGTTGGGCACCTTTGGTGGGAAAAGCAGCTCGTTGACACGATTACCAGGTACCTTCGGTGCAAAAAATAGCCTGTTGGCACATCTTTAGTGCGAAAAATAACCCGTTGGCACGGTTGCTAGGCACCTTCGATGGGAAAAACAATCTGTTGGTGCACCTTCGGTGGGCAAAACAACCAGTTGGCACAGTTGTTAGGCACCTTTGCTGAGGAAAAGAGTCCTTTGGAAACCTTGAGTGGAAAAAACAGCCTGCTGGCATGATAGCTAGGCACCTTTGGTAGGAAAAACAACCCGTTTGTAATGCCTTCGGTGGGCAAAACAACCCATTGATATAGCCGTTAGGCACTTTCGATGGGAAAAACAGCCCGTTAGGCACCTTTGGTGGGAAAAACAGGCCATTGGCACACCTTTAGTGGGCAAAACAACCCAAAGACACTGTCGCTAGGCACCATCGGTGGGATAAAAACCTGCTGGGTACCTTTGGTGGGAATAATAGCCCGTCGGCACACCTTCGATGGGCAAAACATCCTGTTGGCATGGTCTCCAGGCACCTTTGATGTGCAAAAAAACCTTTTGGCACAGTCTCTACACTTTTGGTGGGAAAAACAGTCCGTTGGGTAACTTCATTGGGAAAAACATCCCGTTGGCACGCCTTCAATGCACAAAACAGCCCATTGGCACGGCCGCTAAGCACTTTTGGTTTGAAAAACAACTTGTTGGGACACCTGCGGTGGGACAAACAGCTTGTTGGCACTATCGCTAGGCACTTTCGGTGGGAAAAACAGCCTATTGGGCACAGTCACTAGGCACCGTCGGTGGGAAAAACATACCATTGGCACAGTCACTAGGCACCGTCGGTGGGAAAAACAGCCTGTTTGCACACCTTCAATGGGCAAAACAGCCAGTTGGCACAGTCGTTGGGCACCTTCGACAAGGAAAATAGCCCTTTGGTCAGTGGAAAAACGGCCTATTGGCATGGTCGCCGGGCTCCTTTGGTGGGAAAAATAGCCATTTGGCACGGTCGCTAGGCACCTTTAGTGGGTAAACATAACCCATTGATACAGCCGTTCGGCACTTTCAATGGGAAAAACAGCCCGTTGGGCACCTTCGGCGGGAAAAAAGGCCATTGGAACACCTTTAGTGGGCAAAACAACCCGATGGCATGGCCGCTAGGCACCATCGGTGGGAAAAAAGCCCGTTGGGAACCATTGGTGCGAAAAATAGCCCGTCGACACATCTTTAGTGGGCAAAATATCCCGTTAGCATGGTCTCTAGGCACCTTTGATTTGCAAAAAAGCCTGTTGGCACAGTCCCTACACTTTTGGTGGGAAAAACAGCTCGTTGGCACACCTTCGGTGAACAAAAGAGCCCGTTGGCACGGCCGCTAGGCACTTTTGGTTTGAAAAATAGCTCATCGAGATACCTGCGGCGGGACAAACAGCTCGTTGGCACTACCGCTAGGCACTTTCGGTGGAAAAAACATCCCTTTGGGCACCTTCGGTAGGAAAAACAACCTGTTGCGCACCTTTGATGGAAAAACATCCCGTTGGCACACCTTCAGCGGGCAAAACAGCCCGTTGCTAGGACCGCTAGGCACTTTTGATGGGAAAAATAGTCCATTGGGCACCTTCGATGGGAAAAACAGCAAGTTGGCACACCTTTGGTGGGAAAAGAGGCGGTTGGCACAGCCACTATGCACTTTTGGTGGGAAAAACAGCTTGTTGGCACGGTCGCTAGGCACCTTCGGTGGCAAAATAGCCCGTTGGCAATGTCGCTAGGCACCTACGGTGGGAAAAACAACCTGTTGGCACACCTTCGGTGGGTAAAACAGCCCGTTGGCTCTGCCACTAGGCAATTTCGGTGTGAAAAATAGCCCTTTGGCACACTTGCGACAGGCCAAATAGCCCGTTGGCACGACCGTTAGGCACTTTCTATTGGAAAACAGCCAATTGGGCACCTTGGTGGGAAAACACCCAGTTGGCACACTTTCGGTGGGCAAAACAGCCCATTGGCATGGTCGCTAGTCACTTTTGGTGGGAAAAACAACCCGTTAGCACACCTTCGGTGGGCAAAACAGCCCATTGGCAATGTCGTTGGGCACCTACGGCAAGAAAAACAGCCCGTTGGCGCACCTTCAGCTGGCAAAATGGCCCGTTGGCATGATCGCTTTGCACCTTCAGTTGAAAAAAATCCCGTTGGGCACCTTTGGTAGGAAAAGCAGCTCGTTGACACGATCTCTAGGTACCTTTGGTGCGAAAAATTGCCTGTTGGCACATCTTTAGTGAAAAAAACAACCCGTTGGCACGGTTGCTAGGCACCTTCGATGGGAAAAACAATCTGTTGGTGCACCTTCAGTGGGCAAAACAACCAGTTGGCACAATTGTTAGGCACCTTTCCTGAGGAAAAGAGTCTTTTGGAAACCTTGAGTGGAAAAAACAGCCTACTGGCATGATAGCTAGGCACCTTTGGTAGGAAAAACAACCCGTTTGCAACACCTTCGGTAGGCAAAACAACCCATTAATACAGTCGTCAGGCACTTTCGATGGGAAAAATAGCCCGTTGGGCACCTTTGGCGGGAAAAGCAGGCCATTGGCACCACTTTAGTGGGAAAAACAACTCAAAGACAATGTCACTTGGCATCATTGGTGGGAAAAAAGCCTGTTGGGTACCTTTGATGGGAATAATAGCCCGTCAGCACACCTTTGATAGGCAAAATATCCCGTTGGCATGGTCTCCAGGCACCTTTGATGTGAAAAAAAGCGTGTTGGCATAGTCTCTACAGTTTTAGTGGGAAAAATAGCCCGTTGAGCACCTGTAGTGGGAAAAAAATCTCGTTGGCACACCTTCGGTGGACAAAACACCCCATTGGCACGGCCGCTAAGCACTTTTGGTTTGAAAAATAGCTCGTTGGTACACCTGCGGTGGGACAAACAGCTCATTGGCACTACCGCTCGGCACTTTGGGTGGGAAAAATAGCCCATTGGGCACCTTCGGTAGGAAAAATAGCCCGTTGGCACATCTTTGGTGGGCAAAATAGCACGTTGGTACGGTCATTAGGCACTTTCGGTAGGAAAAACAACCTGTTGGCACACCTTCGGTGGGTAAAACAGCCCGTTGGCATGGCCGCGACACAACTTCATTGCGAAGAACAACCTGTTGGTGCATCTTCAGTAGGCAAAACAACCCGTTGGCACAGTCGCTAGGCACCTTCAATGGAAAACAGATCCCATAGGGCGTCATCGGTGGGAAAAACATACCATTTTGCACAGTAACTAGGCACCGTCGTTCGGAAAAACAGCCTGTTTGCACACCTTCAATGGGCAAAACAACTAGTTGGCACAGTCCTTGGGCACCTTCGACAAGGAAAATAGCCCTTTGGGCACCTTCAGTGGAAAAACGGCTTATTGGCATGGTCGCTGGGCTCCTTTGGTGGGAAAAATAGCCATTTGGCACGGTCGCTAGGCACCTTCAGTGGGTAAAACAACCCATTGATACAGCCGTTAGGCACTTTCAATGGGAAAAACAACCTGTTAGGCACCTTCGGTGGGAAAAAAGTCCGTTGGCACACCTTTAGTGGAAAAAACAACCTGATGGCACTGCTGCTAGGCACCATCGGTGGGAAAAAAGCCCGTTGGGCACCATTGGCGGGAAAAATAGCCCGTCGGCACACCTTCAGTGGGTCAAATATCCCGTTGGCATGGTCTCTAGGCACCTTTGATGTGCAAAAAAGCCTGTTGGCACAGTCCCTACACTTTTGGTGGGAAAAATAGCCCGTTGGGCACCTTCAGTGGGAAAAACATCCCGTTGGAACAACTTCGGTGCACAAAACAGCCTGTTGGCACAGCCGCTAGGCACTTTTGGTTTGAAAAATAGCTCGTCGGGACACCTGCGGTGGGACAAACAGCTCGTTGACACTACCGCTAGGCACTTTCGGTGGAAAAAACATCCCATTGGGCACCTTTGGTAGGAAAAACAACCTGTTGCGCACCTTTGATGGAAAAATATCCCGTTGGCACACCTTCAGCCGGAAAAACAGTCCGTTGCCACGACCGCTAGGCACTTTTGATGGGAAAAATAGTCCATTGGGCACTTTCGATAGGAAAAACAGCCAGTTGGCTCACCTTTGGTGGGAAAAGAAGTCGTTGGCACAGCCACTAGGCACTTTTGGTGGGAAAAACAGCTCGTTGGCACGGTCGCTAGGCACTTTCGATGGGAAAAACAGACCGTTGGCATACCTTCAGTGGGCAAAATAGCCCATTGGCAATGTCGCTAGGCACCTACGGTAGGAAAAACAGCACGTTGGTGCACTGTCGGTATGTAAAATAGCTCGTTGGCACGGTTGCTATGAACCTTCAGTGGAAAAAACATCTCGTTTGGTACCTTCGGTGGGAAAAGCAGCCCGTTGACACGATCGCCAGGCACCTTCTGTAGGAAAAATAGCCTATTTGCAACACCTTCAGTGGGTAAAACAACCCGTTGGCATGGTTGCTAGGCATTTTCGTTAGGAAAAATAGCCCGTTGGGCACCTTCGGTTGGGAAAACAGCCAGTTGGCATATCTTCGGTGTGCAAAACAGCCCATTGGCATGGCTGCTAGCCACTTTTGGTGGGAAAAATAGCTCATTGGCACACCTGTGTCGGGATAAACAGCTCGTTGGCACGGTCGCTAGGCACTTTCGGTGGGAAAAACAACTTATTGGGCATTTTCGATGGTAAAAACAGCCCGTTGGCACACCTTCGGTGGGCAAAACAGCCCATTGGCACAGCCACTAGACACTTTCGATGGGAAAAACAGCCCTTTGGCACACCTGCGATAGGCCAAATGACCCGTTGGCATGAGCGTTAGGCACTTTCAGGGGGAAAACAGCCAATTGGGCACCTTGGTAGGAAAACACTCAGTTGGCACACTTTCGGTGGGCAAAACAGCCCGTTGATATGGTCGTTAGACACTTTTGGTGGGAAAAATAACCCATTAGTACACCTTCAGTGAGCAAAACAACCCGTTGGCAATGTCGCTAGGCACCTATGGTAAGAAAAACAACTCGTTGGTGCACATTCGACTGGCAAAACAGCCCGTTAACATGGTCGTTATGCACCTTCAGTGGAAAAAACATCCCGTTGGGCACCTTAGGTGGCAAAAGTAGCTCGTTGACACGATCGCCAGGTACGTTCGGTGGAAAAAATAGCCTGTTGGCACATCTTTAGTGAGAAAAACAATCCGTTGGCACGGTTGCTAGGCACCTTTGATGGGAACAACAATCTGTTGGTGCACCTTCGGTGGGTAAAACAACCAATTGGCACAGTTGTTAGGCACCTTCGGTGAGGAAAACAGCCCTTTGGAAACCTTGAGTGGGAAAAATAGCCAGCTGGCATGATAGCTAGGCACCTTTGGTAGGGAAAACAACCCATTTGCAACACCTTTGGTGGGCAAAACAACCCATTGGTACTTTCGATGGGAAAAACAACCCATTAGGCACCTTCGGTGGGAAAAAAAGGTTGTTGGCACACCTTTAGTGGGCAAAACAACCAGATGGCATGGTCGCTAGGCACCATAAGTGGGAAAAAAAGCCTGTTGGGCACCGTTGGTGGGAAAAATAGCTCGTCGGCACACCTTCGGTGGGCAAAATATCCCGTTGGCATGGTCTCTAGGCACCTTTGATGTGCAAAAAAGCCTGTTGGCACAGTGTCTACACTTTCGGTGGGAAAAACAGCCCGTTGGGCACCTTCAGTAGGAAAAACATCCCGTTGACACACCTTTGGTGCACATAACAGCCTGTTGGCATGGCTGCTAGGCACTTTTGGTTTGAAAATTAGCTCGTCGGGACACTTGCGGTGGGACAAACAGCTAGTTGGCATGGCCGCTAGGCACTTCCGGTGGGAAAAATAGCCCATTAGGTACCTTTGGTAGGAAAATAGCTTGTTCGCACATCTTTGGCGGGCAAAATAGCAAGTTGGCACAGTCATTAGGCACTTTTGGTAGGAAAAATAGCCCGCTGGCACACCTTCGATGGGTAAAGCAGCCCGTTGGCATGACTACGACGCACCTTCGATGGGAAGAACAACCCCTTGGTGCATCTTTGATAGGCAAAGTAGGCCATTGGCACAGTCGCTGGGCACCTTCAGTGGAAAAAAGATCCCATAGGGTGTCATCGGCGGGAAAAACATCCCATTGGCACAGTCACTAGGCATCGTCGGTGGGAAAAACAACCTATTGGCACACCTTCAGTGGGCAAAACAGCCAGTTGGCACAGTCCTTGGGCACCTTCGGTAAGAAAATAGCCCTTTGGGCACCTTCAGTGGAAAAAACGACCTATTGGCATGGTATTCGGGCTCCTTTGGTGGGAAAAACAGCCATTTGGCACTATCGCTAGGCATCTTCGGTGGGCAAAACAGTCAGTTGGCATGAACGTTAGGCACCTTCGGTAGAAAAAACAGCACGTTAGCACGGTCGCTAGGCACCATCGGTGGGGAAAACAACTCGTTGGCACACCTTCAGTGGGACAAAAAGTTCGTTGGCATGGTCACTAGGCATCTTCGATAGGAAAAACTGCCCGTTGGCACACTTTCAGTAGGCAAAACAGCCCGTTTGCATGTACGCTAGGCACCTTCGGTGGGAAAAACAGCCCGTTGGGCAGCTTCAGTGGAAAAAACAGCCCATTGGGCACCTTCATTGGGAAAAATAGCTCACTGACACACCTTCGGTGGGCAAAATAGCCCTTTGACAAGGTCGTAAGGCATCTTTGGTGGGCAAAACAAATAGTTGCCACGGTCGCTAGGCACTTTCGGTGTGAAAAACAGCTTGTTGGGCACCTTAGGTGGGAAAAACAACCCTTTGGCACACCTTTGGTAGGCAAAACAGCCTGTTGGCATGGTATCTAGACACTTAGGGTGGAAAAAACAACCTGTTGGGCACCTTTGGTGGGAAAAACATCTTGTTGGCACACCTTCAGCGGGCAAAACAGCACGTGGCCACGACTGCTAGCCACTTTCGATGGGAAAAATAGCCCGTTGGCACACCTTTGGTGGGAAAAGAGGCTATTGGCACAGCCACTAGGCATTTTCGATGGGAAAACAGCTCGTTGGAACACCTGCGGTGAGCCAAACAGCTCGTTGGCACGGTCGCTAGGCACTTTTGATCGGAAAACAGCCCATTGGCACACCTTCAGTGGGCAAAATAGTCCGTTGGCAATGTCGCTAGGCACCTAAGGTGGGAAAAATAGCCCGTTGATGCATCTTTGATAGGCAAAAAGATCCGTTGGCATGGTCGCTACGCACCTTTAGTGGGAAAAACAACCTATTGGCACAATCGCTAGGCTCCTTCGATAAGAAAAATAGCCATTGGCACAGTCACTAGGCACTTTCAGTGGAAAAACATCCCGTTAGGCTCCTTTGGTGGGAAAAACAGCCCTTGATAGGATCATTACGCACCTTCGATGGGAAAAATAGCCCGTTGGCGCACCTTTGGTAGGTAAAACAGCCCGTCGGTGGGAAAAATAGCCTGTTGGCATACCGTCAGTGGGCAAAATAGCCAGTTGGCACAGTCATTGGGTACCTTCGGTAAGGATAATAGACTCTAGGGCAACTTCATTCAGAAAAACGGCCTATTGGCTCCTTTGGTGGGAAAAATAGCCCATTGGCACGATCACGAGGCACCTTTGGTGGCTAACACAATCAGTTGGCACGGACGTTAGGCACCTTCGATGGGAAAAATAGCACATTGGCACGGTCGCCAGGCACCATCGGTGGGAAAAACAACTCGTTGGCACACCTTAGGTGCACAAAACAGTCCTTTGGCATGGTCACTAGGCACCTTTGGTAGGAAAAATAGCTCGTTGGCTCACTTCCAGTGGGCAAAACAGCCCATTAGCACGGACTTTAGGCACCTTCGGTGGGAAAAGCAACTCGTTTGGCATCCTCAGTCGGAAAAACAGCCCATTGGGGACCTTCGGTAGGCAAAATAGCTCTATGACAAGGTCGCTAGGCACCTTCGTTCGCCAAAACAGATCGTTGGCCTGGTCGCTAGGCATTTTCATTGGGAAAAACAGCCTGTTGTGCACCTTCGGTGGGAAAAACAACCCATTGGCACACCTTCGGTGGGTAAAACAGCCCGTTGGCACGGTCTCTAGGCTCTTAGGGCAGGAAAAGAAATCCGTTGGGCACCTTTGGTGGGAAAAACAGACCGTTGGCACACCTTCATCGAAGAAATCGACCCGTTGCCACGATTGCTAGGCGCTTTCGGTTGGAAAAATAGCCCGTTGGGCACCTTCAGTGTGAAAAACAGCCAGTTGGCACACCTTCGGTGGGAAGAAGAGCCCGTTGAAAAACAGCCCGTTGGCACACTTGCGGCGGGACAAACAGCCCATTGGCATCACCGCTAGGCACGTTCAGTGGGAAAAATAGCACGTTAGGCACCTTGGTGGGAAAACACCCTGTTGGCACACTTTTGATGGGCAAAACAATCCGTTGGCACAGTTGCTAGGCACTTTTGATGGGAAAATAGGCCGTTGGCACAACTTCGATGGGCAAAACAGCCTGTTGGTAATGTCGCTAGGTACCTACGGTGAGAAAAACAGCCCGTTGACGCACCTTCGGTAGGCAAAACAGCCCGTGGGCACAGTTACTAGGCACCTTCAGTGGGAAAAATAGCCTGTTGGCACGGTCGCTAGGCAACTTTAGTGGGAAAAATAGCCTGTTGGCAGGGTTGCCAGTCGCTTTTAGTGGGAAAAACATCCCGTTAGGGTCCTTTGGTGGGAAAATCAGCCCGTTGATAGGATCGTCAGGCACCTTTGGTGGGAAAAATAGCCCGTTTGTACATCTTTAGTGGGAAAAATAGCCCTTTGGCACTATTGCTAGGAACCTTCCATAGGAAAAACAACCCGCTAGTGCACCTTCGGTGGGCAAAACAGCTAGTTGGCATAGCTTTTAGGCACCTTTGGTGAGAAAAATAGCTCTTTGGGCACCTTCAGTGGGAAAAACAGCCTGTTGGCTCGGTCACTAGGCACCTTTGGTAGGAAAAATAGCCCGTTTGGAATGGCTTTGCTGGGTAAAACAGCCCGTTGGCATGGTCCCAAGGCACCTCTGGTGGGAAAAACAACCTGTTAGGAACCTTCAGTGGGAAAAGCAGGCCGATGGCACAGTCGCTAGGCACCTTCGATAGGAAAAAAGCCCGTTGGCACACATTCGGTGGGCAAAACAGCCCATTGGCACAACTACTAGGCACCATCGGTGGGAAAAATAGGGGCAAAACAGCCAGTTAGCACAGTCATTAGGCACCTTCAGGAAGGAAAATAACCTGTTGGGCATCTTCAGTGGGAAAAATGGCCTATTGGCACGGTCGCTAGGCTTTTTTGCTGGGAAAAACAGCCTGTTGGCACAGTCGCTAGGCATCTTCTGTGGGAAAAACATCCCGTTGGCACACCTTCGGTGCGTAAAACAGTCGGTTGGCATGGACGTTAGGCACCTTCAGTGGAAAAAAGAGCCCATTGGCACACCTTCGATGCATAAAACTGTAAGTTGGCACGGACGCTAGGCACCATTGGTGGGAAAAACAACCCATTGGCACACCTTCAGTGGGCAAAACAAACTATTGGCATGGTCACCAGGCACCTTCGGTTGGAAAAACAACCCGTTGGTAGACTTTCAATGGGCAAAACAGCGCGTTGGCATAGATGCTAGGCACCTTCGGCGGGGAAAACTACCTATTGGGCATCTTCAGTGGGAAAACATTGCCCATTTGGCACCTTCGGTGGGAAAAAACCCGTTAGCACACCTTCGATGGGAAAAACATCCTGTTGGCACATATGCTAGGCACATTCAATGGGAAAGACAATACGTTGGCTCATCTTTCGTGGGCAAAACATCCGGTTGGCATAGTTGATAGGCACCTTCGGTGAGGAAAACAGCCCTTTGGGCACCTTCAGTGGGAAAAACAGCCTGCTGGCACACCTTTGGTGGGCAAAGCAACCCATTTGCATGGTCACTAGGCACCTTCGGTGGGAAAAACAACCCGTTGGCACCGACGCTAGGCACCTTCGTTCAGAAAATAGTTCATTGGCATAATCGCTAGGTTCATTCGGTAAGAAAATCAACCCTTTGGCACGCCTTTAGTAGCCAAAACAGCCAGTTGACACAGTTATTGGGCACCTTCGGTGTGAAAAATAGCTTGTCGGCATCTTTGGTAAGGAAAACAGTTCAAGGGACACCATCGGTTGGCAAAACAGCCCGTTGTCACAGTCGCTAGACACCTTTAGTAGGTGAAACAGCCTGTTGGCACGATCGCAAGGCACCTTCAGTGAAAAAAACATCCCGTTAGCACGATTGCGAGGCATCTTCAATAGGAAAAACAATCTGTTGGCACACCTTTGGTGGGCAAAACAGCCAGTTGGCATAGTTGTTAGGCATCTTCGGTGAGGATAGCAGCCCTTTGGGCACCTTCAGTGGGAAAGATAGCCTACTGGCATGGTTGGTAGGCAGCTTCGGTAGAAAAAACAACCTATTTGGAGTGTCTTCGGTGGGTAAAACAGCCTGTTGGGTACCTTCAGTGAGAAAAACAACCCATGTGGACACCTTTGGTGGGCAAAACAGCCCATTGACACGATCGTTAGGCACCTTCGGTGGGAAAAATAGCCCGTTGGTGCACCTTCAGTAGGTAAAATAGCCCTTGTCGCTAGGTGCCTTCAGTGGAAAAAACATCCCATTAGGGACCTTTGGTGGGAAAAGTAGCCCATTGACATTATCGCTAGGAAACATCGGTGGAAAAATAGCACGTTGGCACATCTTTGGTGGGAAAAACAACCCGTTGGCACTGTTGCTAGGCACCTTCGGTGGGAAAAACAATCCATCGACTCGCCTTCAGTGGGCAAAACAGCCAATTGGCACAGTTGTTAGGCACCTTTGGGGAGGAAAACAATCCTTTGTGCACCTTTAGTGGGAAAAACAGTCTGCTGGCACGATCGCTAGGCACCTTCGATGGGTAAAAAAACCTGTTGGGCACCTTCGGTAAGAAAAGCATCCCGTTGGCATAGTCGCTAGGCACATTTTTTGGCAAAAAATCTCGTTGGTACACCTTCGGGGGGCAAAACAACCCATTGGCACGATCGCTACGAGCTTTCGATGGGAAAAACAACCCATTGGGTGCCTTCGGTGGGAAGAACAGCCCCATTGATGCACCATCGGTAGCCAAAATAGCCCGTTGGCACGGTTGCTAGGTATATTCAGTGGAAAAAATATCCCGTTGGGCACCTTTGGTGGGAAAAGCAGCCCGTTGACATGATCGTCAGTCACCTTCGGTGGAAAAATAGCCCTTTGGCACTTGTTTGGTGGGAAAAATAGCCTATTTGCACAGTTGCTAGGCACCGTCAGTGAAAAAACAACCCGTTGATGCACCTTCAGTGGGCAAAACAGCGGGTTGGCACAATTGTTAGGAACCTTTGTTGAGGAAAACAACCCTTTGGGCACCTTCAGTGGGAAAAATAGCCTGCTGGCACGATCGCTAGGCACCTTCAGTGGGTGAAACAGCCTGTTGGGTGCCTTCGGTAGGAAAAGCATCCCGTTGGCATGGTTGCTAGGCACCTTTGGTGGCAAAAAAGCCCCTTGGCACACCTTCGATGGGCAAAACAGCCCGTTGGCACAGTCACTAGGCACCTTCGGTGGGAAAAACAGCCCGTTGGCACACCTTTAATGGGCAAAACAGCCGTTGGCACGATCGTTGGACACCTTCAGTAAGGAAAACAGCTCGTTGGGCACCCTCAGTGGGAAAAACGGCTTGTTGACACGATTGCTAGGCACCTTTGGTGGGAAAAACAACTCGTTGGCACACCTTTGGTGGGCAAAATAGCCAGTTAGCACAGCTTTGGTGGGAAAAATAGCCTATTGTTATGGTCATTAGGCACTTTTTGTGGGACAAAGAGCCCGTTAGGAAACCTTCGATGGGCAAAATAGTCAATTGGCACGGTCACTAGGCACTTTTGGTGGGAAAAACAACTAGTTAGGACACCTTCAGTGTAAAAAACAGCCCATTTGTGTGGATGCTAGGCACCTTTACTGGGAAAAATGGCCCGAGTGCACGGTCCGTAGGCACCTTTAGTGGGAAAAACAGCCCGCTGGCACACCTTTGTTGGGCAAAACAGCCAGTTGGCACGGACGCTAGGCACCTTCAGTGGGAAAAACAACATCTTGACATAGTCGCTAGGCACCTTCAGTGGGAAAACAACCCGTTTGGAAAGGCTTTGGTGCGCAAAACAGCCCGTTGGCATAGTTACTAGGCACCTTTGGTGGGAAAAACAGCTCGTTGGCACATCTTTGGTGGGCATAAAAGCTTGTTAGCACAAACAGTAGACACCTTCGGTGGGAAAAACAACCCATTGGCACACCTTTAGTGGGCAAAACAACCTGTTGTCACGGTCGCTATTCACCTTCGGTTGGAAAAACAGCTTGTTGGTCACTTCCGGTGGGAAAAACAAACGGTTGGCCCACCTTTGGTGGGAAAAACAGCCCATTGGCACAGTCACTAGGCACTTTTAGTGAGAAAAAATCCGATTGGCATGCCTTCGGTGGGAAAAACACCCGTTGGCAATGTCGCTAGGCACAATCGACAGGCAGCTTTGGTAAGGAAAACAACACGTTGGGCACCTTCGGTGGGTAAAACAGCCCATTGGCACGGACGATAGACACCTTTAGTGGGAAAAGTAGTTGGTTGGCACGGTCGCTTGGCACCATTGGTGGGAACAACAGCCAGTTGGGACACCTTTGGTGGGCAAAACAGCCCGTTGCCACAGTTGCTAGGCACCTTCGGTGTGATAAAAGCCTGTTGGCACACCGTCGATGGGCGAAACAGCCTGTTCACACAGACACTAGGCACCTTCGGTAGGAAAAACATCCCGTTGGGCAACTTCGGTGGGAAAAACAACCTATTGACACAAGTTTGACAGGTAAAACAACCTATGGGCACAGTCGGTATTCACTTTCAGTGGGAAAAAATAACCCGTTGGGTACCTTCGGTGGGAAAAACAACCCATTGGCACACCTTTTGTGGGCCAAATAGCCCATTGGCATGGTCGCTAGGCACTTTTGGTGGGAAAAATAGCCCTTTGGGCACATTCGGTGGGAAAAATAGCCCGTTGGCACATCTTTGATGGGAAAAACTGCCCATTGGCAAGGTCATTAGGCACTTTCGGTGGGAAAAAAACCCGTTGGGCACTTTCGGTGGGAAAAATAGCCTGTTGGCACACCTTCGGTGGGTAAAACAGCTCGTTGGCAAGGCTGCTAGGCACCTTCGGTAGGAAAAACAGCCCGTTAGGGTACCTTCTGTATGCAAAATAGCCTGTTGACATGGTCGCTAGGCCCCTTTAATGGAAGAAACATCCCTTTAGGCTCCTTTGGTGGGAAAAGCAGCCCGAAGACAATATTGTCGGACACCTTCGGTGGGAAAAATAGCCCGTTGGCACATCTTTACTGGGAAAAATATCCTTTTGGTACAGTTGCTAGGCACATTCGATGGGAAAAACAACAAGTTGGTGCATCTTCGATGGGTAAAACAGCTAGCTGGCATAGCTGTTAGGCATGTTCGGTTAGGAAAACAACACTTTGGGCACCTTCAGTGGGAAAAATAGCCTATTGGCATGGTCATTAGGCACCTTTGGTGGGAAAACAACCTTTTTGGAATGGCTTCGGTAGGTAAAACAGCCTATTTGCGCAGTCACAAGGAACCTTTGATGGGAAAAACAACCAGTTGGGCACCTTAGGTGGGAAAAGCAGCCCATTGGCTCCGTCGCTAGGCACCTTCGGTGGGAAAAAAGCCTGTTGGCACACCTTTGGTGG
The DNA here is from genome assembly GCA_025629805.1 of Erythroxylum baracoense. Lineage (NCBI taxonomy): Eukaryota > Viridiplantae > Streptophyta > Magnoliopsida > Malpighiales > Erythroxylaceae > Erythroxylum > Erythroxylum baracoense. Next base: position 11,014,561 of record JAOTAY010000004.1, read on the forward strand.
ACAAAATAGCCCGTTAGCACAATCACTGGGCACTATCGGTGGGAATAACAACCTGTTGGCACACCTTCAGTGGGAAAATAGCAGGTTGGCACGATTGTTGGGCACCATCGGTAAGAAAAATAGCCCATTAGGTACCTTCAATGGGAAAAATAGCTCGTTGGCATGGTTGCTAAGGGCTTTTAGTGGGAAAAACAGCCCGTTGCCATACATTCGGTGGGTAAAACAACCAGTTGGCATAGACATTAGGCACCTTCGGTGTGAAAAATAGCACGTTGGCACGGTCACTAGGCACCTTCGATGGGAACAAAAGCCCGTTGGCACACTTTCATTGGGCAAAATAGTCTATCGGTCACTTTCGGTGGGGAAAACAGCCCTTTGGCACACCTTTGGTGGGCAAAACAACCCGTTGGCATGGACACTAAGCACCTTAAGTAGGAGCAATAGCCAGTTGGTGCACCTTAGGTAGGAAAAACAACCCGTTGGAACGGTCGCTAGGCGCCTTCAGTGGAAAAAACATTCAGGTGACACGATCGCCAGGCACCTTCGGTAGGAAAAATAACCCCGTTAGCACATCTTTGGTGGGAAAAATAGCTCGTTGGCGCGATTGTTAGGCACCTTTGATGGGAAGAGAACTTGTTGGCACACTTTTGGTGGGCAAAATAGCCAGTTGGCACAATTGTTAGGCACCTTTGGCGAGGAAAACAACCCTTTGGGCACCTTCAGTGGTAAAAACAGCCTGTTGGCACGATCACTAGGCACCTTGGTGGGAAAAATAGTCCGTTGGCACACCTTCAATGGGTAAGACAGCCCGTTGACATGGTCGTTGGGCACCTTCGATAAGGAAAATAGCCCGTATGGCACCTTTAGTGGGAAAAACGGCCTGTTGGCACGATCGCTAGGCACCATCGGTGGGAAAGACATCCTGTTGGCACACCTTCAGTGGGTAAAACAACCAGTTGGTACGAACATTAGGTACCTTTGGTGGGAAAAACAGTTCGTTAGCACGATCAGTAGGCACCTTCAGTGGGAAAAATAGCCCGTTGGCACATCTCGATGGGTAAAACAGTCCATTGGCATGGTCACTAGGCACCTTTGGTGGGAAAATAGCTTGTTGGCACATCTTTGGTGGGCAAAACAGCCCTTTGGCATGGATGCTAGGCACCTTCATTCAGAAAAATAGCCCATTGGCACGGTCTCTAGACACATTTGGTGACAAAAATAGCCTTTTAGGACACCTTCAGTGGGCAAAACAACCAGTTGACTTGGACATTAGGCTCCCTTAGTGGAAAAAATAACCCATTGGCATGGTAGCTAGGCACCTTCATTGGGAAAAACAGCCCGTTGGCACACCTTAGGCAGGCAAAACAGTGAGTTGGCACAGACGTTAGGCACCTTCAGTGGGAAAAACAGCCTGTTGGCCTGGTCACTAGGCACCTTTGGTGGAAAAATAGCCCGTTGGCATACCTTTGGTGGGCAAAACAGTTCATTGGCATGGTCATTAGGCACATTTGGTAGGAAAAAGAGCCTGTTGGCACACCTCTGGTGGGCAAAATAGCCCGTTAGCACAGACGCTAGGCACCTTCAGTGGAAAAATAGCCCATTAGAACACCTTCGGCAGGCAAAATTGCGAGTTAGCATACCTTCAGTGGGAAAATAGCCAGTTGGCACGGTTGCTAGGCACCTTTGGTGGGAAAAATAGCCCGTTGGCATGGTCGTTAGGCACCTTTAGTGGGAAAAACAACCTGTTGACACACCTTTTGTGGGCAAAACAACGAGTTGACACAGTGTTAGGCACCTTCAATGGGAAAAACAACTTGTTGGCACAGTCGCTATGCACCTTCGGTGGGAAAAATAGCTTGTTGACAGACCTTCGGTAGGCAAAACAGTTTGTTGACATGGTCACTAGGCACCTTCGGTGGGAAAAAGAGCCAATTGGCACACCTCTGGTGGGTAAAATAGCTCGTTAACATGCCCTAATGTTAGGTACCTTCGGTGGGAAAATAACATATTGGAATACCATCGGCGGGCAAAACAGCTCATTGGCATGGTCGCTAGACACCTTTGGTACGTAAAATAGCCTGTTGGCACGACCGCTAGGCACCTTTAGTGGAAAAAACATCCCGTTGGCACGGTTGCTAAGCACTTTCAATGGGAAAAACAATCCGTTGGCTCACCTGTGGTGGGCAAAACAGCCAGTTGGCACAGTTGTTAGGCACCTTCGGTGAGAAAAAAAGCCCTTTGGGCATCTTTAGTAGGAAAGACAGCCTACTGGCACGATTGTTAGTCACCTTTGGTAGGAAAAAGAGCTTATTTGGAGCCCCTTTGGTGGGCAAAACAACCAGTTGGCATGACCGCTAGGTAGTTTCAATGGGAAAATCAGCCTATTGCGTACCTTTGGTGGGAAAAATAGCCCGTGGGCACATCTTCGGTGGGCAAAACAGTCCATTGTCACCATCGTTAGGCACCTTTGGTAGGTAAAATAGCCCGTTGGCATGGTTGCTAGGCACCTTCAGTGGAGAGAACATCCCGTTGGGCACCTTTGGTGGGAAAAGCAGCCCATTGACACGGTCGCCAGGCACCTTTGGCAGAAAAATAGCCCATTGACACATCTTTTGTGGGAAAAACAGCCCGTTGGCACAGTTGCTAGGCATCTTCGATGGTAAAATAACCCATTGGCCCACCTTCAGTGGGCAAAACAGTAAGTTGACATAGTTCTTAGGCAACTTCGGTGAGGAAAACAACCCTTTGGGCACCTTCAGTGGGAAAAACAGCTTGCTGGCATAATCATTAGGCACTTTCGGTGGGTAAAACAGCCTGTTGGGTACCTTCGGTAGGAAAAATAGCCCGTTGCCATGGTCACTCGGCACCTTCGATGGCAAAAAAGCGTATTGGCACACCTTCAGTGGGTAAAACATCCCGTTGGTACAGTCGTTAGGCACCCTTGGTGGGAAAAGCAGCACGTTGGCACACCTTCACTGGGCAAAACAACTAGTTGGCATGATCGTTGGGCTCCTTCAGTAAGGAAAACAGACCGTTGGGCACCTTTAGTGGGAAAAACGACCTTTTGACACTATCATTAGGCACCTTTCGTAAGAAAAACAACCCGTTGGCACACCTTCCGTGGGCCAAATAGCCCATTGGCACACCTTTGGTGAGAAAAACATCCCGTTGGCATGGTTGCGAGGCACTTTTTTGTGGGACAAACAGCCCGTTAGGAAACCTTCGGTGGGTAAAACAGTCACTTGGCACAGTCGTTAGGCACTTTCGGTGTGAAAAACTAGTAGTTAGGACACCTTCGGTGTGAAAAACCACCCGTTTGCATAGATGCTAGGCACCTTTAGTGGGAAAAATAGCCTGAGGGCACGATCGTTAGGCACCTTTAGTGGGAAAAATAGCTCGTTGGCACACCTTCTTTGGATAAAACAGGCAGTTGGCACAGAAGCTAGGCACCTTCAGTGGTAGAAACAACCTATTGGCATGGTCGCTAGGCACCTTTGGTAGGAAAAATAGCCCGTTTGGAACGGGTTTGGTGGGCAAATAGCCCGTTGGCATGGTCACTAGGCACCTTTGGTGGGAAAAACAGCTCGTTGGCACACCTTTGGTGTGCAAAAAAGCCCGTTAGCATGGACACTAGACAATTTTAGTAGGAAAAAACAACCCACTGGCATGGTTGTTAGGTATCTTTGGTGGGAAAAGTAAC
>JAOTAY010000004.1:11025701-11039059 GCA_025629805.1 Erythroxylum baracoense
ATTCTTCTAATAAGAAAGAAAAGTTTTCTTTTAGAGACTTTATAGCAAAAAAGGAGGATACACCATTCAACCCCCCTCCCCTTCTTGTGTATCTAGTTTCTTGAACTTAAAGTCTTTACTAACGTGTGATTTACTTCAAGGAGTCTATTGAATGCTTCCATCATGAGACCAAATAGATAAGGAGAGAACTTGGAAAATTCCTACAGTTAATAAGGATATTATAGGAAAGAGAAGCGATGTACTGAGTGATCCATTAAATGAATGTCCTAGGAAAGTTCATGGAAAACAGAATGTTGATTTAAGGTCCTAATATGCAGTATCATAAGCCTTTTTAAGGTTAATTTTAATGCAGCAATTAGACCTACCTTTCTTATTTTAATAAGCTCTAACCAACTTATGAAGTATCACAACATTGTCACCAATAATCCTACTAGGGATATAAGCACCTTGAGTAGCTCCAATATGATTTGGGATAATCTTTCTTAATCTATGAGCTAGTATTTTGGAGATCAATTTGTAAATAAAGGGATGGGGAAAATCAAAGAATTGTTTGAGCTCACCACTTTTAGGGACAAGTGTAATAAAAGTCTTATTAATCTCTAACAGTAGGGAACCGTTGTTGAAAATTTCCAAAATAGCATCTAAAATAAGATTCCTTATAAGTGGCTAGGACTTTAGGAAGAAATTTATATTAAAGCCATCAAATGCAAGAGCTTTGTGGGGTGAAATGATTTTAATGTTTCGTCAATCTCTTGTATAGTGACAATTGACACAGAAAATCGGCTTCCCAAGTAGAGAGGCTTTCCTATACGATTTCTCTTAGTTGAGAGGCAATGGACTGAGCTCTAGACAAGCTTACTCATCAGGTTAGAGAAGTAATTATAGGCTCCCTTTAGCAAGAGAGTTTAGCTTAAGGTTATTGAAGTTAAATGAAACAATTCTATTTTTTTCTCTTCTAGAAATGACACCCCTATGGAAATAAGAAGTGTTTATGTCACCACTCCTCAACCAATCCATTTTAGATCTCTGCTTCATAAGAGAAAAGTCATATGGAGGAGCTTTGGGAAAATTATGGAAGAAAAATCTCTCCTTTTCCTACAACTAATTGGAATTGGAATTATTATAAAGATTCTACTCAATGTTCTTTATGTCCTTCTTAGCAACGTTAACCAGATGGTGAGTATTACCAATCTTATCTATAGAAAGGTGTTTCATCTCTATTTTGATAAGGTGCAATTTCCCAGCATAGATGTATTGTTTGGTTCCACATACTCTTGTTCTTAAAGCTTTCCAAATTCCATCTTCAAAGCCTATAAGATCAACTAGAAAATCATTGAATCTAAATGGATTTTTGGGATGAACTATAGTAGTTTAGGTGAATATTGGTGAATGATCTGAAACATTACTATATGAAAAGGTAGAGAAATAATTTCGGAAAGCCACCATCTATTGGGTGTTTATTAGATTGCGATCCAACTTTTTCCTAAATTTCAAATTGTTTGTTACTTCAAGTAAAAAAGTTACCGCTAAATGGTATGTCAGACAGTTAAGCTTCCTCCATACATTTTTCTCAATTCTAAGTAAGGATTTCCAGTAGATCTATATCCTTTTGCTTCTTCAGTTCTTAAAATATAATTAAAATCTCCAATAAGGATCCAAGGATTGCATATATAAGTAGCAGTATCTTTAATTTGATTCCACAAGAAAGCTCTCTAGTAAGAGGTATTTTGTGTATATTTAGAAAGATATGAAAATTGGTTGAGTTGAGTACCTCACAGAAACCTCAAAATGGATGATTTGATCTGAAACCATTCTGGTGCATGTGATCATTACTATGGAGTCCTACAAAACAACTACTCTGCCATTAAAATGATAATTGTAGTTTGTAATTTCACTCAACTGAGTAGGAAAGTAATTTAGGAAGTTACTATTGTCCTTTTTCAAACTATTTTCCAAAATGCCAGCTATCACCAACTTATTCTGCAAAATCATATTTCTAATAAAAAGCTTATTACTAGGAGCATTTTCTCCTCTCACATTTCAAGTTAGGACGTTCATGAGGCAACCTTCAATGCTGGAGTATTCTTTTTTCTATTAGATTTCCTCCTGATGAGATATATTGTCTTCAATAGTTGTTTGTCAAATCTCTTCTTTATGCAAGTTAAATTTATAGATCCAATAGCACCTTTATCTCCAACCTTTGGAGATATGTTTGTGTGTTTATTGTTCACTTCTACTATGGTTACAGCTTCCTCATCCATAAATAGACAATTATGATAGTTACCTGTTGTAAAGATCCCTCCAATTGGTCTCTAAGTTTTCTTCGCTACAGGTTATGGTCACTATACATAAGAGACCTTGGATTGATCCTCAACAAGTTCTAGATTTTCATTCAGCCTGTGAATGGAATCACCTCAGTTAAGTCAGTCTTAGAAGTAACTAAGATACATATCCTTGCAAAGTTGATTCTTTTAATCTCAACAATGACTTGATTCATAGATACGAGTTTGCTAATGTAACTAGTAAGGTGGTTGAGACCACTTGTACTCTAATACTCTAAGAGAACATCATGTATTCAAATCCATAGGGGTATGTTTTCTTGTTTAATCTCCTCTAATCTCAATCCACACCTCCATAATTGGAATAATAATGGCTTGTTGTGTACATGCTTAGTTCAACTTGAATCACTTTCTTGGCATTTGTAGAGCTTGTAAATTTGAAGAGGAAAACATCCTCATTATTCACAAGCACTTCCTACATTCAATTGTTCAAAGCCCATTGTTTTATAACCAAAAAGGTTATCCTTTTGTCCAGAAAAAAACCAAGAATGGTGGACTTCCATCTATTAGCTCCAATTTTAAGGAGCTTCAAAGGTGGAGAGACAATCCTATGCTTCGATGCTTCCCTAGTTGAACAATAGGTTAACTTCAGATCTAGTCCACCTGCACCTAAGAATTTTGAATAGGTTGAATATTCATCTCAATGGCCAAAGCATTGCTTAGTAAAGATCCAAGAAGTTCAAAGTGCCTCAAATTGCAAAGCAAGATAGTTTGAGTTTAAAGGGCGAAAGTATGAATATCCATAGGATCAAACTAATGGTTGATGGTTAAAGGGAAATCTAAAGGTTAAAGAAAGTATACAAAGCTGCAAAGCACTCTAGACAAAAAGGATCACAAGGTATCACATAAAAAAAGCAAAAGACAGTAAAAGATAGGAGTTTTGAATTGATCTGAGTAATATATAGGAGAATAGAAGAGAAATAAACACAAACGTCGACAAAGAGGATTCAAGCATCTGTATGAAACACAAGTTAGAAGGGAATGAAAGGAGCTATATAGGATCAACCATGACAGCAGTAACTTGTGAGGAGGAGCTGCTGAGAGATAAACAGTACCATTATTGTGTCCTTGATCTTGAACTTACTGCATACATATTTTAGATCTTGTTTTGACTGCGTTAATTTTAATTCATAGGTAAGAATTCAACCGTAGTCTCCTCGTTTTCTCCCACAGATCTAAGGGATCAAACTTTTTAAAACTGGATCATAAGACCTTTACATCACAAGTATATTGCAAGCATCTTTTACGTACAATGTTCCTTAATTAAAAGTTTTGGGCCAGCTGTTCCTTTGGCTAATCATAAAACGGTATAAACCAATACAAATTTAGTGGGTAAGGAGCCAATGAGATGATATAGCTTTTGAGCGAATCCCTTCTAGTTACTAGCTTCAAGCATCGGCCACTTTAGTGTAAATAACAGAGGCATAATTGGCTATTGTTGATTCAGGAGACTGTCGTAGCCGTCCAATTACAGAAAACAACTCCGATGAACGAAGGAAGTATCTGCACGGTGCATGCGCAGACATCTTTGCCAATGAAAACAGAGCTATCTTCAGTGGCGATTCATTTACATTATGTTTCTTACTGGGGTTCAGGGCTATAGCCGAACAATCTGCAACCAACTTCAATAAAGCCTGAAAGGAAAAGACAATAAAGTCGGAAAATGAAGTTGCTCAAACTTTTCTTATGCAATTTATGACAGCTTTGTAGAATCTGAAGATTGATCCTGTATGACAACAAACCTGCATAGCTCCTTTAGAGACAATATCATCACAGAGCTTACTTGAGTTGCGAACAAGATTACTTAGTGCACCAGCAGCATTTGCTTTAGTCTTATCTTCCTCTGTCGAGAGAAGCAGATTTGCAAGATAAGGGATGGATCTTCGGAGTTCCTCGTATAATGAATCATTATGATAGGCCGCATTTCCGATCTACAAAGAGATGGAGAAGAGACAAAGAGCACATGAAGATATCAGATTTTCCAGAAAACCTTGTATGAAAATATTTTGTTAATATTTCCATAGAGTACCAACTATTCTAGACAATGAAATTGTCGTCGACAAGAAGAGACTTACAGCAAAACATGCAAATTTTCTTGTGCGTTTGTCTGGATCAGAACATCGATCAATCAGAAGACCAATTATGTGATGCCTTGCCTGGAAGGCAAATGCTCTAAGTTATTCCGGACTTGATGAAAATGTAATTAAATTTTAACAACACTTTTTTTAAGTACAAAAGTTAATAGAATAAACAGAATAGATTAGCACGATTAGGAATCGGCAGGGCAACCTTATTCCTTGGGACTTACAAGGGAGTCATAAAAGTAGGAACTGTGCCTACACATGTTTCCCAGAGCACTGCATGTCTTAGCGCGTACATTTGGATCCTCGTGGGTCAGAAATTCTTTCAAGAACTCCAGCAAAGAAGCCTCATTAATGTGGTCATAGAAACCCTGCAAATCCATATCAAAGATTAAGCAGACTCAAAAAAATCTATATCAGGATAATTTCCCAAAACAAATTTATTTGGTGGGAGCAACTCATGATCTGACATAACGATGTCAAAATCAAGACATCCCCATCATTAAGTGGCTTGCTGGGATTGGGAAAGTGCTTATCACTGTAAGTTACTAAATGTTGATAGAAATATCTTGGCTCATTCTTTGCTCCTTTCTCCAAGATTCATCTGCAGTTTGACTCAGCTGCGATTCGCAGAAACGTCATGAGACCTCCAACTCTGCGGCTAGTTCAGTCAACTGACACTAACAGGTCAACATTTTTAAAAAGTCTACTGTTTTTTAACATATCACTTCTGTAAAGTCTCGTAAGGGCACATCCAACATCACAAAGAACAAGGGACAGATGTTAAACAAAGGAAAATGCAAAATGACTGGAGATTAAATTGGAGTAACCTTTCTGCGTGTACTTAGACAACATTAGGTAACCATTTACATAAACTATTAGAAACCAAATGTGACTAAGGCAGGTTTGAGAACAAACTCAATTATCCCACCCATTTTAGAAGAGTCAAGGAGTCGCATACAACAAACTAAAATAACAAACCACATGACAGGAAATAGTATGCAAGAGAGAAAAGCAAGATAAAGAAAAACTGACCTTATCCATTCTAGCTAGATCAGAGACTATCATCAGAACATCAAGCACAACCTCTCTTGGACTTGAAACATCAAGTAATCTCCTCAATCTGTTTGGCTCAAGCAAGCCTTTGCTCACAAGTTGAATTGCCAGAGGGCGATGGCCTGACATTTTGGCAAGAAAAGCTACCAGCCTTCCAAGATCTTTCAATTCCATATGCTCCAAGCTTCGCAGTATAGCACCCGGCACTCCAACCTGAAAAAGTTTTGAAGCATTAGAATAGGACACACTGAAAAATTGTTAGAACCTACTGAAACTTCTCAATAATCCCACTACAATTGCTAATCCAACCAAGATGGTCAGTGTTCCCAATTAAATTGACAGATACCAACATGTAACAAAACATTGTGTGAAATCACCCTACTATTTAACCAACAGAAAAGAAAAGGAAAAATGTAAACCTCAAGAAATATTTTTAAATATTTTCCCATGTCTTCCTCAATCGCTCTTACAATGTCCCTATCTTCCAGGCATATTTTGCCACCAGGTGATCCCATGTTGAGAACGAACCCACTGTTCACAGAAGCTGTGGCAGACGGTAGTCCTGGAAGATTCTGTATAGCAACAAAAGGAAAGGCCAACAGGTCAATTACTACATTGATTATATCTCTGACTCCATCTTTCCCTCCACCTAGGCCAGCCCAGTTATTTACATGCTTGAGATGCACATCAGATATCAAATCTGTGATAAGCTTTACGATTTCAGTTTTCACTAAAATCTGACGGAAAACCTCAGCTCCACCTGTAAGGCAATGACAGATTGAAGATACTGTCCACACAACACCAATAGGAGATAATCCCACCAGACTTTTAGAGCTATCAACTACTCGACAGAACGCTTTTGAATGGTTGTTGGCCAATAAACTAATAAGAAGCATAGGAGTATCACTTGCACATAACTGTTGTACAGCTAATGATCCTCCCCGTTTCAATCTAGATTCTAACAAGCCAATACATCCATCCCTGAGGCCATGCCAATAAGATAGAACACCATTAGCATCAACTTCATTTTCAATACCTACTGATATCTTGAGGTGTTCACATAGTGTGGCAGTTTGAGGAATCAAATTCATTGCAATTTTAGAGATAGAAGACTCCACAGTAGTTCCACTTTCAAGAGACAGAATAGATGCGAAAGCCAGCATGGCTAATGCACAATGAGGTTCCAAAGAAGTTTTAACTCTCCCATCAGGAGAAAAGTGATGAGCAATGACAGAAAGTCGGGACATCTGCTTCTTTGGAGAGGTTGTTAACATAAACAAAGCAGAATTTCTTCCTGAGGACTTCAAGCATTGAGCAATAGTTGCAAGGATAATGCATGAATGGGAAACCAGTGCAAAGGGATTAACTAGTTTGCCTTTCACGTTAACTACTTCACCTGATTGAGGATCTCTATTTGAAGATAAAGTACACATGGATAGTATGGAGAATAACTCTGACAGAATGGTTCCATCCCCTCCACCACTGACAACAGTTGTAACCGGGAGAGAACTGGGCAAACCACATAGGACACCAGGAATAATTGTACTATGCAGGCAGCATCGTGACAATAGCTGGAATATTTCAAGGAAATTGAGCAAGAACAAGAACCAATATATCAGAATCAACAAGATGAGGTAAAAATCTATAATGGGAGACAGTTTAAATGATATAGTGCCTTCAATCATATTCAAGGGTAAAGACAATTTCATCAAAGACCATAGAACAAAAAGTGTGTCCACCTGAATACAAGCAATGAGGAAAACCTCCATACGTTGACGAAGACAATAGTAAACAGCCATCCGCACAGCTTCTGATCTTAGGAAAGCCTTTGTCACTGCATCAATAATTCTTGCTGAATCTGGGACATGCAATGAATCATTTTCATGGTCCTGAATGTCAAGTTGAAGTAAAGTAGGGCTTCGGAAGGCATTTAATGGATATGAACAGATATTTCCTTTTGTGAAACAAGTATCCTCTGCATCAATTAGTAGCCATATAACCCTGCAAGCTTCACAAGAAGCACACAGCATGTTTGAAGAGCCTGAAATAAGACTTAAGCCAGCTGTTTCCAAACAAAGACATAAATGTTCAACTAGTCCACATGTCTTAGCATGATCTAAGATTTTCTTGATTGTTTCATCCATAGCAGGACTAGAGACTGCCTCAGAACCTGAAGTCAAAGCAGTTGCTCTAATAACCCGGGAGACCTTTGTTAAAATGGCAGTAATGCAAGCACTGGACTCATACAGAACTCTGCCAGAAGCATCTTCCTTGTAAGTAACAACCTGCAATTTTTTTAAATTATGACAAAAAGGAATCTATAAATTTTCCTCAGGAATATAACTGAAAAATGGTGAATATGTTGTTATGAGAAATCAACAACATATAAGGTCATTACCTGTGAAAAAATTTCAGTCAGACCAACCCAGTGCATGAAATATGAAGTTGCAATGTCAGTTCCACTGTAGTCTAAAGACAGTTTCATTACGGAGAAGCTCTGCACAATAAAGAAACTTTAACTGCTGTAACCCATCAAGAATCATTAAAAAAATCAAAGGTGACAACAGGTGAAGCAATGATGATTTAAGGTGCTCATTTACAAAATTCTGAAAGAGATTTGAGAAAATAAAAGTTATTGTTTTACATGATTTGTTGATAAGGTTCTAACAAGATTTGTGTATGGAAGGAAGAACAGCTGGACATTTTCTCTTTTGGGGCTTGTGAAGTGACTTGAACCTGAGTCTATGAGAAGGGGACTAGTGGCATGGAACTATAAGATTTACTTGCATGTCTTCAAATTTAAATAAAAGTACATTTCTGGAAATAATAACATGAAAATTGTAGGGCAATAGGCTGAAGTGATGTGTGCAGCGAATATTAAATCAAAAGAAAGAAAGATAATTTATAAGCCTTAAGCTGCTTTCACAGGAAAAGATAAAAGATGTAGACATGGCAGTTAACCAATAGCAAGCAAACTTATGTTTATAGTGAAACTAAGAATTGATATATACCTTCACTAGCAAGTCGTTGAACTTTGAGGATTTTAAGCTAAGTGTAATGGCACTGAAATCAAGAACCTCACATAATATCTCATCAAACAGCTCACAAGCTTGTATTATGCCAGATGTAGCTAAGTTTGAAAGAATTCTTAGAGACTGGCTTGAAGTAATAACAGCTTGTTCCCTGTATAAAGTCATTTAGGTTAGTATTCTAACCACCAAGCAATATGCAAAATCTGGAGCTAGAGTAATGTAGAATGAGATCATGCATACATTAGCTATCTCTTGTAAATCTTAAAATGTAAAAAAGTTTATCTTGAATAACTTTAGAAGTTGTTTATCTTGTTTAATGCCTTAAGACAAGGTCTAGTCCGTGCTTTTTAGAAATTAGGCTGCAAAATCTTCCATCTTGCTTTCCACGTCAGTTAGTAACTCAGTTAGCAATTATGAATGAGTTTGATCACACTAACATCATTTAGGCCCAAGAGTCTCTACACCACCCTCCAATTTCAAGGTTGCCATCCAACTTTTTAGCCTTGATGTTTTTTTTTTTTAACTCTTTTCATGATTTCTCTGTCAAACTCGTATACAATTAAGCTTCAGATGCAATTCAGGAAATGAAACAGTGCCCTTTAAAGCCGAGGCAAAAGAGTAGATCGTATAAATATATTAAAGGATATAACTCCACTTTACCCATAAGAATCGTGCAATTCTTTCGACCATCTTTTCAATGGTAGCAAGATAGCTTTTAATGCTGCATTATCCTGAACAATAATTTGTGCTCCTTTAACTGTGCGGGAGCTATTTTCAAGTTTGTCCAACATCTGACTACCTAAATAGAAAGAAAAAAAAAGTAAAATTTCCATATGAAAAATTAGAAGATGTAGAAAATAATAAAGTTGTGCGATCGAAATTATTTGAAATCTAGATTTCAGGTATACTAGAAAAAACCAACTCCAAAGGATGGTCTATTATGATAGTACAAATGTTGGCCTTGAGATCATATTTTAAAACATTATCAGTACAGAACTATTTGCATTGGGAGGCTAAAGCATCAAGCTTTATCCTTTTATTTTGTCTTTTAGGAAAGTGTCACTTGAGATAACTACAGAAGTTACAAAGTAATGGATGAAAAGCTAGAATTGCATCGCTCATACAAAGTAGGAGCAAAATAGATGACAAGTTGTTATGCAGTTTTCTTTCGTAAACATACAGAATAATGTCAATTCAAGCTAGTTATAACATGACAGTTAAACTTAAAGAGAATAGACTGAACATGAAAAAGAATGTACTCATCAGCTGGCAGTAAGCTGTGAATATTTGAATCAAGAGCCACACATTTCCTATACATTATGGCATATAAATGTTCCTTGAATTCACGAAAAGAATCATCTATCCAATAGCTACTGTATGATATGAGAGATCATTGCAAGACAAGCGCTAGATATAACAAGGGATCAGGGAGAAACATATCATGTTCCTTCTACTAAAACATAAACTATTTTCTATCCAGTTTCAAACATAAAACCAGCAGGTGAAACATATTAAGCTCCATTGCTCCTACAAAACAAACATCACATACCTGACTGTTTAGTGTTGATAGGACTTGCAAATCCAGGGAACTCCTCAGTTGGTGGACAATTGCCTGCATCTGTGAAAGGACTACCTGCTACATGAGGCTTTGGTGCAGAGCATTTCTCCAAAGCAGAAAGAGGTTGGATTTTAACTAAAATATGCGAGTTAGCAAGTTGTAAGAAATTAGGACACTGAAGCATGGAACTTTGATATCGTTCAGTTAAAAGCATACCCTCAGGACTCGTGACAGACAAATCAATTGTGGCATGTTTCATATTTTCTTCACCCCTCCAAACGGTATCAGACCCTGTTGCTGATGCTGTTAAAGAACACGTTCCCTACAGGAATTTTTTTTACTCAAAAACATATTCATTAGATCATAGCAGAAGATATCTAAACTAGTAGCGTATTTATTAACAGAAAAACAACACTTCATACTAGATGCCTCCATATCCATTTTGTCGAGAAATGAGCATTATGCCACTTTTAAATGGCATTAAAGTTTGACAATTTTATCCTTAAAATATTCAAAGGAAGAACAATGGCAAGTATGAGATATAATACCTTGCCCTCCACTTCATATGAAATGTCTTTAACAAAGGGATGATCAAGAAGTGCAGGCCAAGTCAACCGATTTTGTGGTACCTGTTTGGGAGGAAAATAAAAATCAAGTCCAACAGAAACTGACAATTAAGATTGAGGGTCAAGTATTGGATAACCTTATTTAGCAAACCCTTAAGAAAGCTTTTGAAACTGGGACTCATGTCATCAGGGTATTTAACTGGATCCTGTCAGTGCCACAAGCTTAGCTATTTCAGACACCGTAGCCTAAAATTTAAGCAAGAATACTGGCAAAGTTTAAGTTAACCCACCTTGACAATATGCCTAATGAGTGCATAAACTGAATTTGTATAAAAAGGCGGTTGACCAACAAATAATTCATACCTGTAGGATTATGATAAAGTAGTTTCAACAAGGATACAAAACAAACAAAGGTGTTAAAATAAAAAAGAGCAAATTCTAACAAGTTTTCAAGATAATCATGACCTACAAAATAATGTACATCCCATTGATAGGAAATATGAAAATAATCCTAATTGATCTTTTGAACCACAGAAATCTAAATTGGAAGTTGAGAAAATTAATCCAAATGAAACTTTTAAAATACCAAACAAATTGATTAACTCACACATCTGGTCAAAGGAAAAAGAATTTGTGGAAAACATTATAGAATAAACCAAAGAGATCAAACATTAGATGCAATATAGAAAAATGAATTCAAATTGAGGCAACAATTTTGGTAAGCAGAAACAATGACCAAATAACATGAGACCCACATGAAAAATGAATAAGGGAAAAAGAGAGTAATACAATATAACCCCAAGAGACCACAAGTCAGCAGTATGATTGTATGGCTGCTCTCTCACCAACTCTGGGGCCATATACAAAGGTGTGCCTAATAACCAATATAAAGAACATAATTGATTAGCCCCGGGAAGACGCATAACTCGAAAAGAATGTGAAATTCAAAATAGAATTATCAAGCACATACCTTTTATTGATCGCAAAACCACTGTATTTATGGACATGGCGCGTGCAAAGCCAAAATCACAGAGCTAAGATAAATAGAAAAGAGTTAAAAATAATAAACACCAGTTTCTGCTACAATTTCATTTAAATGAGTAAGTAACTGAAAAGTACATAGAACATCAAGAAATCACATAAACTATTATGAATTCAAACATTTTACGAGATGAAATTTTCTATGAAAGCATTATTTCTATCTACAACAAATGGGTTGCAAGAACATAACGGAGCGTAAACAAGCTAGAGAAAGAGATTATTTGAAACTTTTTGTGTGTATTTGCACCCAAGCATCACATCTAACCTTAACAACTGACCCAGCACCAATTAGGATGTTTTGTGGTTTCATATCCCGATGAATGATACGATTAGAATGCAAATAATGTAACGCTCTCACCTGTAACATTTCACAAAAGCAAGCTTCAGTGAAAAGAATGAACTCGATACCAAATTAACTTAAGGAATCACTTGTAGAAAGAAAATCACTCATGTTTGAAATTTGGGGGAGGGGAAGTACCAACTGCTTTGCAATAGCCTGAACTTGTATTTCAGGAAGGCACTTATCATCTTCCAGTATCTCAAAAAGCTCACCCTGAATAGGAAACTCTTCAATTAACTCACCACTGCACCGCATGGTAACAGTTCCATATGTTTGGTCGGCATACAGAGGAGAAAAGATGAGACAAACCTGTGCGAATTCTGTGATCACGCAGAACTCCTGGGGGCTTTCAAATGAATCAAGCATTTCAATGATATTCTCATGTTTCAACTTCCTAAGAATCTACAGAACTCCCATAAATTGAACAAATCAAACCAGCTCAAAGAAGGCAGCTATCAAGCAAAGGATACAACATTTGTTCAAATCTTGATGTAAAGTTACTAGAAAAAAATTCATTAAATTACCTCAATTTCCTGTCTTAGATTATGGATATCCTTCTCGCTCTTTCCATGCTTCATAATAAATTTCATGGCAACAGTCTGTAACCAACAAAAAAAAAAAAGAAAACAGAACATTTTAAGTTAAATAGAGGCAACGAAACAAAAAGAAGATGATGAAATCGGAAGAGAACTGCCTGGCCAGAGTACTTGCGCCTTCCTTTATACACTTTTCCGAAAGAGCCTTCACCAACCAGCTCGATTACATGATAGTTATCAACTCCCATTTTCAGTTCTTCCTCTGAAATTATGCAATCGCACCAACAAAAGTAAGAAGAGATAGAAACCTAAAATCAGAAATCTCTACTACATACGTAAGGACTAAGGAGAGAGCGAAAAAACCATTCCGAAGCAAAAATAGAGCATTAACAAATCCAGGAAGAGAAATATCTAGAGCGAGAGTGAGGACGTGTCAAATATTTCCCGCTCATACCAAATTCAATTTGAGGCAACTAGAGGGCCGCACTGGTGCATTATCACTGTCTGTTCGGTTGCTGTCTTTAAGATGCAGAGACAGAACGGAACAAAAATTTAGAGATAGAATAGAACAAAAATTAGAGACAGTAAGCTGTTTAGTTATGAAGGACAAAACAAAAAATATTGTCTTCTTCTATAAGACAATATGTGTTTGGTTGCAATGGACAGAACAAAAAAATAGTATCAATGACGAAAATACCCTTACAGTATAATAGTATTGGAAATATGTAATTTATTGATTATTTTATAATTGTATCAATATTTATTTTAAGTGTATTTGTAATTTTTTAATTACGATGAAATAATTACAA
>JAOTAY010000004.1:11039159-11051757 GCA_025629805.1 Erythroxylum baracoense
TTAAAATATTGTTTGTTTTAGGTTTCAGACGTTACATGAGGCTATTTTCGTCTTTTCTTGATCTTGTCCGTCGGACAGAAATTTTTATTCCTTCCTAAATTTTTGTACTTCAGTTTTGGAATGAACAAAAATTTCTGTCCTTGTCCTCTGAAAACGGAATAAAAATAGGTGAGGACAGCAAGCAAACAGGACGAAGGACAGAACTTTTGCTTCCTTGTCCACTGTCCTCATCCCTGAGAACACTAACCAAACGCAGGGTCAAAGTGGAGACATTTTGTATTTTGTGATATATTTTTTTTTCTAATTCTATAAGATTGGGGATTATCACAGATTCGCAGAATAATTAACAAATGGTTGAAGGTTAATTGATCAAACTAAAATACCTTGTTGACAATATCTATTTAAAAATAATTTGGTAAATAATTAAAATTTTTAATTTAAATTTAAAATATATAGATTTGATTAGTTGTTTCACTTTTTAAAATTTATATTCCTCATATAAAATAATAATTAAAGTTAAAATACTTATTTAATCATATAATAAGTATAATTATTTTTATGTCAAGTTAGTCCAATCTAATTTACAGATCATTATTAAAGAATTGAAATAGTTTTCTTCCTCAATGCATAAAAGAATTAAGGTACGTGAAAGAATTGAAACGGTTTTCTTCTTCAAAAAATAAGTTCATTGTTGAACTTTAATGTGCCTTCTTCAAATTTACCATTTTTGATCTTTCAATGTATAATCAATAAGTTGATTGAAGTGCCAATTTAGTTGAGGTTTTGAGGAGTGAATAAACACTTTTTTTAACTGCAAAAACTTTCTTTTTTAAAGCAATTTTTTTTAAATAAATATTTTGTTGTAAAATAAAAAAGTAATTTTTAGTAAATATAACTTTTTTGATAATTAAAATATAACTTTTTAAGATATTCAAATTTAAAACTAAAAAAAAGCCTCTATTCTAACCTTTTCGGGTAGAAATATTTCCGTCGTTTACGTTTATATCGTAAGCACATACGGCCTCAAACTTAGCAGACTCTCCGCTTCTATGGCAATTGGTTCACTACCCGTCCATGCGTGTCAACGCTTTTGAGCTCTTCTTTTCCCTCAAACCCGTCAAGATTCAACCTTCTCTTGCTTTATTCAGTCCTCGTCCGTACTGAACCTTTGGAAGAATCATTCCATGGCCGCTTTGCTCTCAGGCCAAGCGAGGATGGCCCAAAGAAGACGAAGTAGCGTCTTGTAAGATAGCTATTTACTAGTAAATATCTATAAATAGCTATCTTACATATAGTTTGAAGTTGAACGGGATATGGGTTTCGCTTTGAATCTGCAGCTTCGCATAGGATACAAGCAATTTCAGACCTTTCTGCAAATTTCTGACTGTTATTAGCTTCTATCTTTATTTTGTTTCCTATGTCTTATGATATAATGGCTTACGGGGTTGTAATTTATGTTTTGTTGTATATTCGTTAATAGCTTTCGATCTTAATTTCGAAGCGTCACTCAGAATAGTGGAGTATCCATCCAGGCCCTTTATTGAGAGCGAGAAACAAGAGAATTGATAGATTTGATGAGAATTTGAAGAAGTAGGTAGATGAGATGTTCGATATTATGTACAACTAACTTTTCAGAGTCTTGCAAGATATTTCTTTACAAAGATTATCGATAACAGAAAAAGGCTTCTGGTATTGGAATTCTGGGGTTTTAATCGTGTGACTTCAAGCTTAAAACCATACGATGTACCTCTGGCTCAAGCTTACTTGTTGTGTTTGAAGGGTCCAGTGCTTCAGTCGATGAGTACATTTAAACATATCCGCACTCTTTTGAAATTATCATTTTCATATATTTAAATTCTTGATATTGGTTTGAATGAACCATATCAATTTGCAGAGTGCATTATCCTCTGTCATGAGGGGTTCATTGGCACGTTAAATTTATGAAATTGATGTATTTTCATTGTTGATTTTACTTTTGCATCTCTGAAAAACACCCATAATGCTAGCACTAGAAATCTCCTTATCTTGCATTTATAGATATTTCCTATTCTTACAGGGTGGTCATTAAGTTAATAAAAGAATTTGATGAATAGTTCTTCTGCTAGCCTATGTTATCTCTTTGCGTTTTTTAAAATGAAAATGAAGGCGTTAAAGAAAATCATTTAGACGAGCCATAAAATAACGAGATGAATGATGCAAAGGAATATATTATAAATCTTCTTGTATTTCAAATATAAATCTAATATATTGTGCTTTGCATATTGTAGTTGAATTCTTTCAAATCAAATGTAAACTTAATATATTGTGCTTTACATATTGTTTAATATACTTTAAATATTATTTATATGCATAAATAATTTTATTACAAAATAAAATATAGTTAAAATTAAAAGTGCTTTTTATTTTTATGTTGCCAAACAGTCTATTGTATGAAGCTTTTTCAAAAAAGCTCTTTTTTAAATGACATCCAAACAGTCAACTAGTTTCTTAAAAAAGCTCTTCTTAGAAAAGTTCTACTAACAAAAGCTCTACTGATATAAGATCATCCAAACAGGCACGAAGTACCTTTGGACTTATCATATTTTCCTCTTTCCCTCTAGCTATTGCTCTAACTTGAAACCCTCCCTAGTTTGAGTTCTTCAATTTTTGTTTTTTGCTTCACTTTCTCTGTTTCAACTCCCATATCTCCTCTCCAACTCCCCAAACCTTCTTCTCTCCCTTTTTTCTCCTTTCTAGCATTACGTGTTAGCTCCCTTGTTCATTTTGTGGTTTGTTTTTAGTCTTTCACCTATCTCCTTATACTTTTTTTGGTTTTCTCCTTGATTGATAGTTTGGATGGTCCTCTACCTACTACCTTCCTATCCAAACCTCTCTGTAACTCCTCTTTTCCATTTTCTCTTAGTTCCCTTTGTTTGTTCCTAATGATTGTTTGTTTCTATAAGTACACAATGTAACTATAGCTAACATAATTAAGTAGAGGAAGATCCCAAAAGAACTATTGGTTAATTACCCACTATTCACAAACTTAACAAATTAGACCAATAATTATAGATGATTGAATAAGAAAATAAAATAAATAATAAATCTAAATACTACAACAATGATATGATCAAGAATAGATAAATCTATGGATGAACTAGACTTAGGTGAGAAATCTCCTAAGATTTTACTATATTCAACTTTTCTTTGATTTAATGAATATCTCTAGTTTCTTCAATTAGTAAGGGTTTCTAACTTAAATCATATTCTCTCTTGAGACATGAATCAAATATTAAATCTTCCACTTTCACTCCTTCAATTTAATCAATATAAAAACATAGATACACTTTCAAAAAATAACAATAAAAAATAGATATAATCTTTAAAAACTAGAAGTTCATTAGATCAAAGAGTCAATCAAAATATATAACATCCTAGGTTCATCCTACCTATATCAATATCCCAAATTAGCTCATAATTAAGCAATAAAAACAACCAGAAGTAATAAAGAAAATAAGATAATCTTAAATCTTAAATCTCTAAAGAATTATTGTTTAAATCTTTTTCTATCTTTAAAGAATAACTAAATGTTGATCAAAACTGATGTAGAACAACTTCAAAATTGACTTTTTGATGCTTCTTAACAAAAGAACTCCTTTCTTTTCTATCCCCTTTTCTTTAAATATGAAACCTTAGTTTTTAATAAGCTATACAAACCCAACATGGGTTTGTATAGCTAGATGTGTTGGGTCTGTATAGATAGATGTGTTTCACATGAAATTCTCCAAAAAAACACTATAACACCTACATAGGACCTACTCAAGTCTATATATGGTGTCACGTTCTTCATCCAGAGGGTAATATGGGAGTAGGTAAGAGAAACAAAAGCAACCACTTTTGAACACATCCCTTAACATGGTAATGCGTAAGTGCCATGTCCACAGGTCCATATCCAAATCTTTTAAAATTATTCTAAGTTAGTCCAATTCTTCTCTAATTTTACTGTTTTTCCTTGTATAGGTAGAAATACGACCTAAAATGAGAATACTTCTTAAATTAAGTATCAATCCTTCAATTTCATTCAAATACAAGCAATATACCATATAAATAATGCTAAAAATAATATATGTACATCACAAATTAGTAAATATTAATATTTTAGTAATGGTATTATAAAAATATATGTACCTAATTCTTTTTCAATCTTTAGCATTTTGTCTGACTCCTTGTCCCATTTTAACTTGGCTCTTGACCTGACTCCCTCAAGCTTTCCTTCTTTAGATTCTTCCATTCGCCACTCCAATTTTCTTACCTCTATTCTCTTTAGTTATTCATTCCCTACTTTGCTTTTTCTTCTCTTCTGTTAGGAGGCTTCCCTACTCTTATGACCGAAACTCTAAACATGAGACCGAAATTCTAAACCTGAGACTAGAATTATTTTAAAGCATGTATCCTTTTATTCTTACCTCAAATCTCCCATAGTTTTAAGTCCCAAGTAACTAAGCTTCTCTTATATTAAGAATATCATGCTTAGCTTGAAAAAGGTGGTGGGTGAATCCTCCCAAGCCAAGCTTCACTTTCGCCCACCTTCCATCTTAGAAGGAGCCTTGACTATAGCTTTAGCCTTGGAAGTACTTAAGGGGGAATCTAACAAATGGAATATAACCCTTGTAAGGTTTTTCGTAGGACAAGACCAACTTTCCCACTTATTAACTTATAAGATTTGAAGACAAAACATTCTTATTCAACTTCTATTCCAAAACTAAAACTAAAAAAAACATTAAAGAAAGTCTTTAGCATTACAATAAGAAGCAATTATGCCTTCAATTATGGCAACTTAGAATGAAGTTAGAGGCAATAAAGCAAAAACATATTCATTTATATGTTAATATCCATTACATTCCTTTAGAATACTAGTCCACTAATGTCCTTATGTATTTAGTAAGCTATGTAAATACTCCATTAGAAATGGATGAGCAAACTGCTTCCTTAAAGAGAGTTGGATATATATGTATACTTGTTACAGTGGAGATAGGAAAGGAGTTATCATTGAACATTCCTCTATTAATGCTTAGTGATAATGACATCGTATATAAATATCAAATCAAGGTATCATACCAATGGAGGCCATCTCTAATTGAGCAAGAAAAATCCTTGAAGCCAACAGGTAAAATATTTGTTGAGCAAGTTTTATATCTAATAATAAAACTCTCAATACCCATAAGTATACTGATCATATCCTGTAGTATAAGAGCAAGAGGATTATGCAATAGCTAACAATTTGAACCTACATTTGTCTAAGGTAACACAAAATTGATTTGAATTAAATTTAAATAACAGAAATTGAAACAAATAAACAAAAAAGCAAATAATTAATAACAAGTAAGCTGTCAATAAAAATTGAGATTGATCAACATTGAATATTTAGGAACTATTCTTTCTCTATCTTATTCCCTTAGTCTTGTTGAATTAATTTCTATGTTTGATCTTAGATTTCCTAAGGTATTGATTACTCTCTCTCAAGATCTAATCAATTAACCTAATTGAATTTGAAATTTCCAATTTTGCAATCTCTCGTTTCACAAAACTATTCTTAACATCTTCAATCAGATCTGAACTAATCTATTAGATAATCAATTTCATAACTAAGAAACACTTAAAAACAAAATTCTAAACCTATACTCATAATAATCATCTAAGAAACACTTAAACATCTAGCAAAACATAATACAATATACATCTTTCAACATCACCATATTTAAACCTTTGCTTGTCCTAAAAAAAACTAAAAACACAAATAAACAAAATACATAAACATACAATTATGTAACAATATAGTAATGGTACAATGGCATCAAATCTTATGAAATTAACTTAAACTCAAACACCAATCACTTAAAAAGTGCCAATACACTAACTTTTTCCTTTCAAGTTTAAGTGCATTGATTTGAATATACATATCGATCAAAATATTAACACCCTAATCATACACTTATGGCACTTGTAAGCATGTATTTATTATTATTAATCAATCAAAAAGGAAAATTATCATTAAGGAACCTTTAATGAGAATTCTTGCTATTTTTAAAAGATCAGTTGGTTTATTTATTGTAACATCATTTTTTAAAGATTTTTTGAATGGTAACCTAGTCTTTTGACTCGAAGGCAAACCACCTTGTCATGAATGTCTCCCGGTTACTCAATTAGGTCATGTTTTTATTTAGTTTGGTTGGAGTTCATTCTAGCCTTTTGACGTAAATAAAACATTTTTGTCATAAATGCCCTCGATTACTCAACTATATCACAACTCTCAACTGACTTACAGCTTTATTCTTAACCCAATTTTCTTAAAAAGGGCTAGCAGAATAATTATGTTATTTAATTTTTTCATTTAATTTCTTAGCCTACCTCAGTTCTTTTTAGTCAATTATTCTCATGAAAGGGTATTATTAATCCTAACCAATTCACTTGACTATAATTATAAATGTATACAAATAAATTCCTTAAAGTGAACAAATACATTTCATATCCTAATTAACATACATATTTATCCAAAGATACTTAAAACATAAAATTCCAAGCCAATATGCCTTTACAGATTAAATGACCATGTTCAAAGCTAAACTAATTCCATTCAATTCTTTCCATTGACACATTCACATAATTTATAAATCATCTCCTTCAACATTTGGATATTGTTTAAACATTCTAGCACTAACTCTAAAAACAAATTACGAGTTATCTCCCAGGTTTTCTTGGAAAATAAAGTAATAAACCCATCTAAGCTAGGTGACTTTGAGGGATGTAGTCCCAAAAATAATCCTTTGATATCCTAATTGGTAAATGGAATAGTAAAAAATTCCTTGACTTTTTGACAAAGGAACTATTAAAAAATCTTTTCATGTTAAAATCATTTTGTAACACCTTTTTGCCTATTAAATTCATGAAGAATCTCCTTTCATATTTTAGTAATTATTCCTTGTTTGAAATTGTATTTCCCATTTAATCTTTTAATACAGTAATCTTATTCATATTTCTTCTTGCTAAAAAGAAGCATGACAAAATTTTGGGTTTGAATCCCCTTCTCTTAGCCAGCCTATCCAAGCCTTTTATTTTAGAATAGAATTCTACAACTTCAAAGCCTCCTGGTGTTCTTTGATCCTATATGTTTACTTTAATCTTAACTGATTGCTATAAGGGTGTTTATAGCATTCTCTTTGAACCTGTTTAAGCTTCATCTTAGTCTGTATAACCTTTTTAGTATGAGAATTGAAAAAAGCCTTAAGAGATTATTTCACCTTTATGATTTTTTACATCAATTGAAATGCATTATAGCCTTCCACATTCTGATTCTAGCTCCACTGAACTAAATCAAATAAGTCATCTTGCTAAATTAGTCCATTAAAAAACCTAAAAGGTACTCTATGTATCCTTGTGCTTACTAGGTTTTGTATGTTAATGTAAGTGTGATTCGAAAATAGGTTTTGTCCGAAATAAGTAAAGGATGAAGAAAAATCATCTAGCCAAACTTGACTTACCAAAGCTTGATCCAATTTTTTTCCTAATTAGCATTGCTCCATATTACTTATTGGACCGGGGAAATGATCTACCAGTAAATTTAAGGTTAGTTATAGGCACTTGCTGAAATAAAATAGAAAGTTTCCTTTTAGTTGCTAACGGTACCCTCTCCTACCCTGTGATTCTTAGTTTGATTGAATAAAGTTGAAATCACCTTTAATGACCTAAGTATTTTAGATTGTAGAGTTAATGGATTGTAAATTATTCCATAAATTATCCCTCTAAAATTGATTGTTTGAAGCATATACTAGAGTTACTTAAAAAGAGAAATGAATCCATATGGCATTTTAAGCTAATTGTCGGTCACTTTCTCTAGCTACCATCACTAAAATTTTGTTTGAGTTGTAGAAACACATGATTCTTCCATTATAATGAGAGGAACGATTGAAAATAGCATTCCATTTATCACCCAAAAACTTTAAATCAACTGGCATCTAAGATGATTTTATTTTATTTTCTAAAAACCTACTAAACAAATTGTCTTTTCCAAAATGGCTTCCCTAACCATAGCTTTTTCTCCTTACAGATTTCCTTCTGGAGCTGGTAGCTTGGTCTTTGAATTCCACCATTTGTTCTTTCTTTTAGTTGGTCTCTCTATCTAAATGAAGATTTTCCAAATCATTTGCATGAATCCTTAATAGTTTGCTTCTGTATAAGTTCCACATTTTTAAGTTGATCTCCAAACTTGTCTCCTTTTCCTCAATATTATTGTTGTTGTCTTTACCACATTTTCATTACAAGCCTCTTAGATGTTTTCTTGTGAGTTTGAGCTAACCAATTCATCATGTTAATGTTTTAAAATATCTTTCCTGATGTTATTTAACATATTTGGCTTCTGCAAGTATGTCATAGGAATATCAAATCTTTTTAACTCTCCATCGTCTACAAGCTTTAACACTGGCAACTTCTCAGGCACTTCTTCATTCCTTTTGATTTCAACGCAAATTTTTACAACATATCCTCTCCATATTAGCATTCTAAAAATCCCTACAAATAGGTTTTCCAACTGAACTACCTAGAAAGCTTAGCCCCTCAATTGTCCAAAAATCCAAAGGCATATTATGAAAGTTAACACAAAGTGGAAAATGTTACCTCTATCACATTCCAAGGTAGGTTCCCACTTTCAAATGAACATTGGTTGACCCCCTGTATCAAAGGCTAAGTTCAATTATCTCATTTAAACAACCTTCCACTGAGAATTTGAATAAGAAAGAGCCATCATCCATGAACATAGTTTTCTCCAATCCTTTTTTTCCTTTACCTAGCAAAGGCCTAAGCATATACTACAGGGAGTACTAGCCTTTTATTCTAGAAAAAGCAAACAAAAGTTGTGGTCTAGGCATTAGCTTCAACCTTGAGAAACATGCAAATTTGCGTGTAAACACCTTGAACTCAATATACAAACTAATCAAAATTTTAATGTTGAGTCTATTTAACCCTATCACTTGGACACACACATTGATAATCATTCGGTCAAAACAGAAGTGTAGCTATTCCTTAGTAGGTTTTTATGAAAACTCAAGCTACTAACAAGTTTGGTAGGTTTAAATTCGAAAACATTCTTTTTTGTTGATTTTTCGTTAAGGACATGAACCTAGTCTTTTACGCGGAGGCAAACATTTGTGATGAATGTTGATCCGGTTGCTCAACTAAGCCATATTGTTATTAAGTTGCTTAGTTGGAATGTCATTATAGCCTTTTTACACAAAGGCGCACATTTGTGATGTCAGCTACATCACATTCCCAACTGGCTACTAGCTCTATTCATAACCTAAAGGCCAGCAAAATAGTTATTTTAGTTAAAAATTATACAACTTTTTTAAAAAAAGAAAATTTGCCTACATTATTGCTTTAGCTAATCATTCTTATGAAAATGTACTAATAATGCCACTTTTTTTATTGGCCTAAAATTATAAATGACTATGGAAAATTCCTAGGGTGAATGGACTAACATCGTATCCTAATTAACTAATATATTTAGCCCTAAGTAACTTAGGTCGCTAATTTCACAAGCTAATAAATCTACACAACCTAAAAGGCTATGTTTAAGGCTAAATCTATTTTGTTAAGCTCTAGCCATTGACACATTCACACAATTCACATCAGCAACCTAAGCAAAACTATCATACAAAATGTAAAATTCACACTCAAGATAAAAACACACAACTCTCCCCACACTTAAACAACACATTGTCCTCAATGCGAGAAGGGTACACAAACACACCCGGGGGAAATAAACATAATATACAAAAAAACATAAGAAGTAAATACTAACGAAAATGAAAAGAAAAAGGTTAGAATATGAAACCGTTATGTTGACTGAGGTGATGATGGTGATGGAGGCGGAGATCACTTGTGCTTGATGCCCATGATTATTGCCCTATCTTATACTTGCTTCAAAAAAGAGTAAGAGATTAGCACTCCAAAACATTACAAATTATTAAGAACTTATTTTGAAATTTAAAACAAATCTAACTACGCAATAATTTAAACCTAACCACTAAACATGCTAATTTATGGTCATTAGCTTGACCTTAATCTTTTAAAACTAAGCCAGGATCAATTATAACTTTCAGAAAGAAATGCCACTAGGAGGATTTAATTCTAAGAATATCTACGTGAGGACGTACAACTTAATGCCTATACTTGCTAATAAGTGAACAAAATTAGAGGAAGCTAATGGCAAAAGGGTCATTAAGAACTTGGTACTAAGTTCTCTTTAGGAGACTAAGTAATTTGGATGAAGCAAGTGGAGGAATAGGTTCAGTCATAAGGAGAGGAAGATTAATGGAGGAAAAGCCTAAAAAGTAAGGAGTAAGAGTGGTTATGTGTGGTTTTAGGTTAGAGGCAGTTGAGGCTTGGAGAAGCGAAAGGGATCTAAAGTATGGGATTATAGTAAGGTAGACAAATAGGGATCCATTTAACTAGAAAATGAAAAAGTTGAAGGTTTAAAGCAAAAATTTTTTAAAAATTCATTCCTAAAATGGTATTAAGGTTAAAGGTGGAAAATATTTTTGATCAAGAGAACAAAAAATGCCTCTAAGATGAAAGGAGAGGATTATTCACAGAATGGCAAGTAAGTGAGCAATAAACTATAGCGAACAAGGAGGTTAAGAAAGTGCAAGGAAATATATGTGTCTCTACGAAATATTTATAAGATAACTTCACCATTGATTCTTATATTGGTCATAAATTTTTCATCTGAATTATAATTTAGTTCACTATAAATAGAAACAAAAACTTTATTTTTAAGGTTTCTAATAAATAAAAAAAGTATATGGACTAGGACACAAGAAAAATACATGGTTTAGCATATGGTTGTGGCTTAGATAGTCTATTTCTTAGATTGTCTATTTAAAAAAGTAAAAATTAGGGCCTTCTAATATTTTTCATTTTTCTTTAATTACAAACTTTAGTGTTCATTATAGTTAAAAACCACTTACTAAGGAGAGTCTAAGAATACATCTGAAGATCATTTTTAATATATAGAGAGAGAGATCACAATCCATTCCAAAGAAGCAATCACTAATATAAGATAGATGATTTTAATAAGAGATACCTTATAATGACTTTTCCTAACTTTTGAAATGTTGTCTTTGCATTTGAAAGGATGATTTGCGAATAAATAATTTTATATCTAGATTATCTAAAACCTAAATAAAATTTTATTTTTTGTTAGAGTAGTGCTTTAAAGGCAATCACCTTTAGTACTTTTGTACAAACTTTATTTTGATTAATAAAGCAAAAGGCAACTTTTCATTAATTTGATGTTTGTTTATATATGAATTGATATTGATCTTAAATCGAATTAATGAAGCCAACGATACAAAACATAGCATGAAGGAGATCATGATGAGATCATGATAATGAGATTCCTATCTTGTAGAATTATGTTAGTATCTGAATAATCCTTAGTTATAGGATTAATAAAATAGGACATTATTAATCCAGATAGACTAACACATGTTACACTCCTTGAATTTTATCAAGCAGTGGATCTCACAAACTGTAAGCATAAGATGTTTAGAGTTAACGTGTGGATGCTTACTAAGAGTAGTAAGTACATTGGAGAACATATTATGAGATTATCATATAGATGATCTATCAAATGTCAATAATCAATCTCATCATAGCAATGGTGTAAATATCCTTAGACTTGAGGTACTCAAGGATATCTTGGATACTAATCCTGTGCTTTGACATCATTCCTTGTTACCTTAAGACGAGATCGCTCTTAAGATGGTGATTTAGTACAGTTATTGGTATTCAAAGGTAATTGAGCAGCCAATAAAGGATTCACCACTCCTGATAGGAGACAATACCCATGGTCATTACTCAGGAGTCTCTGGCCAGAGCAATTATGTGTCATGAAGAGATTCTTTAATGACACATAAAAGTAATGAGATCCTAGGATAAGAACTAACATCACTTGGACTAAATGTGACGTAGTCAGTCTAGTGGGAGTTGACACATAACCCATACTCCGAACTAAGTGGGGTATAGAATGGTGAAAGGATGAATTGCACAGTAATTGTTTATAGAAATGTTCATAAGTTGGATAATTAACTATTGAAGAGTTCTTGTGTTAATCCACTTATATTCCAGTAAATTGGGATCATGAAACCCTTCATAATTTGATTGAATTAAGAGTTAATTCAAGTTCCCAAAATAATCGAGAACCTAAGGGTCACACGCATAAAAGATCAGATAAAAATATAGTATGTATGGCCAAATTTAAACAGGCCACGATCGTGACTCATAGGCCACGATCATGACAGAGGGTACGAAATGGTACATAAGTGCATTCTTCACTTATGTACACAAGATTCTAACGCTTCTTACCCATTCAAGTGAGATGATAGGGCTCTAAAAGAGTTCTAAAGTGAGAGAGAGGAATCAAGAGTCTTGTTCTTGCAATTTATGTCAGAGTTGCATGAATCAAAGTGCATGTAACAAGATTCTTGATCTATCTTTTCATATTGAGCATCTACTAGAACTCATCTAGTTTGGTGCTCAAATCACCCTTATACATTGTTTCTTC
>JAOTAY010000004.1:11055386-11074186 GCA_025629805.1 Erythroxylum baracoense
TATTTTCACTGTTTAGGATGGAATGGAACGTAACATGAAACCCTCCGCTTCCATCCCATTCCATTCCATTCCATTATAAAACCTTCAACCAAACGATGGAAGCGTGTTACGTTCCATCCCCTTCCGTCCTCAACCCCAAAACCAAACATAGCCTATGGGAGACAAAGTTTAAGTAGTTTGGAAATGTTAAAAAGGAGACAACCTGATACTCCACTGAGAAAATACAAAAAGATTATACTTATGAATTGCAAGAGAAGAATATGAAGATCCAAGAAGAATTGAGGGTAGAATAATATAACTCTACTAGAACTTACCGAGGACTTGATCCTTTATATAAAACTTTAGCGAACTAGGATACGAGTAGAGGGCCTTATATAAAGAGGTCTTTCTCTTTTTATAGGTCTTTTGAACATTTTTCTCAAATTCTTGTGTCTTTTAGTTAGCCTAAATAATTTTGTTTGTAACACTTACTCTTTCAATTATATAATTTATTTCGTATTTTTCGCAAATGTTTATTTTTTTATTGACTTAATTGTTTTTGTTCTTATCTATTTAATTTTTTACTTATTTTTATCTTTTTGATTTTTGATCTTTATTTTTATTTATATAGATTATTATTTATGTATTTGACTATTGTTTTTAACTGTTTTTAATTTTTTTTCCCTATGGTTCTATCAAAAGCAATTTCTTAAATTTTTATTTTTTGAAGCTCTTTGGATTGTGTATATTGACAAAAATCGTACTAAAACGTTATCGTGGTATTTGTACTTTTAACATTCATATAATATAGTAATTAGTCCATAGCATCACGCAACGCTACACTGCACTGCGCACATTGCTCCCTCTCATTTCCTCGCAGACCCTTTTGCTTTTTTTTTTTCCATTTCTTTCTTTTTTCTTCTTGTTCCTCTTACCTTAGATCAATTCAAACACCAAAAAAACCAAATAAACGCACAATCAGACTTGTACTAGCCATCCCTATTTCTCTTAGCCTTTAATTCTCAATAAAACATATCCCTTTTCCTCTTTAGCTCCCATCATTTTAGACTTATATGATAAAACATTTTGCTATTCTTTTCTATTGATAGTGAACTGGAGAAGATGAGTAGCACTGGGGCTCAGCTTTCAATTCCTAGCACTACAAGGAAGATGATCCAGAACATAAAGGAAATCACGGGCAATCACAGTGAAGAAGAAATCTATGCAATGCTTAAGGAGTGTTCTATGGATCCAAATGAAACCACTCAAAAGCTTCTCCTTCAGGGTAAATTGTTTTGATTATTTGCTTTTTGTTGCTCTTGTTTCGTTCTCTTTCCTCCAGCTCATTTTTGTACAGAGCATGAAAGGAGGTTTTATGTTTGATTAACCATTTCTACCGAATCGGTCGCTATGTTAGATTTGGTTTTCATATATAGCCTTTAAGAGAGGTGGATTGAAATGGGTTTCACTCTTTTTTCTTTTTAATTTTTAAAATTCTTTTTTTAACTGATGGGGCTAAGTTACACCTTTTAATTATACGAAAGCTTTCGGTTTTATTTTTCTTTTGGTAAATTTGATTTGGGAAAATGATTTCGGAGTAAGATTGACGGGATTGGGCGAATAAATGGTTTTGTTTTTCCCCATCCTCTTTCACTGCTATTGCTGCATTTCAAAGCTGATACCTTTTATTTTCTAGTTTGTATTGAATCTCGCTGGATTTCTTATGAACTCTCTACTTGTCTGCTCAAACAGGGAGTAATAACCAGTGAAGAGAACTAGAAAATTAGTTGATCATATTGTTTGTGCTTATTATTTCGAGCCTTTCCATTTGAATTTTCCTTGTTAACATATTAACTATCGCCTAAGTTGTTTCGCAGACACATTTCATGAGGTCAAAAGAAAACGCGACAAGCGAAAAGAGGTAAGACACCTTTCAGGAATTTGTATGTGGATGTTGCTTCATTCTAGTTGAGTTGTTCATCCGATTAGTTTTTATTGAGTGAGGATAAACAAAGTCAAGGAGTCGTAGTTAGTTTATTTCAAAATGCAGTCATGGAGTCCTTGTCAGTATTTGTTCAAAATATAGTCATGGAGCCCTTGTTAGTATTTTTTCTTTCATGTTGTAGATTGTTATTCCATGTTTTCTTTGCATTCTTGTGGTTAATTAGATTGCAATAACAGCATGTTCCTTGTAATTAAACTTAAGCTTCCAATTTCCTGTAACTGTGTTAAGACTGTGATTATGATGTCTTTCAGCTGCTTTGAGTTTGTGTGCATATTTGGCATGTCAAGAAAGCGATAAAGAAAACCTATAATGACATCTCTGGAACAGAAACTCAGGTAGAACACCACAGGAAGGAAATAGTTTTAAAACTGAAATTGTAATTACACTGATTATTGTTGTAACTTAATGAAGCCTTTGAGATGCCCTAAAATAATACACAACAAACTTAAGAGGCAGCGAATCTGAAACGATAAACCAGAGAAAAGCCAAAAGCACCTCAAAACTATATTTCTGAATTCTGTAGGTCAAGAATAGAATTTTGGGGTTAATCATTATTGCATCTTTTTGAAAAAAATTAATTTCTGCTTTGAAATATAAGAAAGTAGGTAAAGTTGCCTTAGGAGGATAAAGTAAATCACAAAGGCAGAAATAAGAGCAAGGGGATGTAGATTGGGCTTTTGGCTTCTCATTTATGGGAGGTAAAGAACTTAGTTACTTTTCTTAACTCTGATGTATCTACGTGGTTGCTTTTCTTGACTCTGCTATATTTTCTTGTTCGAGATGTGTGTACATACAGGTTGTATTTGTTCTTTGTGAATTGCATTGGATTGGAACTATGTGTTGTTGATAATTTGATCTGAAATGCAGAACGTGGGTAACAGAGAGTCTGTAAACTCTCGAGGGAGAATTGTTGCCCAAGGGCATGGGAGCAGGAATCTTAGGGTGAATTTTACACCTCGTTACTCAGCACATGGTTAGAAAAACTTCTGATATATGGCCTGAAAGAACTACATTTGCTTGAGTGCTCACTCGGTTTCAGACTTTGTGGTTACACTGCTGTGTTTACCTGTGATGTGTAAAGAATTAAATAGTTACAAATGCAACTTTTCTTGGATTTATCTTTCAGCCATTATTAATAAAAGAATGCCTAATGTGCATGAGACTTACTACTATGATTGGCTTATGAACCCTAGGTGATCCACATGCGCTGAGCAATACATGAAGGCTAAATATTCATACATGAGTGTGGTAATTTGTTGAGATATATCGTGTTATGAGTTGGAAAACAAGGCACTAGTCAATCTTTAACTCCATTGCTTAAAGACCTCATCCTTATCAAACTTAAGAATTTTGTATAACAGAGAAATGTTTATATGACATGCTGATGTAAATGTGTAAATAGTGAACAATTTAAGTTTATATTTTTTCCACTATGTCAGTCATCCTATAAAGTTAAAGAACCATTTAAATATGAACATGTGCAGTTCACTTCACATAGTTATTTTGTTCTGTTTGCAACTAGTTCTTAAGGCTGAAACAACCTTAACAGGTAGGCATTTGATTATCTCAGATAACTGGTTTAAATCCCTGTCCCTGATGTAGTTGTGGTTGATAATGTTCACATACTGGAGTCTGTCATCATGTTGATGGAGACTGTACAAGTTTTATCTGATAAGTAATGTCCAATCTAACTGCATGTTGACTCGAGCATTTATTAGATGCAAATGGTGGTAAGAGTTCTGCAAATGGGAGGGACAGTGGAAACAACCAAGATGCATTGAAGGGGGCTGTTATTTTGTTGACAGCTTCAGAGGAAAAAAATAAAGAAACAACTCTTCCTGCAAGGTAACATAAGTTTACAAGTTTAACATATGGTTGTTATACATCATGTGGGGTTTGTGAGGATTTAATAAGCAATTTCTTTGATTTTTCTGCAGCTGTACTTATGTTGTTGCTAATGGATCTTCCACCATAATTTCTGAAAGCCTGCATGCAATAAGTGCTGCTAGTTTGCTTTCAGCAAGTGGTGTAACTCAACAAGAAGTGATTTCTTCAACTATTGGTGTTGATAAATTGGGAAACACAAGTTCCCCTCTTGAAACTGACAAAACCTCCAGTGTAGGATTAGGAGCTGCAGAAACATGTGTGGAGTCTATGACATGCTCCAGTAACTCCTTGGTGTTTGTGACTCCAGCATCTTCATCAACAGTCTGTTTTTCACCATCAGATGCTGTCATAGTGCCTACTAATGATTTAAGGCTCCCTGGTGCAATCAAATGTGATGTCGGAAGTCATCTGACTCTAGGTGAATCAAATACAGAAATTTCTACTGAGAAGTCAGGTCAGGGATTTGGCTATGTTATGAAATTGTTGCTGTTTTTTATTAATAAAGAATTGGAATTTTAACTTTCCTAACATCTGACTGCAGCTCCTGAGATTGTTACCTCCTTGCAAGGGAAGATACCGAGTGAACCTCAGGGAACTGTGAAGAGCCAGCTCAGTGACACTTCACAACCCTCAGTTATATCAGGCCATTCTGGCTCCTTCAGTGGCAGGCCTTCCTCTAACTACATTACTAAGTCACAACAGATAGGGGGCCCTCAGAAAGGTATGTGATTTAGCTTTTGTATGGAAGATTCTTAATCTTCTGAACTATTTTGTTATTGATGAACATATGCCACTTTTGTATTGTTGTTTAGGTTTTGATACCCATCCAGATTTTATAGAATAGCTGTAAGTAATTAGATTTTGTTGACTTTCGGCTCAAGTTTCTAAAAAGGTAATTGATACTTCGTGGATATTAGACATGGAATTTCATAACCCTGATCCCATTCCAATTGTGCTTATTTTTTGCCTTCTTGCTGACTTAGGTACTTCCCTTTTCTTTCTTCTGCATTATGGTTTTCTGAACTATAGATTGAAAGTGATGAGATTTGAGGTTACCAAAGAGAACAAAAATGTTATCTTGAGTTTGGGATGCTAGATTCTTGCACCCTACTCTTCTTGTGTTCTTTCTTAAGCTATTTTATATAAACACACTCCTGGATACAGCAATTTGATAAAATATAAAAGAACTTTGGAAGGCATGGCTCCTAGCCATCCCTGCTTATTTCAATTTTTCAGCTAGTTTCTGTGATCTGGTAAATTTCTTACGATCTATATGTTTACTGGTCCTTCTGTTCATTGGTAGCTGGCCCCAACAAGGAGTGGAAACCAAAGCCAACAAACTCTACTTTGCCTCAAGGGAGTGGAACTGTAGGCTCGTCTGATTTTGATAATAATCCTGTTGAAGGGAAAGGACTATCACAGATTGTATCAAGTGTCCATGATTCAGAAGAGTCAATTTCTAAGCTGCAGAAAAAGCTGGAGGAGTTGCATCTTCCACCACGTCAACATGTAATCATTCCAAACCACATCCATGTCCCTGAATCTGAAAGAACCAAGTTAAGTTTTGGAAGTTTTGATGCTACTTTTACAGTAATACCCAGTGATATGAGTGCTCCACAGAATGACAAGAGCTCTACTCCTATATCTGAAACTTCTCAAGTTACTGAGAAAAATTCAGAGGAGCAGCCTACAAGGTAAGTGTTCTTGTGCTTTTTGTCTAACATATCCAACCTGGCATGTAATGCTTTGTGTAGTAGCTGCCTATCGAATGAGATTTGAACACACCTAGTTATTGTTTTAAATTAGAGAGTTCGATGTTATCCAAGTTTATTTATTTTGTCGTTCTGCCCCTAACTTATTGTTTATATGCAAAATCTGTTCTTGACATTTCCAACTAGGAGTTAATCTCCAAATTCTTATTAAAATTATTCCTTTGGCGAAGATGTAATCATTCAAAGATGATTTTATTAACTGATTAATAAGTGTGTAATGCTCATTTACATCTGTTTCATAATCCAAAAATTTGGTAGATAGTTTGCTGAGAAGTCCCAGGTGTTTAAGGTTTTAAAAAGAAAGTTTGGCAACCTAACTGTTGATAGTTTGACTCTTTATCTTGTTTTATATTTGACTACATGTTGATAATGTCCTTGTATCTATTTGGATTCAACAGCCAAAGTGCATTGGTTACAACAGAGGATGGTGCATATCCAAATATTTCTCGCTCACCTTCCCAGGAACCTGGAAATTTATGTGCCGAGGGTGATGTTTCGTCCAATAGAGTATCAGGGTGCAATGAATTCAAGCCAGAGACTGCATTTATTTCTGGAGGGCATCAATACTCAATGGTGCATACTTCTCCAGTCTACAACTTTGGTTTCATTCCTCCAGTGATAGGCAGTCAGATTGCACCATTTGAAAACTTAGAATCTCAAGCCCGCGATGTTTCTCGCCTTCCTAGTTTTGTAGTAAGATTTCAATCCCAAGTCCATTTACCTAATGTCTAAGATATTGCACTGTCCCTGTCTTTTTCTGAAGCTAAGTTATGCTTCTGGTATTATTATAATAGAAAAGGGAAAAGGGGTAGGAGAAAAAGACTACATTGAAGTTTTCATATTGCTGCAGTTGCAAATTCTGGAAGCTTTAAATTCCTTATTTTGATCACAGATGTCTTTAATTCCGGTAGTTGTGACTCCTCAAAATAATGTGTGATGGCAGAATTCATTTTGTCTATGGACCTAAACCAAGTGTTAATGGTCATTTTACTGGTTTCTTTATCTAGGTCCAGCAACCATGTGATCCTGTGAGTTATTATGCTCAATTTTATCGATCTGATGCTGATAATGATGGTCGTGTTTCTCCCTTGCCTTCTACTGGAATTGCTTCAAAATACAATGGCAATGTTACTTTATTGCCTCCACATGCTACCCAGTCTCCCCAAGAGGTTTCTATATTTTATTCTCTTTACTATAATTTTATCAACAAGGTTTAAGTCTTCCTTTCTTGAATATCTTTCCTAGGAAATATCTCTTTGTTCATTGAATGATTAGAATTTCCTAGGACTTGTTTCAGTTCTCTTTGTGCTTGTCTACTCAAATCATCACGTCACCTTATGCAGATGGGTTATTGAGAACAGAAAAAATTATTCATTCGTTGTCCAAATACGAGATTTTGTTGCTAATTCTTATGAGGTGAATAGTTCGTCTTCTACTATTTGGTACAGGAATGACTTTAGGTTTTATTTGCATTCCGCTTCTTGCCAATATCAGTGGACTTGAATAGATATTAGTGTTGCCATTTTGTGGTTCATGTACTCCAGCCCATTTCTTTTCTTCCTATTATGTTTTAAATGCTTTCACAAAGCATTCCCTTGAAATTTTAGTTTGGCAAGGGGAAGACGTATTGATTCTGTTTAGAAAGCCTTTATACGTCAAAGAAGCCTGGTGAATTGTTCAAGTTTAAATCTAGATGTTTTTCACTTGGCTTCAGTAAGGGAATTTGTTACGATTGCCATATTATATGTTAGACATCTAGTTCTCAAATGTGTCTATATAGTGCCTCTACTCTTGCATTGTCTAGATTGGTTAATATGTACTTTATCATGGCCAAATCACACTTTGGATCGTAGTTTCTTTTAATTTAGATGAAAGGATTGATTTGGGCTTCATATTGCACCATAATAGGATGTTTTGTTGCCTTTTACATAGCCTTTTGAGTTCTCATGAATAGATGAAGAGGTTCCTAAATAATTCTTAAAAGGAAACAGTCTTTGTCTATAAAGAAAATAAAAGGCAACAGTCCTTGTAGTTGCTTGAATGTTCAACTAGAGCACAGTCTTCTCTGCTATGTCACATCTTATATTCAGTTATGGGTTCCAAGAAAATTACTTTATTTACCATTTGTAGATGAAAGATGTGCTAAATCTGATACTGCAAAAATTATTAACTGTGAGGAAGCATTTGGACTCTTAAAACAACCATGCAGGTCTAGATTTAACTAAAATTAGCTGAGGAAAGAACATTTCTGAACAATGAAGATAGAAATCCTAGTGTCATGCCAACTAGTATGTATCATATTCATACTAACCAGTGCAAGATACACTCAGCATTGCTATAGATTTTGAGTCCTCATGCGTACATATTGTATTGTGTCAATTGCAGGCTGGGAATTCCTTAGTTCTGTCCACAGCCGGTCCAACTCTATCAGCGACCCAAACTGCTGGGCTTATGCAAAGCTCCATAACTATGACTCAGCAGCCAGTTCCTGTCTTTCGGCCACCTACTGGGTTACATATATCCCATTATCCTCCAAACTACATTTCATATGGCCACTTCTTTTCCCCTTACTATGTTCCACCTCCCAGCATCCACCAATTTCTAAGTAATGGTGCATTTCCCCAGCAGCCTCAAACTGGTGGTGTACATCCTGCTCCACCAACTGCATCTGCCTCAGGGGTCAAATATTCACACCCACAATATAAGCCTGGTACTAGTACTGGGAATTCAAACCTTATTGGAGTGCCAAGTGGTTATGGGCCCTATGGCTCATCTCCAGTTGGTTATAATCCCAATTCTGCATCAACAGGTGGAAATTCCACAAATATTGAGGATCTCAGTGCATCCCAGTTCAAAGAAAGCAACGTCTACATGACAGGGCAGCAGGTAAGCTTTAAAGAAATGACCTGTATATATCTTTTTTTCTCTAAAATGTTGTCTAGGTCAGAAGTTCTTTGTTAATTTATTGAAATGAGGATCTTGGCTTATCTGTTAATTTTTTTGCCCCCTTAAAACCAGTCTTTCCAGTTATAGTCCATGGTTTTTTCATTCTTGTGCTGAAATCATCGAACTTTATTGTTAAAGTAGATTATGTTTGAACGAAGCTCAGAGTTCTTTTTGTTAAGGCGAAATTGCTAGATTATCGAAAAAAATACTTCAGGACAAGTTGTTGCTGCATTTTTATTTGTTGTTGGCCGTCACTGCTTATTGTTCCATGTTGGTAACTTTGCAATCAGCTGTTTGGTAGATTGATATGATTGCTAATAATTGGTGGAGATAGTATTTAGCTGTTGATGATTTGAATGGTCACACAACTTTACGCTGCTGCTCTTCTTATTTTCTGTGGATTTACAGATGGAATTTTCTCTGCTATTCCTACTGAATGCTTGGATTGTACTATCAAATTTGCAATGATAGTTCATGCAGCTAGAAATAATATGCTAGGAGCTGTTTCCTTAGTCTTTTCTTGCTTATTTTGCTTTTATGGCCTCTCTTAGATGTTCATATAGTACCCTTATAGAATGGAATCCATGTTTGATATTGGTGAACAGAAAATTTACTGCCATGACAGAATTGTTTTATTTCATCAAGATTTGGTTCCTTTTGCTGTTTTGCTCTTTGTAGTTCTAGAGCTTTGCTGAGCAAAATCACAATGATTTGTTGTCCAGTCATCTTTTCTGTAATTGCTGTAAGTTTGGAATTTTGCTATCATTCGTAAGTGTTAGACCTCACCCAACAACTGAAGAATTATGATAGAATGATTTTTTGACATGATATTTGAAGCTCTATGACTTCAACCTCTTTGAGTACAAACCACACTACCCTTATTTATATTGGATTTGTTATTTGTGATTTGCTTTTTGTTCACATGTGAAGGGAGTATGTTGGAATAATATTTGATCCAATTATTTTGTCTGACCCAACAATTTAAGCTTTTTGGATGTATGATTTTTTGAAAAAAGATCAAGATCTGAAGTTTAATCCAAATTAATAATTTTGATACAAATTCAAAGTGAAACGGCAGTTGGAACTAGAATTAATAATGTAGTAGATAAGTAATGTTGGTCCTCAAAAGTGATGAATTTGCTTTTCTGCAGAGTGAGGGTTCAGCTGTGTGGATAGCTGCCCCTGGCCGAGATATGTCCAACTTGACAGCAAGTTCTTTCTACAGCCTTCCTCCTCAAAGTCAGCATGTGACTTTTACCCCAACACAGACTGGCCATGGAACCTTTGCCAGTATGTACCATCCTGCAGCAGCAGCAGTCCATCCACTGCTGCAACAGACTCAGGCCATGGCGGGAGCCATTGATATGGTGGGACCTGGATCTAGTGTCTACCAGCAGCCTCAGCATCAGCAGATCAACTGGCCAAGCAATTATTGAGGTTGTGGTTGAAAGACTTTTCTTTATGCTAATTCAGATAAACAGAGTCCAATCTTGGGATATTTTTGGGAACTTCAACAAGTTTGGATGGAGGGAATTGGAAGATGTTACGGACATTGGCTGGATTTGAGAGTGTAAAATTTGGAATGGAGACTGGAAACATTTGCCAATAATATCTTCAAGTGTGTTGAGGGTACAAACCGTGCAGTTCTCCTGTAACTGATATTGACCAAATTTAAGTTAGTTGGTGCAGGCATGTGCAAGTCTTTGTCTTGCCGCGGCCACATGGTGTTACCATTTTCCGTTTCAAGTCTGAAGCTTTTTCCCTGTTTTCTTTTCTAGAAGTATTTTAAATTTTAATTGGTGAGAATCTTTTCCATTCTTTCAGTCTTGAGGTTTTCTAGGGCTCTGAAAGGTAAGATGTAGGTTGGTGGAGAATTTTCCAGTTACTTTCTTTTTGTCTTTCCGCTGTCTTACCTGTAAAGTGAATTTTTGATAGCAAGAAAGCATGTACTGAACTGTTGTAATAGGTATAAGCATAAGTTTACATTTAAAATGTTATAAGGTGAAATATAAATTGCGGCATTTGTTGGTGTTCAGCTCTTCTAGTTTACGGAGAAATGGCGGCTCCTTGGTGAAGTGTATAGGTTACAAAGCAGACGTTAGAGGTACGTTGTGCCTGCTTGTTTTTCTTTGGTGGAATCTTGAAATCGCAGGAAGTTTTTAATATTGAATGTTTTTATCTACTTGAATAATTTGTTCTGAAATAGATCAGCTTTTATTAAATTTAATTACCCAATAGGGTATTTGATACACATACATTCTCTTGCCACATTTGGTTTAATTTTCTTGTTGGAATGTGCTAGCTTGGTTAATAATTTAAAAAAATGTATCATCGTTTTATGAAAAATAGTTGGGATTTAATTTTGTATGAACACCTGAATTTTCATGGCAGATTGGTTTGATTTATATTATAAAACCAAAAAAGCCAAATCAGATAAATATGGAATGATTAAGTGAAACAAGTTCCCAAGTATATGTTAAAACTAAAGAATGAATACTAGCAGTTCTAAGGATTCTTTTCTTTGCTTCCGTAATTATTGTATAAAATCTCGTATTGTCTGCATCAATTTGATATAAAACAAGTATATACTATTGGTCCTGACTACAACGAGTTTTATGGATCTGAATCTATTTAAATAATTTGATCAATATGATAGGATATTCTTATAGTTAGATACAAATATGGGTTAATTATTGGAAAATTACTTAAAATTAACACAAATTTTATATTTGACTTTAAAATTTATCAGTTTTAAAACTAATGGTGGCATGGACTAAGCGGCCACGTATATTTCTGCTAAAGGAGGATGAAGGTCTAGGAATAATTTCTATTAGTCATGTATAAAATGCTCCTTTTAAAGTGGATAAGGAAGCCTTGCACGGATATGGAATGTAAATTCAAGTCTAGTACCTCATAGACTCTGGGACTTGAGAGGGACTTGGTGACCCACGTTTTCAAATGCAAAATTGAAAATGGTAAGAAGATAAGACTCTGGGACTTGTGTTGTTAAAGAGGGACTTGGTGACCCACGTTTTCAAATGCAAAATTGAAAATGGTAAGGAGACCTATTTTGGTTTGTTAATTAATATAATATAGAGCTACTTTATAAGCTCCAATAATTTAATGTGATCAAAGCCAACATTCTTATCAACTCTAAAGTAGAGGTAATAACAGAGGAGGATAATGGAGTTGACCAATACATGCTTCAAGCAGTTTTGATGTAGTTAAGGATAATCTCGCAAAGTACTTTCCAAAAAACCTAGCAACAGACCATCTATCCCGCCTTGAAAATCCAAAAGGTCTATCTTATCAACAAAAGAAGAAATTCTTTACCGATTTGAGAGACTATTGTTGTGAAGGTCTGTATTTGTTTTGTATCTGTGTAGACCAAATAGTGAGAAGATGAGTACCTCACTTTGAAGGGTGGAAGATCTTACATCACTGTCATGCTAACCTACAGGTGGGCACTATAGTGCAAATAGGATGGCTAAAAAAATCTTTGAGTCAAGTTTTTATTGACCGTCAATTTTTAAAGATGCCTAGTGGTATGTAGCTTTTTATAATAAATGCCAACAATCAGGTAATGCCTTTTGTAGAAATGAAATGCCTCAAAAAATTATTCTCGTATGTAAAATGTTTGATATTTTGGGTATGGATTTCCGTTCTCAACTTTGTTTGACAATATATATATCCTAGTAGCTATTGATTATGGTTTTTCAATTGTTGGAAATGCAAGATTTACCAATAAATGATGCTGGGGTTGTCGTAAAATTCCTTAAAAGCTCATTTTTTAATTTTTGGCACATCTAGGGTAATTATTAGTGATAAGCATTTTTGTAATGCATAGTTCAAAAAGGTGCTTAAGAAGTATGGAATCAATCATTGGTTGTCACCCTGTACCACCCTCAAATTAGTGGCCAAGTCAAAGTATCTAGTAGGGATTTAAAACGAATTTTGGAGAAGATTGTAGAGCGTCATAGTAAAGACTGGTCAATTAAGTTAGATAATGCTCTATAGGCTTATAGAACAACATATAAGACACCGATTGGCACTACACCTTAGAGGTTGGTCTACGTAAAAGCATGTTATCTGCCTATTGAATTAGAACATAAGGCATACTGGGCTATTAAACTTATGATTTTTTTATCTTCAACTTGCAGGTGAAAAGCCGAACTTCCAAATTAATGAATTGGATCAACGACGGCTGATGGATTATGAAAATTATACAATTTATAAAAAGAGAGACAAAAATTATCTCAATTAGATGATTAAGCAATCAATACAATTTAAGAAGGGATATCAATTTCTCTTATACAATTCCAGTTTAAGATTGTTTCCTGTTAAGTTTAAATCAAGTTGGTCTAGATCTTTCATTGTGGATAAAGTATTTCTATACGGTGTAATCCAGGTAAGTCATCCATACAAGGGTAATTTTAAAGTTAATGGCCATTGAGTGAAGTTACATTTTGTGAGCTTGATAATAATACAGAAAATATTAATTTAACCAAGCCATTTAAAGCTTAAAAGGTACCTCAAGCTAAAGACATTAACCAAGCGCTACTTTGAAGACAACTCAAGAATTAAAATTTATATTTGTTATGTTATTTATATTTATATTTTTTATTTTTGTTTAATATTTCATTATTATTTTTGTCTTATTTTATTGTTTTTATCCCTTTTTCTTTATATTTTGCAAGGATGTTAGTATATCATATCAGATGGCCAATCCCAAAATCATGAAATCTAGAATTAGAAAAGCTTATAACTCAGGAAAGTACCAAACTCCACTTTCCCACTTTATATATGCTTATATTGTTTACGTTAAGAACAATGTACAATTTTAAGTATGGGGAAAGGGATTATGATTTTCTTAAGCTTAATATAATCGTTGTTATCAAATTTTATTAACTATATCTTGAATTAGTTGAAATCTATCCATAAATACTTGAAATCATATTGAATATTGATTTGAATTAGTATGCAAAAGGATAATAGTTAGAATAAAATTGCTTTTGTAACTCATATTTGTAGTAGTCATTTAGGTAGTTACTTTGAATGAAAATTGCATACTATTTACATACATAAAATCAATTTTTTTTATGAGCTTTTGAGCCTACGAGGGAATACAAGTGTTTTAAAGCTCTTTTATTCTTTTATGTGTGTTATCATGCATAGTTGAACAATTCTATAACTTGCCTTCATTATGCATATTGAGATCATCCTTGTTATATTATAAGCATTGAAGTGATAAAGACACTTAGATTCAACACTTGTTTAAGCCTACGTCTTTGATAATTACCTTACCATACTTTATCTCTTAGTATAACAAAGTTGAGCCTTAACCTTTTTCATTGAATTTAACACCATTATTAACCTTTATTAATGTGGAACCCTAAAGCCCATTTCTTAGAACTTTTTATCACTCAAACCAGATTTGGTTCACACCAAAGTAATTTAAATAGATTTTTTCGATCACCCAAGAAATTCATTTTGGCAAAAACCTAACAAAAATTACCCTTGAACCCAAGATCAAAGCAATCAAGAACAATGGAAATAGGAAACAAAATTGAAATACAAAGATGAAATCAATTGCAGTAATTCAATACCTTAAGTATAAAATCACAAGAAAGCAAACCTTCTCATATTCCATATAGGAAACTTTTGAAAATATATTTAGATATTCCAAAATGAAACTAAACAACCTTATATAGTGGTTACATCCAAACTATACATTGAATATAGACACTATTCAAGGTGTAATGAATATGGACATCCAAAATGTACATTGAACCTAGACACTAATCAAGGTGGAATGAATCTGGACACTAGTAAGATGGCTGAAGAAAAAAAAAAAGGCTAAATCCAAATCTAATCCTTTAGCCCAATTAAATTAGTTAACTTGGGCTCTTAAAAATCTCCATGGTTGGATAACTCTTTATTAACCCATTTTTTCACAAATAGTTGAAGTTGTTCCTTAAACCTTTTAGCTTAG
The DNA here is from genome assembly GCA_025629805.1 of Erythroxylum baracoense. NCBI lineage: Eukaryota > Viridiplantae > Streptophyta > Magnoliopsida > Malpighiales > Erythroxylaceae > Erythroxylum > Erythroxylum baracoense. The sequence goes on from JAOTAY010000004.1 coordinate 11,069,968, forward strand.
ACCCTCGTGATTGGTTTGCTAAAATCTCCTAGATGAGTATCAAAGTCACTTCCTTGAACACTAATGGCATGTGGAGCAATCTTTGTACCATTTCCCCTCCCCTCAAAAGGATTCATCCTTGAATCAGATCTTGCATCAATACCAAAGGGAGATAAAGTAGAAACATTAAAAGTAAACGAAACCCCATACTCACTAGTTAGATCAAAGTGGTATGCATTGTCATTGATCTCTGTAATAACTTGAAAAGGTTTGTCTCCACAAGAATCCGATTTTGATTTCCTTTTGGAAGGAAATATTTCATTGCTCCTGGTTCGATGACACTATACGCCTTCCTTTGTTCACTTAAGAAGCAATTTGTTTTATTCACTTGAGATACAATTTGATCATTTTGCTTCTCTATCTTTTGTCTTGCTTTGTCATGAATGGATTTAACCACCTTTTATGTCCATTTGTATTAGAAAGATCACTCAAAGAAATAGGCAAAAGATCCAAAGGAGTTAGTGAATTAAATCCATACATAATTTCAAAAGGAGAAAACCTATAGGTAGAATGCACACTCCTATTATATGCAAATTCAACAAAAGGTGGATTATCTTCCTGAGTTTAACATTCCTTCCAATCAAAGCATGCAATAATGTTCTCATATTCCTATTTACTGCTTAAGTTTGTCCATCAGTTTGAGGATGGAAAGTAGTAGAAAACAATAATTTAATATCAAGATTGGATGAAAGAACTCACTAAAGTTACTAAAATATTTAACATTTTGATCGGACACAATGGTCTTAAGAATGCCATGTAACCACACCTCTTTAAAGAATAAATTAGCAATATGTAAAACATCATCAATTTTATGGCATGGTTGAAATGATACATTTTAGAAAGACAATCCACAACTACAAAAATTGAGTCCTTTCTATTCCTAATCCTTAGTAGACCCAAAACAAAATCTATTGAAATGTCAACCTAAGGATTTGATGGTATTGGCAAAGGCATGTATAATCAACGGGTTGAGTTCTAGATCTAACGTGTCTACATGAAATGCATGTAGAACAAATTTTCTTAACACTCTTACGTATATTAGGCTAAAAGAAGTGTTCATGTAAGATGCTCAAAGTTTTGTCAATGCCAAAATGTCCCATAAGACCTCCACTATGAACTTCACAAATAAGCAATTCCTTAACTGAACTATTAGGCACAGATAATTTCCCCCTATAAAAAAGAAATCCCTTACACTTATAAAAAATAACAGAATGAAGCATGTTCACAAGCATTATAAACATTATAGAAATCACTATCATGTGCATACAATTCCTTTAATTGCTCAAATCCTAACAATTCCATCCATTTGGCATGACACTTGTTTAACTTAATTTTTCCTTTCAAGTGTTTCAATGACTCGTGATCTGTATGAATCATGAACTCCTTTGGTAACAAATAATGCTACTATATTTCCAATGCCCTCAATAAGGCGTTCATCCCCTTTTCATAAGTTGAGTAGTTACGTTGTGCTCCATTTAACTTTTTACTAAAATAAGCAACAGGTCTCTTTCCCTGTAATAAAACAACACCTATATCAATCCCAAAGGTGTCACATTCAATTTCAAAAGTTAAATCAAAATTGGGTAGCCTCAATAATGGCATATTACTCAAATTCTCCTTTAGCAAAGAAAACGCATGTTCTTGTTCCTTACCCCAAATAAATCCCTTGCCTTTCTTTATGATCTCAGTTAATGGTACAAATGGTGCTAAAATCTTTGACAAATCTCCTATAGAAACTTGCCAAGTCACGAAAACTTCTCACTTCACTCTCATTCTTAGGTGTTGGCCATCCTTAAATAGCCATTGCTTTTTCACTATCTACTTCAATTCCATTTGAACTTATAACATAACCTAGGAAAATAAGGTGATGAATGCAAAATGAACATTTGTTCAAGTTAGCATATAACTTGTTTTTGCATAAAGCATCAAACACACATTTTAAATGCATAATATGCTTATCAACAGATTTGCTATACACTAGAATGTCATCAAAATAAACAATCACAAATTTTCCAATAAACTCATGCAAAATATGGTTCATTAATCATATAAATGTACTAGGGGCATTGGTTCGGCCAAATGACATTACCAACCACTCATACAATCCATTTCTTGTTTTAAAAATAGTTTTCCACTAATCAGCTTCTTTTATTCTAATTTGATGATAACCACTTTTCAAATCAATTCTAGAAGAGTGAAATGCACCAAGCATTCATCCAACATTTCATCAAATCGAGGTATGAGGTGTCGATACTTTACTGTTATTTTATGAACTGCTGTACAATACACACGCACATACACCAAATTCCATCCTTCTTTAGTACCAACAAGATGCGTATTGCACATGAACTTAAACTTTCTCTCATAAGTCCTTTCTTCATGATCTCTTCCACTTGCTTTTTTAGCTCCTTTGTCTCTTCAGGATTGCTTTTATATGCTAGTTTATTTGGAATAGTAACTCTAGAAATGAGATCAATTTGATGTTCTATCCCTCTCAAATATGGTAAACTCTAAGGTAAATCATCAGGAAAAACATCATTTTATTCTTGTAAAACATTAGTAACAACACTTGGCAAAGAATGTTGAAGGTCTCTAGTAGAAAAATAATCCTCTTTGTACAAAAGTACAATCATTGGCCTATGAGTGGTTAAAGCCTTCCTCACATCCCTATTTTGGCATAGAAGCTCATCATTTTTTTCCTCTTTTCTTTCTATGATCAAATGCTCCTCACTCATTCTCTCTTTTTCACGTTTTCTCTCTTCTTCTTTTTTTGTCAATTTTGTCTTTACTTTGTTTTCTTTTGCTTTTGGTCTTTCTTTGAACAAACTCTCTATGAGACTTCTCAAGTTGCAATTGATCTTCAAAGATCTGCTTAGGAGTCAAAGGAAGAGGAGTATTCCTTTTGCTTTCTTTCTCCACCATGTGCCTATTTAGATACCCATCATGGCTCACTCTCCTACCCCATTGCTATGGTTTACCTAACAATAAGCGACTAGCTTGCATAGGAACAACATGACAAGCGACCTCATTATGGTACCTTCCAATAGCAAACGGAACCCTCACTTATTTAGTAACCTTCACTTCTCACTATTGTTAAGCCATTGTAATTTATAAAGTCTTGGATGTTTAGTAGTTTTTAACCTCAACTTATCCACAAATAAAGTACTAAGCCATATTCACACAACTACTGCCATCAGTGAAACTACACACTTTCCTCCACTCTTTTTGTTCCTTGTACAAGGCTTTACAATCTTTGGTATAATTCCCTATATATTTGGTACTTAATATGCTTTAAGTGTGTTTCTAGGTTATAATTGCGTGTATGGACTCAAAGGAGAAGAAACTGGACGAAAATACGGCTGAACTAGGAAAAAGAACAATCTAAAAGAAATGCACTACCATGCACTTTTGCACGTGCATGCACTTCCAAGATATCTGACATATTTTGATTATGCACGTTCTTGCATATAACCATACATAACCAAAAAACTTAGAATTTAATATAAAAGTGACATTTTGTGGGCAAAAGTAGGGAGGAGACATTTGGGAGGTGATTTCTAAAAGTGTAGTCATTCTCTAGGTGTGATTTTGGTCCAGAGAAGTGGGAAACATAAAGATTTCATCGAAATGTCCATCAAAATACAAGATTGGGCCTCTACATCGCGAGAAAAGTCGATAGAAGACATTCAGGGAGATTTAGAATTATGAGCCTATTTTTCTATATATTTTCTTTCAATGTATGTTTGATTTCGTATTTGATTATGTGTAACTAAACTTCCAGTTAATATTTAGGTTAGATGAACCTTATGTTAATACTTTGACATGATTTAATTCTTTTATTAATGCAATTGGTTGTTTGATATATTGTGATCTAATTACATGTTTTATTTATGTTCTAATAACCTAAGATATTAGGTCATAAACTGATTTCATACGTAGATTGTAACATCTCCTCACCTATGGGAAGGGTAATTTAGTAATTTGGAATGGGTTAGGAATGCTTAAAAGTGTTTTGCTATGTTCATGCATTCATTTATGCACATGAATAGCGAATAGTGAATTTTTGTACATGTAAATGACCGTACATGCATTCATGACATTTTCCGGTTTAATTGTGAATAACTGTGATTTTTGAAAAATAGGCTTTTTGTGTGTAAAATTGGTATTGGAGAGGGTTATT
>JAOTAY010000004.1:11078261-11090964 GCA_025629805.1 Erythroxylum baracoense
TGAGAGCGCGAGGCCCGAGAGGCCGAGGCTCAAAGCGGACAATATCTGCAAGCGGGTGGTCTGGGCTGTTACACAGCAAATCAATTTTCATGACATTTCATTCACTATTCACATTTTAAACACTTTAATAAAAATCATTTATACCCTAAAACTGTCAAATGAGTGCATAAAAAGTCATTGTAATGTGTACAAAAACAATCAAATTCATGTGTGTGTATGATAATATTATGCATGAGTATGAAATGAATTTTTTTCTAATCTCTCATTGTTATTCTCATTTACAAAAATCTAAGGTTTAGACCCTTAGTATAGAAACGGAATGTTATGCAAAAGGAGAAGAATTTGGATGAAATCATGGCATGAAAAGGAGATTTGAAGCAACTAAGAACCTACACCATGTACAATGAAAGTGTAAGTCTCTTTAAACATTTAAAGATTAAAGAATTTTAGTTCTGGTTGTGTAGAGTTATACATTCGTGTATCTTAATATACACAACCATGTATGTTGCCTGTGTAAGTCTCTATACCAGTGTGAAATCATGAATTTAGGTGTTTTTGATTATACACGATCTCTCACATGCCCTTGTAAGTGACCGTGTATATCCTAGAAACCAAATTTTACTATAAAAGGATGTAAGCGGAGGCAAATTGGAGGGAGATGAATTATTAAACAGTTTTGAGAAGTACAAAACCTAGAGAGGCGATGATTTGATCAAGGGATAAGGAAAAACAAAGAACACACCAAAAGATCTGATAGAAAGCTACATAAAATCCAAACTTGCAAAAATATTGAATAAAAGAAAAAGGGAAATTTAGAATAATGATTTCTTTTTTTTTCATGTTTATCTTTGATTTCATTTTCTATAAGTATCTAAACATGTTTAGTGTCTAGGTATGATGAACCTTAGTTTATGATAACAATATGTTTGCATATTTTATTCAAAGCAATTATATTGATTGATTATTAATTATGCGTTTTATTCTTATACTAATAGTTTACGATAACAATACGTTTTAATATTTTATTCAAAGAAATTAATTGATTAATTATTATGATTCAATTATGCGTTTTATTCTTATTCTAATATATCCAGAATATTATTACATGATTTGATTTCATATGATTGAGATAGAAAATCCTCTTGTTTGAATAGATCTACTATAATTAGGAGTTACTTGCAAACTTAGAGAGGACAACGTAAATCCACTAAATTAGGTCAAACCTAATAGCATAATTCATAAATAGATAAAGCAATCCTAGGTTTAACTAGAAAGATTTTTATTAATCAAGTGATGGCTTAGTTGTTAATAGCCTCTTGAAAGTTATTAAAATAAGATAGGAATTTCTACAGTCTAATAATCAATAATATGATTGCATGATAAAAGGTCAATAATTTAAAGATTCGTATAGGATTCATCATCTAGACACTACGATTTGATATTGAATTTTCTTCGTATTCTACGTGTCCAAAGTTTAGAATTGTTTAATCTTATCTTATTTTATTTTTAGCTTTAATTTTAATTAAAAACCAAAAATCCAATTCTTTGGCTAGATAACAAAAAAAGAGTAACTACTAGTATTATTGTCTTTATGAGATTGACATGTACTTGCCTACATTATCTATAGCTATGCGATGCACTTGCATCTAATCAATATTGACCTTGACACTAAAGGCCAATAAGGGTTTCTATGCTAGCCTATGTTACCTTCTTAATGCATTTGTCCTTAGGGAAGTTGCACATGATGATGAGGTAATGGTGTTTACTCTTGCTCTCTTATGGAATTCTCTGACTAAAGCACTATTCCAATATTAGAAAAATCATCATATGGTGATATGATATAAGATGCTTAAATGATTTGTCTTAGTGCAATTTGGAAAGTATTAGTTTATACCTTACACCCAATTGGTTAGCTATAGTTAAGTGACATAATTATTTAAAGCCATTTTTTATCTTACATACATTTAAATGCATGTGATAAAGTCTATGGAATAAGTGTACATTACAAATATTATGAGATTATAATTATGAGATTCTTATTATATTTATTTATTATCAAAATATTTTTTCTAGTCATTGTTCTATTGAGATTGGACATCAATATAGAATAAAATACTAACACACGCTATATTTCTTTCTTGTGAAAAAAGTATTTGATCTTATAAACTAAAGTATAAAGATACCTAAACAAACTTATAGGTGCTTGTTATAGAAAAAATTCACTGAACTAACCTTATATGAGAAATCCATTTGGAAGATTATTTATATGTCTAAGAAAATTCTCATTGTGATGATTGTATGAGGGACCATTTGACTTAACATCTTCAAAATATCCCATATAGGGATTGCTATATTTTAATATTACTTATGACCTATTCTTTGAATACAATATGAACTATCTAAAGGTAGGTAAGTGATCAATATATGATTTATCATCCTAAAGTTATTAAGAAGAAAGTTTCATTATTCTCAATTATTATTGATCCAAGAAATCATTAGCTAAGGTGGAGTATCACTTTGTAAAATAGTTTACAAATTTCATTAACATAAATTAAACTAATGGAAGAGAACTAACATGATTAAACTCAAATAAAATAGAACTTAATTCGATCCTCTATGTCTAATCAAAACATACATGATGAAAGGATTGAATTTTATAAAAAAACATAAACAAAAAGGCTAATCAAAATCATTCGATATTCCTAAATATTTTTGTGGTCTTATTGCATTATTAGACGTCAATCTTAATCTATAGATAGAACTTACTAGTTATATAATTAAAGATGAATTAAAGGACTAATTTATCTAATCCTAGATATGATATAGGATTATAATTTATGTATATTGCCAATATATTTGGGAACTTAATGGGTCACTATTTAATAAATAATAATCAATATGAGATATTGGATCTGATTTAGGTCTAATTGACATTTAATTATTGTTAATTATAATTATAATTATAATTAAAACTTAATTAAAATTATAATTTTATTACAAAGTCCAAAACCTATTATAAAGATGTTTAGGCTTCGAGGGAGATAACACTTCTTGCCTAACCCTCTCTACAATGGTTGTAGAGTTCTCTTAAGATGTGCCGTGGATACTATTGGAGGTTTAAATACATATGTAGTTACGGTGATTGAGATGGGCTGATTTTAGGATTGGTTCAAGGGAAACAACAAGAAAAGGATTAAGTTTCACAATAAGGTGTGAATTGCGATTCATGCTTTACTATGTTTTATGTGCTAATCATACTATAAAATTTAAGTGATCTTGACTTTCATAAAATAAAAAAAGTGGTTTCATTATTATTTCACTACACGCTAGATTAGATTCAGATTTCTCAATAGTGGTATCAAACTCATCTTTAATTCTATAATTAGATTAAAATTATTTGATTGTTATTAAATAATTATATAATTAAAATTGCAAAATTTGCATACCCAAAGTCCTAAAATCAAATTAGATTTAACTGAAATTGAAATCCACAAAAAGTTACAATGAGATTGTAATTTTGGAAACCTTAAATTAGATTTGAATATGATTATTCTTGTAACCTAAAATGTTCATATTGAAGCCCTTACAAACCTAAACCATATGTGATATGAAAAGTTTAGGGCCCATTTGGTTCTACCTGATTTTTTGTTGTGGTTTTTTATTTTTGTTTTCTATTTTTTCCCTAAAAAAACAAAAACATATTTGGTTGGGATTTGTAATATAAAAATTGAAATAAAAAACTTGTTTGATTAAGATTTGTAATAAAAAAAACTAAAATCAAAAACAAGTTTGGTGTTACCATCCTGTTTCTATTTTTGTAATTATATTCTTATGTTAATAATTTTAATATAATATATTATATATTTGAGTTAATTAATTATCATTATAGCTAAAATTAAAATATATGCAAATAAATGAGTACACATTAATTGTATATAATAAAATTCTATAAATTAAAAAATTATATTAAGTCATTCAAATTAATAAAAGATATCCATCATATTATAATTCTTGAAAACATAATAGTATTATCATTTACAATTTCGTCTAGCAATTTCGTCTCACTTCTAAGACATACATCAAAGTTCTGTTGAAGTGATATTATACTCGGCTTGAGAACTTGCATCTTTATTTTACTTTCTCTATTTTGTTCTTCATTTTTAGTACAATTGACAAATAATTCATCGCTTTATCTATACATTTTAATATGATTATGTATAAAACAACAAGTAATAACGATGTATTTTTATTTCTTCATATCATAACCCGACATGTTTTTAAGTATATGGAATCTTGCTTTTAGAACGCTAAAACATCTTTCAATAACATTTCTTAATGAAGAATGCCTATAGTTAAACAATTCATGTAGACCTTGAGGTCTTTCTTAGCCTCTATAATCTCGCAATTGATATCTTTTACTTCGGTACGGTGAAAGAAATCTAGGCATATTAGTGTAGCTTGAATCATCCAAATGGTACTTACCTAACATATAAAAAACATAATATTAACAAAAAGATATTAAAATGAATCATAATTACTATGTTTATTTAAAATAATATAATACCTTGAGGCATAGGAATTGATTCATTGGATTTGTCACTATTTCTAAAAGAACTCGAGAGTCATTTGTAGGACCTTCCTATCTAGTCATTACATACGTAAAATGCATATCAAATGAGCAACAAAACATAATATTTTAAGTTGGATTAATTATTTTTCCCCATATGATATTTGTTCATCGGTCAGAATATGTGCATCAATATGTGTACCATCTATTGTTCCTATACAATCCTAAAAATTAAAATAATTATTAAAATAATTATTAATCATAATGACATAATTAAAATAGTAATTAAATATATGAATGTACTTAAAAGTTTGGAAAGAATTTTGAATTATGTTAAATCTCAGGAGCTATATTAGTAAAAGATGGTGGAGCAATGACTCTTTTTGCAAGACAATTAACTGCATATAAGACTTTACGAAAGTACTTCGAAATTGTCCAAGTCAAATATTGAAAGCGTTCTGCATTGGCTCTAGTTGTCTCACTGTGCCCTACAGTTATCAACAAAATTGCTACTTATTCCTCCACAATCAAGTGACATGTTGCCTTTAAGCCTCCAAAACTCTTAAACTCATCACATAAGCTCAACAAGATTATATTTCTCATTCTTAAGTTTTCATAAATCCTTGTAGGATTCTAACAGCGCGTCGTAACGCTAGTCAAAATAAAATAACTAGACTACTATTGTAGTAGTGGTGAGTCTAGGTCAATCCCACAGAGAGTGTTCGGTTAGCTTATGAAATGAAATCAATCGGTGTTTACGAAATTTTGGGGGTGGGGGGAATGGATTTTGGAATAAGAAAATAAAATGAAACTAACTAATATAAACAAATTAATCAAAATATACAAAAAAATGGTAACATTGGAGAATTCGATAAGGATCCGGTTCTTTGGTTCAATCTTGACCTACACCCTAATTAAGCATAATTCAATGATTTGTTGTTCTCAAACCTCTCCTAATAACTATTAATCGTTGGTTAATAATTAACCCGAGTTTTCCTTTAAGTTTTATTTAATCAAGATACGATCATTAATTAAACCTAACCACTGAATAATCTAGGATATGATCTCTATATTTAATTAGGTAGTAGCATTATAAATTAGGAAAACTGATTAATCAAGGCAACAATCACATACGATGCGTCATTTAATCTAGGTTATGTTATCCCTAATGATTACGAATCATTAGTCACTACATACAAATTTCAACATAACAATTACGGATTATATCAAAATTCTAGCGATGGGTATGTAATCAAATGATTTAATGAATGCATTAAAATTATCCTTTCACAATACCCTATGGGTTCATACACAAATAACCGAACAATAATGAAAATTTGATTATCCATACACAAAAGCAAAATCAATTAACATAAGATAACATAATCAATTTCTAATGAGAGAAAGAAACAACAAAAACTGAAAAATACACTTAACCCGGGTTGTCGGCGTCGATGTCACCTCCTCCCTTTTCTTGTCCACCGTCACTCTTTTTCTCACTTTAAAAACCTAAGCATTAAACGCAGAATATGCGTTGTGTTGAATGCATACTCTTACGTTCAACGCAAAACACAGCATATGTGTTTTGTTCGTCCACTGCTCCTTAATGTGTTGTCATTTCTGCCTTGACTGCTATTCTTTTTTTAAAAAAATTTCTAGCAAGCATTCTTCTTTGTATTTTGATATTTTTTCCTTGTCTTTTACTTTTCTTCTTCTTGCTCTATGAAGACAAGTGAAAATTAATCTTCGAAAATCGGTCCAAATACAGTGCTTTCGACTCATTTTAATTTCCTTGGTTCCAAATTGTATCTAAAATCATATATGAATTAAAGTGAGTATCTTAAGTCTTTTGTATCATTAATCACTAAGTGTAAATAACTTTCTTTCAAATGTTTCAAGAATTTATTCATATTGAACTACACATTATCATCACCAATTCGAAAAAGCAATTTACCTTCATATACATCTATCAGCACTCTCCCAATGTTTATGAATGGTTGTCCAAGAATTAGTGTACATATCATATCCTCTTATAAGTCTAGTACCACGAAGTCCACATGAATAATGATTCTGTCCAAATTCACGACAACATCTTCCACTATACCAAACTGTTTCTTTATGGATTGATCTATCAACTGAATGAGCATCAAAGTTGACTCTACATCGCCTAGCTCCAGTTTCTTAAAGATCGACAAAGGCATAAGGTTAATACTTACGCCTCAGTGGCACAGACAATTGACAAATTCCAAGTTACTAACTATGCAGGGTATCGTAAAGCCCCCTGAATCCTTTAATTTAAAAGACATTTGACTGGTGATAATATAGTTACAGCCTTAGGTGTCTGCTGCTGTCTGATTATCTTCATTCTCAATTTTTTTTTATATTTTTCCCTTATCAACAATTTGATCTATTATTGGTGTTAAGAATCCATGGTCGTAATTGGTCATAAATAGGGAGTCAGTGGTTTAAGAATCGAAAGAAAGAAAAATATAATATAATATTTTTCACATATTACACAATTATATAATTAATTAAAATTTTTATTTTTAATTAAAAATTCACACCAATATTTAATAGGTCTTTGTCACCTAGTTGATAGGTTGCATTGAATAAATGAATGATGCAATAATGAGAACCTAATAAAAACCTAATAGAGTTAGATTTTAGGTTAAAAAAAAGTGTTAGTTTGTAAAATATTAGGGTACAGAGTGATGCTAGAAATAAGGGTCGTGATTAATTTAGATCTTTAGTGAAATGGTAGGGCCGGTTTGTATTTTTAACTTACAAATAAATGATGAGCCTAATAACTAATTAGAAGATATATCTATAACTTAAATGAATAAAGGATATTAAAATTGAAAAAAAAAAGACTTTATAATTTATGTGTTTATTAAACAAAAAATATAAAAGTTTTGAATTCTTATTAATTATTTCACGATAATCTTGCGTACGAGAGTTCTTTAAAGTTTTGTAAGTTGCCTAATTAGTATTGAACATAAAGCTACTTTTATCAACCATGAAAAGCTTAGCTCATTTGGTTTCACTATTATTTGTCTAATGAGGATTTTGATTTTAATTTTTTTAAAATTATTTGTATTAATGTTTATGTAATTACACTTTTATTATTAATAATAAAAATACTAAATAAAAATGACATGTAAATTAATTTTATAAGTTAAATAAGTAATCAATTTTATTATGTTTTAATTTTTAACAATTTGTTATTTAAACTAATTTATAGTAATAATGAAATCAGACTATAAAAATTAAAAAATTAGCATTTATTTTTATTAAAAACTAAAATAAAAATAAAAATTATAACGTCAAGTAAAATAATTTTTTATTGAATTATTTAAATAATTTATATTAATAATAAAATCAGACTATAAAAATTAATTTTTTTATTTTAATCAAAAACTAAAATAAAAAATAAAAAATAAAAAATAGAAAGTCACCTAAACAAATTTTGTTTTATTGAATTAAAAAAACAAAAAAAATTACAACATTAATTTTGGCATCCAGTTATGATTACGAAGGCTTCGGGCACGGGGACGGGCCGAATCCTGGAGCATCAAAAACCGACGAAGAGAAAAAGCTTTTAGCTTAAGCGCACACAGAAAAGCAGAGAATGCGACAAGAAGAGGAGGAGGAAGAGACAACAGCGACAGCTGCAGTTTCTGGTGGCATAGACCGTGAAGAAGAGGCATGGAACCAGATGAAGCATACCCAAATTATGGAATTATCCGGCAATCTTTTGAATGGAGATCTCAATGCCCAAATTGAGGCAGCCAGAGGTATTAGAAAGCTTGTGAGAAAATCGTCTGCCAAGACTCGCTCAAGATTCGCCGCTGCCGGAGTGATTCCGCCGCTGGTTTTGATGCTTCCCTCTCCTAATTTCCATGCGCGTGAGGCCTCTCTCCTTGCCCTTCTCAATCTTGCCGTTAGAAATGAACGGTCTCTCTCTCTCTCTGTCTCTCATTTCTTTGTTATCTGTATGTGCCTCAGTTCCTGTGTGTATTCTAATAGTGGGTAAGATATGTTTGTTGTATTGCTTTCTTGAGTTAATTGCTTGAACTTGGTGCTAAGAATGGAAAGAAACGATTTTTAAGCTCCAGGGGTTGGTAAAGCTTTCATATCTTTTGCTTGACGTGGTAGAAAAATATTAAAGGTTCTACTTTTATACGGTTACTCTGAGATTTCTGTCTAGAATATTTTATGGAGGAAAAGAAGAGACGAAGGAAGAAAATTAATCTATGGCAGAGAGGTAGAAGTTGGACTCTAGGGCTGCCGTTTGATTATGTGGAATTGGCTACAGAAGGAGGTGGGTTTTAAAAATTCTTGAGAATATCAAGGGTAAACAGTATACTTGAAAGCTACTATTTTGGTTTTTCAATCTCTGAAAGTTTCTTCTTATGTTTTTATTATCAAAGATTAGGGATCAAAGAAATTGATCTAATGCCAGTTTTAATATCTTCTGGGTTCCTACTGTTGGTAGGTCCACCGAGACTGGACTGCTTTGATATTGTTCCCTTTGAGTTTAAGTTGTGTTCCTTAATCACAGTGCGCCATTTTGATTTTCCAATTTTAAACTGAGTGTTCTTCATTTTGCGATGGACACATCTTTGCGTTATTGTTGGCGATTTCCCCGAAACCAAACTGTTTTGTTTGATGTGCATCTTGGTTGTGGTTGTTTCTTAAAAGTTCCCTTATTTTTTAATTTAGTCGAAGGTCCTTCGGTTTTGATAATTAGTAAACGAGGTCATTTTCTAATAGTTATTGCATAATTTGACAAAATTCATTATAACTTTATTACTGATAAAATATTATGAAAATGATCTATTTGATTATTTATCAAAACATGGCCTTTGGTATTAAATTCAGAGTACAAGGGGTTTTAAGAACAGTAAAAATACCACAACGAAACTTGCGTATGTAGCCATTTTTTTAACAAAAGATGGACGGTTGATCTCCTTACTGCACCAAACTTTTTATATTTGATTTTATTTCTTAATTTGTTTTCTGCTGCATGTGAATGTGATTGTTTCCACAACCCTATAAGAAACATGAATGTGCCTATTTTCCTAGCTTTTTTCCCTGACTAAATTTTATTGCATCTTTAGCATATAACATAATAAATACTTCTCATTCAGTACTTTTTTGGCTTCTAATCCATATCAGAAACAAGCTCAAGATTGTAGCTGCAGGTGCAATCCCCCCTCTTGTGGAACTTCTCAGGTTCCGCTATGGTAGTTTAAGGGAATTAGCCACTGCTGCAATTTTGACACTGTCAGCTGCAGAACCTAATAAACCAACTATTGTAGCCTCAGGGGTTGCACCTCTTCTGGTTCAGATCCTTGGCTCCGGGAGTGTTCAGGGAAGAGTTGATGCTGTCACAGCTTTACACAATCTTTCGACCTGTGCTAATAATTCTCATCCACTTATGGATGCTAAAGCAGTTTTTCCACTCATCAACCTCCTCAAAGAATGTAAGAAATATTCAAAATTTGCGGAGAAAGCTTCTGCATTACTCGAGATTCTTTCCAAAACTGAGGAGGGGCGAGTTGCCATAAGAGAGTCTGATGGTGGGATTTTAACTCTAGTAGAGACTGTTGAAGATGGATCACTTGTTAGTACAGAACATGCGGTTGGAGCTTTGCTCTCCCTTTGCCTGAGTTGCCGAGATAAGTACCGACATCTCATTCTTAATGAAGGTGCAATTCCGGGCCTTCTGCGACTAACAGTAGAGGGGACATGTGAAGCTCAGGGAAGAGCTCGAACTCTCCTGGACCTGCTGAGAGATACTCCTCAGGAGAAGAGATTGACATCGTCAGTTCTGGAAAAAATTGTGTATGATATTGCTATTAGGGTTGACGGTGCTGATAAAGCTGCAGAAACTGCAAAGAGATTATTAGAAGACATGGTTCAAAGAAGTAGGGAAGGTAGCATGAACCGAGTCCAGTATCAGGTTGAATCTTATACATCTTCCCAGGATAATTCTACATGATGCGTATGGCTTTAATTCCTTACCAAGGGTTTTAATCTGAGTTGTTTTCTTTGGTCAGTTAAAACTCTGTTGCTGAACCTGTGTCTCCATAGGAAATCAGAACGAAAGTGTAGCAGCATAGTGGATTAGATTTAACTAGCGTAAAGCTAATCTTTTTGAGATAATGTGGCTGTACAATTTGTTATATAATGTATATAAGAAAAATCTGTTGCCACTTATATCATGTCTACATTGACATAATGAGAACTGTAGGACATCTAGTACTTGCTTGCTTTGCTGGTAACCTAATTTATGGAATGCCTTAGGCTGGAAGGTGTGTGATCTTTCCGAAGGTAAAATTTCGGTAGAAACCTTGTGGGAGGATGAGCAAGTGCAATAATATGAATTCAGCTTCCGTTCCTTGCGAGTTCAAAATGATATTTGACATTCCGACGATGCCATTGAAATAACTGCATCTCTCAAACCTATTATGTTTCTCATCGTTAAGCAAACTGAACTAGATGGGTTTCCAGCTAATTTTAATACAGAAATTGGAGCCCCACCAGCCATGTAAGTGAAAACATATTTAGATGCGTTAGGCTTTGCTCCCGAAGCTTCCAATCATTGTTATATTGCCCTTTTTCTATTTTCCTAACGCAACATTCATTGTCGGTTCCTCGCAGTGCTGCCTCTATCCTACTTTTGGTTCATGTCTCTATAAATAGGGGCAGAAGGCAGGGACAGAAAATTTTTGTCTCCGACCTATTTGCTTATTCTTCCTACCAATTTCTGTCCCGACTCCGAATGAAAGAGATATAAAATTTTTGTTCCTTCCAAAACTAAAGAACAAGAACGTAGAGATGGAGACAAAAATAAAACACGCACGTAAATTTACAAGAAAATCCTCCTCACGATTTACTACTGATTCAAGGGTAATGTAATTAAATAATAACAATAATTTAATTAATTATATTGTAATTAATTAATTAATTATATTGTAATTAATTAATTAATTACAATATTTTAATTAATTAATAACTATATTTTAATTAATTAATTACAATATTTTAATTAATTATAGTGTAATTAATTATTTAATTGATTTTACCATAAATTTGATTATTGAAATTAAAGCTTTATTTATGAAGTTATTTAACTCATAATTATACCTTTTATCTATCCTCTATATATAAAAATTAAAAACATACCAATCACTCACATTCCTCTCTTTTATTCCTCTAGATTATGAGAGGAATAGAGGATTGCCCAAAATCAAGGAATGAAACTCTTAGGTTTTCAATGATAGGTTCATACCAAATATTAATTTTTATTTTATACCTATATCCTTTTTTTTATACTCCCAAACAAGCACCCCCTTAGGATTATACACGAAGTGCTTAATAAGTAAATTCAAGTGGTTAGAATATTAATAGAAGTCTTTGGGATTTGACGACCACCTCTTTGGCAGTAGGACACCGTTTTTTTCTATCTATGCTTATCGAATCTTGAATTTTATCTTCCGTATGATCCTATGGTCAGATCAAAGAAGAAGAGTGCTACAACAAATAAGGGGAAATTTCCTCAAAATTTTAAAAACTGGTTGAGGCTGAGTTGCGGACATGTGGAAGCTTTTTGGGGATATGTCTTTCGAGAAGTGACAGCTTATGTTATTGCAACAAATGAGTTGTACTGACACTACACATTGTTGCAACCCAAACTGGCCGACCAGGTCGCCTTCAAACTGTTATCTTCTCATAGCTGGCTGGATACTATCCAAGTGTCAAGTTATGGGTATAAATTGTCGACAAGTCAGAGAACTTATAAAATCATAAGATATTTGTACACAAAGTAGTTAACATGTACGTAAGCTGCTTCATTTTTGTCCCTTTCCAACCAATAGCTATGTCGAGGAAAGGAGGCAGAACCTGCACTAACGTAGTGTTTGGTTAGCGTCTTCAAGGGTGGAGACGGATGACAGAGACACAAAAGTCTCGCCTCTCAACTTGTTTAGTTGCTGTCTCCACCTAATTTTGTCCCGACTTCGGAGACAGAGACATTAAATTCTTGTGACTTCCGTGACTGTGGCACGGAAATGAGGGGACGGAGACAGAAACCAAAGACGTTGGTGAAATGTCAAAAATACCCTCCCCTTA
>JAOTAY010000004.1:11100270-11129770 GCA_025629805.1 Erythroxylum baracoense
ATATTATATAAAAGATTAAATAAATTTATTTAATTAAAAATAATTTATCTTTAAGTTTTATCTAATATGTAATTATTATTATTGATAAAAATATAACTACATTAATATTAACAACCAAACAAGTTTTTGTTTTTATTTAAAAAAACAGAAATAAAAAACTGAAAATTATAATAAAAAAATAGAAGTAGAACCAAACGACCACTTAATTTCACACTTCTGATAATGCTTATCAAGTTGGTTTTACAAAAGCATGAAAATCCTAACATAAAAGTTACTTTCTTAAGACTTAAAATTTTACCATTCAAATCTAAAAATATCATATCCTTTCACCTTTAAAACAAAAGAGGAAATTAAGGTCACGAGTTTACTTTTTTTGTCTCCAAATTGAAATAAGAGTATGAAAATCATTAAAAAATTCATTTTATTTTCTATCTTTTATTATAATCTAATTTATTATCGACTAATTATATATTATTTAATTATTTAATATATTAATTTTTAATAAGAACTATGAAAATTTTAATTTAATATTATATATTTAATTAATTAAAATTAATTATTAATAAGAATTATAAATAATTTAATTTTACTTAATAATTTATTTAATTTTACAATTAAATTAAATTAATTTAATTTAATTTAATAATTATTAATAAGTATAATTAAATTTAAAATATCTTTAAAATATTTATCTTTAAGATAAATTTTAATTTAATAATTTTAAAAAATATTATTTTTAATAAAATATTAATTTTAATTATTTTTTTCAATATAATAAAATAATTTTTAATAATAGATTGAATTAAATTTATTTAATTAGATATAATTTATCTTTAAGTTTTATCTAATAGGTGATTATTATCAATAATAAAAATATAACACACCAACAACTAAATATATTTTTGTTTTTATTTAAAATAAAAATAAAAATTGAAAATTACAATAAAATAAAAATAGATTAAAACAGTCGTGAATTGAACTCACATATGCTCTGATCATAATGTGAGTATAATCTAATTGAAATGAAAATACACAAAAAACGCTTAAGAAACAAAATCATACTTTAATTCGAATGTGAAAGTATGAAAAGAAAATCTTCTGTTTCAACCAACCAATTGCGCTTCTGGCACTTCATCTCTATTATTTGATAGCTACCTCGACAGCTCAAGTTTAATAACATTTTCATGTCATCCAGTTTATAGTCATAATTGTTCTTTTCAATACTTTAAGTATTGTTTGTGAACTATAAAGAGATTTTAGTTAATTATATAAATGATTATAAAAAAATTATTATTGATAAAAGCAAACATATGCAAGAAGAAGGTGAATTGTATATATGAAAATTTTTCGCAAGTTTTTTCCATTCATATAATGAACAAATTCTAGTTTCAATTCGTATAATATAATGTCATCTTGGCTAACTTTGATCGAATTTGAGACTGTAAATTTATCCACAATTTTATATAAGTCCTAAAAAGAAAGATGAACGAATTAGTTAGTCGATAAGAAATGGAAGCAGTGGAATATGTTATAACATCAAGGAATATGTTAATAAAAATGGAATTTATTGTTGAGGAAAATTACTACAACCACAACAACAATAATAGCAAGAGAAATAAAGTGCAAGAAACTAAATCATCGCATAAGCAATTTATGTAGAAAATCTCTCTCAACTGGGGGGAAAATCACGATTCGGATCTCAACGGACTAAAATCAATCCACTATAATAATCAAGATTATAATTGTCAACAAACAACAATCTCAACGACAAGTATAATTATCTTTAGATTCTAGTACAAATTAAAAATCATAATCAATTTAGTACTCTCTATAAACTTAAGAGATACCAACACCGAATACATGTCAATAATGATCCACTTCCTCTTGATATCTTACCAAACAACTTCCTTCCTACATGTCAAAACAATGGAGCAGACCTCTCTTTTTCTCATCCTCCGTTTTCGTTTTTACAGTAATACAACTCATGAGTGAAAAAGGGTAAACCTTATTTTATTTTGTCATAAATTGGCTTCTCCAATAAGCCACCAAAACCTACCATCTATGAGTCAATCAAAGATCTCTTTTCCTAGTGGGTCACCATTTATAAGTAAAATAAAGCCCACCTTTACAAACCTCACATAGCTAGTACATGAGACTTAGGAAGATACCTAACATATTGCTCTCTCGACCTAAATCACCAATCACCTCCACGTCATCTAAGAATCGAACCTTCTTCTTCGAGGCTCATCCCTCCGGATGCATTGGCCCTCCACATACTAAATATTATTGTCAGTCTTCCTCCCTTACATCACCAAGTAAGCACCGCGATATACTTTGCACTACCTTCCACTACCAACATATCTATGCTCGTACTTTGTCAATTCACCCAAGGAAATAAGGTTAGCACGAGCACTTGACACATACCTCACATTGTAGATGGTTAGGGTCATACCATCATCGAACTTCATCCTCATGGTCCCCATGCTTTAGACCTTCAATTTTTGATCACCCACTATGTTGATGTGGCCATACTCCCCATCTTGGCGCAAAGTATCAAATAAGGCTTGGTCTTTACAAAAATGAACCGATGCGACTGAATCCAATACTCAACTCTCTTGGCCCTCCTTCACCTCACCATGAGTAGCCAATAACAAATCACCATCACCATCACCTATGACTACATTAGCGGAATCACCATCATCATCTACTTTAGTCTTGCCATTTTTCTTTTGCATCAAAGGAAGACTATTCAAGTCCTCCATCATCTTCGAACAACGGCCTTAGATGTTGCCCTTTTCCTTACAATAGTAACATTCCACCTTACTAAAGTCTTTCGCGCGCAATTTTGATTTTCTTCTTGAGTCATCTCCCCTTCTCTCTTGGTTCCTCCCTCTCTCATACTCCCTCACAACTAGTGCTCGATCACCATCACCCGGAGAACCTCCATCAACGTGTGTCATCATCCTTTCGTTCTCCCTTAATATCTTCATAGCTTCATCTAACATAATCTTCTCCTTTCCAACAAATAACGTTATGATAATGGGTCGGTAGAACTTGGCTAGTAAAGCCAATAACAATAAGGCTTGTTCTTGATCGTTGATCTTCTCATTCGCATTCTTCAACTGGGGCACTAGTTGGTTGAACAAATTAATGTGGTTTTGTAAGGTTGTACCCTTCTTCATCCTCAACTGGTACAACTCCCGTCTCAAGCAGAAGATGTTATTCAATGATTTGGAGGCATACACACTTTGGAGCTTATCGACCAAAGCTTTCGGATCCGTCTCACTCAATAGTTATACTTGATCTCTAGGGCTATAGCCAACTAAATTGTACTAACTGCTTTTTTCTTCATTGATGACCACTTGGTATCATTCAAACTCGCCGATTTGTCCGCCTCCAAAACCACATCTAAATCTTGTTGTACTAATAAGTCCTCAATAGTACTCTTCCAAACTCAAAAGTTTATTTTCCCATCAAATGAGGAAATGTGAAATTTTGAAGCACTATTTTCACATATTCTCTTCTTATGCTAATTCATCCCTAAATCAAACAAAGGGTAATTTTCCCTACAAAAGGATCCTCCAACCACAGCTTTGATACCACTGTTGGGAAAATTACTACAACCACAACAACAGTAATAGAAAGAGAAATAAAGTGCAAAAAACTAAATCAAAGCATAAGCAATTTAGGTAGAAAATCCCTTTCATCTAGGGGAATAACCGTGATTCAGATCTCCATAAACTAAAATCAATCCACTATAATAATCAAGAATATAATCAGCGACTAACAACAATAATCTCAACGACAAGTACAATTATCTCTAGTTCTAGTACAAATTGAAAACTCTAATTAATTTAGTACTCTCTACAAATCCAAGAGATACCAATGCCAAATACCTGTTGATGATGATCCACTTTTTTTTATTATCTCACCAAACAACTACCTTCCCACATGCTAAAACAATGGAGCATACCTCTCTTTTTCTCCCCCTTCATTCTAGTTTTTACGGAAATACAACTCACGAGCGAAAAAAGGTAAACCTTATTTAATCTTATCATAAATTGGCTTCTCCAACAAACCACCAAAACCTACCACCTATGAGTCAATCAAAGAACTCCTTACTTAGTGGACTATCACTTATAAATAAAATAAACTCCACCCTTACATGTAATATTCGGTTTCCAAAACATATGTAGGGTTCAACCCTATATTATTTCACATAAGTAAGACCATTGGGAATTTATGAAAATGCATTACATTGACATGTATAACATTAGCATACACATCCGAATTATAATTTGTGCATATTTCAAGTCAGCATATGCACTCAATTGACATGTCCCTGGGTATGAAAGATGTTAAATGACTATGATGTGAATTATGAATTGTTATTTCTTGAATTTTGGTTTGATTGAATTACAATTGGTAATTTGGAATTAAATGTGATTAATTGGGAGATTGATAAATTAATATGTACATTTGGATTAGAAAAAATACCAAGTGGCTAGGTAAATTGATACATAAAAAATTAGGGTGATTAAGCCTATAATTGAGTGACATTTGGCATAATTAAATGAGCAACAAATGGACCAATTATGGAGTGACAAGTGGGCCAATAATTAGGAGACATATGGACTAATTAATTGGTGACTACTGGCAACATCTTAAGGAGAATAGTGGCAACTTATTAAGTAGACAAATGGGAGGCATGCCATGTAACAAATGTCTTGGTTTAATGGTGACACCTAGCATGTTGATGAAGCAAGTTCCAACAGTCAAGTTTCTCCTGCCTTCATTCTCCTTCTTCACCAAAATTTGCATGAAGTTTTTCTCTATATATTTTGTTTGTCATTTTAGCCAAATTACTGCACCTAAAAACCATAATTTTACCCTACACAAAATAGTCAAAGAACTAGTTGATTGTTGTCCTTGGTCTTTGTCAAAAATCAATTTGTTTTCATCTTAAAGTTATGATGAATCTTGCATGATTGGAAGGCTAGTATAATATGGAATTTTGAGCTGAGTTGGAAGCCTAATAAGTAAGTAGCAATTTGATCTTTATGGCATGTTTAGTAGTATAAGAATGATGCTTGAATTGGTATGAAATGAATGTGATGTTGGCGATGATTTGTGCTAGAAATATGTTAAATAAAATTAGAAGTTTTATGCTTGTTCTTGGTGTGAAAAAATTGTGAATTATATAGGTTGATTCATAGATGGATTAGGTCTGAATTTGATGTATAAAGAAGGTGAATTTATGCTAAAGAAAGAAGTGAATATAGTGTTCTTGAATTGAGAAATAATTATAACTATGTGCATGATAATGTATGATAGTTTTTTGTTTGATTTTTGATGCATAAACGACTATGATTTGTGAGCTATCAATCAAATAAATTTAAGCTGGAATTGAAGATGATATTGATGAGAAATTGAAGTATAATTAGTGTATAATTGAGGTATAACTAATGGACAATTGTAAAGGTGCTTTGAATTTGATATTAAAGTGTGAAAATCTGGAAAAAGTGCAAGAAAAGGGTAGGCCACGATCGTGGCACCCATCCCACGACCGTGAACAGATGCAGTAGCTTCTGTCACGATCGTGGGGAGGAACCTCACGATTGTGGGTAGGTTTTGACATAATAATTTCTAATTTGTGCAATGTTGAACCATATGAGGACAAGTCACTCTTATGTGGTGTATCTGGACTTGATTAAGGCTTGAAATAAACCTAGATTGATGTTTGATAAGTTGATTAAAGTATTTGATAAGTTGAAGATGTTAATTGTTGTTATACCTTAAGGAAAAGATTGTTTGATATCAACGTGTCTATATGAAAGAAAATGTACTCCAAAGGATATAAATAATGCATTAGGAATGAATGAATAAAGATTGGGAATTATGTGAATACTTGTAATGTTAAAAAAGAGTTAGTAAATGTGTGCTTAATGAATTGAGCATGATCAAGTGAACTTAAGGTATTAACCTAATTGCAAACTAGCTATGTACAAGCTAAGATGTTTAAATGATCATGAATTGTGATTAAGGAAACATACCTGGGAAAGTTATTAAGCATGCATTGAGTATAGCACATATATAAATGTGCATGATTAAGTATGTATTTGATTGATCAACTTTGTAATGTGAATTATATATTAATTGTATGATTTTAAACGCTCAAGATGAACGCCATTATCTTGACATTGCCGATCTCTCCAGGCAGTAGCGTAAGCTAGAGCATACTGTGAGTAACCTAGTTGTTCTCACTACACTACACCAAAATAAGGAGATTTTAAACTCTTATGCTTAGACACATATAATAATTGTCTTAAATAATCTAAGAATTGGTGGAGTTTTTAGACATTTATTTAAGACGGCAAAATTTGTCTAAAAAATATACTAAAAAAGAGTTTAAAACTTCTAAAATTTTAAATTGGTGGGACAAGAATTGTAGCAAGTATGCATCCAAGAATAACAATTAATTAATGTCAGAAACAAGTAATTATAAAAAAACATTTAGTTAATATGAGTTTGACTTGTAGATAATATGTGGTTATATCTTTTTGAAAACGTTTAGTCAGTATGTGTCTTTATGTTTTAAAATAAACATCTTAAAAAAAAGGGAATGTAGCAGACTCTTGTAACTATAAAATAGGCTAAGGCCCAATCAATAACCCATTATATCTCAATCCTCAAGTTCATATGATAGTCCCTTCAAGCATTCTCCAGTCACAACCTCATACTGTGACTCTTGACTTCACAAAACCTAGCATTTTTGGCTTAAACGCAAAGAGTATTGAGCTTGAGTTTACAAAGGATAGTTTTAGTGTGTCGTCAAACTCATTGTTCATGTCCTCAACGATTAGTGGAGATGGCAGCATCTTAAATGGTAAGCAAGGGTCATCAATCTTCTTGACACCGGCGGTTCCTGCCGGGAAACCACCACTCTCGTTGGTACCTTATAGTAAGAAAAGATGTCACGAACACAACCACTACGATAACGTCTCCTGTATGTTTTCCAGCTCAGCTAGCGGTAAGTGTCATTGCTAAAAAAGAAAGTAACTTCCAACACTCAGACCACTTTGGTAGTCTTAGTCTTTATTGGAGAAGTTCGTTTATCTAATCTACACTGAGTTAACTCGTTATGTAAATCAAACAGTCTATCTAGGGTTGTGTCTGATTCACTTCTATAGTAAGACCTTTTGGGGAGCTAATAAAGAAATGGTCGAGATTAGGGCGAGTTATCTGAGTTGACTCCGTGTTTATCATTTCAATCTTCCTAATCCCTTTCGCTCTTTTACATTGCCAATAATCTGCATCATAGAGTTAATTTCTTTTTCATTTCTTTTTTTCGTGTCTAATAAATTTTTATCTTTTTTGCGTTTTGGTTTCAGGATCAACTACTTTTGGGCCTTCATGATTGTAGATTACCATGTTTGGCTCCACCAACTGTAAGCTTTTTTGAATTATCGACTTTATGCTCTGTATTTTTTCCATGTTTGTACAAGTGTTTAGAAATTTGTGAAGCTGCTTTTCTTATTTTCTTACTTTAATTTATTGATCGGTGTTGTTGTGATGTTTTTTCTCCTTTCTTTGTCACTGTTGCATGTTGAGTCATAGATATTCATTTTTTCTGTTCAGAAATTCAGAAACAGATCTTGCTATTTCTTTCTTTTTGTCCTGTGTTTTCTACATTACATTCTTTTTACTCTGCTGTTGTTCTGCTGTGAAATCCAATGTTGCTCTGCATCATTGTTGTTCTGCTGTGAAATTAACTGTATGAATGAATTTCGTTCATAAGTCAAGTGTTGATTACGTTGATGATTGCTCCTAAATATGTGGTTTTCATCATATCATGTTGCAGGTTGTACAGGAAGCACTGGATAAGGCTAATTTAATAATGAGTGATCTAACTGTAGTTACTGTTACAATTGGTCTTGGTTTAAGTCTTTGTCTTCATGGTAAGTTATTTTCTAGGTTTTTTTAGGGTATAATGGTATTGTATGAAGTCTGGTGAGGGTTCTTAGGATAAATTCGTTTCCATTTGTTGCAATTGGTGTGAGGAAAGCTCGTAAACTTACTAGAAGTTTTAGTCTACCTATCATCGGTGTCCATCATATGGAGGCTCATGCTTTAGTAACGAGGTATAGGAGACTATTATGGGGTAGATAATATAAAACTTGTTTGCCACTATGAGTTTGATATGAATGCACAGAAATCACATTCGTTCGCTATTACGATGCTGGGCTATGCTTATCGTTCCATCCAGACAAATTGTCTACATTGTATGCTTATGCTCTTAATTTCAGGTTAACTAAACGAAAGTTGCAATTTCCTTTTATGGCTATACTTATTTCAGGTAAGAATGTGAGATCTTTTCCATCTATCTCTTCCTTTTTTCGAGTTTAGCAAAGGGGTCAGTAGTAAGAATTTGTATGTGAAGATGAATGATTGATAGTGCACAATTTGATGTCACAATATGTTGGAATCAAGGTAAAGATGGGTTTTAAGTAAATGGAGACTGTAAAGTCTTTCCATTTTGTTCAAATTATTTCCTAAAGACATGATTTCAATGCCTTATCTAATTCAAAATTGATTGAGCTATGGTGTTCAAAAACTTTCTTAGCTAGATAATTATGACTAATGTTTTGGATGATTAAGGTACTTAAAGTCTGACACTGAACATGGTATATGTGTTCTTATAGCACAGATTAGCATACCCCGTTATTTTCCAAGGCAAACTTGATGTTCTAAGTTGTTTAGTTCTTCACTTTGTATTCTCATGTTTGATATTACAGCTACATGCTCTCTCTATTTCGCTTTCATGTTTCTCAGGAGGACACAACCTTCTTATTCTTGCACATGAACTTGGTCAATATGTACAGCTTGGGACCACCATAGAAGATGTAATTGGTGAGGCGTATGATAAGACAGCAAAATGACTTGGTCTTGAAAGTAACTATTGTTGCTTGATACGCTTATACGCAGTCGTGATGTTCTAAGCAAGTTATATGGCACGATTTTGTCAAATATGCTTCGCTTCGTTTTGCTTTCTTAGCTAATCCAGAAGTTTGACATTGTAATTTTCCATCAAATCATATAATTAACTTGCATTTGTAATGTTATAAGTTATTTTTCTTCTCTCTATCTTTTAGGTGCCTTATTTTCAAATTAAGAAAAATAATTGGACTCTGAATGCAGACATGAACGGTCGATGGAATGTGAGGTTTGACTTGTAAAGAAATGTATTAGAGATGTTCTTTTGAAGTTGAGATTTGTAGCTGCAAAGTTCATGTTCTTTTTGTTTGACTTAGTTATGAATGCTATAAGATGTCTAATATGTACTGAGTTGCATTTCTTATGTATACAAAATAAATCCTTGAATTCATTTTTCTCTTTTCATATGATTAATGAGCACACACGCTTAATAATATTGCATCTGTCGCAACTTCTGCAGAGGAAGACCTTCTAAGTAATGTAATCAAATCTCAAGGGCAATAAGAGAATAAATATATTGATACTTCAACTCAAAGTGGCAATAATTGATTAACAAAAGTGTTAATTTGTTATAATAATATTTTAGATTGATTTGTAAAATTTATTATAATAATAAATATGTGATTAATTTATTATAATTTATTATAATAATATGTGAGTGATCTTAAAAAAGATGCACAAAGCAAATTGTAAGTTTATTTTTTACTCAAAAATGGTTGAATTTTTCGATGTAAAAAACTGTCGAAAAGTGAAAAATATCGACAGAGAAAAGCATACAAAACCTGACACAAAGCGTCTAAAATAGCATTTATGTGTCTAAGAAAACTGTTTAAAATGTATGTTTTCGACGCATCTATGTGTAAATAGATTTTTGACTCTTAGATTTTCGACGATCAGATACGTAAAAAATGTATATTTTTTCAGCGCATCTATGTGTATAAGAAAACCGTCAAAAATAGTTTTTGTAATACTTGTTTTTTATTTTTAAGACACAAAAAAGCATCTAAAAACACCACCTTTTGTGTCATTAATCTCCATATTTTGTTGTAGTGCTAGGATTGATATATTTCTGTTTAATTCCCAGTTATTAAACTGTTAATAATCTGATTGTGATAATTTCGGACATTAATAGTCCAAGGAGTTTGATATTTGGGAATGTATTGAGAGTGTTCTATTTGCATATGATTCTGAAAGATATCTGAATTCTCAACATAAGTGTTGAATGCTGGACTTAGGTCCAATGAATAAGTGATTTTGACTGTGCATCATAAATAAATGTTATTGATGGCATGTTTTGTGATTAGATGAATCACATTAATATACATGATCAGATAAAGGCATTATGACCGGAGTGGCCAGTCTAAAAGAGCTTAAAAGTCATAAATCTGCACGTAGAGCCTGGTTCCATGATTAATGAGCCCGGTATTCACAACAGGTACGAGACAATATCTGAAAAGAGCCTGATATTTACAAGGGATATGGGACAGTGAAAAGCACTCAGTCACAACAAATAATAACGAAAATGGAGTCTCATATGCATATGAATTTGTGCATGTATGATTATGAATCTAATTCTAAAATTGTGATGATAAAGTGATATGTCATATTTGTGTATTTATGAATAATGTGATTGATTGGGATAAATGTTTCAAATTATGCTTGAAAAGAGTATATGAAATGTGTGACATTCATTATGTCTTGTTGAGATAAGGAATGTTGTGAATTTGGCAACATGTGAGATATTTGTGTATCTGTCATGAGTGAGATCATCAATGATGGTTCACTCACTAAGTTCTCAAAACTTATCAAAATTACAACATGGCTTTTTAGGTACGAGAGAGGAGACCTAGTTCCTAAGATACTCTAGAAGAACGTTTTGGATTAAGAAATGGCTCAAAGGTCTGTCAGCTGACATCTAAGGAGTAGTGGAATTTTTTTATGTAGTTTTCATATGTCATATAGAACTTTTGTATAAAAAGTTATAAACTCACAGATACTTTGTTGATGTAAATATTGGTTAAATGACTACAGTGTAAATTATGTTAGTAAATGAAATGAAGAGTTGAGCTTTTTTTAAGTATTGTGTTATTCTGTATGATGCCATATAAGTGAATATAGCTGCTCTAACCTGTCATTATCATAGGATATGTACTTGAATATCCTCTAGATGTCCGGGGATATACTCTATTGTAGTGGGCTATTACACATAGGATGCAAATAGGTATTTAAAACAAAGAAAGACTTATTATTCAACATTCAAAGATAAAAGGCAAGACTCGTTACTAAAGGATTTACTCAAAAAGAAGGAATCATTTGCACAGATACATTTTCTCATGTCTCTAAAAAGGATTCACTTTGTATAATTTTGGCATTTGTTGCTCATTTTGACATAGAATTGCGTCAAATGGATATGAAAAAGCTATCTTAAATGGTGACCTAAAAGAAGAGGTTTATATGAAACTACCATAAGGATTCTCCTCTAGTAATGGTGAGTATTTGGTTTACAAGCTGGATTGAAACAAGAATCCCACCAGTGGTATTTAAAATTCCATGATGTTATCTTATCATTTGGCTTTGAAGAAAATATCATGGATCATTGTATATACTAGGAGGTTAGTTGTAGTAAAATTTGTTTTTTTGTATTATGTGTGGATGACACATTACTTACAACTAATGATAATGTTACACGTGAAACAATTTCTCTCTAAAAATTTTAAAATGAAAGATAATGGTGATGCGTTTTATGTCATTAGCATTAAGATCTATTGAGACAGATTCTCTGCTATTTTGGGTTTGTCTTAGGAAACCTATATTAATAAAGTTTTAGAGAGATTTCGGATGAAAGATTGTTCACCAAGTGTAGCTCCCATTGTGAAAGATGGTAGGTTTAATTTGGACCAATGCCTTAAAAATGATTTTAAAAGGAAATAAATGAAAAACATTCCATATGCTTCTACAATCGGAAGCCTAATGTATGCTTAGATTTGTATAAGACCTGACATTGCATTCACTGTTGGAATATTAGACAAATATCAAAGTGACCTAAGATTAGATCATTGAAGTGTTACAAAGAAAGTATTAAGGTACCTTCAAGGGACAAAAAATTACGTGCTTATGTATAGACGAGTTGACAATATAAAAATAATAGGGTACTCAGATTCAGATTTTATTGGGTGTATTTATTTACAAAAATCAACATTAGGTTATATCTTCATGGTTGCCCATGAAGTCATATCTTGGAGAAGTGCCAAGTAATATTTGACTACTACTTCCATTATGGAGACTAAGTTTGTTTCTTATTTTTAGGCTACATCACATAGTATATAGCTAAAGAATTCCATATATGGGCTTAAACTCATGGATTCCATTTCTGGGTCATTTGAGAATATATTGTAATAATTTAGATGTTATTTTTCTGGCTAAAAACAACAAGAGTAGTAGTTAGAGTAAACGCATCGAACATAAGTTTTATTTATAAGGAAAAGTGTTATGGAAAAGAAATTGGTTATTGAACACATTAGTATTGAATTGATGATAGCTGATCTATTAACAAAAGGTGTGCCACCAATGAAGTTAGGATCATGTTGTTAGAATAGGACTGAATTCCATCAAAAATCTAAACCTCGCTGAGGGTGAATTCCATAATTGACCATGGGAAAATTTTTGATGGCCCTCGAAACTTCACGAGGATGAATTCCATAATTGACCATAGTATTTCCCATTTCCATGTCCTTAATTAAAACTCACCAATGGTCGAAACATACCCGAGACTGTATTAGCACGATCTTTTGCGGCTAGTCTACCATCCTATCCATAAAATTTCGGATTTCTTGTTGCCTCATACTACCTTTGTCTATAATATTCCAAGGAAGCTTTCAACATGGAGTCCCCACGGTAAGGTTTTATACGTAGCTGTTGTTGGATTGTGTTGCGATAAGAAAATTTCCAAGTTGAGCATGAAAATTTTCTGAACATGCTCCCACTGCAGCCCGTCTTAATTGATAGATTTTATACGTTATCTTAAACGCAGGCTTAGCTTTGCAGCATAAAGCCAAAGTGTTCATCAAGTGCTTTCTTCCTGTTTATTCAAATAGACCTCTCAATTTTTTAGTTCCATGTCCCAAATAATATTAACAAATAACACAAATGAGTTTTTTTTCTTTATATAAACATCTATATCAAATGAAACAAATAAGATTTAGAAAACCACACAAACAATGTGTCAAACAAGTTAGAATATTAATCTTGATTTATTATACTTGCTTATCATTATTTATATAAAAATAATAATTTTTAATAGATAATTAATAATCCGTAATATATTAGTAAGTTCATAAATGACATTTTTATTTAATAATGTAATAATACAAATTTTATATTTATTATTTACTAGTACTAATTAATAAGAGGTTCTTGTAAAAGAAAAACATAATTGGATTCACGAAAGACAAACCCAAACCCAAACCCTACTAGAAGAAGAAAAGCTACAAGGATTAGACTCTCTGAACCGTAAGCCATACTCTCATATCTATAATTAGCATACTTAAGTACGGATGATGAAATAACAGTAATTTGTACAAACGGCACCTGACGAAAAGTAATTAAGAGAAATGCTTAAACTTAAAAATATTTACAGCGAAAAATATGGTTCTCCGAAGAACTCATCAAGACATGACGCTAAATCTTGTGTAAAGCACAAAAATACATAACGCCATCCTGAACCTCTACACAACATGCTGTACATGGAAAAATTAGCAAGCTTGGTTGTAGACTCACCAAAAGCAATAAGCATCCTCTTCAGGAATCAAAGGAGTCCTGCAAAGAGGGCAGGTAATGTTCCAATAATCCAACCACTTCTCCAAGCATACCCTGTGGAAAAGATGGCCACAAGACAATCGGTTGATCTCCGACTCTGGCTGGAATTGCGTCAAGCAAACCGAGCAGTCATGTTCTGGACGTTTACAGTTACATACAGTGTCAAATCGAGTTATCGGAGTCCTGCTTTTGAACTGCTCAATATAACTCTCTGAGGGGCTCGACCAGTAATCAAATCGTTCAGCAGGATCTTCGGCATAATCTGACGGAGAAGATGACGTCGTTGATGCTAGACGGATACCTACTATATGAAGGATTGAACGGACTAGTCCTTTGACAATGGAAATGGACATGGCTGTATTTACCAAAAGCACGCATAGTACGCCTTCAGATGGAGCAGGGAGACTTGAAAGACCCATTCTTTGGGATGACTCGAAACTTGTAAGCAGGCAGGTGTCTCTCAGCTCAAACAAAAGAAGGTGATCAAATGAAGGTTAGGTCAGGATTTTGGCAAAAATAAAGGGGATAAAGCGACTGTCGCGCTGTCGACGAGATGTGATCTGTAGTGCAATTTAAAAGGAAGTTAGAATACTAGCCAAAGTTGAAAATAATGGAACAGGCAATCGATCACTCCATCCAACAAACAAGTACATAAAAATCTCCGAATTCAGGAAAAGAAAACTGGTTTACGTCCATTGACATAAAAAGTTTAATAGAAATCAACAAAGCTACTGTAGTAAGCTACTAGTGAAGTGGTTAGCAGTACGATCAAGTGAGAAGCCAAAATTTCCTATAAAAAGCCAACAAAAGGGTCATACGGATAACAAAACTGAAAAGGACAATCCACATAATCAACACAATAACCCCGTCCTAATAAGCTGCCTTGCCTCCAAAAGAGGCTGGATTGAAGCCACTAGTTATACTACTGTCAGATCCCCTAACCCACAGATGAAGAAAGCCGAATTCTGTTAAAGAACAAATGAGTATTCTCTACCAAAAGAAAAAGACTGTCTACAGAGGATCGTAAAACCCGAATTCGCAGAATTCATTTACAGCATACACCTTTACACAGATCAATGCAAAACATGGACTTCTATATATAACAATTATTATCTTCAAAACGTGGAACGAGCTGATACTACCCATGTGGTCATGAATTGACGATCAAGACTACTAGGAAAAAGACAGAAATGACGAATCCGTATTAGGGTTAGTCTTATTTTCCCCAATGAAAATAACCAACAAAATGCATCAAACAACGATGGGAGAGATCTAGCACTTGAGTAATATTCAGAAAGAAAGGGTGAAGCATCCAAGAAAAAGGATTCGCCCACAACAGAGGGAAAGTAGAAGAATAACCAGTGAAAAGGAAACTGACAAGTAGAGATAAATGATTACTTACACTGTAAGGTAGTAAAGCTTTAAACTTGATAATCTGGGCAGGAGAAAGATGGAAAGGAAGAAGAAGACGAAGAAGAAAGAAAGACAGAAAAAGATTCTGGAGATAAAATAAAACAGATAAGTGTCTGCCTGCGTTATATGTACATATGTAGAAAAGGTGCGGAGTTTAGGGAAGTAAATGATAATGGGTGATACATATGTAGAAAAGGTGTGGAGTTTAGGGAAGTAAATGATAATGGGTGAGTTTTGTCAGCGTGTTTTAATGGGTGTTGTACGTACGCAAAAACCAAAAGGCCGAGTCACAACCAAACCCAGGTTAGTCTTTCCGGATTCTCCTATCTTTTTAACCACCAATGCTTTTCTTGAACTTGAATTCTTTACTGAGTAAAAAGTACTTTTTAAAATACAATCAGACTCAGACAATCATAAATTAGAACAACATCCACTAGTGGAAGAAGATGTTTTTAATATTCTCTAGACTAAAAGCGTTTTCATACTAAAAATTAAATTTTCATACTAAAAATTAAACTTTTACTGTATTTTTTTTGCTGTGTGTGCTTAATATAAAATACAAAGTATAAACAACATGCACGTCTATTTGTCATCAATTATTATTCAAATAGATAAACATTTTTTGGTTATCCTTCATTTTATTTTTTTTATTAGTTAACATTTGACATACATTTTATCACTACTTCTCTCTTATTTATAAAATACATATATCTACACATTTATAATCTATGTATAAAAAAGGGTAAGGCTCAAGCTCTAGCAAAATAAATTCTATATTATAAATAATATAATAGGTAAAAAAGAAGTATTTTTACTAAAATTTAATTTAAACTTTAACATTGTAACACGTTTCTTATTTTCACAAATGTTCAAAATAGGCTCCGATTTCATATCTCCGTCAATCCCTTACTAAAATAGTACAAGTATGTTATTTATTAATTTTTAAACTTCATATATGTATCCCATCTGGTAAGCAACCTTCATACAATATCCTCCTCTTACAGCTGTGATATTCATAATGAGGTGGATTGGTTGGTTAGAGTAAAATATGGGAATTTTGGCCAATGGTGTGCCGGAGGCGGAGACAATAGAGATCGTGCAGTAGGTGAGGGGAGTTGTTTTGATGTGAGTATGAAGTGTTGGCTGAAGTGGAGATGGGCGCTACAACATCACCACCATAATGTCTCTATTTACTTTTGAGTTTTGGTTTGCTTTTTTAAAGTTGTTTCGTTTGTACGGATTGATTGGTTTGGTTTATCTTTGGGTTGCATTTGATAAGCCATCTCGAGTTCCTTGGGTTGTTAAGAGGATGATGTGTAACACGTAACGATACTTTAGTTACATATTTCAGATCGAACGCAAAAGGGCAAAAAATAAAGAAATGTGGAATGTACCTGATTTTGATTCTGAAACTTCAAACAACCTTTCCGAAGTTGAAACGAAACCGAATCCACCGCCGTCTTCACGGGAATCCATCACTGGGACGTGGTTTAGGTCTTTCTACAGTTTTCTCAAAACGTAAACTCTCTTAACTAGTCAGAGATTCCTTATATTTACGATTGATATTAGCAACTACAGAAGATCTTAACCTATATATACAACTTCCATATCGGGCTTTCCTATCACAAATCTGATATGAATCAGGTCCATACTAAAAGAGATCCATTTTCTACCCAAGCTTCAACTCATTGATTTAGATTATTTATTTGGTAACTTTAATATCTTTATATGGGGAAAATGACAAAAATGTCCCTAGGGACAAAAATGTCTAACATTTTCCCCCTTAGACAATTATTAATTGCAGTTTTAGTCAAGTTTAAACAATTTAAAAACTTGGTTAAGCTATGTTACTGTATTAGTTGACTAAGTTTAAAAACAAAACATTTGATCCAAAGATAATGAAAATTCAATATTCTGTCCTACAAAGCTTTCGCTACCGAAAAGTATCAAATACATATGTCATTTGCGTCACAGATCCAATACAATCACGCATATCTAATACCTCACTAACATGAATGGAAACTTGGAGTATGGCAAACTATGATGATACCTTTATGATCTAATACGTATTATCTTCGTTTGTAGGTCTCGATTTCTCTACCTTTATGTTAAACTGCATGTGCTAAACTACAGAAAATAAATCTTGTTTTCTCTTACATAATGCTAAACAATATTAGAGAAAACTTATTTCCTGTCACCAAATGCTAAACAACATTAGAGAAAACCTTTATGTTCTCCAACTGAATGCTAAACTGCATTAGAGAACCTTTATGGGGTCAAAAACTTATATCCCATATGTCATGTGAAACTTTAAGAATATATCTGTATAAAATTGTATGCGTACAAATGACATAAGCTTAAGGTCAATCTGTATATATGTCTAATGACCTTTAAATGCTTAAGATTAACATAAATCTTAAGACTTCCATACGTATTATGACAATGTATGATAACATGTATTACTGAGGATAAACAATGATCATCTTTATTGATGAACCATTATATCATCATAATATATCAAAACTTACAAATGTACATGGAGCAAACATAATGATCTTTTAATTAACAGTGTCTAAAAACTTCAAGACACCTATATTGTATACTTCTATTCCAAACACAAGTGGGCAAAGCCTTTTAGTTAAAGAATCGACTTATAGTTCCTCAGTCTTTAAATTCTCCAAACCTTAATGTCACCTTTTCGTATCAACTACTTCATGGTCAAATATTTGACCTCAAATATGCTAAGATCCTGCAATATTCAATGTTGTTATTAAACAACACAGCAGCTTGATTATCACTTCACAATTGAATGAGTTTAGCCATTGAATCAACAGCAGACAACTAAGAAATCAAATTTCTGAGTTAAACCGTCTGTGAAGTAACCCCATAACATGCATTCTGATTGCATGGTCAAGAAAATCACTCGTATCTATTTGATACTCTTCCACGATATTGTACCGTTTGCAAACTTAAACTGTAACCTTAAGTGAACTTTCGATCATCCAGACACATAGCTTAATTTGAATCTAAATTCCCTACGAGATTTAGTCTGTTGACTTTTATATATGTCAACATTTGCTTGACTGTATTTCAATGGTCTACATTTGAGTTAACCAGATACTAACTAAACAGTCAAAAAGTAAATGCAATGTCCTGTCTAGTACATAGCCAAGCACACATTAAGCTATCAACTGTACTAGATGTTCGCTCAAGGTTACACGCGCTAAGTTTTACTACTTATAACCTTAGTAATTACCGCAAGCGCACGGGATGTTCACATAATACCTAAGGTGTCGATCCCATAAGGAAGGGAACTAGTCCTAAAATCTAACAGCAGCTAAGTTCGTAATACCTAATTAAACAACTACTGCAGAAATTAAAATTAATCAAGAATCAAATATGATAAATTAAAGCATCAAAAGAATGAACAAAATAGCCAGCTCACATAAATAATCCAAAATTCAACCCAGAAGTGACCAATTGAGATAAAGGAGGAATTAATTCGAAACTAAAGAAAATGTACCCAATTATGTAATTTCCAACTTAAAGGGCCTAAACGGTCCTAGGGTGAATTACTCCCTCTGGAGTTATAATTCTTAACCCTAATCAATAATCCCTAATTCAAATTATGGAAATTGCGATCTCTCGATCTGCAATTGGTCCAAAACTTAAATTACTTCTAAAGTTGTCTATTAACCTCATGGGAATCTATGTTCGATATCTCGTTATACGACTCTATCGACTTGATTCAACTCTCTACCTATCGACTTACCTAACTCTTGTTAGCCTAAATCAATGATTTTCACCTGGCTCACCCTCTCAGTTTGTTGCCAAGTTATGAAGAATTGAAATTGAATCACAAATAAATCGAATAAAACACAATCAAATAAATTTTATTAATCTCAAGAACAAAAAAGTAGAAGGTGAGTTTAGACAAAAGATCAACACTCAACGACAAAATTCCTAATTGATATCCAAATCTCATACATCAATAAAATTGAAATAAAAAATAGAAAAAACTGTCGAAATGGATATCAGAGGTAGCGACTGTGGGAAACCACCTGTTCTGGGAAGTATGTCATGTCAAACGTATCTCTATGTCTCTCTTCCTTCGTCTCCTTCCTCAATCACTTGATCTCTCTCTAGGTCTCTCTCGGATTTTTACAAAATCTCCCATTTTGCACAGCTCTCTCGGCTCTCTAAAAATTGCTGGTGGCTGCAGGTATTGTTCTATTTATTCTGTAGCAACCCTAGGCCAAATTCGGGGTCGAAATAATTCAAAAATTACCCAAAAATTGAGTTTTCATGTCAACCTAACGCAGGGCATGATCGTGACTTTGACTGCCATGATCGTGGCTGGCACTTTAACCTTTCTGTCATGATCGTGGCCTGAAGTGCATGATCATGGCCTAACTTGACGCTTTCTATCACGATTATGGCTCCTAGTGCACGATCGTGGCCTGGCTGTAGCTGGCTCTTCCTCTTTTGTCACGATCGTGGCCAATGTGCATGATCGTGACCTATATCTTTTAGCCCGAAACTCTTTAAATCTTCACATTCTTTCCTGTTTATCCTGCAACACTAGCACACACATCAAGGTACCTAAAAAATATACAAATTAAGCTTAAAGATTCAAACTAACCCATTAAAAATACTTAAACACAAAAACTAACCTAATTAAACCTTAAATGCATACTCAACACTCTATTTAACACAAAATACATAACAAATTAAACCCTAAAATATCATACAAAACACTACTATCAACATCTCCACACTTAAACGTTTTCTTGTCCTTAAGCAAACAAAACAACAACACCTAACAAAACAAACACACCATACAATAATGTAACAATGGCTATACCCTTCATGAACTAAATTTAATCTTGGACACACCCATTCGAATTATGTCAAATCATTAACATGTAAAATAGGCATCTAGGGCTTTGAACTAAATATATAACTAATCAAGACCTAAGTGTTAGTTAGTTATCCTTTTTATTTGTACACACACAATAATAAATCTTTGGTCCCTCGGACTTTGTAATTGTTCCTAAGTATAATTCCATGAAAATTCAAGTTTATTACAAGTTCGGTAGGTGTTTATTTAAAAAATTTTTAATAAATATTTTTATTTGAACTGGGACTTAGTCTTTTACTTGGAGGAAAACATTTGTGATGAATGTCGATCCGGCTACTCAACTAAGTCTTTATTAAACAACTTGGTTGAAACGTCATTCTAGTCTTTTTATGCCAAGGCATACATTTGTGATACGTATCAATCCGATTACTCAACTACATCACATTTTTAACTGGCTACTAGCTCTATTTATAGCCTGAAGGTCAGCGAAATAGTAATTTATTAAACTAACAGTTTTTATTTTTTTAGGACAAGGTCTTTTTTACCTTGTTTCTTTTAACTATTCGTTTTCATGAAAAATACTAGTCAAGCAACTTAACCTAAAAGACCTCAATTTATGAATGAATGTGACAATCTAAAAAGTGCCAAATTTACACTAAGTCTAAATTACGCTCTATATTTATCCAAAGGCCTTTTATTTCAATAATTTCACAGGCTAATGATTGTTCACAACTTGATAGACTATGTCCCAAAGTTAAATAAATTTCACTCAATCTAAGCCATTGACATATTCACACACTTCACACAATATAAACTACTACTATCATATAGTATGCAAAATTCACATACAACAGAAAAACACAGAATTCCTTACCAACACATTGTCTTCAATGTGAGAAGAGAGCACACACCCAGGGGAATAAACACATTATATGAAAAACATAAGAAGAAAATACTAACACAAAATGAAACGGAAAGGGTTAGAACACAAAATCGTTTATGGTGAAAGAGGTGGTGATGGCTGTAGTGTTGAGACTAAATCAGCTTGACATCGAAAATGTTTCCCTATCTTATAAGTGAGTCAAAAGAACAAAAGAATTAGTACTCCAAACCATTCCAAATTATTCATGACTTATTTAAGAATTTAAAACAAACCTAACTACTCAACAATTTAAACCTACTACTAAGCGTGCTAATTTATGGTCATTAGCTTGACCTTCATCCTTTAAAACTCAGCCAGGATTAATTATGAGCGGCTTGCTTCCTCCTTTTTCGTTCAACATCAATTTTGTGGCTTGTGAGTAAGCTATAAATTGCAAGATGATCAAAAGGACAATATTGATAAAATTATGAAAACCAATTAATTTCAGTAATGTCCTTTTCACTAACAGACTGTCAATAAAATAGGAAATAACGAAACTCCCTGAATCTTCCATCGAATTTAGCAGTTTTTCCTGTATAAAGGTGAATTGCTCTCCTTCTTCCTTCATCACCTTCGTCTCCTTTACTTCTTCCGCTTTACGAATAGAGACCTTTATCGCTTCTTCAAACTCGATGTCTGCTGTCGACTGTTCATCATCCTCTTGTTCATCATAAGATTCAAACACATCAATTATCCTGAATGAGCTACTAACATTCGGATTCTTAAATACATCATTCATGTGGAATGTCTCTTCATCATGATAAATCCAAAGGATGGGGTTCTTTATATGGACATTTACCTAAGAATTGTTGATTTTCACATATGGTATATCTAGGATTGGTGGATAAAAGGGAGGGTTAGAATTCTTTTCCTTGTACACTTCCATCCTCTCTTGGTTGTCAACGAATTGGGGTTCAACATGGTCTTCCTCCGGTTCTTCTAGCTCTACCCCATTCCTAAGTGTGATAGCCTCATATTGCTCTAGTTGTTGTAATTCCATTTTTCTCAAAGAGTATTCCACACTTCTCTTACAAAATTCACAGGAAATCTTTCGTACTTGAATCTCCAAATTATGAATAGAAGCGGCATGATTTTT
This sequence comes from Erythroxylum baracoense, assembly GCA_025629805.1. Classification (NCBI taxonomy): domain Eukaryota; kingdom Viridiplantae; phylum Streptophyta; class Magnoliopsida; order Malpighiales; family Erythroxylaceae; genus Erythroxylum; species Erythroxylum baracoense. The sequence continues at coordinate 11,122,372 of JAOTAY010000004.1, forward strand.
CGTCACTTGATCAATTTGCTCTTCTAGTCTCTTATAGCATTCTTCCATGTTTGTGAGCTTATCCAAGATCTTGTCCAATTTAGAATCCCATGAATTGGATTCGTCATGTTGAAATTTAAATAGATCTTGGTGTCCCATGTGAGTACTTGCATTGTTAGACTAACAGAAATCTGGGTGGTTTTGCTACTCCGAAGTGTACATGGTCTAATAAGGGTTGTTATTTCTCCCATTATACCGCGACTCATTGTAATTCTCAAAATTTCCTTGCTCCCTATAATATCTATCTTTCATCAAAGTTCAACATTCAACTCTTCAAATATACCATTCTAAGATGTCTTGATGTGTCTTTACTTTATGCCCTAATTTTTTTAATAAAAACAAAAGTTAGTAGAAAAGCCTTAGATTAAAGAACTAAATTGCCTTCCCCGGCAACGGTGCCAAAAACTTGTTCGCTCAAGGTTACACTCTCTAAGTTTCAATATTTTTATCCTTGATAATTACTGCAAGTGCACGGGTCGTTCGCGTAATACCTAAAGTGTCGATCCCATGAGGAAGGAAACTAGTCCTAAGTCTAATGGCAACTAAGTCACAAACCTAACAACTAATGCAGAAAAGTAAATCAATCAAACAATTAATTCAAGAATTGAATTGAAGAAATCTAAATATCATAACAAATCACACAACCTAATCCTAAAACTAACCTAGAAACTATCAAGTGAGAAAAAGAGGAATTCAATTCGAAATTAACGAAAGCCTAATCAATTATGCAATTCTTTAATGAGTCTAGACAGTCTTAGGGTGAATTACTCTTTCTCGAGTTGTAATTCTTAACCCTAATTGATGATCCCTTATTTAAATTATGGAATCACGATCTCTCGATTCGCGATTGATCCAAAAACCTAAATTAGTTCTAAGTTGTCTATTAACCTACTGGGAATCTATGCTCGATCTCTTGTTACACGACTCTACTGGTTTAATTCAATCCTTTACCTATCAATTCACCTAACTCTCGTTAGCTCAAATTAATTACTTTCACTCCGCTTACCCTCTCAGTTTATTGCAAAATTATTAGGAACAAGAATTTGAATCACAATTAAATCAAAAGAAACACAACCAATTAAACTTTATTAGTCTCAAGAATTGAAAACCCGAAGGTAAGTTAAGACAATAATCAACACTTAACAACAACAATTTCAATAAATATCCCAATTTCATACATTAATAAAATTGAAATAAACATAGAAACTACTATTGGAATGGATCATGGAGGCAGAGACAGCGGGAAACCACCTGTTCTGGGAAGTACGTCGTGTTAAGCTTCGTCTCCTTGTCTCTCTTCCTTCGTCTCCTTCCTCACTCTCTCAAAACTCTCTAGGATTTTTGAAATGTAACTCATGTGAAAGCTCTCGATTCAGACTCTCCAAGCCTACTGCATATGTCCCATAATGTTCTATTTATATTTTGGGTGCTTTAGGTCAAGGTCGGGGTCAAAACGGTATAAAAATTTGTCTGAAACTTAAGTTTTTCCGTCAGCTTGATACAGTGCATGATCGTGGCCCTACCTGCCATGATCGTGGCAGGAACTTTTTCCTTTATGTCACGAATGTGGCCTAAAGTGCATGATTGTGGCATGACTTGACGCTCTCTGTTATGATCGTGACTCTTGGTGCACGATCGTGGCTTGGCTGCTTCTGGTTCTTCCTCTTCTGTCACGATCGTGGCCTGTGTGCACGATCATGGCCTATGCTTTTTGGCCCGAAAACTCTTTAACTTTTCCCGTTCTTCCCTGTTTACCCTGCAACACTAGCAAACACATTAAGATACCTCATCAATATACAATTTAGGCTCAAAGATTCAAACTAACCCATAAAAATACTTAAACACAAAAACTAACCTAATTAAACCCTAAATGCATACTAAACACTTGCAATGACATAAAAATACTTATCAAATCTAAACCCTAAATGCATACTAAACACTTACAATGACATAAAACTATCAAAGAGCATAAAGTAATTTCCCTCGAAGTCAACTCCTTCTTAGCACGATGCACTCTAATGTCCACTCGTCTTTTAGACCGTTGCCCTTCTCCAACTGATTAGATTTCTCCAATTTATAGAACAACACCTCCAATTCGTTGTTGGGTTGTAATGAGTTCTTCATAGCTTGCCACTATGATGTATCTCCCATCTCTAAGAGTGTTTCAAGTGTATCTCTTCCACTCAATAGTGAATTTTCTTGCACCCATATGTAAATAAAATCCACAAAAACAACAGGTTGTTCATCATCTGGAATTTCCATGTCATTGTATATATTGAATTTAATTAATTCACCATCAAATTCCATAATCAATGACCCATCATGAACATCAATTTTCGTTCTTGTGGTTTTTAAGAATGGCCTTCCAAACAAAATCGAGGTTGAAGAAGACACATCATCACTCCCCATCTGCAAAATATAAAAGTTAGCTGGAAAAAGCATATCCCCCACTTGAACTAAAACGTCATCTAACATACCCTTTAGATAAGCATTTGGACGATCCGCTAATTAAATCACTATATTAGTTTCCTTTAGAGGTCCCACATTTAAAGACTTATAAACATCATAAGGCATCACATTTATGAAAGTACCCAAATCTAGCATAGCTTTTTCAATTCTCAAATCACCAATTTTACATGGGATAGTGAACGTACTTAGGTCTTGACACTTAGGTGGAAGCTTCTTCTTTTGCAAAATAACTTAAACATTCTCCCCCAAATGCACTTTCTCATCAAATTTTAACTTTCGTTTTGAAATGCAAAGTTCTTTAAGGACTTTAGCATAACGTAGGATCTGTTTTATTGCATTAAGTAAAGGAATATTTACCTGGACCTTCCTAAAAGTGTCCTATATTTCCTTCTCTTGTGCCTCCCTCCTTCTTTGCCTTGGTGAATCGGCTAGGAAAAGGGGGCTGCACAATTAGATTTTTCTAACTTGTCTGTGTTTTTCTTGATTTTCAGCTGTCTCCTTCGTTGCTTTTTCCTCAATTTCTCTCTTGGAGATTTTCGGTGGAGGTTCCTTTAATTCCTTCCCATTTCGCAATGTGATAGCTTTAGCACTATGTTTGGGTTGATTTTCGATTGAGCTAGAAAGTTTCCAGAACTTTATGCCTCTAGCCTATTAATGGTAGTTGCCATTTGGCTCATTTGATTTTCAAGGTTTCGGATACTAGCTTGAGTATCCCGCTGAAACCGTAAAGTGTTGTGGCTAAAGATTGAACTATATCTTCCAAGGAAGACTTACCTTCGGAATTGGATGTCATTTGTTGATGTTGTTTAGGCACATACGGTTGTCTAAATTGCTAGAAATTTGTTGTATTTTGCTGTCCTTCTGAGTTCTCATAACGTAAATTCGGATGACCTCGCCAACCCAGATTGTAGGTGTTAGAAAATGGGTTATATTTTTTCTGACTTAGTCCAGCAAAACCTCCTACAGCATTCACCTGTTCTGCATTTTCTTCCTGCAAAATAGGACATTCGTCAGTGGGGTGTCCTAACATTGAACAAATTCCACATACCTTTGCTTCTTCTTTCTTTGTAACCACTAATTGTCAAGCCAAGGATGTAAGCTCGTCCAATCTTTTCTCTAATGCTATCACATTCACTTCATTGACGTGTTTGGAGCTATGGCCAGAACAAATCCTGAATTATTATGTATTGGAAGCCATATTTGCTATTAAGTCCCTTGCGACTGTTGGTGTTTTGTCAACTAGAGCTTTGTCGCTTGCAGCATCGATCATACTCCTATCCGTGAGCAAAAGACCTTCATAAAAATATTGAATCAACAACAGGTTAGTTATTTGGTGATAGGGACAACTAACATAAAGTTTCTTGAATCTTTCCCAATATTCATAAAGAGTCTCCCCGTGTGTTGTCGAATGTCACAAATTTCTTTCCGAATGTTGGCAGCTCTCGATGCTGGAAAATACTTCTCAAAGAAAAGTTTCTTCATTTCAGCCCATGTTTGCACATTTTCACCGACTGAATAGTACAACAAATCTTAAGCATCATCCTTGAGAGAAAATGAAAAGGCTCTTAGTTTGATTTGCTCTTTTGTCACATTTGATGGCTTCATACCCATGTAAACTACGTCAAACTCCTTTAAATGTTTGTAAGGATTCTCTCCCGATAAACCCCTGAGAATAGGCAATAAATGAATCAGCCTAGATTTTAATTCAAAAGTATTATTGTCACCTAAATTTGCAAAGTTGATGCAGTGGGGCTATTGAGCGTCCATGGGCGTGACTAGTTCACAAAGAGTACGATTTACAGCCCTTCTTTCAGATTTCTGCGCTTTTTTTTGCTGTTTTGTCTGTTTCCATAGTCTCTTGGTTGTCTTCTCAATCTTTGAATCAAATTGCCGCTGAGTTGTCTTGTCTACTCGTGTAACATCCATAAACTGTTAAGAAGTTCTCTGACAACGGCTCCAAAATTTGGTACTGTTGTCACCTGCAACCAAATTAATACCAACTCTAGTAATAAAAATGTAGTTAGTGAAGAGTTGAGATTGTTCCCACGAGAAACTTTAACGACAATTGTTATACGAGATGAAACTAAAACAAAATTTAGGGGGGGGGGATTGATTTAACATAAATTAAAAGAAATTAAAATTGGCTAAAAAATGAAAAATAACAAAAATATTCAAATTTGGAAATTCAGTGAACAAACCTTGGTTTCGGGTCACCGTCGTTATCAAATTAATATGGATCCTAGATATAAAACTCAGCCCATTAACAAATATTCATTGGGGGGTTGTTTTCTCTTAAGATTAAATAAATAGAAACATGTATTCTATAAACATCCTTACTAGTCAACAACGTAGCTACGATCTTAAGTTTAATTGATTAATAACTTTAAAAATTAAGAAACCAATAAACAAGACAACACATGTACGACATGCATTTAATCTAGTTAAGTGTCTTCTTAGAATTTTCAGCTCTAACGTAAAGATAGCAATCCTAATTGCTACTTGTGATTGGCAAGATTGAACGTCATATCCTACCAATCTAGCTATAAATTAAACGAATCAATTCCTAGTTGCGCATCCTAGAAATCAATCAATTTATTCATAAAAACAATTCGGAAGACACTTAATATTTATCAATGAAAGAAACTTTATTTAGAATCTCACCATACTCGATGATAACGAGGTTCCCTTCAACCAAGAAGAAAAGTTTAGCTATTCATAGCAAAAGTAAAAGCAAATAGAACAATAACAAAAGATAAGGTCTCCATCCCTGGTCCTTTATAAAAAAATACGAAAATTCTAGCCTAAAAACAAGAAAAACCAAAAAAGAAACAATCTGCAGAAAAATGAAAAAACAGCAGCTCCAATCTGCATGAACAGTAACTATCCGTGAATAGTACACAACTTTTTATCTTTTTGATTTTTTCTCCTTCATCTTATCATGATCTTCAACAAATATCTCTCCCAGATCTTTAGGTCATAAATCTCCATCAATAAGGCAACATTTAAATTTCAAAACCATAAAGATCTTGAATGTATCGGATCTGATTTAAAATCAGATCTGCAAAAGATCTTGTCCTTTGTTCGTGCCCCCCCTTAGTCATCTATTTTCTTGCCAACTGGGAATTCGACTTGTCTTCCTTTTAATTCCATCTTTTTGGTCCAATTTCATCTTCCATGTGTTGAAAACCACCTAAGAACAATTTAGAAACAAGTCCATCAATTTTGCACAATAATTTCAACACATTAAAGAAATTTATCCCAAAATTAGTACAAAATTGACAACTTAACAACAAGATGAACCCACAACTTGGTCTTTAATTTTTCGATCATTGCATCATCTGTGCTATAGTTATCCAGAGTTATGGTTAAAGCTTAGTATCAATGTTTCAATCCATTAAGCAATCCACCATCATCGTTGTCAACTTGTCACCTGTATATGGTGATGACATATAAATGAACTTACTATTTAAAAACATGAATAATATCAATTAGAGTATAAGCAATAAATAAAAGATAACAATATTAAAGAATATAAATATGTAATCTACCTCAATAGTTAATAATATAAAGTCCATCAATTGTCAATATAATGTGTTGTCTCCACCGTATGATCCTTCTTTTGGTTGTCAACCATTCACATATCTAATGTGATGGCTACCCATCCCTGAATGTTTAACAACACGTTTAATATTTCTTTCTTTTGATGATCATAAATCTTGAAAATGTCTTTCTTCAAGTATTCCAAGTTAGAATTTTGAATGTTGTCCAGAGCGAGATAATATCTTAAAGTTTTTGCTATCAATAATAGAGAGTGATTATTCATCACCATTAACCACTTAGCTACTAAAAAATTTAATATATTGCTATCATAACTTGTGGTAGTCATTGCATTCTTCCCTCTGATGCTATTGAGGGTAAAAAATATTTGACCTCCTAATATCATCTTCCTTTTGTTGCATGACTTTATATGTCTCTTTAAATGAGAGGTTCCACCTTTATAACCTCTGACCAACTTCTTGTGACAAATCTTACATTCAACCTTTGATCTCATCTTGTTGAAGTGATTCTAAACGTCACTTCTTAACGAACCTATTCTTTTAGCATGAGTCATCTATTCTCCTAGTATCAAATTAGAACTTCCTACTGGTATATTATCCTGTACCGAATTAGAACTCTTCACTAAAAGAATATGTTCATCCATCTAAAACAATTAATATATATATAAGCATATAAGTTATTTATGAATATTTACATATACATGCGCTTTAATTAATATTTAACATATATACATACTAAATTCAACAAGAATTTTTATATATATACAAACTAGCAAAAATAATCAATGGAAATGTTCTAATTATTTTAAGAAAAATAAATCAAAATTTCTACATCAGATGTCTCCTCATGCATAATCAATATATATTAGTACTATGAAAATTTGACCATAACATTCACAATCATTTGCAAAGAAGAAATTGGAGTAGATTCTTAAAGCGAGATAATCAGATACGAATGGTTGTTAACATGTCAGATAATAAACTCTTTCCTTATATGGTTCAACATAACACATTATATTTTTATTTCTGAATAAAGGATGAAGACGACTATGGCGATGTCAACAAGGAGCAAAAGAGGAGTATATCAGAGGAGAAAGGAAGGCAAGGTCCTAGTTCACGGGGAGGGATTTTCCAATTTAGTTTCAATTAAGCTTAGAGTCCGTTTGGTTCAGCTTTTGGCAGGTGGAAAAGTACTTTTTTTCACCGCAAAAGCTATTTTAAAGAAAAAATGAGTGTTTGGCTGTAAACTTCAAAAGTACTTTTGGATTAGAAATAGCTTTTTTAAAAGCTAAAATACAGCTTTTTCAAAAGCTCAAATTTGGAGCTTTTCAAAA
>JAOTAY010000004.1:11134201-11151113 GCA_025629805.1 Erythroxylum baracoense
GAGATTGCCATCTTTGGAAAGCTCTCGATGTACATACATTTTTATTTATTTATAAATTTACTGAATTACCAAAAAAATCCTTCTATTTCTACTAGATAGTTGTTAAACTGAAATAGGAAATGTTTCTTACTCTTATGGAACATGTTTTAAACTACTATTAGTGCCTGATCCCAAAAAAGTGGGTTTAAAAACATCCTTTTACTCTCAAAATTGAGAGAGCCATTCCCCATTCCTCGTTCCCCATTCACCAAATCTCTATCTAACATTTTTTCTAGATGTATCATGTTTTTCTTTGTTTATTACTCCAAGTGAAAGCTGAACCATCTAGTTTTAGATTAATTACTTTAACGTTTCTACACATTCTTGTAAATCTGTTGAAAAATTCTTTAGTTTAACGTTCTCTTCAACTTTTGAGTATTAGAGGGTGCTATTAAATTCCCCTATAATCAACCATAGATTCCCAGTTAGGATATGCAAGTCTTTTAGTTTTGCCTAAAGAGATCTCCTCTGGAAAGAAAATTTGATCCATAAATAAATGTTACTAAAACTTTGATTCCCTCCTAGATGTTATCCAATTACACAAACTGGTATATGGCTTGGAGCATTTAGAATTTAATTGAGCTACTATCAAAAGCAACTACCACTCTAACAAAATGATTTTATTGATGATTAGAAATCACATATCATTGCCTAATAAAAAAAATCCAATTAGAGAGCTAATTTAATCTTATCTTAGTCTTTAATAATCCAATCAACCCTAATTTATTACACAAAACAAAATATTTCAAAAGTTGTTATTTATATGGGTTATTAATTTTTCTAACATTCTAAAAGGTAATTGAATATTTGAGAGATGAGTTTAGGTCCCTTGGACATATTTTTCTCCCTTATTTTACTTGTTGTCAACCTTGAAATCTTCATGCAATGATGGTGTAGCTTCTATTATGGTATATGCACTTTGAATGGAATGTTCCAAAGTTTCTTCTCCTTAAACTAGTGCTACTTCACCATTGATCTTTTTAGAGGGCTTAAAAGCTTTTTCTTTAGATGCTAGGTTGCCTATCTTTTTTATTATTTGGGAGTTCACCTTATTATCAACTATAACACTGGTCTAGTAGTTTTCCCTTAGCTACTAATATTCAAGATGCCTTTATTAGTATCCTTAGAAGCTTGCCTTATTCCCATTAACTTTAAATAATCTTCCCTATTAAATATTTTTCTGGTTGCTTTCCATTGTTTCCTTTTCTCCTTTAGGGAAGGCTTATAATGATAAACTACCCTATCCATGTCTTCCAAGATTGTCTCCCTTCTCCAAGTCTTAGGATATGAATGAAGTTTGGAAGTTCTTTCCCCATATTAATGCTAACACCTATTCATGTACATCCTACCTAAAACCTTTGAGCAATGATGACATCCATGCATAGTATATTGTCTATAAATCTTGCTAACCTGCTAAGCCTTTGATAGAGCAATATTATAGAGAACAACCGTACCAATTAATCCAAGTAGGGATGCTAGCATGTTTGATATTCTCTAAACTTATACTTGGTGACCAAAATTGTAGGATTAGAGGGTTATTTGATATTTGCCATAGTCACTCCCTTAGGATTTCTTTGTAACAGTTGATAGTTTTAGACTTGAGCAACAATATGTTCCCTTCTAAATTGTAAGACACCACTACCATAGAGCATATGCTCGAATATCAAGAGGACATTCAAGAACATACCTTATAAAAATGGCATGTTAGAGCAATCACATTAACTTACTATGGCATCATACAGAACATAAGTAGTCATAAGACTAACTTTTCCAATTTCATTCATAAACATAACTTACACTATAACATTAAACTTCATATTACATATATTTACATTACCAAAAACATCTGAGAGTTTACTGCTCTTTTGCAAAATGTCCTACATGAAATGAGAAAGGTAAATAAACAAAATCTACTAGACTCCTCAAATATCAGCTGACCAGACCTTTGAGCCATTCTTGTTTTTTTAAACTGACAATACTATACTTCTACTAGATTGCTTTAAGAGCTAGGTCTTCCTTATATGTGAAAACCAACGTTGCAATTTTGATGAGTTTGCGAACTCAGTGAGTGAACCATCATCGATGTGCTCACTTATATCAAAACATAAGGACAATTCACATTCAAATTTACAAGTAAATCATATCATGAAATATTGAATAATTTAACACATTTTATCATGCTTCAACAAGTATAACTTGTATACAATATTTCGCATCACCATTTTAGAACAATCCAAATAATTCAATTCAATCATCCATATGATACATATCAATTTGTATATATAAATGCACATGTGACTCCATTTATTTTTACTTTGTTGTGATCGAGCGCCTATTTACTGTCCCGTATCTATTGTGGATACCTAGCTCATTTCATTTACTATCCTGTACCTAATATGGATACCAGGCTCATTAATAATTAAGCCTATGGCTCTTTGTGTACATTTCTAAGCTTTAAGCTCTTTTTCAATGGTCACTCTGGTCACAACTCTTTTATCTAATCATACATTTCAATGTGATGCATCATTCCATAAGCCATGTTTCATTACCTTTCATTCTTGTGAGCTTCTGTCACTTGTTTCAGATTCATTAAATTTAAGTTCGGTAATTCACATTCAATTGCTCATATTTCATATTTTGCATACATATAAAATAGAAACACATATAATTAACTTTACACAATTTCTATATTCACATACAATTAGAAAGCACTTCCAATTTAATTCCAGAATATTGAACTCCTCAGACCATCAATGTCCGGAATTATCATAATCATATAAATAGCAGTTCAATGTCTAAAATTAATCAAAAATAATTCAGTTATAGTGAGGAAACATCTAGGTTAACTCACAATACGCTCTAGATAAGCTATTACCTTGATGAACCGACAATGTCTAGATGTTGACGATCTACTGGTGCTTCTTTAGTCATGCAATACACGCATATTTTACATAAAACTAAGTTGATCAATCATATGATTATTCACTCATGCATATGTATATATGTCATGTTCAATACATGCTCAATTGACTTTCCTGGGTATGTGTCTTTATTCAAAAATCTTAACCATTCATACATCATAGCTTAGATATAAATAGTTTGTAATTTAGGTTTATATACCTTAAGTAAACTTAATTATTCTAAATTCATCAACCATACATTTACCAACCCTGTTCTATATATTCACACAATTCCCAATTCTCATTCATTCATTCCTAATGCATTACTCATATCATTTGGATCACATTTATATTCATAAGAACACCTTCATTCCTTTAACAATCATAAATTCCAAATTTAGATATATTGATATCAACCAATCCTTTACTTAAGTTATAACATCAATTAATAACCTAAACTTATCTAACACTTAACCAACTTATCCAACATCAAACTAAGTTCATTTTAAGCCTCAATCAAGTCCAAATGCATCAAACTAAATTGACTTATCCTTAATTAATTATTAAATCACACAAAAAAACATTTTCTTCCCTTCAAGACATTTCCTACAATTGTGTATGAAACTCCTATAATCATGGGATGAGTGAACCGAAAGTTCACCATCCAATTCCTTCAATTTTTTTCCAAATTTTAACATCTTACTACCAAATTCAAAACGTCCTCTTAATATTCCATTAAATATACGTCAAATATACCTTAATTATACTCCATATCCTCATCAATATCTTCTTCAATTCTAACTCAAAATTATTCATTGACAGCTCATTAACTGTTGTCTTTCATGCATTAAGAATCGAAACAGAAACTATCATTCACTATCATGCATATAGTCCTAGTTCTTTCCCAATTTAGCATAAATTCACCCTCATTATACTTCAAATTCCAATCCAATTCATCCATTTAATAAACTATAACCTATAGTTTTTATACATCAAGAACAAAGCATAAAAGTGTCCAAGTTCATCCAACATAATCCAACACACTTCATCATCAACATCATAAACAATCCATCCCAGTTCATTCATCATTACCATTATGTTAAAACATGCCATAAAGATCATATTTCTAGTTACTTGTTAAGGTCAAATTTCACCTTAGTACATCAAGTTAACCTAGCTCTCTATACAAGCAAGATCATCACAAATTCAAGGTGGAAACAAGTTGGTTTTCTATAAGGGTTAAAAAACAACAATAAGCTAGCTCTTTAGCTATCTTGTGAAGGGTAAAAGTATGGATTTGGTGTGGCAATTTAGCTAGGCTTAAACCAAAATACAAGGATGTAAGTTAGAAGCAAATTTCCGTGGAGAGAAAAGAAGGAGATGATGAATGTTTTTGCAGAAACTTTTATTATATGAGCTTAATTCAACTAGGTGCAAGGTGTCTTCATTTGACAATGACATTTATCACTAGGCATGCCTTCCATTTGTCCTCTAGATAATCTGCCATTTTTCACCTAGTTACTTGTCCATTTGTCATTCAATAATTGCTACCATTTGTCAGTTAATTACCCATGCCAAATGTCACTCATTTATTTATACCATTTGTCACGTATTTCATAAGCTTAGTCATCCTAATTTTTCATGTGTCAATTTATCTTACCACTTTGCATTTTTCCTAATCCAAATGTACATATTAATTTGTCAATTTTCCAATTGTAATAATTAATTCCAAATTGACTACTTGTACCATCAAACTAAAATTCAAGACATAACAATGTACAATTCACATCAGGATCGTTATAAACCTTTCATACTTTAGAACACGTCAATTAAGTACATATACTATTTTTGCAATGTGTATGAAATCATAATTCATGCGTGTATGCTAATGATATGCATGTGAATGAAATGCATTTCATAAATTATTAATACTTTTACTCATGTGCAATGGTTTAGGGTTCTAACCTTTATGGCATGTTTGGTTCAACGGAATAGCTATTCTATTCCTAACATATTCTTAGCATATTAGTTAAGCCCGTGTTTGGTTAGAAACAATTCTCAGAATAAGTAATCATCAAGAATAGATATTCTTTAACTTTAGGGAATAGGTAAATACGATCCCTACCTATCTTTATCTCTTCCAAGAATAAGTAATCTTGTTGAAGATAATATTATCCTTCTCATGTTTAAGCCTCCTGAAACTTTTTCCACATCTTCCACTTCTTTTTTAGCCTTCCTCCCGAAACTTCTTTCACTTCTTCAATCTCATGATTCTCTTCTCCAAAAAATTTCACTCTCTGTTAAAGTCAACCCAGTCTTCTACCATTATCTTCTTTTCTAGGTAAGTTATTCATGTTGTTTCGATTGGGTGATGGGTTTTTGTTGATGGGTTTCGATTGGGTAAGGGGCTTTGAAGATGAAGTTATATTTGTGTTTTGTTTCAATTGGGTGAGGGATTAGGTTTTGTTGATCTTTATAACTTCGTTCTTCAAGTAAAGAGAAAAAAAAGAAAGAAAAAGCTCATAAACTGGAAAGTTTTTATTAATGTTTCATATGTACTTGTCCTGTTAAGATGAGTTCAACCTAAGACCATGATAATATTAAAAGTTGGAAACTAGAAGCCCCATATCGAGATTATGTTTGCTAGTGCCAAGGGTCGCGTCCTATGAAATGTTCAAACAACAAATAGAACATATCTCTCTACACTTCTCTTTTTTTTACGGATAAATGTGGAAGGCTTGTGGAAAGAAGTGTTGCTTATCAACCTTGGATATTAACTGTAGGAAATCATGAAATTGATTTTGCCTCAGAGATTGTAAGCACCCCAATAGATGTGCATAGTCTTCTAATTAATAGTAGTTTCGTACAATCTGTGGAGGGAAAGAAAAGTTATAGTTAGAAGTTTATATTGTAAAACCATCTCTTATTCCTATACCTTTCTCTTAGAATTTCTTGGTTTCACTTCTTTACAGAATTTTGTGAAAATCATAAGTTTCTTCTGAAAAGATTTAGCTCGATATACTAATGTTTCTTGATCTAATTGCTTGTTATGGTGGCAGGGTGAAATGGAACCATTTAAGCCTTACTCTCACCGGTACCATACCCCTTTTAAGGCATTAGGCAGCTCAGCTCCATTCTTGTACTCCATCAAGAGAGCTTCTGCATGCATAATTGTATTATCTTCATATTCGACATATGGTAAGAATGCATAGCTCATAGATTAAGATAATGTTGAAATTATACAGTAGAACTTGCATAATATATTGCATTTCTTTTATCAGTTGAAGCTATATTGCAGTATATGATTTTCTATCATATGCATAGGATGTGATCTAAATCATAATATGTAATTGATCTGTTTATTGCATTGAAAATGAGCTCGGATGATGTAATTTACGATTTCCTTACACATGATGCTTACCTTCACAACTATCACTCGATCCTTTGTCATGTCTTAGTGGATGTTGTGTTCTTTTTTTGGATTTTGATGGTTGGGGAAACTCCAATTTCTATGACAATGTCAAATGTTTATGTTCTTGATTTCAGAACTTGTAGACTCCATAGGACTATATGCATGAAGATTCGTTCTTATATATGTTTATCTGTCATTTTCAAGTAAATACACTCAAAGTGGAAGTGGCTTCAAGCAACGCTGCCAAAAGTCAGCAGAAGTGAGACTCCATAGCTGATTGTGCTTATGCATTCCCCATGGTACAATAGTAAAAAAAAAAGAAATATTTTTGATAACTTTTTTTTTGTAATTTCAACTTATATACAATAGGAACAACACAAAAATAAATTTATTTTTATGATAAAAATCAATCTTTATTTTTATATATTTACTTAATAAAATTTTAAATACGAAAAATTCGTTCAGATCGACATTAATTTTTATCATAGAATTTAATTTTAATAATAAAAACTTATAAGTTAATTGTAAATTCACAAAAAAACTATATTTAAATAATAATATAATAAATATTTATTATTTTAAAATTTTTATTATTTATATATTATAGGACTCAAACATATAGCATTATTTTTTATAAAATTAAAGGCATTTTTGAGCATATAAATACAAGCAGCACCTGAGCACCTAGGTAGAAAAATAATAAATATAAATATAAAAATAATTAATAAAAAATAAAAAATAATAATAATAATAACAAGTAGAAAAATAAAAATAAAAAATAATAATAATAATAATAATAATAATAATAATAATAATAATAACAACAACAACAACAATAACAACAACAAAAATATTTTAATGTTTTTGTTGATTATTCCTTTGTCATTCTAAGTTTATATTTTCAAATCAAACATTGACATAAAAATTCTTTATTTATTCTGTTCTTTGAATCAAACAAAATAATACTCATTCTATTTTATTCCTGAGAATAACTATTCAATTTCTTATCTATTCTATTCTTTGAACTAAAAGGCTGTTAGTATGTCTTGAAAACTAAGGCACCTCTCTGGAACCATTCCTTTCCCACTACTTCATGTCCCAACTTCTGACGATAGGGAAGGGAGGCACTTCATAACGAGGAAACTAACTAGCATTGTTTCCTAGCCGCATACTCCATCTTTGAACGTTTAGATGTCTAGGGCCAACAAGGTTCTTCTATCAATTATCTTTGGAGCGCAAAACTCTAGCATGCCATCCTCCTTTGCTCCAAACACCTGGCACTAGCTGAAGAGAGGTTTGGTGTTCTCTCCGATATTTGATGTTCTAAATTATTTTTATAAAATTATAAAGATAGTAATTATTTTTTAATCATTTTTATACGCACTATCATACGATACTTATATATTAGGACTTTTTTAAAAAAAACTTGATATGTCCTTTTTATATTTTTACAGTGATCTCATCTTATATTCTTTTGATGCTTTGGTGTATACAAAGCCTTCCACTAAGTCTTTCAAAATCGAATTAAGGATCTAAGAAGTGATCATAAAATCATTCTTGTGTCATCTCTTATGATCTGTTGAAGTATTTATAGAAATGAAATCAAGCTTGCGTTTGGCTTTTAGTGCAATTCTTGACTCTACTCCAAGACGTATATTTTTTTTTCTTGTTAATGAATAATTTGTGAATTTTTATTAAAAACAAAAAGAGAGAATATAAAAATCTAAATTCATATTTACTCTTTTACGGAACCATTGCTTCATTTTATATGAATTAAAAAAATTTAAGTTCCTAAAGAAAGAAGTATTTTCAACTCTTTCTATACGTAACAATTCCAACAACTTAAGAACTTTGTCCATAAGGTTCGATAGAAAAGGGGTAAAAAGGAAACAACTAACCTCCTCTTACAATCACAAATAAGTTTTTATCATATTCCTACAATTGTATTGACTTTTGAGCTTTTATCTATTTCCTCGGTTGAATCAAGAGGTATATTCACAAAATTATATAAGAAAAATTTTTAACCAGCCGGCACTCCCTCTAAGCTAGTGATACTAAGTTTCCTCATTCTTATATATCATTTTGAAGGATTATTAGTGGTATGACATTCATGTCACCCCAGTTGCTGCCAAAAGATAAAGCAACGGACGAATTAGTAACCATCAAGGCAAGCTATCATCAGTTCGGTTACATAACTAAGATACGTGGTTGTAGGAGATTGCTGAGATGCCAGAAGAACTCCGTAGGGCAGGCATTGCTTCACGTATTCATGCAACTCAAGTGAGCTTTTGTCTTCAAATGGGTGCCCGTCTGCACATCCATCGCAAATGAAATATAACCATTGATCTTTCCATGTTGCTACGCATTAGCCTCCTTAAGGGCATAATATAATCGAATTCTGTACTATACATGTCCACATAGACATACAAAATAAAGATATACAACAAAACCAGTTTTTCAGTCTGATCTTACAACCACCGAGTTGAGTCAGGCATATACACCCTAAGGACATATAAATTATATCCTGTACTGTACACTGTCAAGATGCAACAAGTATACAAAGAGCTCACACTCAAGTAAGTAAATGTGCGTTCAGGGGCTCACCATGGCATAGAAGCCAGCTTAAATGAGTGGAGCACTAAGTTGCAAAATTCAATGAGCATTAAGCATTTCAATGGCACGATCAAGATGAACACATCCCTCCATTTCAGAGTGAAAAGCTCAACATCAAAGTTATAGGCCTTCACGGCCAGATGCTATATCCATTCTTGATCGATAGTGACTTAATAACATATATCCTTTAAAGTGATGTGCTCTAGTGCAAGTGAATCTTCACCAGTGAAGCATCACAACCAGTCCTCAGATAAAAGTCATTTCTATACCTAAACCTCGGTTTCTTTCCTTTCTCTAAAAAGTGGTTAAAAATTGTAGTCTCAACAGCTTCTGGTTTGTAACAGCCTCTCTATTGAGTAGGAGTAAAGTTGCGGACTATTGGACCTTCCCAGATCCCGCATTTTAGCAAGACTCACTGGGTGTTGTTATTATAACAGCTTCTGGTTTGACTCAATGGGTCATAATCATATGCATCACCAGCTTTCACAAACCGCCCCTTCACACGCGTTCTTACATCAGCCCTCACTTTGCGAGATGCATATCTAACTTTCTTCTCAAACCTATTACAAATTAACCGAGATATTAAAGCGTACAAGTCTTAACCATGTCCACTGAAGACTGAAAATGATTAACTGATTTCTAATGCAAATATTGTGGGGCCATATTTTAAAGAAGAGAGGAAGTGTGTACCAAAGTAGACATGTAAAATTCATATTCTGTATTCTTACTCGCCACTATACATGCTTATGGAATAGAGGAATTTAATTACCTTGAGTACAAAAACTAATAAATCTTATGCATATAGTAATCTTATAACAGGAAATTTTGAAATGTAAAAGATCGCACAATTTCACATCAGTTAAGATTGAGGTGCTAACATCATCTGATTCTTGCAAATTACTTAAAAGTTCATAAAACCATTTTTGAATTTGAAAATTCAGTTAGTTGAACACTGAATTACTCGTAAAGTATGATCTCAAAAAACACAAATGACCATATCAACAATATTTCTACATTTAGTGCGAATGCGAAGAAGATAAGCCATAAAGACATTAGACTTCAGTACTTCCTGTGAAGGTCAGTATTGCTTACTTGCGTGTTTTCTTTTTCTCTTTGTATCGCACTACGGCACTGCTCCTGTTAGCTGAAGAGAGAGAATTTTCAGGGCACGGAGGACAGGATGGGGGCTCTCCCATGAGAAGCATAGAAGAAGAAGCTCCACAATCTTGATAATCACCACCATTACTTTCTCCAGTGAGGCCAGAAAATGAAAGGCTTGACTGGGCTTGTCTTGCAGTTAAGCATAGGGGGTGTTCCGTTTTAGTACTCATCATGGAGTCAGCAGATGCTGCATTACTGCATGCTGGCTGCACTGGGATGATCAGGCCAATTGATGAACCCTGCATAGGTTAACAATAATATAAACGTACAGACGTTTGGAAAAGATATGAACTGCAAAAAATTAAGCAGAGTAGAAATAGTTTACACAGCACAACAAAAGAGAATATGACCTCATAAAAGGGGATTCTTGCTCCATGCATTCAAATAGTTATGACATGGCTCGAAATGTGTTACTATGATCGGAACAGGAACCCATCACATGATCAATTAAAGATGATATTATATCCATCTGAACTCATACGTAGGAAAACATTCATGGTAGGAGTGTATAGCATAAGAAGGGTAGGTTGGATCTTGTTGCATTCGTGCAACAAGACATATTAGCTATCTACTTGGCAGGATAATATATAATGAATTCAATCATGTCATACAAGATGATAATAGGCCAAACGTAGTTACATTTTCTAAAAATTATAAGTTAGTTCCCACCATTATCTATTAAATCACATATTAGTCCCCACAGTTATTTATGAAATCACATACTTTAATGTTTTTAAAATGGTACCAAAAGCATCCCAAGTCATAAAAAAGTTAAGTTTTTTGTAGTTTTTAGTATATGGGTCATCAATTTAGCCTATGTGATATTACAACTAGGGAATGTGGAACAATCAGACATTAATGTAACCTTAAAAAATGATTTCTTTAAACATTGGTTAAAGGTGTGATATTCAACTTAATGTTTTCATTCACCAAAAGATGTATTGCATTTTAGAATAACATTTCCTTTAGTAATTTGACATAACAACGAGAAAAATTTTCCATAGCTTAACTGATTAAAGAAATCATAGGTCCAGGCATTAATGTTCCATTTGTAACACAAAATGAAAACTGTAGGCACACAAGAGGAAAAAGCATGCTATTAAATATAGAAAGGCAAGAAAACACATGAATAAATAATATAAGAAAACCTCAGCAGCAGTGATGCCTTGACAGTTGGAATCACCAACAAACATGTCCTTCGTCCCAAACAAGCTATCAATTCCACCATTCTCAAAAAGCTCTTCTGAATTATTTAGGGTAACACCAAAGAGTTCTTCATAGTTTTCAAGATTTAAGTCAACTCCATCCATATTAAAGTCGTCATAGATATCTTCCTCACCAAAAGTAGGACCATTAGGATCAGGACAGCAAAACTGTAGTATAATCAGATGAACTTTGTAAGGGCCCTTAAGGAAAAGAAAAATAGAACTTAGAGAAGTATACATGTAGTGCTTAAAGTAAATGTGTGTAGAGTAATTTTCAGAAATCATGACTCCCTTATACGTGGATCCTAAAACTCAATTCCAAAGAGTTCCAGACAGCATCATTTAATAACTAAAAAGGCAAGACAAAGGTTGTGACCAACCTGTGGGTAACAACCACAAAAAGAATCCAATTAAATTATTATAAATTCTTCAAGGACCAGTTAAGTAAACTTTAGCTTATGAATTTAAAGTATCCCGAGACAGTGACAAACCATTTGTAGTCTATCTCCAGTATAAATCTGCCACCAACAGAAAATGACAATATGAAGCGGCAAATGATACACCAAAAAAAGGAATAACTGAAACAATTTTGTTTTAGGCAACTTAAGTGCTGAAATCTAAAAAACAAGCACACCCGATGAGGCAGTTTTCAAGGAAGTTCAGCTTTCTATAGTTGGTATACTGCAGGGACATAATAAGTTAGTAATTCACAAAAGGAATCCAAAATATCTAGTTACTGTTTTGTCTAAAGCTTGCCAATGACCCTAATTTATGGGAATATGCAAGATTTCTATAGAGAAAATTTCAACTACATCTTCAAGATAAACATTCCAAATCACCATGTACCTTTGGTAAAGGAGTGTTTGCAGATACCGTCGGTCGATCAATATTATTTGGCACAAAGCTCAATTCACGTATAGAAGAATCGCCAACCCACGCACTTGATTTACCCATTTCATTGGTACTATTGAACTCAATTATGTCAGAAACATTTTGGCATGTAGTATTCTCAGGAGGACGCCAAGTACGTTTGCCACTATTCTCAATCACACTCATCAACGCCAACTCCGTTTGACAAGTAGATTCACTAGAGGAAGTGAAGCCTAACACAAATGACCACAATGCAGAAAGCTCAGGCACGGAAGGGCAACCAGAGTAACAACTGATTGTTTGTCTTTTATGCAATGAAGCTGTTGTTGAGGTGTTGTGGCACATCCAATCACAGTTTTGACAAAGAGATATCCTTTCTTCAGCACATCTAACAAAGGCAGGCTGAGAATTGCATCTTTCACACAAGAGAGTTCGAGAGTGGCGTTTGGACAATGCATTAGCAGAGTGGACATTCCTATCACAAGACAAACATAAGCATGCGGCATCTGAACGGCAATAGACCATGGACCTTTGATCCCCACAAAATTCACAAATATAACCCATGACTCAACTATCCTCTCTTGACTTGGCTCAAAAGACTCTTTAATATCACCAGCTCTAATCAAATCAAATGCCAGCAACCAATAAGCAGTTTCTTTAGCACAGGACGACTACACTCTGTGGTCTTACAACCTTCACAATTCAAGCAACATAATCTAGAAGTTAAACTTTCAGCTGAAAATATGAATTACATAGACAAGTATATTGCTTTACGAGATAACTAACATGTCACTTCAAGGTCTAGCTAAATTGAGTAAGCCTTCACGAATCACCCAAGAAAAAAGAAACAAAAGAAAGTAAGCCAATTCCAAGCTAAATATTTACAACCGGATAAATGAAAAACAATTTGCTGAATAAAGAAGACTACGCAAACTTTCTTCTTCTTTTTTGTTTTACAATAACCGTACGAAAACAGAGGACGACTAAAACACAAAAAAAAAGAAAGACATATTCATCACCATCACAAAACATGGCAATTTAGGTACACGCCCTATTCAAATCATTAGTTTAAAAACATAAACTGATAAACAAGGGTGGAAAAAGTAAAGGGAAAGACAAGTTCATAAAACTGCTATAGAATAGGAGACGAAAAAGATCAGGGAATCGTACCACTGAATTACTCTGATCACAAGCCAATATTAGGACCACCAAAAGCTAGTGCTAAAATATGCAAAAGGGATGAAAAAATCACAGGTAAACAGTAGCCATATACCATTTTCATAGCTTCAGTACAAGAAAGAACAGATAAGAATTCGTGAGAAGGAGAAAGGGGAATTACCATTAAAGAAACAAAGATCGATAAAAAGACAGCGTTTTTACTACTCGTGTAATCAGCCCATTGAATCATTTAACAAAAAGAAAGGAAACCCAAAATTAGAATTGAAAAAGACAGGAAGTTTCACTACTAGATGGAGCCTTCTGGAATCTCCATAATGTCTTTTGGGGAATTCAATTTTCATAGAGACTAAAAAGGGAAATAAAGGAAGGCAAACAAAGAAGACGGGTAATAGTAACGAGCTATTGGATTTGGAAGAAGAGAGAGGTGGAAATTGGATGGGTGAGGGAGACAAGGTGTTTGTATGTGCTTGGAATGGGAAATGTGACATAAGCTGATGATGAAAAGTGCAAAGCTAGAAAGACGTCGAGGAAAAAGAGCGAGTTGTGTGTGGGGCCCTGTCGTTTTCATCGTATCATTTTATACCGATGTGTTAGAAGCAGCTTTCTCAAACTGCTGATGCTTCTTCACTTGCATTATTGTTTACATAATGATAGTAGTCTATGTTTAAGGACTCTCCCATGAGTTCTATTACATAAAATCAGGAGGATGGTTGGATAATTTTACAATATATATGGATATACACTGTTGATCTAAAAATATTATATTACAATATCCCCTTGTTAAGCGTGTATTCCCTAATTGCTTTTCTTTAAACTTGGCGGCCATATAAAGATAAGTGTTAATATGTGCTTGTTCTTTCTTCAAACTTTAGAAACCTCTCCGTGCGGGTGAGGCAACCTTCCCTATATTTAACTACTACGATTAATTAATTCAAAGGGGCGGAGGTTCCTTGTTCAGTCCTTCAGCGAAGGCTGTTGCAAACAGTACGCTCACGGAATTACAGTTGCTGTTATGTAACATCACGTAAAATGATTATCATTACTTGTTGATTTAATTGTTGGGAAATTGAGCGGGCATTTGACTCTAATCACAGCGAAATAATAACGAAAATTTTTAGCAATCTTTGATTTTTTAAAAATTAAGATCTCTTTAATTCTATAAATAACTAATTCAAATTATAATAAAATGAAAATTTAATTCGTATGAACTTTATCACGTACATCTAAACATGTACAAAATAAAAAAAAATTTTAAATAATTTATTATTAAATTACAATCAAAGCGATGAATCTAGGGCGTAAACTAACACTAGTAATACTATGAAATTTATATCCAAGCATTAGAAGAAGAATCATTAATAAATGCAAACTATTGTTACGTTTTTGCAATATCAATATATGTAGATACGTACTTTAAAGAGGAGTACTAGCACACTTGAGAAAGAATAAACCAACATTTACATTTTCCAAACTTCACATCAATATTTTTTGGTTTTTCGTTGGAGGAATAAAATTTAAACAATAAAGGAAGATGCGTGTAAATGTGGAGGGTAGTTTGATTACTAATCAATGCATATCATATGAACTAGTTAAATGATTAATATATAATTTATTATCCTAAACTGAAACGAGAAAATGTTTATTCTATTGTTTTAGAAAATCCTTGATCAAAGCACTTTGAAAATTATTTTTAGATGTCATTAATCTAAGCAATTACTAAATAGTAAAGAACTAATATAATTGAACTAAAAAAGAACAGACATTAATTTTACGCTCTATATCAAACCGAAATATTTTGTAATGAAATGATTAAATTATAGGAAAATTATATATAAAAAAGGTTAATCAAAACTAATTTGATAATCCTAATATTTGAGTGATCATAATACGTTACTAGTTACTAATATTGATTTATAGATATAAATTATTTAATTATATAATTAAAGATAAATTAAAAGAGTTCAATTTATCTAATCTTGAATACAATTTAAGATTATAATTTATATTCATTATTGTAGCAAAATAGTGCAAATAGTATGTCCACATTGGCATAAGTAAACTTGGTCTTATAAGAAAAGAAAAGCCAATAAGTAATTGGTTACTCATAGCAATATCTAACTCTTTTTTATTAGCATAAGTTACTAAAAAGAAAATGAAATTCGCCACTTCTCTCTCCTACACATTTCACACTCTCAAACATTGAGCTCTCCCTCATATTTTTATCTTTTAGAGTCATCATCCATTAAGCTAGGGATTTGGGGCGTGAATTAGTGTGAGTAACTCTGGTAGCTGCTCACAACATAGAGAAAGGGAAAATTTGAGCTACATTGGAGCACAAGGTGGACTTATAAAGTAAGCACAATGCAAGGTCCAAGAGACTTGTCATATTAAAGGTAAGGTCTCACTACACCTTCTTTCATTGGTATTAGAGCATATATAGCTTGCTTTTGTCCTTAAAATTGTGCCAATGAGAATAATATGTCATATATGTTGAAATTTGTTCATGCATATGTAACATGGCCATTAATGACAAATTTTCGTATGCTTCGTTTTAGCTTGAAATTTTGGCATGCATATGTTCCTTATAATGTCAAAAACTTGTGCCTAAAATTTGGTGAAAAACATATTTGAATTGAGTGAAATATTGTATCATGAATTTTCGATTCATGTATATGTTTTCCAAAAGTGTAGGCTCATTTTCTAACCTATTACAGTATTGTTCTACATGAGATATAGGTATGAATATGTTCCTTGTCACATTATCTTTTCAACGGTATATTATATGCTAAATCAGAGTTAAAATAAGTGAGAAACGATAGTCTGAAGTGGGCATCGTGGTGATGAAATATTAGAATTTCTGAAAAATCAGGGTTTAATGTGAATGTGTTCATTCGTAGTTCCACGTGCCCTCAATGAGAGGTGCGCTTCACTGATGACATAAATCCCAGTTTTGACTGCACAAACATCGTCCACATGCATTGGTGAGTCCAAAACCATGTCGAATACGACTAGAATGACTGCCTAAGGTGAGTGAATGGTCACGTAAGAGTGGGCGTGTGGCACAACAGCTGTTGCAGTCACACAATCACGTCTCACGCGCATCCTAGCGGCACTTGGGGTGCATGGGGCCATCTAGGGGAGCACTTCGGCCTAAATTTTTGCTAGAGACTCCTTTTGTCGTGGGCTTTTAAACTGTGTGGTCAAAATTACCATTTTATTCCTTTGTAATTTATTAAAATTTTTCAAAATTTGAGTTATTTGTTAGCCTAATTTGAAAATTTACTTAATTACATAAGTGAAATAATTTTTGGGCTATTAATTTGGGTTTTCATGCTTGATAATTGTGTATTATATTCATGAATTTATGCTGCATTTCATATATGTTATGAGTTACATTTTATTATTTATTTCATTTATGTGTTAAATGATTATTATTTATTGATATGTGTTTAATTATTGATACATTTAATCATTTACACTTAGCGATTAATGATACAAAAATGCTTAAGATACTCACTTTAATTCATATATGA
>JAOTAY010000004.1:11172193-11186881 GCA_025629805.1 Erythroxylum baracoense
AATATGATGTCATTTGAGCTCTTTCAATTTAGGTTCTTTTTTGTGTATGTTTAGACAAATTATCTTTTCTTCAACTAATTGTAATGTAATTGACTAATTGCACTTACAATTACATGTCATTTAGCATAGCATGAATGGATCTTCTTATGAATATGTTGTCATTTAGCAAAGCAAGAATGGATCATCCTTCATAAACCAAACAAATGAACCAAACAAATAAACCACATTCAATATACAACTCTCCCATTTTATGAACCAAACAAATTTTATGAACCAAAAAAATTAACCAACCATAAGTTTCATGAACCACATTCGACTCTCCCATTTACCAAATACCAACCAACCAAATCAACCATAAATTTCACAAACAACTTCAAATTTATCCGTCTCCATTAATTTACCAACTTCACATCCGTCTCCAACATAAACAATTTACCAGAAATTCTTCACAATTTCATTCCTCACAGTCAAAACACAAAGTCACAAACAATTGACACAAACATTCTAACAAAATTTGGGAAAAAAACACACCAAACAATCAGAATTTCACAATATATTTAATGGTGATGGGTCAGGTCGACGGGTCCAGATTTGGGTATTATTCCTAGATCTATTGATTGTTATTAGTGGTCGTCAGAGGTGGTGACCTACAACACCCGGAGCTAGCGAGGTGGCGACACCACGTCAGGCAGAGTTGGTCATTAGCGACACCACGATAAGAGGAGCGTGAGAGGTGGTGACTGGCGGCTGGCAGAGCTAGCGACTGGAGAGAGGTGACAGGCTGAGAGGACACCAAGAGTGAAAAAGAGAGGAGAGTCAGTAGAGACCTACGACTAAGAGAGAGAAAATTGAGAGGCAGAGAGAAGTAGAACAGAAGGCATCGGGGTCAGTGGGTTAGTTTTAAGGTTTTCTTTTACAGATAGGTCCTCACAAAATGAGGATTTACAATACTGGCCTGGTATCATGAGGTACTCCAGTACCGGCCGGTACCGGTCAAAAATGCCAGGTACCGGTTGGTATTTGAGGCCGGTACCTCCCCTCTTAGTACTGAATCATTTTTCTGCTGGTACGGTATCGTCCGACTGGTACTAGCCTGTACGGAACGATACTCAACACCATGGTTTAAGCTATAAATGCCTTCCTTTTGCAAACCAATCAAATCATTGCCAATAATTTTTACTTTTCCACCCTTCCCTACCCAACCATCATTTGGCCCTTTGAAGCAATTAGGAAATACTAGTTGCTTAATTGAACCTTCATCTCTTCCTCCTCAGCCTTCAAAACATACTGAGACAATCCTATAAAATATCAATCCTCGTATTAGTTGGAAGGAAATATTAGAAGAAAGCTCATGGTCCTCTTTATAATATTATCTTTCAACCAACTCAAAGAGTGGTCCTATAGTCTCTTTATACCTAGGAGTGTTGAAGGAGGATGCAAGAAATTGGAACTTAACTTTGGTTGGTTTTTTTATAGTGGAAGCACCCCCTTACTAGTTATTAACAATTAGGCTAAAAAATAATGGAAAGGAAAATTGTTGTTTGAGTTTTTGGTATCTAAATAGAACTATATATTGTTTAAAATTTCCTCTAAATCAGTGGCCATGAGTGAAGTAGAAGTAGGGCTATAGGATGTCCTTAAGTACCCTTGTTTCTTCCAAGTGTAGAGAGCTAGTATTAATCTTAAAAGACTTAAGTAATAGAGTGTTCCACTATAAGAGAATTTTTATAATATTCCTTTACAATATTGGTTAACAAAAGATTTGAGTTTATTAGTAAGTTATTACACATAGATGAGAAAATATTAAAGAGATTTTGAAATAGAGAAAGACCTTCTTTATTGTACAACTTTTTTGAGGTTAGGGGAAGAAGATAAAATGTTTAAAGTCTCTATAGTGGTATCCTACTGATAAACGATTAATTAACTATACTTATATACCCATTTTTTGATGTGTTTTGCTTGTTATTTAATAGTTTTGTAGTATTTTTTGTACATATTTCTCTATAAGTATTTTCATAGGTGTTAATTGCCTTCATAGACCAAAAGGAAAAGAATTCCAATGAAATTGCGACAAAAAATGAAGATTTGAAGCAACTTGGAGATACACGGCAGTGTACAGTAATCATATAACTCACTGTAAACGTGTGGAAATTCGAAAACATTATTTTTGGCCATATACATGCCTATGTGTGTTGATATACACGACCATGTATGTTGCTCATATAAGTCACTTATCTATGTAAAATTGTAAATTTAGGTATTTTTGGAGGCATAAGGTCACGTACACGACTACACGACTACACGACTGTGTAAGTGACTGTCAATATCCCATGAATCTTAGTTTTTACTATAAAAGGATATTATTAGGAAGAGTAAGAGGAGGTGAGATGAGAAGCTTTTTTAAGTCGTAAGAAACACAGACAAGAGACATTTCTGAATAGAGGATAAGGAGAACATGAAGATTACGTCACAAGATTGAATAGAGAGCATCAGTCAATACAAATTGCAAGAAGATTCATTAGAGACAAAAGGGGGATTTAGAATATGAATTGTTTTATTTCTATTTGTTCTTCTAAATATTTTTTATTTTTTCTATGTAGGAACTACATTATTTAGTGTCTAGATGTGATGAACCCCAAGTTGTGATGATAGGATGATTTAATCTTTTATTCAATGCAATTTTACTAATTAATTTAATACGATTTAATTATGCATTATAATCTTGAACTAATATATCTGAAATATTATTCCATTATTTGATTTCATATTATTGAAATTGAGAAATCCTTTCATGGGAATAGATCTACTATAATTGAAAGGAGTTGAATGCAAACATAGAGATTGGTCAACATAAATCCTCTAGATTAGGGTCAAACTTAATAGCAAAATTCACGAACCAAGTAATGCAATCTTAAGGGTTTTAATCTTAAGAAAGATTAACATAAGATAGAAATTTTCATTTTACAATAATCAATAATTTAGTTTCATGGTAAAAGGTTAATATTTAAGATATCTTAGGGGGATTCATCACGTAAGTACTACTTATTTGATATTGACTAATCATAGTATTGTCACGATTGTGCACCGTCTATAATTGTGCCATGCCTGCATACATCAAAAATATCCTATTTTCTTCACATTTCTATTTTAATACACTTATAAGCACATCAAACACCTTTTGAAACATAAAATTAGGATCCAATTCTTTCTCTAAACTAAACAAACACTTAGAATACATACACACACTAACAATAAAATAATTCTAAACTTATACACATGATAATAATCTAAGAAACATTTAAAAACACACTTAAACTCCTAAAAAAATATAATATAATCTACACCTGTCATCATCCCTATGCTTAAACCTTTTCTTGACCTCCAGCAAAACTAAAAACACAAGCAAATAAAATACATAATATATATATAAACACAAAAACATATAGCATGCAATAATGGTACAATGGTATCAAATCTTATGGAATGAACTTAACCTCAAACACCAATCACTCAAAATATGCCAACATACTACTAATTCCTTCTATGTTTAAATGCCTTGATTTTAATATACATATCAATTAATTATTAACACTCTAGTCATACACCTATGACATTGTAAGCATAAATTTATTATAATTAATTAATCAAAAAGGCAAGTTATCAGTAAGTAACCTTTCATGAAAATTCTTGCTATTTGTAAAAGATCAGTCATTTTAATATATTATAACACAAGTTTTTTAATAATAACCTAGTTTTTTGACGTAAAGGAAAAGACTTTGTCATGAATGTCCCCCAACTAAGTCACATTTTTATTTAACTTGGTTAAAGTGTAATTCTAGCCTTTTGATGCGAAGACAAAAATTTTGTTGTGAAGACCCCCAATTACTCATCTATATCACAACTCTCAATTGGTTACCGACTTTATTCTTAACCCAATTTTTTCAAAAAGAGCCAGTAGAATATTTTTAGCACTTTTTTATATAATATAATTTTTTAGCCTACCTCATTTCTTTTTAGTCAATCAATCTTATAAAAGGTACTAATAAATCTAAAAAATTTAATTGACTATAATTATTAATGTATACGAACAAAAATCATAAAGTGAAAGAATAAGTGTCATATCCTAATTAACATGCATATTCATCCTGAAGACACTTAAAACACAAAATTCACAATTGACTACACCTTTACAATTTAAATGACCATGTTCAAAGCTAAACTAAGTCCATTCAATTCTTGCTATTGACACATTCACACAATGCAAATACAAAATTCATAAACAAATGTTAAAAATGCAAAATTCACATACAATTGAAATGTGTGTATATATATATATATTTCCACAATTGAAAAACACATTATCCTCAATGTGGAAAACAAAACAATATAAATAATAATAAATAACAATAATTAAAAAAATTAGAGCTAGAATACTTATTGAGATTGAGGCGATGATGGTGTTGGCAATAGAATTGGAGACACTTTATGTTATAATATTCTAGAAATTCACTCCCTCTGAATAAACATAAAAATAAAAATAAAAAACACAAAAAATACAAAATATCCTAAATCTTGTCTTGCCTCCTAAGTAGCATTTGTTTAACATTATTACCTTGAAGTATTCTTTATGTCACTTAACCTGGGTCTATTATGAGAGGCTTGATTCTACCTGCTTCTCCTAATTTCAGTTTCCAGCCTATAAATAAGCTAAATGTTGCAATTTAGTAAGAAGGACATAATTAATAAAATTAAGAAAACCAATTAAGTTCAGTAATGTCCTTTTTAGCAACAAACTATAAATAAATTAGGGAATAATAAAACTCTTTGAATCGTCTATCTAATCTAGCAGTTTATCCTGTAAGGTGAATTGCTCTTCTTCTATAATCACCCTCGTCCCCTCTTATGCTCCCGGTTCTTGAACAGAGACCTTCTTTATATTCTTCCAGCTCTATGTCCTCTTTCATCTATTTTGCTTCCTTTACTGTTTCTTGAACATAGACTTCTTTATATCCTTCAACTTCTATGTCCACCATCATCTGTTCCTCTTCGTCTTCTTCATCCTTTGAAGATTCAACTACATCAATTCTTATGAACGAACTAACCTGCTTTAGATTCTTTAATACCTTATTCATATTGAATTTTACTTATTCATCACTAATCTGAAGGATAAGGTTGCCTTTATGGACATCTATTAAAGTTTTTCCAATGCTAAAAAAGAGTCTACCTATAATTAGTGGACAAGTTCTATCCTCTTCAAAGTCTAGCATGATGAAATCCACAGGAATGATAAACTTGTCCACTTCTACAGGTATATACTCCATCACACCAAATGATTTTTTATCGATTGATCTGCCAATTAAATAAGCATGGAAGTTGGTTTCACATTTTCTAGCCCCAATTTCCTGAAAATTAAGGCATAAGATTAATAACTACACCTAAATCACATAAACATTTTGAAAACTCTAAATTGCCAACTACACAAGATATAGTAAAACCCCTAGATCTTTCAACTTTGAGGCATGTGGTTGGTAACTATGGAGGTGTAACTTTTTTTCATAGAAACCATTTGATTATTATCCCAAGTTTGCTTATTTGATAAGATGTCTTTGAGAAATTTTGTGTACTGTGGTATACTCTCCAAAGCTTCCACAAAGGGATAAATAATTTTCAATTTCTTCAGTTTTTCCATGAACATTGCAGATTGTACATCCAATATGTTCTTCTAAAATCTTTGTGGGAACGATACTTTTGGTGGATATTAAAAAGGAGGAACATAGGGAGGATCCTCATTCTTATCTTTGTCCATTTTCTTCTTCTTTGGGTTTTCTATAGGATTCAACTTGTTTTCCTACTAGTTTTGCTAGCTCTTTCCCACTCGTAAGTGTGATAATCTTAAATTGCTTTCTTAGATTTAGTTCCATGTTGCTTACAAGCCTTTCTACACTTCTTGTAGGTAATGAATTCACAAGCTGGCCCACTTAAACCTCTAGATTGTAAATAGAAGAGGTATGATTCTTCACTACTAGCACGACTTGGCCTTCCATACTCATGAGCTTGTCCAATTTTGAATCATTTGCACTGGACTTATCTTGATGAAATCTCAGTGGACCTTGATTTCTCAATTGAGTCCCTACATTATTAGATCAAAAGAAATTTGGGTGGTTCTACAACCCAGTATTGTATGAGTTTGAATAAGGATTGTTACCTCCCCAACTAAATTGTGCTCCCATAAGATTAAATTGCTACAGGTCATTGTTTTACACTAGGAAGCAATTAACTATGACATGGCACTCTTACCTACATAGATCATATTCGTATTGATTTGCTTTATGAGAAAGAGGTGACTGTCAGGCTGTTCAATAGGTGAGTTAAGCTGGCAATCTTAATATGTAATACTATCATTAAATCTACATCAATAATTCCTTTTGGATCCAAAAAGGTTGATGGCACTCTTACCTATATAGATCATATTCGTATGTTGTATGCACTAGTGGTAATGTATTCCTTGATAATTTGCATTCAAACCTAGCCTCATAAAGTTCATAATGGTCTTTGCAACTCTCCATGATTTAATTCCTTTGCCATCTTTCTTTCTATCATTTCTTGGTATTTAGTTCTTTGGATTTCACATTCTTGCTATTGGATGTTTAGAGTAGTTGTATCTTCAACTTCCTTTACAAACTTTTTTTATTTTATATATATTTTTAGGTATCTATACTCATATAAGAAAAATATTAAATCTTAAATCAAAGGAATTCAAATTGTCCAAATGTTAAAAGTCCCTAAAAACGGTGCCAAAAACTTTTTGAGCAAGTTTTATATCTAATAAGACTCTCAATACAAGCAAGTATGTGAATCGTATCTTATAGTATTAGAGGTTATCATTCCTACGAGGATTGTATAAGAGCAAACAATTTCAACCTAACTTTTTCTAAGGTATTTATAAATTGACTTGAATAAAAGTAAATAATAGAGATTAAAATAGAATAATAAACGAAACAAATAGACAATTCAACAAGTGAGTTGTCAATAAAATTAGCATTTGATCAAGAGTGAATAATTAGGAACTATTCTTTCCTTATTTTGTTTCCCTTAATCTTATTGATTAAATTTATGTGTTTGATCCTAGATTTCCTAAGGTTTTGATTACTCTCTCTCAAAATCTAATCAATTAACTTTAATTGAATTTGAAATTCACAGACTTTTAGTCTTTTTATCGACAAAACTATTCCTAACTTATTCAATTAAATCTGAAGCACTCTATTAGATGATTAATTTCACAACCAATATCTCTCTTTGATTTATCATTAATTTAATAATTATGGGTCTATTAAGCTGCCAACTCTCGTTATACAACCTAAAGCCAATTACTTTGACTCACTCTCTCAATTTATTATCAATTATATGCATGACAATTATAAAAAAATCCAAAAATATATTGAATTCAACAATAATTATAAGTGACAAAATAATTGCAATTAATTTCTAATCTGAATTTAGAAATTCATAGACATGTTTAACATCATAGAATTCAGATTACACACCAAGGATAAGGAAAGAAATAAAAGAAAAGAATAAAAACTCTATTGAAGACTTAATCTAGAATGCTGGAATTTTCAAATTTTCTTTTTGATCTCCCACTTTGATTCACTTTGATCTAATGGTTGCTACCTCATTTTTTGTGTTTTTCCTATTCTTAAATAGTGGATTGAGGTTCTAGGGTGGTGTCTAAGGTTTCCCCACTTCATCTGGTTCCACAAATAGCCCTAAACCTTCAAGAGATGAAGAAATTGGCATATGGAAAAGCCTCTGTCATGGTCACAATCTTGCTCAATTATGCATAATCATGACACCTTTAAGCTTCCTCCATCTTCTTCTTTCTTTAATTCATTGATTTCAAACACTCACAAGCACATCAAAAACCTATTGGAACATAAAATTAAGATCTAATTCTCACTCTAAACTGAAAAAATACTTAAAATACATGCAAACACTAACAAGAACATAATTATAAGCCTATACAAATGAGAATCATTTAAGAAACAACTAAAAACTCACTTAAACTCCTAGCAAAACATAATATGATCTCCATCTATCAAGCCACCACAACAACCTCTAATGTTACTATTTAATTTTGGAGCCTATGAGGAGCAGTACCAACGGCTCAAGGAGAAAAATTTTGATATTGACTGGGAGGTGTTAGAACAAATTGGTTTGATTAAGCAAGTTTGAGACCCAATAAATGTTAGAGTATGGACCAAATTTTTTAAGATCGTGGATCCCTCATACTAAGAGCTGACGATCAAGGTGCCCTCCACGTTCTTTGTGAAGAAAGGTCATCATGATTGTGACTGGCCAAAACTATTTAATTCTAGCTACTAAGGGAGATGGTCTGCATGAGCTATTCAAAATTCTTCGTTACGATGTGGTTTTATGACCACGAGTTCATAGGAAAGCCGAATTATATAGCTTTACAGATAGATTTTTTGTATAGGATGTCTTCTTACCAATTATGGAGCACTATTAGGGAAGACAATGACTACAAACCCCATAAATTCAAAGTGTCAACAACAAGACACCCTATACTTAGAAACATACATTGGATTGTGAGCCATACAATGAGTAGGGAAGGCGATAGCGACGAAGATGTTAAAAAATTAGAAGTGTTCTATCTATAGAGCATAAGTAAACAGATGATGGGGGAGATGCATCAGATGAGTTATACGCAGTTCTCCATCACCATGGGTTTGTACGAATGGGAATACATTAGAAAACTAAAGTACTAAGCATTATAGATGGATCTTTTGTACAGGTTATCTCCACAAGACTTCTAAAGTAAGATCAACTTTGAAGATGACTACAACCCAAGCATGTCAAAGGCTTCAAAATTACGTAGTCTAGCACTTAGATGCATCCATAGTATTATGAGTCATACTTTAAGTGATCGAGGAGACAGCTGAGGAGTCGTTGGAAACACAGACATGTATTTCATCTAGAGCATGAGTAAACAGATGCCTATCCATTTGGGATATATAGTTGTCCAATTTATCTAATGTCAGAGTGAGGACAAGAAGGTTAACACAATATGTGTTAGATCTTTTTTGACTCGGGCGATAAAAAGAATGGGTATGATTGATTGGCTACCATTGATGTAAGAGACAACAATCATGGTAGCACTCGATCTGACAGTAATGTAAAATATATGCACAATACATTAACATAGTGTCCCATCAGAGACATTTATCGACTTATTGGATAACCTGACGAGCTAGCACTGGAGGGAGAAGATGGAGTAGTGCAGCCTACCATAGAACAACAATCACTACCATAGTCACCACCATCCTAGATGAGGGGGATAAGACTAGAGGAGCTTAATTTAGACTAGCTGAGGATAGATCAACTAGAGAGACAACAAGCGAAGCTTGTAGAGAATATGAGCGAGCTGCTATCTACAGTTGGATGGATGGTAGAGTTGGTGTTGTTAATGGCCAGCCGTCTAGGCATTGACTTCCATCCTCCACCATCAAGCAAGGGTACATCCTCTTCAGCCCCTCCACCTTGCCAGGATCATCACTAGGGGAACCCATATTTGTCGGATTAGCTAAGGTCACAAGATGATGTTTAGTTTTAATAGTATTTCTTTTCTTAACTAATTGAATATTTATAGTTTTATTTTCATTAATTATTTTATCGTCTCTAACATTATAATTAATGATGTTCTTATTTACTGTTTCAATTGTGTTATTTTTTATTTTTTTTTCTATCCTATTTTCTATATTTTGCAAGGATATAGTTTTACATTAGATGGACAAGACATCACACATTCGCCATATTCAGGAAATTCCCCCTAAACTTTTCCCTTATTATATATGTATTGTGTACATTGGTTTACAACTTTCAATGTGAGGAAAGGTTTAATGACTCTTTAACAAATACTTTAAGCTTATTATAATCTTGATTATTAAATTTTATGAATTGATATCTTGAATTAGTTGAAATCTACCCATCAATGTTATGCTTTATTATTGAATATTGATTTGAATTGGTAGGCAAAACGATGATAGTTATAATAAAATTGCTTTTATAAGTCATATTTTTAATAATCATTGAAATATTCAAATTGAATAATATTACATATTATTTACAAAGATAATACCTATCCTTTTCGTGAGCTTTTGAGTCTGAGAGCAAAATTTTCAAAATTTTAAAGCTTTTTGATCTATTAATAATTTACATATTAACTTGGGGTAAGTATATTGAATGGATATTGTGCTGATTATGTTCTTTCTACATTATTCTTGGAGGTTAGGAGATGTAGAGTTGTATTGGAGAAAATTAGCAAAAACATGCAGCAAGAATTAAAAAGAAAAACACTAGTAGATGAGCAAAGACCAAAATGCAGCATAGCTAAGATGCAACATAGGTTATGCAACAGATGAGAAATAATGTAGCAACAGAAGATGTGAACAACGCAGATGGGATCAACACGCAGCAGTTGGACGATGTTTGACAAAGAAGAAACACCCAGTAGAAGATAACAGTAACAGCTAGAGAAGATGGATTAAAATGCATTAGTAAGTAGCAGCCCACCAAACATGCTAGCAAACAAGCCAAAAGCCAAGATAAATAAGAAGTAAAACAGTAGCACAAAGGAGGAAAGAACAGGGTCAAAACAACAGTAGAATAAGAGCAAAAAATAGAAACAAAATGACAACAGCAGAAGAAAAACATCAACAGCCCATACAAAAGCAAAACTCAGCGCAGCAGGTGGAAGCATGGAGAGAAAATGATGAGACAACAAAAAATGAAGAAGCAATGCAGTAGCAAAACACAGTTATTGGTTGGGATGAATATGCATAGGTTTAAGAGAGTGAACAGTGAAGTGGACCAAAAACTAATTAAGAAAATAAGGGTGAATAGTAGTTTGTTTTTAGAAAGAAAAGGAGAGGTATTTTTTTGGTGAGGGGAGAGCAACGTCATAGGTCTTTGGGTAGAAAAGAATAAATGTAGGCGGCAGCTAGACTAGGATTGGAGGATGTTTTCTGGAGCTTGGCAATAGTCAATAGGTGGACCTAAATTTGGTGGCATCTTTATGCTTGGTTTTATTTTCTACCTTTTGCCTTTAAGGGAGAGTAGATTGCGTAGGTAGATGGAATTCTCCAACATTGTTCTTAAGGATTGTTCTTCTTTAACTTTCTTCCTTAAGAACAATTTTTTCTTTTTAATAATAGTCATGTGTTCTTTATTATCAATGGCTTATAACTAATTTGTTTTATTCTAGTTAGAGGATATTATTGAAACCTTGATTCTATGTCAATTGTGAGATCGAACAGGTTTTATTGAATTCAATCGTGCATGGATATTTAATTATTCCTGAATTTAGTGGTTTATGATAGTTTGGGTTTTATTGAATAGAAGCATGTATTTAATAATCTTGAAATAATCTACTGACAATTAAAACGACGAATCTGTAATTGTTTCTTGATTTGAATAAGTGGGAATCGACATAATTTTATTTCCTCATTAAAAAGAATTAATTAATCTTATTGCAATAAACTATCTGTTGAGTTTGTTGGTTAGGATTGGGTCTTTCTAGATTTTAAGGCTGTCGAAACATTAAATCCTATAAGCGACCTCTAGGTTTGTATTTCGATTAGGGACTAATTATTTGATCTGTTCGTGATTACTGTACAAGGTAAGGAAATACTGGTTATTATAGATCTGTTCTTAATAACTATAACCAATTTATTCATGAATATGCTGAATTACTTTTGCATCAATGATCAATTGCATGAATCAAGGTGGAAATAAATTCCTTTAACTAGAAGTTTATTTTATTTAACTTCAAATCAATTCATTTTTGTTATTTTTAATATTGCATTTTAACATAATTTCTAAACCCCCTTATTTTTTTACTTAATTGTTTAAAAGAGATAAACAACCATTGCCTGAGGAGACAACCTTACTCGACTGTACTATGTTAATATTCTGAGTAGGTTAATTATTCTTGGTTGATTTGACACTCATCAAATTTTGGCGCCATTACTGCGGACTGGTGTCAAGAATTTATTTCTTTTAATTTTTTATTTTATTTTTGTTCTAGTTGATGCCATGCTCTTCCCTTACAGGTGAACTAATTTTTGATCTAGAGGTCAAGAAGATAACTAAGGCTAACAGAAAAGTGAAAAAATAAGAAGATCATTTGTGTGCTTCATTGTCGTATTCTTGAAGAACAAGAGATTAAAGAGATGATTATTGAAGAACCAATCACTGAAGAAAGGCCAATGGGTGAACGACCACACTAGCAAACATTTATGTGTTGGATTCCCTAATATTAATACACCTTTTGAGCTTAAATTTGGTTTGATACACTTATTGCCTACTTTCTGTGGACTTGCAGGTGCGGATCCCCACAAGCATTTGAAAGAATTCCATGTTGTTTGTTCATCTATGAAGCCACAGGAAGTTACTGAAGAGCCGATCAAGCTTAGAGCTTTTCCATTTTCATTGGCTAATAAGGCCAAGAATTGGCTCTATTATTTACTATTTGGGTCTATAACCACGTGGAATGAACTGAAGACGCAATTCCTAGATAAATTCTTCCCTACTTCCCACGTTGCAAACATTAAAAAAAATATTTATGGAATCCGACAATTCAATGGAGAGACACTGTAGGAGTATTAGGAGAGATTTAAACAATTATTCTAAAGTTATCCTTAACATCAGATTCTGGACCAACTCCTTATCCAGTACTTTTATAAAGGTTTGCTACCAATGGATCGGAATATGATTAATGCCAAAAGTGGAGGAGCATTGGTGAACAAAACCATAGATGAAGTAAGGAGTCTGATATATAGCATGGTCGCTATTGCACAATAGTTTGGGACTCGATAAAATAATGCCCTATGAAGGGTTAATGAGGTTTGTGTTTCCTCCACTGATCAAAGATTAGATTCCATAACTTCTTTGGTGGAAAAATTGGTTGTATAATAAATTCAACAGGTCAAAACATGTGGTATTTTCTCCATAACAAGTCATGCGACAGACATGTGTCCAACTCTTGAAAAAGACCTCAATGAGCAAGTAAATGTCGTAGGAGGATTTCCAGGACCATCGCCAAGGAGATATGATCCTTACTCAAACCGCTACATTCTAGGTTGGCGAAATCACCCTAACTTCAGTTATGGCAATAAGCCACCAGGATTTCAGTCACATCCACCTCAAATGAGACCACCAATTCCACCACCTCAAGCATCATCATCTTTTAAGCTAGGTATGCCTTTAGAAGATATTATGAAAAGTATGGCTACTAAAACTTAAACTTTTCAACAAGAAACACGGGCCAGTATCCAAAATCTAAAAAAGTAGGTCTTCTAATTGGCCACAGCTATAAACAAAATGGAAGTTGGAAAGGGCAAGCTCCCTATGTAACATCCTGTCACCTATACATATGGCTATTATGTGAGACATTTATATGACTTAAATTAAATGAACGTTAGACATAAGTTATGATATACTGTTGGCACATGCATACAATTATATATATATGCATTCGTTTGGCATTTCCGGGTAAGTATGACAAATTGTAATTATGACAAATGGTGAATTAGTAGAGATAAATAGTACACGTGAGGAGCATAGGGATAATATTGTTTAAGTTAGGAAGGCTCCATTTCAGGTTGTCATTATGACAAATGGTGAGTCAGCGAAGATGAATAGTACACGTGAGGGGCATAGAATGAACTCACGTATTATATTGTTTAAGTTAGGAAGAATGTATCATAGTTTCCATTCCTAACTGAAATACTCTGTATAGCAATTCTCTCCCCTGACCTTCATCACCAAATAGCACTTTAGCAGCTTTCTGTCTTGTTAACTTCCACATTCAGTGTTGAAGTACTTGTTAAGCAAGTAAGTCATCGTGATACTACTTCACTGCATAGATAAGCATGTACATGTTGGGTATACATATCTACATGAAAGGGGGTTCACAGTGGAGAGCTTAGATATGCGGGTTCTGGAGGTTAGTTAAGTTAAAAAGTAACCACAGAAGAAAGAAAATGTAGAAAGAATATATGAGCATAAATAGTAGTCTGTGATTTTGGTATATATGTGAGTTTTGGCTCCTTGGAATCGTTTGGTGTTTTGAAGCTGAGGGAGT
This sequence comes from Erythroxylum baracoense, assembly GCA_025629805.1. Lineage (NCBI taxonomy): Eukaryota > Viridiplantae > Streptophyta > Magnoliopsida > Malpighiales > Erythroxylaceae > Erythroxylum > Erythroxylum baracoense. The sequence goes on from JAOTAY010000004.1 coordinate 11,186,355, forward strand.
AGTATAGATGACACTTGCATGTTTGGAAGTGTAATAGCAATGGAAACGATGGGTAAAAATCGTATAGGCACGAGAGATAATATGTTCTGCTCCTCTCATCTTCTGTATTGTATCCTCTGTGATGACTTCAATTTTCCTCTGGGTGACGTCATCTTCCTCAGTACATGAACTTCGTCTGTGTTACTGTTCACAGACAAATGAATTCATCTATGTTACTGTTCATGAACTTCGTCTGTGTTACTATTCACAGAAGAATGAATTCATCTATGTTACTGTTCATGAACTTCGTCTGTGTTACTGTTCACAGACGAATGAATTCGTTTCAGTTACTGTTCATCGTCTTAGTTTGACCGTCTCATTTTGCTTCGTCTCAGAATGACATCAGCATCATCTTAGAATGACGTCATTATCGTCTCAGTTACTGTTCATCATCTTAGTTTGACTTTTTGTGTCTCAGTTTGACCGTCTCATTTTGCTTCGTCTCAGAATGACGTCAGCATCGTCTTAGAATGACGTCATCATCGTCT
>JAOTAY010000004.1:11186981-11201175 GCA_025629805.1 Erythroxylum baracoense
CATTTAAGCTTAAAGACTTATACTAACCCATAAAAACACTTAAACACATAAACTAACACAATTCTAACCTAAACACACACTAAACGCTCAAATTAACACTAAATACATAATAAATTAAATCCTAAAACATGATGCAAATCAAAACTATCAACATCCTCATACTTAAACGTTTTCTTGTCCTCAAGAAAACATAACAACAAACACACAACACACATTGCAATAATGAGGCAATGGCTTTAACTTCATGAAATAAATTTAATCTTAAACACAATTATACAAGTTATATCAAATCATTAACGTGCAAAATCTATGTCTAGGGGCTTTAAACTAAATATACAAATTAATCGAGATCCAAGTGTTAATTTATTTATCCTTTTCAATTGCACACACACATTAATAATTCTTTGCTCATTTAGACTCTGTAACTCCTCCTAAGTATGTTTTCATGAAAAGTCAAGCTCAAGTTCAATAGGTTTTTCATTAGAAAACACATTTTACATTTTTCATCATTATTTATTTATTTATTTATTGAACATGGACTTAGTCTTTTTACACAAAGGCAAACATTAGTAAAGATTGTCGATCTGGTTACTCGACCAAGTCATATTTTTATTAAGCTACTTGGTAGGAACGTCATTATAGCTTTTTCATACAGAGGCACATATTTGTGATGCATATCAATCTAGTTACTCAACTATATCACATTCCCAACTAGCTACTAACTCTATTCGTAGCATGAAGGTCAGCTGAATAGTTATTTATTTAACACGCTTTTTTTAATTTTCGTAGCTTGTTGTTTTAGCTACTCGTTTCTATAAAAAATACTACTTAATTTACTTAAGTTGAAAGGCCTCAAATTACGAATGAATGTGACAATTTAGAGGTTGACAAACTTACACTAAATCCTAATTAAGTTGTATATTCATCCAAAGAGCCCAATTCACTAATTTTTATGAGCTAATGATTCTTCACAACCTAATAGTCTATGTTTAAAATTAAATCAATTTCAATCTATCTAAGCCATTGACACATTCAAGCAATTCACAAGATGCAACCTAACAACTATCATACTATATGCAAAATAACATACAAAGCAGAAAACATAACCCTCCCCACACTTGAACAACACATTGTCCTCAATGTGAGAAGGAAACAAACAAGGACATAAGAAAAGAAGAAACATAAAGTAAAACGAAAAATAAAAACAAAGATTAAGACTAATTTGAAAAAGAAAAGGAGTTAGACAAAGTCTTATGGAGATGGAGGTGGGGATGGTCTCGAGGATGCCAATTAAACACCCTACGCCTTAAAATATTGATGGATATGATGTATATCTGACTCTAACATCGTTGAGCTTAGGCCATCTCCTTCATCATTCTAGAGTTCTTCGCAAGTGTATCCGTAATCACCTTATTGTGTTGTGGAGATTGTATCCACAACTTTCTTCTAGCATGATTCTTCTATTTCTTCTTCCTTCTTGTACTCTTCGTTAGTCAAGTTCTCTTCTGCCTATTGAGGTGGCACTGAACTCGAACTCACTTGACTTCCCCTAATCTTAACATATGTCTTTTGACTAATATCCCAAAGTTCCATATTATTGGACTTAAGAATTTTAGCCCGTCATAAATGGTGATGATTTAGGAAGTCTGGGAGACAGACAGTTAAGCCACTACAATCCATGCCATAATATTTAGCAATGACAGAAACTAGGTACCCCATACCTAAATTGTTTCTCTTCTTATATGGAGTTGCAGTAATAGCATTCATCACATGTGTGGAGGTGCACACTAGACTACTATGGTTCATGCACCACAATATAAATAGTTCATTTGTTCTCACACTTTTTAGTTTCTGATTTATCAAAAACCAATTGACATATGAGTTTGTGTAGCAGCAAGTGCTCGTAGGTCCTTATTATGTTGTTGTGGGCATTTTTGGCATCAAATTTCTATAACCTGGTAAGCTCGTTCCAACAGCAAGAAGGATAAAAATCATTATGCTGATCGATAATCGAGGATTTGAGGAACCCACACATATTGCATATGATTTCTACGTTTAGTTCGTAAACTCGTGCCCGTAACCTAAACCACGTTTCCTTGGGGTTCTTAGGTTCATAGGAAAGGGAAGTAAAGAATTCTAATATGAGCTCCTGGTAGACAGGAAAATGGAAATGTATGAATTTGGCCCACTTAATTCTTTCAGCTAAATTCTCTACCCTATCATATATTTCCAATCTATCAAGTGTATCAAAATCAAAATATTTAGGGACTACGATTTGCTTAGCATTGAGGGATTGCAAACAAATACCTTCCTCCTCTGTATCAATCGGGAAGGGTACTCTGAAGTCTACTCCTTTGTTTCTTCTCCCTCTTCCCGAAACTTGGTTTTGTCTCAATGATTGCTCCCATCTAGATGGTTGCTTAATGTGCAACATATTGGCTTGTTAATAGGTAAAGTTGGAAGAAATTTGGAGGTTTGAAATTTTTGTAGAGAGAAGTGAGAGTGTTTGAAAGTTTCAAATCTAGACAGATAAAGTAAAAGTGAAAGTGAATGAAAAACTTAGGTTAGAAATGAATATATAGGTGGTTAGAGGGTAAATTTTCTTTAAAATTTGCATGTTTCCCTTTTCTTCCTAATCACAGGCCACGATCGTGGCCTAGTTTCCACCAATTTTTTAGTTTTTCTTCTTTTGTTCTTCCACAATTTTTAAACCACTTCTTAATTCTTTTGTGGCCCTTTCACCTCTTTTTGGCTTACTTGATTGATAATCCAATTTATATCGAAGTCCTATTCCTTGCGATTTTACTTGGAAACAAAACAATCCAAACTACAAAATTCAAACTTTCTAGTAAAACCAATCAAAGGAAATAAAATTTCATGGGTTGCCTCCCATGCAACACTTCTTTTAGCTCGGCGCTCTTTTTAGCTCGTGGTGGTTCGAATGAATGATGTAATGGTAGTTTAGTCACTAATCTTATAATTTGCACATGAGTTGCATGCTTTGGTTTCCACCTTCCTTATGATTCTCCTTTCTTCGTCTTCATCTACTTGATCATTTCTTTCTAGACACATTCCCAGGATCCTCAATATCTTCCCACTCTCCTCGAGGTTTAGGTTCCTTGATATTCATTGGAGGTAAAGGAGAACAGTAATTTTTCTTTGACACCTTGAAGGTTATTTGCTCCTTTCCTACCTTTAGAGTTATTTCACCTCCATTAAAGTCAATGATTAAGCGAGCAGTGGCTATGAATGATCATCCAAAAATCAGAGAGGTTTCCATATCTTCTCCAATGTCCAAAATATAGAAGTCTGTGGGAAAGGTAAATTTATCAATTTGCACATACACATCCTTAATAATCACCTTCTGTTGATGAACTGTTATATAGGACATCTTCACTAACATCTTTATAGGTACTAACTCTTTTAACTAATGGTATAGGGCATCATATTAATACTCGCACCTAAATCTGCGAATACCCTGTCTATGTTGACTCCATTAATATTGCAAGGAATCTAAAACTCCCCTGGGTCCTCTTTCTTCTGTGTTATGTAAGGGTTTTATTCTTCTATGTGCTTCTTAACCTTTTTGTCGATTGATTCCTTTAGGGTGAGCCTCCTTTGTAGTTGTTTCGTCATGTTCTCAACCTTATTTGATTCAACCGCCTTAAAATTCCTTGTCTCCATACTTGAAATTGACTTTTGCTGAGCTAGAATAGGGTATGGGAATTTATATCGAAGTTCTTAAATTGGCTCAATTTTAAGCTCATTTTGAAGGAATTCCATAATTACCTGCCCTTCACCTTTATCTCCGTCTTCCTTCACGTGTTCAAGTTCCTTCTTCTAGGTCTGAATGATAGAGTTATACTAGGCATTGCTTGGAAGGGTTCCTACATTCTGAGTAGACATCGCCTCTGCTAATTGACCTATTAGGATTTCTAGATTTTGTAATGACAGGGCATGGTTCTTTCTTACTTGTTTGAATTTGCTTTCGAGGCTCCTACGTGCATCCTCCATGCCTCTAATTTTGTCCAAAACCTTATCTAACTTAGATTCCATCGAGCTTAGCTTATCTTGTTGAAGGCTTGCTTGTGCCTGTGCCCTAAACCGTCCTCCAGCTTTATTTGTCCAAGAGAAGTTAGGTGTTTTTTCCACCATGGGTTATGGGTGCTAGAGTAGGGATTATTACTCCCTTCTCATTTATATTACGCTCCCATATTATTTACTTGCTCTAGATCTCTTTCCTTCATTAAGCAACAGTCCACAGTATCATGATCCATTTGTCCACAGAGTTCACACTTTAGATGTACGACTTTCATTGGGGTTGAGGACAAAGCCTTCATGTTGTTGAGCTGTGTCATTAAGTTGTCAATTTTTCTTACATTTCCATCATTTGATTGACAGCCACAATTCCTTTTTCTTCAAAGAAGGTAATGGTTTATCTACTTCACTCATTCATCCACAGGCAACTATTACTTGCCATCTCCTTTATCAGCTTTTCCACTTCATCAGATGTCTTCCTCATCAGTGATCCTCCTAAAGTTATGTCAATCATTCCTCTCATCGATGGGTTTATTCTATTATAAAACATTTGCAACTAGAATTCCATGGGTAAGTTATGGGTTGGGCACTTCTGTTGCAAATCCTTGTATCTCTCTAACAATTTGCAGATTAATTCCCCATCACCTTGCCCGAAATTGGTAATTTCCTTTATGATCTTAGTGGTCTTAGTCAAAGGAAAATACTCATCTAAGAAAGCACGAACTAGCTGATCCCACATCATGACATTGGCTGGGTTAAGGAAATGGTACTAAGCCTTTGCTCTATCTCTAAGGGTAAAGAGGAAAAGCCTAATTTTGACTACATCTTCCGACATTTGATGGTACCAAAAAGTATCACATATTTCAAGAAAGTTCACTATATGTGCATTGGGATCTTCGTTTTCCAATCCATAAAACCTCACATTCTGTTGGAGCATATTTAGGAGGGCTGGTTTTATTTCAAATAAGGCTACTTGAACAGGTGGCCTAGCTACTTCTTGGTTATCTGCATTAAACCCTGGTCTCATGAAGTCTATCAGTGTCCATTGTTCATGTCCTTGGTTTGCTCCATGGTCAATATTCTACTGAAATTCCTTAGCCATTATTGATTTCATGATTTCTTATTCTTCATCTTCACACCGAGCTTTCCTAATGGTTTGTTATAGTCGAGTGATGCCCAAATCTAAAGTTTCAGCTACATGACTTGAACCTCTCATGACTCATCTGTTCATTCAAGAGCATGATTCTAGAAATAGAAAGGAGAGAATGAAAACAAAAATTAAAAAACTAAACTAAACTCCTTAAACTATAAAATTAAACTAATCTCCTCCCCATTAATAACATCACAAACTTGATCACAAGTTTCTGATATGATTAAATTTTAATAATTTAACCTCAACAATCAGCAAGTGCACGGGTCATTTGCATAGTACCTAAGGTGTCGATCCCACAAGGATGGTTAATATAATCCTAAAATCTAAGGTTAACATAAATCACAATAATTTAAAATGAACAAAACTAAAGCAAGAATTTATTTTAACCATGCAATCAATTTCAAGAATGAAATCCAAAAATATAAATAAAATAGCAGATGCAACACCCAATCAAGAATCAACTTAAGAACTAACAATTGAGAGAAAGGGGAATTTTTTCTGACTTTAATGAGAACCTAACTGATTATAAATTACTGGATTACCAGTTCTAGACGGTCGTAGGGTTGATTACTCTCACTCGAGTTATAACCATTAACCTTATTTTATAAACCCTAATCAGATTATATGAATTGCAATCTCTTGATTAACAATCTATCTAAAACCTGAATTAGATTTGAAGTTGTCCAAAACTACTGAAAAGCTATGCAAGATGTCTCTTTGCACAAATTTATCGATTTGATTTAATTTTTATTCTATTAAATTACCTAACTCTTGTTAGAAAAATTTAGTGATTTTCCCTCGGTTTACACTCTTAGTTTATAACCAAATTATTAAAGTGTAGAAATTAAATCACAAGAAATCCAATAAAAATTAGAATAACCAAATTCCATTAATATCAAAGATAAAATAACCTGAATGTGAGTTTAGATATTCCTTAACATTTATACAATTCTATCATCAACGGCTATCCCAATACTATACAATAATAAAAATCAAAAATTAATCAGAGATAAAATCAGAATGGATGATGGAGGCAGCAACAGCAAGAAACCTCCAGTTCCGGGAAGTACTTCGTGCAGGCTTCTTAACCACGTCTCTGTTCCTTCTTCTCTTTCTCAATATCTCGATAAACTCTCTAGGATTTTTGAATTGTGGCTGATGCAAAAGCTCCCTCTTTGTGCTCTTCTTATTCTTTACATAATTTTATGTTTTGAGCTACCCGAGGATTTTTTTCAGGGTAGGAAAGGTTGGAAAAATCTCTCCAAACTTGACATTTTCTCTTATTTGTTCATCTACCTGACGTCGTGGATTGTGTCATTGTCTTCTGTCAAGATCCTGGCAAATGGGTCATGATCGTGGGCTAACTCCAGTGCTTCTCTCATAATTGTGGCCTCTTGTGCCATAATTGTGGCTAGTTGTTTCAGGCCGAATGTCTCTGAAACTTCTCCGTTGTTCAATGTTGACCCTGAAACATTAACAAACACACCAAAGTACCTCAAAAACATAATATTTAAGCTCAGAGAGTTATACTAACTCATAAAAACTCTTAAACACGTAAACTAACACAGTTCTAACCTAAGAAGATAGTAAACACTCAAATTAACATTAAATATATAACAAACTACGCCCTAAAATATAGTGCAATTCACACCTATCATGACGCTAGATGAAAATCCAATATTTCCAAAAGACTCTTTTCTCACCAAAGGCACCTAGCGACTATGGTAAGGGATTATTTTCTCACTGATGGTGCCCAAAAACTATGCCAACAGTTTGTTTTCTTACGTAAGGTGCCTAGCAACCATGTCTATGGGTTCTTTTGCCCACCGAAGGTGCCCAATGACAATGTCATCGTGGACTTTTCAAATTAAAGGAGCCCAACAACTGTGCCAAAGGGTTGTTTTCTCACTGAAGATGCCTAGCGATCATGCCAATAGGTTGTTTTTCTTACCGAAGGTATATAATGAGCATGTTAATGGGTTGTTTTGCCTACCACAGGTGTGCCATGAGTTGTTTTGCTCATCGAAGGTGCCCAACAACAATGGGTACAACATTTTTTCCCACCACAGGTGTTTCAATGGCTTGTTTTGCTCATCGAAGATGACTAGTGACTATACCAATGGGTTGTTTTGCCTACCAAAGGTGCCCTAATGAACTGCTAGCTCACCTGAGGTGCCTAGCGATCATGCAATTGAGCTATTTTATCACCAAACATGTGTTATGTTCTGATCATGCATTTCATAGATAATATATATCAAATATATGCAGCAGAAATAAAACAGAACCTTAAAAACCAGATCTACTCATGCATATAGATATAGAAAAAAAAACATGAAATGTAAGATGTTTACATACCTTTCTATCGATCTCCTTCATTCTTTAATCTTCTCTATGTTGGGTTGTTGTAAACCACAATGATCAACGCAAACAATCTCTAATGAAAGTCCACACAAAGATAGAAGGATGAAACCTCACTAGGAGATGGCTAGAATTATTTCTTTATGTTAGCAAAGATAAGAACTCTTAAGAGAGTTAAAAGCAAATAAGTGTGTGTGTAAGAAAAATAATGTATCTTTCTTATTTTGTGTCTTACACAAGATCCATAAAAATCATCTTAATTTTTTACACCATTTGGCCTTCCATAACCCCCATTACTAATGGAAAGTTATGGGAAGTTAATGGTCATGAATAACAAGCATTAATGGAAGTTATGGGAAGTCAATGACCATAAATAGAATGTAATAATGTAAGTTATGGAAAGTTAATGACAATTAATAGAATGCATTAATGGAAGCAATCAACACTTGTTTCTAATCCGTTCCATGCAACGTTTTCTACTATGACCCATTAGGTTCTCGGTTATGTTGGCCATTTGAATTAATACTTAATTTAAGTAAATCAAAAGCAGTATCTAGCAACAGGTCATAAACCCCAATTGATTGGGAAGTTAGTAGTTTGGCTATGAATTCTTCCATACGCAATGTTCCATGCAATTTCTCTTTTCACCATCTATATGCCACTTAGTTCAGAGTATGGTCAAAGTGTCAACTCCTACTAGAGTGACTAAGTCACATTTTGTCTAACTGACATTAGATCTTGTCCTGAGGATCTCATTACACTATATATTATTAAAGACTCTCTTCATGACACATATCTGCTTTAACTAGAGACTCCCAAGTAGTGAATCTGATAAGAGGTCGTGGGCATCATCTCCTTTTATCAGGAGTGGAAAATCCTTTATTGGCTGCTCAGTTACCTCTAAATACCTCAAAACCCAATCACCACCCTGTGAGTAACCCCTAAAAGGTACCGATGAATTGAGTCAAAACATAGGATCAGTATCCAAGATATCCTTGAGCACCTCAAGTTGAAGGATACTTACATTATTGCTATAATGAGACTATCATTGACACTGGAATAGAATATCCTTATGATTGTCTCATAGTAGGTCAATCCAATGTACTTACTAGCCTTAGTAAGCATCCACATGTTAACTTTAAACAACTCATGTCTTCAAGTTATGAAATCTACTGCTTGATTTAGTCAAAGAGTATAACATGCACTAGTCTATCTAGTTTACTGATATCCCATCTCATTAATCCAATGATTAGGGAATGTTTAGATACTAACTTAATTACACATGATAGGAATCTCATTATCTTGATCTCATTTATGAGTTCCTCCATGCTATGTTTTGTATCAAGGACTTCATTAAATCAACTTAAGATTAACATCAAATCCATAAATGTGTGAACATCGAAATAATGAAAAATTCCTTTATTAATTATAAAATGGTTTTGTATAATATGTGCTAAAGGTGATTGCCTTTAGAGTACTTCTTTAACAAACTCCCACTAGCACTAAAGCCAATCACCTTAATACCTAATACCATAGGCGTGTATATCTGACACAAAACTCTTTTAAGAAATAGGATTAGTCAATGAATTAGCTATATTTTGATCGGTAGGAACTCTCTCTATCTTGACATCATTTCTACCAATGATCTTGCTAATCAAATGGTAGCACCTCAGTACATGTATGGACTTATGATGAGACCTTAGTTCCTTTGCCTGCACTATAACCCCATTGTTTTCACAATACAACTGCACTAGGTCAATGATGCTTAAAACCAAATCAAGTACCATTATGAACTTCTTGATCCAAATTTCTTCCTTTGCCACTCCTGAAGCTATAATGTACTCTGCCTCTGTCATCGAATTAGGAGTCGTCTTTTGTTTAAATCTTTTCCAACTAACTACACCACCTTTCATTGTGAATACTTATTAAATTGGGATCTGTAGTGATCCCTATTAGATTGAAAGCTGGCATTAGTATACCTATTAACCATAAGATTAACTTCTCCGTATACTATGAATACATCTTTAGTTCTTCTCAAGTAATTAAAGATAATTTTGATGGCCACCCCATGACCCTCACCAGGGTCTGGCTGATATCTGCTCATAACATTTAGAGCACACGATACACTGAGTTTAGTACATAATATAGCATACATGATTGATCCTATAGCTAAAGCAGAAGGAATTTCTCATGTAAGTCTGATAGTTGTGCATTAGTGTGTGTTTTTTTAAGTATTTGGCATATGTTTCTTGCATAATAGTTTATTATTGTTGTATTTTTGGATTCATTTTGTACAGTTTTATTAGTTTGATCTTCATTATTTTTCTTTTACATTTGACGTTAATTTAGGATAAGAATTGATTATTTTAATGTAGGAGTGCAGGTTGACAACTTGGAGATTAAGCTAGAGACTAAAAGAGGAGAAGAGAAGAGGAAGCATTCTACTGCAAGAACCCATAATCATGCGAATCATTCTAATTCCCACGATTGTGGGATGTTTAATCTGAGAACATATGCGAGGTCCAATTAATTTTTAGGTTTTCTGGACTATATAAGATAATAAAACCTCTAAGGATGTGAGAAGACGTGAACCCTATATGTAGAATAGCCTCTTTGAGTGAAAATCCAGATTTAGAGTCCTGAGGAACGTGGGAGCTTGTGACACTTTCTTGTTCAACAACATGTTTGATGATGCAATAAAATTGAGATTATTTTCTTTCACTTTGAAAGATTAGGCAAAGGCATGGTATAATTTATTTAATTCGAGGAAGATCACTACTTGGGAACAGCTAGCCCAAGCATTCCTTACGAAGTACTTTCCATTGACCAAGACAAGAAGGAGCATAAAGTAGATCATGAATTTTAAATAGAATGATAGGGAATCTCTATATGAAGCCTAAGATAGATTTAAAGAACTACAGAGAAGCTGTCCCCACCATAACCTTCTATAGGAGTTCCTATTGTAGACATTTTACAATGGTGTGAATCCGAGCATGAGAGGAACCATAGATGCAAGCACTGGAGGTTTTTTAGTGAGGAAGACTATTGAAGCAGTTCATGACCTTTTGAAGGAGTTGGCGAGCAATAGTTGCATGTGGTCAAATGAGAGGAATAGACAAGGGCAGAAGGAACAAAAAGGTATGATCCCTATTGACTCTGCTACTACTTTGCAAGTATAAATTGTAGCCCTTACGAAGTAGTTAAACAACAAGCAAGGAGCATCTTCATCTACAGTTAAGGCGATGCAAGTACAATGTGAGAGCTGAGTGTTTTTTGTTAGGAGTCATTGGTGCGCAATAGGTAAATTACCTAGGCCAGCCACAGAGAGGTAACAACGCTTACTCGAGTACTTATAATCTGGGGTAGAAAAACCATCTAAATTTTTCTTGGAGTATTAACAAAATAGGTGGCTAAGTGAGACCAAAAGGACCTCTAGGATTTCAATAAGATCGAATTGGATCGATGGAGAGCAAAATGGACAAGATGATGGAGGTTTTGGGTTCCAAACTAGCAACTCAAGAAGAGAACTAGAAGAGGATGTTTGCTAATCAAGAGAAAAGTTAGAAGAGGATGGAAGCAAAGTTTGACCAAATTGTGAAGAATCATGCCTCATCCAGCCACAATTTGGAGGTTCAGGTAAGTCAACATACTAATGCTTTATCTTTTAGAAATATAGGTAGTCTATCAAGTAATACTGAGGTTAACCCAAAGGAACAGATCATGGCCATCACTAGAACCCAGAAAAAGAAAATTGAACATGCGAGGGAAGACGGAGACAACTAAGAAAGACAAATAGTTTTGGAAGTCCTTCCAAGTGAGTTAGTAATTGAGCCAATCAAAGAGCCTCAACCTGGAATCCCATATCCTATTTTTGCTTAGTAGAAGTTAATTTCAAGTAGAGTAACAAGGAATTTTAAGGAGGTTGAGTCAAACAAGATTAAGGATATAACAAATCAACTACAAAAAAAGTTCATGTTAAAGGAACCAGTAAAGAAAGAGGCGAATGAGCACATAACAGAAGAGAATCCTAACATAGCACAGAAGAAAGAAGACCTAGGGGAGTTTTTCATTCCTTGCAGTATCAATGGAGTCAACATAGCCAGGGCATTCACTGATTTAGGAGCAAGTATCAACATGATTCCATATACTTTTAGTCAAAAGTTGGGGTTATGAGAGTTAGAGCCTACAAAGATATTAATGAAAATGACTAATAGAATAGTGCACCAGCCGAAGGGGATTATTAAAAACGTGCAAGTACAAATTGATAGATTTATCTTACCAGTGGATTTATATATACTGGATATTGGAGAAGATGTGGAAACTCATATGATCCTTGGATTCCTGGCTACTTCTTGCTTGATCATTGATGTTGATCGGGGTGAACTAACTTTGAGAGTAGGAAAGGAGCAATTAGCCTTCAAGGTGTCAAAGAAAGACTACTATTCTCCTTTACCCCTAATGGATATTACGGAACCTAAACCTCAAGGAGAATGGGGAGATATTGAGGATCCTAGAATGCATTCAGAAAGAAATGACCGCATAGGAGAAGGCAAAGGAAGGAAAACCATAAGCAAGATGGAATCCATAATATTGTAGCTCATTTGCATATTTTGAAATCAATGATTACACTACCACTGCACCATTCATTTGAGCCACTATGAGCAAAAGGGAGATTCAAGCTACCGATGTTAAAAGAAGCTCTGCATGGGAGCAACCCATGGAATTCTACTTTCTTTTGATTGTTCACGTTAACTTGTTTTTTGTTTTATTTTGTCATGATTAGGTTTGATTTTAGTTTGATTGGTGTTTATTTGAATTTTGTTTGAATTTCAACTTGTTTTTCTCTTCAAGTTTCTTATTAGTAATATTATTTTGATGTGTTTTTAGGTTATGGGATCATTGAGAATCCATATCAGGCTTGGAAGAAGGTTTAGAAGTGGAAGAATTAATGGTTTTCAATAAAACTGAAAGTAATAAATGCTTGCCTAAAGAACTTTTCTTTCTTTGGTGCATGGATCGAAAAATAAAAATAAAAACACCTTATCAGATTTTTCATTCTATTGTCAGTTGCGTTAATAAGAAGAACTCTTATTTTTGTAAACCTCACATTATTACTGCTTTGGTTTTGTTTTATAACCTTGATGTGGACAGTGTATGTGCAACTTAATAAGATATGTTTGACATATCTTATTTGAGACACTCTGAGATTTTGGAGCTCTATTTTATGGAACTCTGAAGCCCTCAGATGTACATTTCAGTTAAGGATAGAAAGGGCAAGGATAGAGTTGCTTCCCAACCATCCATATCCTAAGCGATCCCTGAGCTATAAGAAGAAGTAATGGAAAAGAAACCAACTGCGCTAGCAGAGATTGATAGATTTCAATAAATCCTTAACCTGATGGTCTCTAATCATCAACAAATTACGTGGCAAATTAATGAGCTCGACCCCCAGATGAGACAAGTCCATAAGGAGCAACGACACATGAAGAAGAAGTTCCTCAAATTCTTTCAGATGAATAATTTTGAAGCCCCTTAACTAACACTATTGCCACCACAATCTCCATAAGTCCGTCTTACCCTAAACTTTTAAATTGTGCCATTTACTTTGTTAGTTATCATTTCTTTTGTTTAGTTTCATGTCTTTTGTTTGCTTTGATTTCTTTTGTTTGGTTCCATGTCTTTTTTTTGGTTTGATGTCATTTTTCGAGGTTGCTTTGTCACATTGAGGACAATGTGTTCTTTAAGTGTGGGGACGTAACACTTTCTTTGCCAATTGCATTGTTTCTGTCACTATTTGCTTTTCGTTAAATAGGATGCATGTTTAGGCATATCATGTTGTTTTGTGTTAAGCAATGGAACTGCAATTGAATCATTTTGATTTATTTTGTCATGAGATTCTATTATGCTAGTTAGAATGAGATTGAATGCATGCTTGAACTTGGATTAGGCTACTTGAGTAAAAAATGAACCATATTGAGTGATAAAAAGTAGTTGGTTACATAAGCTTATTCACAATTTGATATTTAAGCAATGAAGTAGTGTAACATCCCGTTCTCATATTAAGATTTAGGACCCAAAATTTCAGTACATAGGAGCTCAAAGAAAGATTAAGGAAATACATTTTCTTGCTCATGCATAATATTAGCATATACGCACGTGAATATTGAATCCTTGCACAAAAATAAGTGTACATGCATTCATTGACAACTTCCGGGTATAATTGATATTAAATGTGATTTTATTGAAAATGAGAAGTAGAGGCGTAGAAAGAGTGAACTTGGTATGAGTGGTGATAAGGAAAGATTTAGAAACAAAAATGGTAGGGATCTGGAAAATGTTTCCTGAACATGCTTCAGTCTTTTAGCCACAACGTTTGATCTAGTTGTCCAAACGAGATTATTCTTGATTTGAATTAACCTAGAGATATATGGCTACATTTAGTATGAAAACATCGAAATTTAATTCTATCTCTAAGAGTCTCAAAATTTGTCATGAAGTGAAAACTAGGTTCAGTGCATTGAGAGCTGAAGGTGAAATTTGGGTTCTGACTTCGGGAGAAACTTTCGAGTTACATAGATAGATTTTGGCAAAATTATCTTCTTGAAAGTTGTAGATGTTTTTACCAGCTTTCTAACGATATAAAGT
>JAOTAY010000004.1:11206521-11235705 GCA_025629805.1 Erythroxylum baracoense
GTTAGGAGTTTACCTTACGTAGAAGTTTACCTTATGTAGAAGTCTGTGTATATATGTTGAGCAAACATAATGAAAACAGCAGAAAATACTTTCTCTCCACTTCTCTGTTTTTACAATAAGAGCTTTAAACATGGGGTTTGGATAATAGGAGCAGGAATTCCACTCCCTTTGTTTTATGGTTGCTAAAGTATTCGACTTTCTTTTTGCCTTACTTTTTATATCTTTCTTTTTCCTTATGATGGGAATACGTTAGGCGTATGGCCAGAATCAAAAAGCTTCAGCGATGAAGGGTATGGACCGATTCCTTCAAAGTGGAAAGGAATATGTCAGAATGGGTCGGATCCTAGTTTCCACTGCAACAGGTTTGTTTATGTTACCATTAGTATCTTCCACAGGTCTCACTTTTCAACGTGTGATAATGAATCCACCAGCTGTAGCTAATTTAATAAACACTTCAAACTAGATCCAAACAATGAGTTCTTTTATTATTTAAGATCTTGATGCCATGATTCCAAGATAAAATTTGGTAGCCGACAAATGGTGGTCCAATCTTCGTGGGATGCCGCCTTTACGGAAGCCATGCAGTAACAGTGGGGACGACGGATACAACTGGTGTCCACAACCACAACCCGATATTAGTTTGTCGGTTTCTACTAAAGCTGTAACTTCAAAAACACTCGAGAAGAAAAAGTGTTCAAACTTTTTAGTGGCAGATACTATTAAGTAAATCTATGCAATCTCTTAATAGAAATGGATAGGCTTATTGTTGTAGTTGAAGATGAAATGTCTGTTTGAAGACACGGTCCACTGCATGATCTGAACGGTCCTTAGGTCTCGTTACTTTTGTATTAATTTTACCTCCTAGGCTAAGCTGGAAATGTGCAAGAAGGTGTTGGAGCCCGTTACGATTGTGAACTAGGAAATCTGTTGTCCAGGAACTTGACAGTAGCGCCAACCCAATGATCTCTATCTGCGATAAAAATATATGTGATATTGTTGTATTTCAATGTATAATATTTGTCACTCAAACTCCAAGAATGGGGAATACATAAAAAGAGTAACTGTGATTTAACTACTAATGGTAAGTTGTGAAAAATCTTTTTACGTTTTAGCTTCCGTTTCTCCGGCATATGTCCATGCACATGAACTAAGTTTTCTGTGCAATTTACTAGTTTATTTCTAAAAAATTGAGAAAATATTAATAGGCTGCTCTTGATGTTAAACTAGTATATCTACGTTGCCTTTTCAGTTATTTCCCTTGATGCTGGCTACTATAGGATCTCGAATCTATTATTAGCCCTTGATGCATAAATTCGTATGTTCCCTATAAAGTCTACTCTACCATTTAAATTGTCATTCTATTTCCTGTAGATAAATGATTAACAGGGAAAAGAACATGTTATGGATGAAGGAAGCTGATTGGAGCAAGGTACTTCAACAAAGGGTATGCTTCTGTAGCAGGTCCGCTGAATTCCTCATTTGACAATCCTCGGGATGAGGATGGCCATGGATCACATACCCTATCGACTGCTGGTGGAAACGTTGTCAAAGGAGCCGGTGTCTTTAACTTTGGCAAAGGAGCAGCCAAAGGGGGTTCACCAAGAGCCCGAGTGGCTGCATACAAAGTCTGCTATCCCCCAGTTAATGGAAATGAATGCTACGATGTAGATATATTGGCTGCATTTGATGCTGCCATAGCTGATGGTGTTGATGTTTTGTCCGTGTCCTTGGGAGGTGATCCTACGCCATTCTTCAATGACAGCGTTGCAATTGGCTCTTTCCATGCAGTTAAACAAGGAATTGTAGTGATTTACTCTGCTGGGAATTCTGGTCCTGCTGATGGTACTGTCTCTAACGTTGCACCATGGTACATCACTGTTGGTGCCAGCACCATGGACAGGGAATTCCCAAGTTATGTAGTCCTTGGCAACCACGTTAGCTACAAGGTCCCTGTCTCCTTTCTAGCTCACTTGTTCTAGTCTTAGCAAAATTATCATTGGTCAACATTCCCTGCAGCATTTCCATGATTATTCTGTCTCATCTATTGACTGCAATGTGTTTGGCCTGAAAGGGAGAGAGTCTATCGGAAACAGCCTTACCAACCAACAAATATTTCCCACTTATGAGTGCTGCTGATGCTAGAGCACCTAATGCATCTGCCTCGGCCGCGTAAGAGCCTAAACAATGCAAGTTATTGTTGTTATCAAATTCAGTTACAGCCATCAATTTTTCATGACTCAAGTTATTACGCTTCTGAAACTAAAAACCATTTATCATCTCATTTGCAACTAAGATTTTGATCAACATCAAGCAGTTTGTTTTGCCAAGCTGGAGCACTTGATCAGAAAATGGCAAGGGGAAAGATCTTGGTCTGTCTTAGAGGGGTAAATGCAAGGGTGGATAAGGGTGAACAAGCTGCTCTTGTGGGTGCTGCAGGAATGGTTCTTGCTAATAATGAGCTAAACGGCAATGAAATTCTTGCTGATCCTCATGTCCTTCCTGCTTTGCAACTGAATTACTCCAATGGTCTTGCTGTCTTCAATTACATCAATTCAACCAAGTAATGGTGACATTACTTTCCGACTTTTGCTTGATGTTCAGCACATTTTAGCAAAATGTTCATCTCGGTTAATCAAATCTAATAAATTCTTCCTTAATCACTTCATAATCCTGACAGGTCTCATGTAGACTATATTACACTTCCCAAAACACAAATTGGTATGAGGCCAGCCCCTGTGATGGCAGCTTTTTCTTCCAAGGGACCTAACATGGTGACACCAGAGATTCTCAAGGCATTAGCAACATCTCAATCTTTTTGCTCCAAAATATTTGTTATTGCATTCAGAATTTTATAGTTATTCTCCACGTTTCAGCCTGACATCACAGCACCAGGAGTGAGTATCATAGCAGCATACACAGAAGCACAAGGGCCAACTAAAGCAGCCTTTGACATGCGAAGAGTTCTATTTAACTCACTCTCAGGAACATCAATGTCATGCCCTCATGTTTCAGGAATTGTTGGCCTTCTTAAAACACTGCATCCAAGTTGGAGTCCAGCGGCAATTAAATCATCAATCATGACTAGTGGTATTTGCTGGGCTCACATTTCCGTATATGGACAATTCTTATGTACTTGAGCAGCCTTTAATGGTAACCTAGTTTGCAATTTCCAGCGAGGACAAAGGACAACAATATGGAGCCACTTGTCAATGCGTCGTATTGTAAAGCAACTCCATTCAATTACGGAGCAGGACATATAAGACCTAACCAAGCTATGGATCCAGGGTTGGTTTACGACTTGACTTCCTCTGATTACCTGAACTTTCTATGTGCATTCGGATACAAAGAAACACAAATTTCATCTTTCTCACTGGCTCCATATAAGTGCCCCTCCAAACCCATTAACCTAGCTAACTTCAACTACCCTTCTATTACAGTCACTCGATTCAGCGGGTCAATCACCATAACTCGACAAGTTAAAAATGTTGGCACTCCAGGAACTTACAAAGTTCGTATAAAGAAACCTTGGGGAATATCAGTTTTTGTTGAGCCAGAGAGCTTAGTGTTCTGGAAGGATGGAGAGGAGAAGAACTTCAAGGTGACCCTGGCAAGGAAAAAACGCAATGGAGGGAAGGAATATGTATTTGGCGAGCTGGTATGGTCAGATAATAAACACTTTGTGAGGAGTGCTATAGTGGTGAAATGTTGGTAAGGCAGTCGTAGGCTGGAGACTGATTGCTTGGCTTCAGCTTCAACTAAATCCTGGATTAACCATTTCAACTTCTATTTATTGGTTAAGAATCTAACGGTGGTCCATAGTAATTATCAAGTAAAGTGTGTAAGAATTTTATGAAAAGCGAAGAATAAATAAATAGTAAGTCATTCTGCCCACTTCCGATGGTCCTGATTTATGCTTCTTTCTTCTGTTTCCCTTTAGAGAGCTTAAAATTAGCTAAATCATGTGTCCGCAGAATAAACAGCTCAACTAAATATAAACTCTACAGCGGTTGATGAACTATTGTTTGTTCCCAGACATGGAGAATGGATATCATCTACCAAATAGACATATATTGGCTTTAAAATTTACCTTTACATTTTTACTCACAAAAATAAGTCCTTAAATAACCAATCCTGGCGAAATCATGCAAATTGCCCGCTCACCTCTACAGCATGTTTCCAAACAGTCACTCGTACGTACACTTAATTAATTAGTCTTTTATACATATGAACGCTCACACACTACGTTCCTCTCAGTCTTTTTCTTACACACAGCTCCGTCTATGTCAAGTTTTGGGTCAAAGCCTTAAATATCCGCGCAAATTTACAAAGTGAGTAACATATCAAAAACAAAAATTACAGAAGATTAGGAATATATATGCACTAAATACAGAGATATGTTCAGCTAATATCGCTGACAGTCTATGACACCCCACACAATCCTCATGCGCGCACCATTTCTATATCTATAATCTTGCTAGATCACTCTACAGGGGACAAAAGTGACAAACAACACTGTTATCTCCAAAGACATTCAAAAGAAAGGGACTTGGGTGCTTCTAACTTTTAAACAATAAACTATTTATGGAATGTCTAATGATCGTACGTGAGCACGATATTTAATATTGTATAAAAACAATTTGTTCAATCCACTCGCTGCTTAACATAATTTATTAAAGTTATAATTTATTCTATACATGCTTGTTTAATTAACTAGCATATAAGACATAGTTTATGAAATAAAAATGCTTGAGAAATAAAATCGTAATGAAATTTATATTGTATTTTATGTATTATCCCTAAAATTTTTCTAATTGTTGATTTATTAAAACTGGACATTAATAAAGCAAAATAACTAGCATATGAAACATTTTTTTCTTATGGATGAAATTGCTAATCTTATATACTACAATATGAAGATAGCTAAACAAACGTTTGTGTGCTTATTAGAGAGCAACTTTACTAAATTGACCTAATGTAAGAATTTCATATGAAATACTACTTTTGTGTCTATAGAAATGCTCATTGTAATAATTGCATAAGTCGTCCTTTAACTTGAAATTTCTAAAATATCTCATATAGAAGTAACAGTATTTAGATACTGCTTATAAGATATCATAGTTAACGTTAGCTTACTTGTCAGTCTTTTGGTATGACATGAACTATATGGAAGTTATTAAGTGAAGAATATAAAATTCGTCATCCTAAAGTAATTATGAAGAATGCTCTAATACTATTAATTAATATTGATTTGAAAAATATTTGGTCGAGATAAATTGATATTTTGAAAATT
Source organism: Erythroxylum baracoense (assembly GCA_025629805.1). NCBI lineage: Eukaryota > Viridiplantae > Streptophyta > Magnoliopsida > Malpighiales > Erythroxylaceae > Erythroxylum > Erythroxylum baracoense. Next base: position 11,211,812 of record JAOTAY010000004.1, read on the forward strand.
TTCAAAAATGTTATTAAAAGAATCAAATACTAATGCTAAAGAAATAATATCATGGAATACAAAAGATTAGTGAATAATTCCATACTTTATATCTAATCATAATTGTGTATAATGAATATATTGAATTATATAAAAAGATTAGTCTAAACCACATTAAAATAATTGAGAGATCATGATAATTTGTTAAAAGTCAATCTTGATTTATGAATATAAAATGTTTAATTATAGAATTAGAGATCAATTAAAGGATTTCAATTTATCTAAATTTTAATTTTAATATATCTTATTTTAAATGCAATTTAGGTTTGTAATTTATATCTGATATGATGCATGTATTCTATTAAAATAGTACTAAAAAATAACTAGGCAAGTACATATATCATTCTTATAGTATAGTCTAGTGAATACGAGTATTGGTCCTTGAAGACTATAAGTACTAGTACTAACTATATTTTATTATATAATTTATCAAAAAGAATGATTAAATTAATAGAAAATATTATTGAAAATAAGGTTACTAGTCTAAGATAACAACAAAGTAATAGACAATAATGAATAAGTTGATTGATAGCCAAGATCGAGATGGAGAATCGCCCTAGAATCATTCTATACCTGAATTTTTCTCGATTTAGTTATTAACCTTAATTTCTTAGATTAGTAGAAATTCTAAAGTTATAACCATATTCTTTATTAAGAAATATAACACGTATCCTTAAGTTGATTGATTGAAATCTCTTATCTAATCAAAACCCCTAAAAGCACATTAACATGTTCTATGAATTTCATTTGATAGATTTTATTTTAACCCAAAAGATTTATATGGTTCTATCTTTAAGATTCCATTCTTCTTATTCATTCCATAATAAATTTATAAATGTGATTTCTTATTTCATATATATGAATTTTTAAATTAAATCAAAGCGTTAGCATATTTTAATTTAATATGAGATATACTAATGAATAATTAACAAGAAAAATTGAGTCTTCATTAAATCAAAGAATCAATACAAACAAATAGTTCTAGGGTATATCCTATTTAAATATATTCTAAATTAGTTCATAATAAGGTAAAGAAATCTATCATGTAAGAAAGGAAACAAAAAAAAAATCTTTCTCTTGATTCTTAAAATTTTGAAGTTCTTTAGTTGAATCTTATAGGAATCCTTTTCTTTGCTTATAAAGTTGCTCCTTTTATGTCCTAGGACAATCAAGTTCGACTATTTTTAACTACTTTTATGTCCTATATCCCTTTCTATCTATTTTTATACAAAACTTTAAAATTTTCTTAAGAGTTACCACCAATATGGGACCAATGCATATATGTTTTTCACTCATTGTCTTAATAACTCAAAAACTAAATGTTAATCTTACATTTGAGGATTTATCTTGAGAATATAAGCCTGAACATGTAAACACAAGTCCATATTTATTAATTAGGAAAAGTTTTAAAGAAATGAAATAAACCATTGGCCTACATAATTAGAACATTGTTTGTGTTTGACTCATTTTCCTTTAAAATCATTTGAAAACTTCTTTAACATGACTTTAACTTGCCAGATTTTGTTCGTTCTTTATTTGGAAGCTAAAACAAGGCCTTTAAATGAAATATGCTCCTTTTATGTCACAAAACACTTTGGTTCAACTCTTTATAACTACTCTTCTCTCATATGTCCCTCTCTATCTTCTTTTATACTCTAGAATTTTCATAAAAGTTACCACAAATATGGGAACAATATCTATTTGTTTTTCACACTTATTTGCTTAACAACTCAATAACTAACCCAAAATTATGCATATGAGGATTTATCTTCAGAATATGAGTCTGAAGGAATAAACATGAGTTTGTACAAATTATTAAAAAAAATAAATGAACTAATACCCTACACAATTAGAACATTACGTGTTTATTACTCTTATTCCTTTAAAATCATATGAAAACTTCTCTAACTTGGCTTTAACTTACCCAAATTAATTACTCCTTTATTAGGGCGATAACATAAGGCCTTTAAATAAAATATAAGTTACATTAAGTACCAAATCTAATAAAAATTATCCAAACACAAGTAAAATGCTTACAAAATAATGTTAAAAATATAACCTAATTAGCAGTTATCAATATCCAATGCCAATATATTTAATGGTAGTATTTTATTTTAACTATAAATGCATGGTATAGCTACAGTAATCACTAACTAATACAAGTAGTATTAGTTATCAACTACTAATTTCATACAAACTTAATTATCTAGATTATTAAATATGATTGAGAAAAAGAAAAAAAATGAACAATTGGTAATTCTAAAACACCAAATTAGAATAGTGATCAAGGTTTAAAAAATCAATAGATAAACTATATCTATGTAAGATATTCCTTAAGACTTTCTTTTCTTTTTTTTTTCTTCACCTTAATTTAGTGAACAATGCTAGTTCCTTAGATAGTGAAGAAGGATTTACCGAACTATATATAGATGATTCTACTTAAGAAGATTTAGTAAGTGTTACATATCAGTAGAAGCCATCTATGGATAACCAAGGGAAAATATTGAGAACAATAGGGAAACAATTTACTAAGGGAGATTTGATTGAGTTACTAATGTTGGACTCATAAAGAAAATGAAGAAAAACAATTCCCTAAAGGTCCTAAGTCAAGCTCATATCACCATCGATCAAAAGCCCAAAGCATCCCTAAAATTCATGGAGAATATGTACAAAATAAACACCTTAAATTCTCTCAAAGTGCCAAACTCTAATAGCCCCTTGGTATTTTGATGGGCATCAAACACACCAAAAAGTAAAACTTAACTCTGCAAACTAAATTTGAATTAATAGTGAGTAGAGGGTTTATTCATAGAGAGCGTTTGTCTAGCTTTTGCAATGCATTAATCAGTTTTTAGGATATAAAGAGGTTTTGTATGGATTTGATTAAGAAGATTAAAGCAAAATTGAACTAATAAAAACAAACTAAGTCAAATGGTGCAAAAATGATAAGATTGATGAACCAATTTAGAATTCAATTCTCAGTTTAATCTAAGCCTATACATGGATAGGCATACTTAATCATTATATTGTTCTTATACCTTTCTTAGAAACTATTAATCGTAGGTTAACAATATGTTCTGTTAATGCTAATTTTTTCTTAGGTTGTACCTAATCAAAATAAGCTCTTTGATTAAACATATCCATCAAACAACCTAGAATAAGCTCTCTAGATTTAGTGCGATAACTTCATTATAAACTAGGGAAATAGGTTAATCTAGGAAACAATAACATAAGCTCAGGTCATCTAACCTATGCTATGTTATTCCAAATGATACAAACCATTAGTTTACCCCAAATCAATCAATGTTACAATGATAGATTTTGGCAATGGGTCCATACATAAAATAATCTATTAAGAATGATAACATTAAGCATTCATATATGAATACCCAAAATATTAAGCAATGAATAGCACAAACAATTTCCAAAGAGAGAGAAAAAGATCAACATATGACCAAATGTGTTCGTCAACACTAATTTCCACTTTGAACTAGAAGAAGAATGCTAGGTCTCTATAGATCATAAAAAGTAATAATTTTGCCAACTTTCGTGTATCTAAAACTCTCCATTTATTGTTTTAACTCTTAAATGTCCTTTTATATTAAAAAATTACAGTTCTAGGATGTACATGGTCACTTACATACCTATATAGGTGACCGTGTGTTTCATTTTTGGCCAAATTTGTGAACTTACATGGTGTCAATGAGCTACACAGCCATTTACGAGGGCTTTCAGATTATTTACATGATCATGTAAGTGCACACATGATCTTGTAAGTTGTAGGAGAGGTTAAAACCAAATTTTGATGCTCCCACGCTTTTAGTGAGTTTTATGATCTCCCTAATTCATCTGTTTCTTGTTTCATAAAGACTCTAAGGATATGTTTTTTGCTAATTTTTGTTCTTGTTCTTCAAACTTGTACCTAAAACAAAATATTAACCAAAATAAGTATCTTAATCACATCATAACATTAATCACCATGTATTAGGGAGTAAATATATAGTCAATAAAGCACTCATCAAGTTCCCCCACAGTTAGCTTTTAACCGTCATTGGGCAAAACATAAAATCAAAATCATAATCTAAAACAGTTCCCCTTTTTCTATATTTCCTAAGAGGAAACAATTATGAGAAAAGAGAAACAACTTTCAAAGCCATGACAATATCTAAACATTAAATGCTTTCACTCATGATCAATCAACAACTATTCCCTTTAAAATCTTACCAATCTAGCAGTAGACTTTGATAATATGTGTTCAAAAATAAAATAAATCTATAGGTACACTCAAACACCATTCATGAACAAGACATTCCATAACTTTGAATATCATTTAGATTTCCATGACTAAGATTCAAATGCATAAACATGAATCAAAGGACTTTTAAGAATGTAATATGCGTCAAGGTTAAGGAGAGAAGTGCAAAATTAACATTCACTTAAAACTTGGTATCGATAAATGCAAAATCTATATTTCACAAATTAGATGTAAGCCTTCACACCATAAACCACTCGAAGCACAAGGAATTAGAATGAATTAATCATAAAAATTGATGATAAACTATACGTTGTAACCATAAGGAGTGACCCTTCAAATTAACATGTCCCTCATTTGCATCATAATCAAATCACCCATTTCGTACAGCTTTAGGAAAAAAGACTAAAATTAATGATTTTGCAAAACAAATGAACTTCCTCCTTGATGATTTTATTTAAATAGATAAATTTTTTTCTTTTTCTCTTTTCAATTTTTTTTAAACAAAAATTGAATTTATTGATAAGAGATCAATAATGGAATTTAATGATAAGAGATGAAATCACATGTCATCAATTATAACCAACCTGCATATATGCATACCCCTACCTTTATACTTTTGTGTATTCACAAACATCAACAACCGAAAATGCTCCACTAGATTTAATGCTTGGGTATGACATTTGCTTAGGTTAAAGGTTTGTAAAGTGGTCAGCACAAAACGAAAAGGCTAATGAAGCTTTGGGGGGCTTACAAAAGGAAAAATCATATTAATAGCTAGGCTATTTGGCTAATGTGGCTTGTAAAACAAAGAATGCCTATATCATTTTCATGTTAATGCATATGATAAAATTTTGTAAATATATGCATATTTGACTACATTTAGACCTCATATTGATCCATTTTTGCTTGATATTTTATCCTTTTACTGAATATTTGGTACTTAAATTGCTTTAACTGCATTTATACGTTATGACTGCCATCATATACTAAATGAAGAAGAATTTAGATAAAAACGTGGCATAAAATGAAGTTTTAAACAAATAAAGGATACACAACTATGTCTGAGCCAGCGTACGTCTCTTAGCCAGTGCAGAATCATAATTTATAGAGATTTTGGGATATATATGGTCTAGTACACGATCATATATCAATATGTGTATCTCCTATAAACATTAAAAATTACTATAAAAAGATGTGAACGGAGGCAAAATAAGAGAGTAGACTTACAGAGGTGACTCTATATGTGGAGATCATTAAGAATGGGTGATAATGATCCAGAGATATGGAAAGAAAAAAGAAATCATTGACAAATCCAATATAATTTAACATCAAACCTCTACCTTATAAGAACATTTGATAAAAAAGAAGGGCGAGTTAGAATTATGAACTATTTCTATTCAATTTTCTTCTTATTTATGCTTGATTTCATTTTCTATCACTAGTAACTAAACCCCGTGTTAGTGTTTAAGTTTAATGAACCTTAGTTTGTGCTATAATATACTTTAACTCTTTTGTTGAATGCAGTTGTTTTGGATTGATCTATTGTGAATCAATTATGTGTTTAATATATGTTCTAAAAAAATTGGAATATTAGTATATAATTTGATTTCATAATATAAATATTAAGACATCCTATGTATGAGTAGATCTACCATAATTGAAAGGAGTTGGTCAACATAAATCCTTTAGATTAGGATCAGACCTAATAGCAGAATTCACGAATCGATAAAGCAATCTTAGAAACTTTAACCCAAGCAATTTGGTTGATAAACCTAAGATTAGTTGTTAGTAGTCTTAAGTCATCTATTAGCATATGATAGGAATTTCCAAGGTTTAATAGTCAATAAAATAATTGCATAATGAAAGAATATTATCTAGTGATTTTAGGGTGATTTATTACCTAGGCACTAATTCTTGATAGTGATTGTTTTCGAAGTAATTTTCCTTGTTCATTGGTCATTATTTTTTCTTGTTTATTTTAATTTTTTAAATTTTATTTTCTTTATTAAAACCAAAATCAAATTCGTAGACTAGATAACAGGATAACGATAATTACTAAAAGCCATTGTCTTTATAGGATTTGACCTGTAGTTGCCTGTGTTAGTTGCAGCTACGCCGTGGACTTGCAGATAAATTAATATTGGAATAAAAATAAACCAAAAAATTTTTTAACACTATTTTTGGGGACAACGATTTTAGGAATACCAAGAAGCTATTACTCTAGTCATTTTTTGTACTTATTTTATTTTATTTTGTTTTATTTTTATTCTATCTTGTTTTACTTTTAGCTTATTCATTTAATTATATTTTGAACTTTTTTAAATCAAAAGTGTGTTTACGATTTATTTTAAGGATTAAGGTTTAACTTCATCACAATAACTCATAATGGAAGGATAAAGTAGACGATACTTTTATGAGTGCTACAGTATATGTTCGTAATGTGTAATATCACCATATAGAAAGAGAAGCTTTCTCACATGTTTTTGGAGGCTCAACCAACATCTATGTTATGTTGTGACATTTGAGGGAGTAACAATTACTATCTCAAATTTCAAGCACCAACCTATATACGGGAGCAATCAGGCATGCATAATTAACCTCAAGGTGCGCTATACAAGAATGGGTATAATTTAGAATTGAGCAACTATTACACTTATGGATGGAATGATTATGCTCTAGCTAAATATTTACAGTACCAAGTACCTGAAGTTAACGAGCCAACATTGGAAAATATGATGGCTAATTTATTCAAAAATCAATCATGAGCTTTTAGGGAATAGAGGTTCGTATACAAAATAAGGTGAATTAGATCTATTAGCTAGCGAAGATAATAGTTGACGATATGCAAGGGAATTTGAAGAAGAAGAAGAAGAAAGCATTACAAATAAATTAATGGAATGCCTTGTCAAACTTAAAGCTAGCTGATATTAATTCGAAGATAGAGTTTATTCACTTGAATATCTTATGCATAACACATAATCCTATTTAAGCCTATTAACATAGTAGGGTGAAAACAAGATAAAGGTTGGCTTCATGGATGAAGTGGCATTCCAAAAAGATAAGGAGGTTACTGCTACTATTGTAGAGGAGGACGAAGATATGAAAAAGTAGCTGAACTAAATGAAGAGGATGTCTCCATCCAAGAAGATGAAATAGAGGAGTGGCAAATGATAATTGAAGAAGAAGAAGAGCCATAATCCTTTTTCTAGGAAGAGAAAGAAGAAGGGTGGGAAAAGGTAGTTAAGAAAGAACTGGCGGAGGAACCATATAAGGAAACAATTGACAAATCATTGGTAGTCACCTTGAGTGCGGAAGGTTCCCATTTCCTCAAAGACAAACTGTTCGAGTTAGCATATGATTCAAGAATTTTTTTATTCCTTATTTTATTAACATTTTGTCATTAAAAAAAGAATTAATGCATGTGATTAGATTGATTAATTTTATAAATTATACACTGATGATTACCTTGAAACAAGTGACTTGCTTATAGGCTACAAAACTGCTTTGTAGAGAAAAGAATGCAAGCAAGCCACTGATTATAAACCTAGGATGATGGTAAACATGTAGGGTATGCTGAGCTAACGATGTTAAACAAGTTCTGCATGAGAGGCAACTTATGAATTAGGATAGGTTTTGTTTTTAATGTTAAGTTATCTTTATTTTCATATTTTATATTTATTTTCTTTATTGTTATTTTATTTATTTCTTATATTTTTATGGCATTTTCGTTTATGTTTTTCAAGGAGGTAATATCATATTAGATGGATAAAAAAATCATTATATTCAGGAAACTACCACTAAACCTTCTAATTTATATTATATACTTATACTATGCATATTGAGGACAATGTACATCTTTAAGTGTGGGGGAGGGATTAATGATTTTCATGATTTTCTTAAGCTTATTATAATCATGGTTATACAATTTTATAAACTGATTTGACTTAATTGAAATCTATCCACCAATATTGTATTTCATTATTGAATATTGATTTGAATTAGTATGTAAAAAGATGACACTTAACATAAAATTGTTTTTACAAGTCATATTTTTAATAATCATTGAGATAGTCAAATTGAATGATATTGCATATTATTTACACATATATACCTATCCTTTTCATGAGCTTTTGAGTCTAAGAGTGAGAATTTAAAAAATTTTAAGCTCATTTATTTCTTTATGTGTGTTATCATGCATAGTGGAATGATTTTATAACTTGTTTTCATTATACATATTGAGATCATATTTTTTTTATTAGAAACATTAAAGAGAGTTCATGGAGAGGGTTTAACTCTCCTTAGTCTTTAACATCGAAGGCCAACTTAGAAAGATAACATATAACATCACCTTTTGAAACGACATTGTTACATCAAGAGCCCATTCATTTACCATACAACGTTGTTTGAAAATGAGGTAAGTATCTTCCCATTTTATGCATTGAATGTTCTAGCATTATCAAATTAGGGTTGTGTGAAAAAAGGAGGTATGATTAGATGAAGTTTTATAATCTCATAGGCATGTGTTTATCTCCTTAAGGAAAATCGACATGTGACAAAGTACTCGTGGAGATCTGGTGGTTTCGATTGAGCTGGGTTAGTTGATTAGGTATTTTAGTTTCCTCTTTACTACTTTTATTATACTGTATTTCCTTTGCTTCTCTTTCATACATATATTTACCTTTCGAGCGTAGCTTCTAGTTATACATTTAGTGAAGCTAAAATAGTTGTGTTGCATGTTTAATTAAGGTTATAACGTAGAATAAGCTCTCTGATTTCATAGAGGATCTCAGATACGAGGACCTCTTTGGGCATGTTGGTTCCACCAAATCGTCTGAGGTTTCTTTGCTTCCATAATCCATATACGTAGAGTCCTGGGGATAGAACATGGATTTGTCTATTTGGGTTTGGAGGAGTTATATGGCTTGTCAATTTTTGGATCACCTTTGTGATAATGTTCCTAAGATTTAGCCATATGCAACTGTTGGTTATAGATTCCCATACATTGCTGCTATAAGCACATGTGAATAAGAGATGATCTCTTTTTTCCACATGGTTCTTGCACATTGGACCTGTTATGTCCATTTGTAGATAGTGAATTCTATCAGCAATATTCAGCCTATTTAGGATTGCTAGCCATAGTGTGAAAGATACCCTTAGGTTTAATACTTTGCTCCAAACAAATATGTGTCATTCCACCTTTTGTTTCCTACATCTTAAAAGATCTCTCGTAGCCATGTTTGTGACTTTAAGGATGGGTTAGGTCTGACAGTAGAAAGTGGCCAGAGAGTTAAGTTAGGGAAGATATAACGGTTGGAGATGCCTTAAGTTTTGAGGAAAATTTCAAGTGCCATCTGTGATCATTGAGGTGAGTTTAAGTTTGAGTGAAGCAGTTTTAGGATTGCTTAAATTGTCGTAATGATGTACGAGAGGTCCAAAGTTAGACCAGTTGTTAAACTAGACATAAGTCAAGTTTCCATTTCCCATTTTACAAGAGATCCCTTCTCGAAATTTGTCCCTCAATTTCAAAATTTGGCTGAGAAAATAGGAGTAAGAGACTGATTTCTTAATGCTCTGTAGGCATCTTTCCTCGAGAAAATAAGAGTGTAGCCATTTCACCTAAAGAGAGTTTTTATCCATGAGGATCCACCATAGTCTTTTTAAGATTAAGGCTTGATTTGTGATTTTGATAAGAGTTATGGTTAACCCTCCTTCATCCTTAGGAAAGCAAATGTTAGCCCATTTCATTTTGGTTGATCCATTGACACCATTTAGGTGATTCCATAGGAAGTTCTTGAGGATTCTTTCAATGGTTTTGATGATACCTTGAGAAAGAAAGATGTGAGAACTCTAGTAAATAAGAAGAGAGCTTAACATTGATTTGATGAGTTGAACCTTCCTTGTATAGGATAAAGACTTATTAAACTAGGAACTGATCCTTCTCTATATTTTCTCTAGGAGTGGAGAGCATTCCACACATGAGAGTCTTTTAATAGAAATTGGTAATCTAAGATACAATAGAGGTGTGTGTTTAAAAAGCATTCTAGTTGTTTAAGAGATGTGAGAACCCGAAGCAGTAGTTTTTTTGGATAGGAGAAAATGGCTCTTTGCTGGGTTGAATTGTAGTTTAGAGAAGCTTTTGAATTTGATAAGTGCTGCCACATAACTTTGTATGGAGTCCATCAAGGCCATATAAAATAAAAGTAGATCATCTGCAAAGCATAGGTTAGTTAAATCAATCTTTTTGCATTTAGCATGGTATTTGAATTTTGAGTTTTTGAGATGAGAGAGTTAAGAGTCTCCATACAAATGATGAAAAGGTAGGGGGACAAGGGGTCCACCTACCTAAGTCCTGTTGCTGCCTTAAAGAGTGTGGTAGGAGTACCATTGATTAGAATAGATAAGGAGGAGGTTGAGATACACTCTTTAATCCACTTTATAAAGATCATTGGAACTCTGTGAGCCATTAGTAAAGTCTATAGGAAGTCCCAACTCACACTATCAAAATCTTTATGGAAATCAATTTTGATTGTACAGTTTGGAGAGTAATTTGATCTGGAGTAGCCTTTTAGGAGCTCTTGTACAATAAAAATGTTGTCTCCTATATGTTTGTCTTGTATAAAATGCCTTGGTTGTCATTGATTAGAAGTGTTATGGTTTTGTTCAATCTTGAAGCAAGTATCTTAAATATGACCTTGTAAAGGAAATTAGAGCATGCAATAGGTTTGAAATCCCTAAAATGTATAAGAATGGAGCAATAGGGAATCAAATAAATAAAGATTTTGTTGATCTCTTTGAGTAGGATCCCCTTGGAAAAGAATTCTTTAATTACCTTTATAACAAATGGTCCTGTCTCACTCTAAGATTTTTGGAAGAAGTACCCATTTATGCCATCAGGGCTGGGAGCTTTAAGCCATCTATGGTAAAAACTGTAGCTTCTATTTCTGTATTTTTCTACTAGTTTTATGAGAAGTTCCAAGTTTGTTGATGTGATTTGTTTGAGGGAGAGGGTCTTAAGTTCATCTGACATAACATTTGAAGTGTTAGGAGTTCCTAATAGGTCTTTAAAGTAACTTACTACCTCCTCTTGGATTTCCTGTTGTGTATGAAGATTTGCACCATCTTTGGACGTTATAGAGTGGATTTTGTTGCTATTTTGCCATACAAGATTGAAGTTGAAAAAGAATCTAGTACAGTTGTCCTCATCTTTTAATGAATGTACTCTATCTCTTTGTTACAAGAGAGACTTATGATTGTGTGTAACCTTCAAGAATTATGATAACACATTCTTTTATCTTTCAAGCAGAACCAGATCAGTAGGATGAGCAGCAAGGCTAGCTTGGATAGCTTGAAGTTCAAGTATGGAGGAATTTATTAAGGAAGTTGTAGGCCTTTGTAGAGAATTTAGGATCGTCAATTCCTGTTTGATAGCTTTTAGTTTTTGGAGACAACAAAATTGCTTGGTACCTTGACAACTATATATTGCACCTTTTATACATGCCTCTACAAACGTTGAAACATTCACTAGGAAGTTATTGAATCAAAAAGGATAATGCTTGACAACTTTTTGGAATAGGTTGTCCATTATAAGGGGGTATGATTTGAGAAAAAGGGGTCTTTAAATGTAGTAAGGCTGTCCGGAAAGGTTCTAACCAAATATCCTTTACCAGTGCTCAATCCGATTTTTCCTGATGTGCCAAACAAATTTTTTTTGTTGGACCAGGTAAACGTATGACCAATATACTTAAGATCTGTCACCCCTAACTCCTCCACCATGTCTTTCAAATAAGCTGTATAATTCTTTAGATAATAATGTCATTCTGCCTTTTAGGGGTATAGTATGGAGTTAAAGTCTCCACATATTGACCAAGGAATAGAGACTATGTTGCTGAATGATGATAGGTTGTTCCATAAGTCTCTTTTTTAGATTTGAAAATTGCTTGTATAAATGAAAGATACATTTATCTAGATGCACTTCTATGAGAAGGATAGTTTCAAATGCATGGCTTGTTCATTTGAGTCTAGTAGATCCACCTTGAGCTCATCCTGCCTGTAGCATATTATTATTCTACCCAAAGTATGATGATGGTGATTGGTAATCATATTCTAATGGGAACAAAAAATGTCCAGTTTTGCTAAATTTTCAAGTCTAACCCTTGTTTTATAGTAATTCGAATATAAGAGGCTTTTCTCTCAAAACAAAGTCCCTTAAAGCTAACTGTTTACTGGGACAATTTATTCCACGTACATTCCACGAGATTATAGACATAGGTTAAAAGGCTTGACTTATATCGCCTTTCCCTTTTCCCCTCTTTAATCTCCTTTCCACTGTGTGAAATTCAGCATTTGCTGCAGTTTCTTTAAGAGCAATAAGAGCTTTAGGAGTTGCTATGATATCAGATTGGATAGGGTTAATATTACTCACCTCTGAATCTCCTTTAGCACTTTGCACAGTCATTAAAGTAGTGGTTAGTATGACTTACTCAATGTTGGCTTCAGTTTGAGTAACATGTGTTGTATTTGGTGTTTGAGAAACTTCCTGCTCTACATTGCATGTTAAATTATGCTTTTTAACTTTTTGTATATGTGCTATTTGAGAAATTTGCATTGCCTCAATATTTTTTCTTTCCCCGTTTTTAGGAAATATATCATTAACGTCCGTTTATAACATGATGGGCTTAGGTGTCAAGGAAAGGGGGTTTTCCAGGGTTACTAGTTTAGGTAACTCCATATGCTCTTAGTAGCTTCTTGTTTTAAACAACTTTCCCGTGGAGCCTTCCAAATTTTGTTAGGGTTTATAAAAGGTGTTTTCTAATGGTATCAAGTTTTTATTGTATCTTCCCATAACTTTTCTTCCTCTCTTAACCTCATAATTGGAATTTCTTCAGGGAGTTCCTATGAAATATTCACACTGATGCAAATTCGAGCATATCCGACTCGTTTCTTCTTAGCTGTGTTTTCATCTATTCGTAACAGCCTTCTAATGTAGCTGATTAAAGCTCCAAGCCCTTGTAGCTGGCTAAAGCTCCAAACCCTTGTAGCTGGCTAAAGCTCCAAGCCCTTGTAGCTGGCTAAGCTCCAAGCCCTTGTAGCTGGCTAAGCTCCAAGCCTTTAGGTTGTCCAATATTCAAATGGGATATTGTGGAAGTTAATCTAAAGTGGGATACTTTAGATTTTAAGAGTTTTAAGATTCAAGTGTGGCTGCCAAGTTTGTAGGAAGATTGGGTGGCTTGCAATTTGCTATGGTCCTTCCTCCATAATCTTCTGGGTATTTGAAGTGGAAGTGAAGCTAAAAAGGATGAAGTTCTCTTCAGGGAGAAGAATGTTTGTTAAGCCTCTCCATTTCCATATTTTGTTGGCCCATTAGGAGACTAGAGGAAAAGATGATCTTTTCCAAAGAAGAAACTAACCATTGTTGATTCTCAATCCCGAACTCCCTCCTTGAGAAGTTCAATGTTGGGGCAAACCACTAGCCTACCATCCATATCCTTAGGTGGTGCATAGGACAAGGTCAAGGGAGATTCTTCCCTTACTACTTACTTCCAAGATCTGGGAGGAACATCCAATGGAGATGGAGTTTTTGGAATTATGGAAGAAGGCTTGAGGATGGAGGAGGGTAGAAATGGAAAATCTGAAGGAGAAGGGACTATAAGTATTGGACATTGTGAAAGATGTTTCATAAGAGAGGTATGGTTCAACTTTAGGTTGAAAAATGTTAGAAAAAACTACTTAATATGGAAAGAATGCAAGCCAGGAAGGATAAATTTAGTGAAAAGTCATTTATGGCCTTAGGTTGTTGGCTTTGTGGGGTTTGGTAGGTTTGTGAATCACGTTACAGGATGATTTGCAGAAAAAATGAAGATCAAGGAAGCACAAGCTATCCTATCGAGGAAGGATGAGGTAGTAGTGGTATTGTGAAGAATCTTGAAGGTGAAGAAGGTTAACGGCAGATGGAAGAAGGAGCATGGCTAGATTGTAGTCAGAACTAGGAGAAAGTCTCTATCATTTTAACTTGCTCTTTTGTTAAATTATAAGCATTGAAGTGATAAAGGCACTTGGATTCAACAATTTTCTTTATGTTATTTCTTTGATAATTACCTTACCTAAAATTTATCTTTCGGAATAACCAAGTTTGAGCCATATCCTTATTCATTAATACTACGCACATATTAACTTTTATCATATTTTTCTTTGAAGTTTTTTTATTGTTTTGAACCCTGAAGGTTATTTACATTATTTTCTTGTTTAAAACTTGAAAATCTTGAAAGTTACATTATTTCTTTAATTATAGTACGGAATGCTTAAAAAATTGTTTTAAATTGATTAAAAAAGAAAAATGAGCATAGAAAGGAAAATAAGAAATAAATATAGTACCATTGGTTTTATAATAAAAGGAGCTATGTACATTGTAAACAAGTTTCCTGTAATGATTTTTAATAAATTTCCTTCAATTCAACCTTCTTTGTTATCCTAACCATAACGTAACTAAACCCCATTATAACCTGTATAACGACCTTTCAATTTTTATTTCTAGTTTATACATAAGTGGTGGAGTGACATGTCTTTAATTGATTGTATAATTATTCCATAACACTTAGCGATTAATGACATGAAATTGCTTAAGATACTCACTTTTATTCATATATGGTTTTAGGCTCAATTCGGAAGCGAAGATAAAGTGAGTCGAAAGCACTATATTTGGTTCATTTTTCACATAATCGTATTCATTTGTATTCATAGAGCAAGAAGAAGAATATTAGATCAAGAATAATACACGAAGAAAAGTGTGAAAGTGAAGAACAAAGCAAGGAAGCAGCTCAGGGCTATGCATGGAAATACAATTTTTTGTATGCAAGAATGTGAATTTGATGGCTAGATGGTTAGATGATGGATAATTGTAGTAGGTGGACAAAGGAAGACCAAAACAACAACAACAGTGGGAAGAAAAGGAAGTAAAATGACAATGTAGTAGGTTGGAAGTGAGCAAAACGCAATGCATAAGGAGGAGAACGTTGGACTAAAACAGTAGTGTCAGGAGAACAAAATGCTAGCAGCCCAGCCAAGAGGAATTTAAAACGTTGAAAGTAAGAGTATCAAGAGACAAAGTTAACAACGTTTGTGTTAATAGTTAAACCAAAACGTAGACGTAGTACAGTAAAAAAGGAACGAGGTTTTTAAGATGCATGGGTTTTTAAACAAAGAAAAAAGAACATAATGTGTCTTCATTTGAGGGGGAGTCTTTGGTGGAGGTTAGGGGTTGAAGCAAAATTATTTTGGGAGCTCTTGGTTTCAATAAAGAGAAGGTGCAAAGCTCTCAACTTTGAGAGACCTATGGAGGGGTAGCTTCCAGGTGCCGATTTGGAGGCAACATCGACGCTAACAACCTAGTTAAGCATTCCTTCACTATTTTTCTTATTTCTTTCTCTCTTTAGAAATTTCTTGTGTTATCCTATGCATAAGGATTTGTGTTTTGTGTATAGATAATCGTGTTGATGTTATAGTTTGATTATTTATGTATGAATGCATTGGGTATTGTGAAAAGATGATTTGAATGCATTCATTAGATCGTTTTATTACAAACCCATTGCTAGAATTTTAATATAATCCATAATTTTTATATTTGAACTGCTGGTTCGTAATCATTAGGGGTAATATAACCTAGGTTAAATGACGCATCATCTATGGTTATTGCCTTGATGACTCAGTTTTCCTAATTCGTAATGCTATTACCAAATTAAATATAGAGATCATATCCTAGATTATTCGGTGGTTAGGTTTAATTAACGATCGTCTCTTGATTAAACGTTACCTAAGGGAAAACTTAGGTTAATTAGTAACCTATGATTAATAGTTACTAGGAGAGGTTTGAGAATAACAAATCAATGAAATATGTTTAATTAAGGAGTATGCCAAGTTGAACCAAGGAATCGGGTCCTTAACACATTTATCATTTTTTGCATGTTTTATTTAATTTTTTTATTAGTAGTTTCATTTTATTTTCTTATTTGATAAACCAAAAACCCCACATACTGATTAATTTCATTTCAATAACTTTACACACACTCTCTATGGGATCGACCTAGACTCACCATTACTATAGTAGTAGTATAGTTTATTTTGACCAACGTTATGATGCACTATTATAGAGATGTGATAATTTTGTAAGCTACTGGTAAGAGTTTTACTAGGCATTTATTAAGAGTTTGATACTTTTCACCCTAAACACTTGAGTGCACTGAGTGGAATATTAGTAAGGGTGCAAAGGTTTATGCTTTTGATGTCAATGCGATTATTGATATGATTACTATTAATATTGCTTAGGAAGTTAAATTTAGGATAATTTGATTCTAATTATATGTTTATTTGATTCAATATGACATGATGATTTATAGTATAAATGGATAGGTTAAGATTAATGACGGATAGACATTGTAAAATTTAAAATTTTGATTGTGATTTGCTTGAGGAAAAGCAAAAGCTTAAGTGTGGAGATGTTTGATAGATGCATATTTGATGATATTTATGCCTCATATTTGATGCATTTTTACTTGATATTTATAATTTTATTATATATTTGGTACTTAACTTGATCCAAGTCATTTATAAGTTATACTTGCCTTCATGGAATAAAAGGAGAAAAATTCAAATGAAAACGTGGCATAGAACAAAATTTTGAAGCGAATAAGCGATATACAAGGGCCTTATTTGAGGCCTTATACGTCTCTTAGCTTATGTAGAATCATAAATTCTAAAGATTTTGAGATATACACGGTCTAGTATATGGCCGTGTAGCAAACCATATATCTCCCAGAAATCTTAAAAATTATTATAAAAAGACACGAATGGGGGAAAAAAAGGAGAGCAAACTTATAGAGGTGATTCCAGATATAGAAATTGTTCAAAAGGGGCGAAGTTGATCTAGAGACGTAGAAAACATGAAGAAATCATTGATAGATCTAATAGAATTCAACATCAAAACTCTACCTTGTAAGAAAATTCAATAGAAAAGAAGGGAGATTTAAATTATGAACTCTTTTTTTCTATTCGTTTTTCTTCTTATTGATGTTTGATTTCGTTTTCTATCATGTGTAACTGAACACCTTGTAAGTGTCTAGGTGTGATGAACCCTATTTTATGCTATAATATTTTTCAACTCTTTTATTTAATGCAATTGTTTTGGACTGATCTATTATGATTAAATTATGTGTTTAATATATATCTAATAGATATGAAATATTCGTACATAATCTTATTTCATAATGCAGAAATTGAGGAATACTGTGTATGAGTATATCTACCATAATTTAAAGGAGTTAATTGCAAACCTAGAGATAAGTTGACATAAATCCTTCAGATTAGGGTCAAACCTAATAGAGGAATTCACTAATCGGTAAAGTAATCTTCGAAACTTTAACCTGAATGATTCGGTTGATAAACTTAAGATTAGTTATTAGTAGTCTTAAATGAGTTATTAATATACGATAGGGATTTCCACTATCCAATAGTCAATAAAATAATTTCATAATAAAAGGTTAATTATTCAATGGTTTTAGAGGGATTCATTAATTAAGCACTAACTCTTAATAGTGATTATTTTCATAGTGATTTTCTTTTTTCTTTGCTCATTATTGTTTCTATTTATTTTAATTGTTTAAATTTTATTTTCTTTATTAAAACCAAAATTAGATTATTAGACTAGATAATAAGATAACGATAATTACTAGTATTTATTGTTTTTATGGGATTTGACCTGTACTTGTTTGTGCTAGCTACAAGTACGCCATCCATTTGCAGATAAATTAATATTGGTATAAAAATAAAACAATCAGTGCCTTAAATAGAAAAATCAAATCAAAGTCAAGATGTACATGTCATGAAGGTAACATATTATCAAAAGATAATGAGAGTGATATGGATGTGGAAGCCTAAAATTGCTTAAAATCTCATTGGCTTATGTCTACCCGCTAGTCACTACTCTTTTAAATATAGCATAAATTGACCAATCACAAAAGTAAAAGTGCATGCTAAAGTTTCCTTGCATTTTTTCTAGTTAATTATACTCTCCAATTATGACTATATAATCCTAGAAGTAATAAAAAAAAGATAAAATATTTATTTGTTTGATTTGGTTATTTTTTTTAATATTCAGAAACATGTAAGAAACAAACAACTTAAAAACACACATGATAACTAAGATCCTCACCTCCAAACTTGAAACTTACATTGTCCCTAATGTAATTTCAATGTAAGAAATGGAGAATTCAATAAAACATGCAAAAATGTAAAGGAAAAGGAACAAACTTTTCTTGGGTTGCCTCCCAAGTAACAACTTTGTTTATTATCGTTCGCTTGACTCCATGTTTTACCCATCACATGAAAAAATTATGGTCTTCAAGTGTCACCACTTTTTCATTTTCCACTTGAGATTCTTCAGGATAAAGCTTGAGTTGATGACCACTCATTCAGTTTCTTCCCTATTTTCAAACTCTTAATCTCTACTGGATCCCTATACTTTTGAAAAGTCTCTAATATCTATTTAACCTTTTCCTCCTTACTTAATTTCTCTAACTTGCTAGAAGAAGGTGGAGGGTTAGTCTTAACTGCAATTTAGGATTCAACATTTACCTTTGAGCTAGATGATATATCCCTTTCTCCTTCAAGCTCCTTTTCAGTTTTTTCTTCATTAGCAATCCTTTGAGTAGTTCTTTCAAGATTCTTAAGCTTTTTATCACTTGTTAAGGTTAGCATGTTAATATTTTTTGGATTTATCTCATGTTAGGATCAATGTTATGAATACCGTATTGACACTGGTACCAGATTGGGTTCTGATACGGTACTGTATTGATACTGATTAATACCGGGTATTATTTTGGGTAATTTTTTTAAATTTATAAAATAGTCCCTAAATTTTTTAAAATTATAAAATAGTCTATTAGTATATTATACTTTATACTTTATAATTTTATATCAACCATTTCTCCAAAAATCATAATAATAAAGATTTAAAATAACAACAATTTATTTATTTTTATTAACTTTAATTGTCACATATAAATAATAACTACAATTAATAGACAAAAATATCATTTAATCATCATTCAAACAAAAAATTAAGAACAATACAAGGTGTTTGAAATATTACAATTTCATTATATAATAAATAATAATTACATCAAAAATAAAAAAAAGAACAATAAAGATCCTATTACAATTTACAACTAGAATTCATGATGAGGAAATAACCAAATAGAAGTGAAACCTGAAATAAAAACATATATTATTTAATTTATTATCAATTAAATATATATTATTGAATATATTTATTATTAATAAGAATTTAAACTATTTAATATAATATTATATTTTTTTAATTAAAATTAATTATTACTAAAATTATAAATAACTTAATTTAATTTATAAATTAATTTAATAATTATTAATAAGTATAATTAAATTAAAACACCTTTTTTTAAATATATAAATTTCAAATAAAATTTGATTTAATAATTAAAACGTATCTAAAAATAAATATTAGTTTATAATTTTTTAAATTATTAATTTTTAAAAATAAAATATTTTTATTTTTAATTTATTAATAAATATTATATAAAAGATTAAAATAAATTTGAATAAAATAATATTATTTTTATTTAATTTATAATTATTATTAGTAATAAAATATTTATTTTAATTTAAAAATATAAATAAAATCAAAATAAAAGAAGAACTAAATAAGTAAATAGCTAACTAAAAAAAGCTTTGAAAAAGGGGGTTGTGCTGGGGAGGCAGTAGGCGGGAGGAAATTTTTAAACAAATTTGAAAATTGTGCTAAATAGTCCCCTTATTTTTCAAAGTGTTCGATACTAACCAGTGCTATGCGAAATTATCGGTACTGTTAAACATGGTTTTGTACTATTTTTTGGTCGATACAGTACCTTCCTGCGATACGGGTTGGTACGGTACCTTCCTCCCGGTACTAGTCGGTACGGTACCAAACCCATAACGTTGGTTAAGATGACAACTTTCCTCGACTTTGTAATTCTAAGCGATTGATAGCCACCACCACCTGACCTATCTGGCTTTCCAAATTTTGGATGCCAGGTTTTGTATCTTGGAATTAAGATCCTGTCTTTAGCAGAAATTGCTTTACATCTTGCTAGAAATGTAGAGTATTATTGGCAAGAGACTTAACTATAAGAAGTTTGTGATCTTTGTGGAAATTACTGTGCACCCTACAACCTACTTAGGAAGTAATTTTGTTGGCTATTCCCTCTATAACTAAGGTTTGGATGATTTCTGCAACCTACTTATAGGGTTAGGAATATGAGTTATGAGAAAATTTTTCCCTAATGACATTGACATAATTAAGCATTGACAGAAACACTAAAAAAATAAAAAGATCAAGAAATGAATGTGAATACTAATTATTAACAAATACATGTATGTAAAACCAATTGAAATCAAAAGAAAAACTAAATCACTTCAATTTTTGATGCGCGTTGAACACACCATAATAGAAAGCCTAACTCTGCACATTAAATTTTAAGTAATGGTGAGCTAGAATCATAACCACAAAGAGTGTGTGTCTAGCTATTGTAATGAGTGAAGCGGTGTTTAGGATATAAAGGGTTGTTTGGTTGGATTCGATTAAGAAAATTAAAGTAAAATTGAACTAATCAAAGCAAACAAAGTCAAATGGCGGAAAATGATAAGATTGATGAATGAGTGTAGAATCCAATTCTTGGTTTAACCTCATACTACACACAAATGAGCATACTTAATCATTATGTTTTTCTTATACCTCTTTTAGAAACAATTATCCGTAGGTTAACAATAGGCTTTGTTAATCTCAAATTTCCTTTAGGTTTTACCTAATCAAATTAACCTCTTTGATTAAACCTAGCTAACAAATAACCTAGTATAAGCTCTCTAGATTTAGTATGATAACTCCATTATATACCGGGAAAACATATTAATCTAGGCAACAACCACATAAGCTTGGGTCATTTAACATATTTTATGTGATCCCTAATGATTCACAACCATTAGTTTATCATAAATGGTTCAGGTTTCAGTCTAGATTATGGAAATGGGACCATACATAAATAATCTATTGAGAATGAGAATATCAATCATTCATACATGAATATGCAAAAACATTAAGCAAATAATAACATAAACAATTTTTAAAGAGAGAGAAAATGTTCTTTTCAGCGTTGATTTCACCATTGAATTGGAAGGAAGAAGGCTAGCTCCCTATAGTTCTTAAAGAAGTAAAAGTTATGCCAAGTTGAATGCTTCTAAAACCCTCCATTTCTTATTTTGACTGCTTAAATGTCCTTTTATAGAAAAAATTAGAGTTTTGTCACATACACAGTCAACTATACTGGTGTGTAGGTGATAGTTAGTGCCATTTTTGCTCAAATTTATGAACTTACATGGTCTTGGTGAGCCACACAGAACTGCACCGCTATATAGGATATAGGAGAGCTTGAAACTACTTTTTTGATGTGCCTACATGCTTCTAGTGAGTTACAATGTCTCATACATGACCATGTAAGTTGTAATAGCTTCATTTCTTTTATTATTTGTTCCATATTCACCCTAATTGATACCCTTCTTGTTCCAAAAAGGAAAATAAGATTGAACATTGATGAAATGGTTCCAAGGATATGTTCTTAGATCATTTTGGTTCTTGTTCTTCTTACTTGTACTTAAAACAAAATATGAACCAAATTATCTTAAGCAAATCATAACATTAATCACTAAGTATTAGGGACTAAATATATAGTCAATAAAGCACTCATCATATTTGTCAGCAACATAGATGAGAAACTCTCATAAAGTTATCTGAAGGAGATAAAAACAAATTCATCAAGTTTAAATAACTTTAGTTAGGTGCATGGGTTGAAGATCTATAAGAAAAATAAAAATAAAGGCTCTAAAAGCCTTACCAAACACTAATGACCATTCTCACCTAAAATATTAGGTTTGTTAATTACCATAAAAAATAACAGATGCTTAGAGAATATATAAGGGAAGTAAGTCCTATGGTGATAGGCCTTTTGGAAATGAAATTCAAGACTGATATAAGCAAGAAAACCCCTTTCCTAAAGAATAATTAGGGCACTTCTCATACCACTAGCATCACTATTATAAATGCATCATACCATCTTATAGTTTAAACAAAATGGAACTTTAGCCCTTTCAGTGCATGTATCGATATATTCATGTTGATGTATACCTACTATAGGAAAAGAAAAAGTTTTTAATTACATTAATTTATGTATCAAGCTCAAAGTACCAATGGATGTCCTATGGAAAACATGAACTCCTTAAAATATCATTGAAAGGTCATTCTTGCGATCTAAAATTTGACGCAAATTTTTGGAATTTATTTCTCCTAAATTCCAGCTCAGAAAAATCTGCAATTGGTCCCAATCAATGAGTCAAGAGTTTAAGTATGAAATTTCAGAATTTTTGGCTAAACCAATCTCGAGATAAAAATCCCACAATGACTAAAGGTCAAGTTTGTCAAAAACAGTGCGATTTGAGTCTATTTGTTTCATTTTTGCATTTTACGTCAACGAACCTCGAATAATGCTAAAACATGATAAACCAGCTATAGATGAACATAAAATGAATGTAAATGACTCTAAATTAAGTCCTAAAGATATATGAAAATATGAGTGTATCAAATTCCCCCACATTTAGTTCTTGCTTGTCCTCAAGTAAGAAAAAGAACAGAAAATAGAACTACATAAAACTTAAAAAAACAAAGTGCAGAAAAACAAAAACATACACTGCGAAGAAAAATTCTTAGCTATACAGCATTCAAATCAAATCCCCAACCATATCAATTAATTCAAGCATGATAACTAGAATTCAGTTTACCACGATCAACACATAAAATCAATGAACTCAGGTTATGTGTAACAGTGGAACTAATCTAGCATAATAGAGTTAGAGAAAATCTATGCCATATTGAAATAATAAGTCCTCTCATTGATATACACTCCAACACTCAAACTATTTAGTCTCAAATGTGTAACTTTCAAATTTCGATCAATAAATACATTTTACCATATGCTTGCTTTTCAATCTTTAGAACGCTATCAAAGTGCATATATACTATACACAAATCAAAAGGTTTTTAGAATGGTTGTAATGGGGCTTGGCTAAAGGTGAGGTAAAAGAATATAAGATAAGGCTAAAGTAAAGGCAATAGAGCTATACATAATATCATAGAACTCATGTACATGTATGCATAGGCACATAATTCTGCAAATTAAACACAAACAACTCCACTTCCTTTCATTCCATTTAGATTTCCCGTAGACAAGTCTATAATTCGAAAAACTTGGGAAACACTTTTATTTTATTTTCTTTTTCTTTTTTTATCTCACAGCAGAAACTCTTTCTTTTTTTTCTTGTTTTTGTTTTTTTTCATGTTGTGTTCATAGCCAAACATTCGGATTACCACCACGTCATCATATATCAACCAACTCACATCTTCAACTTTGCCAAATAGATGCTCTACTAACCTTGGCCATAGGGTATAGAGTATAAAAATGAGATCAAGGCTAAGTTAATAATGTGGAAA